>OZ007497.1:253899840-254499840 GCA_963931805.1 Microdon myrmicae
AGTCCAGTGTCCTGTCACAGCTTTCGAGGAAACCATGTAGTTCCCTCGCTGCGTTAGGCCCTTTCTGGCCACTATATACCTCCACGTTTGCTTGGACTAGGTCCAGAATTTTTTCCGCACCCAACATAGCGGCGACGGGTTCTACTGATATAATTTCCGCGGATAGCTGCCTTGTGTGGCTCCTCGTCTGCATTAACGGTAATGCTAACACGCGTTTAATTAATTTCGTACGGAGGCTACCCGGATTATTCTAACCGTAGTTCGCTTTATCCCGTAGCGAACGAAAACACGATACTGGAACAATAATCCAACGATGAGGGGTTAAATCTATTTAAATTATTTAAATAAACTTCCCAACGATGAGAGCTAAGAAGTAATTTATACGACCCAACGATGAGAGACTAGACCCAATCTATATAAATAAAGGAAAGAAAAGACAAAAATCTGCAAAGAGAACACTAAAACAGTGGAAAAATTGTTTGGTAATCTATCTCCAATTATTCTTCCCAACGTTGATTTCGTCCTTTTTCCTGTAATTGGAAAATAAACCGAGAAAAGGAGAATATATATTTTTTATTTATGTTATTTGTTATTTCGGATAGCTTTTTAAACCTAGCCGCTAGTTCCGCTAGTCGGCGTAGGGACGTAAGAGCCTCGGGGCTCTTCCACCACTGGATTTATATCCCCGACGGCTTTGATATAAATTTCCAGCTGGTGGTTACCGGCTGCGCCAATTTGTTACGTGTGTTTAACAATTTATATTATTTAATAATATATTTTTAAGTAATATTGAATGGGACTTACTTTGGAGTTTGTTTTCGTGCGACCATTGAGCGGTCGCAGTGTTGTTATGTTGCGCTGAGGTCCGCTGGCTCGTTGCAGGGGGCGTTGGGCGTCGTTGCTCCCCTGATCAGCTTGTCCGTAGCGGTATGATATGTCCTCGACGAATAGTGTTTTAGTACGATACACTTAAACCAATGTTAGTTGTACTAGTAGATTTTTTCAAATCAAATATGTCACTTTCTATTTTATACACAACGAGGATTTAATTGGTTTGATTATTTATTCCGACTCGTTGTGTTCGAAAATTAACGTCGAATTGTCATATATCCGAATTTATTTTCAATGTATTATCTTCCGCCAAGTAGAATTTGCATAAAGTAGTTTATGCAAATTAGCTACTTGGCGCGTTATTTCCTTTTACAGGTAAGGAGGGGAATCAAAGGGGATTAGTGGATTCTGGGGGGGGGCCTGGACTCAATTTTGGTCCGTAACAGCATTGAAGTTGACGACGAGATTGGCCTTTCCCCACTGCAGGATTTTATCCATATCCCGATTAAGAGAGTCAATCTGTCTACATTTCAGCTGGTGCGACATTGATGCAACAATCAGCCGATCACTCAAAAAAAAGGAAGCAACCGTACTATCAATCGCAAAAACTGAACACTTTGTTATCCGTTGCCCCCAATAAATTATTTATGTGACACAAAAGCATGGTTGGAGCCAAAATAGTACCCTGAGGAACCCCGGAATTAATAGGATACAGATCCAAAGACACGCCGTCCACAACAACCCGGGTTGATCGATTTTCAAGGAAGCTCTTCGTACAGTCGCAAAGCTGATGAGAAAGTCCATATAAACGGAATCCGTATTGACGATCATTCAGAAGTCCGTTGGACTCCAAATACTTAATGAACTCGGTATTGATGACCTTCTCCATTACCTTAGATAACAGAGACGGTCATGCTCTCGGACGGTAATTTTGTGGGCGGTACTTTTTTCCCTCTTTGGGATTGGTTGAACTCGAGCGACTTTCCAGCAGGCAGGAGAGGTCCTTCGATCATAAGATAAGCAAAAGAGTTTGCCAAGAACCGGCGATAGTTCTGGACCACAGTTCTTAAGGACTATTGCTGGCATTGATGACCTTTTTCATTACCTTAGATAACATAGACAGTAATGCTATCTGTCGGTAATTTTGTATGAGACACATTGGGATTGGGTGAACTCGGGTGATCTTCCAGCAGATAGGAAAGGTTCTCCGTCTAGAAGATAACCGAAAGAGTCTGTCAAGAACCGGTAATACAACGAATTTCGGTATGGAGATAGGAATTACCTATTGATGAAATATATCGGATTGCCTTATGGGTTGCAAATAGACTGAATTTCGTTTTTTACTGACTACGATCACCCATCTTGACATCGAGTCAAGCCACATGATGAGAGAAGTTAGTTAACATGGTCACCTAACACCCTTGGGTAGATTAATGCTAAACGGATTAATCCACCAAATTCAGTGGTGGCGCCACCGTCAACTAAACTACTCGTATAAAGCCTAGGGATACATCTGGGAGAGAAGTCGTGGGGGCATCGCTTGAATTAAATTCCCTTTTACGCAAAATGTCTTGCGCGGAACAAACAACACAGCCCATGAATACAGACACATTTGACAACTATGCTATCAAAATATCAAAAATATTCTTGGAGCAGTTGTCCATTAAATTGCATTTACCCAAAAAACCTAGAGTATATCACCCATTGAATATTACTGGAAGACCCAAGTGATGATCAATAACTTGGCATTCGCGATCCAAGATAAAATAAATGAACCAATCTATCAACCATTGTATCGGGTGGTTAACAAAAGAGATCCTATGAAGAAAAGGGATCTTGTGTTAGACAAAAGCACAATGAAATGGATTTAATAGAAAAGAACTCACACAATCTACAATAAGCTGAATAAGTCGATTTTTGAGGACATTTATATACAACCGCACAGTTCGTCGGACGGTTCATAGGAACGAAACTCATTTAGTAAGGCCCTCTATCACATGTAATCAAAAGCCTTGAAGATATCAAATTCGACTGTCCTTGATTCATTTTGTTATTTCATTGCCGACGTTTAGATGTTAAACATAAGCTCAAAAGCTAGTGGATCACATACTCCGGAATCCATATTGGTGAACATATAGGAGTTGCATTTTATTTTACATTAACGCGGGCTCAAAAGAGGTTTTAGAGTACCCTAAAATGTTAGAACACAGCGCGAGCGGAAGGATAAGAAAAGAAGGTAATGATGTACATTGGTCATAAATGCCTGTACATTACAACGATAGGGAAACACATGATCAGGTAGACCATTCCACATTCGTGTGGTTCGGCTAAGGAATAACTTTCTATGTTTATTTGTGCGCTTGAAGTAGACTTTCAAACAAAGGATAACAAGACAAATTCTCTGTTCAAACAAAAAATAAGCTCCATTCTCAAAGTCGGATACACTAAATGTTACCCAATTTCAAAATGTAAAACAAAAAGTAAACTGTAAAACGAATCCCAGTACCATAGCTCACCCATCCAGAGCCTATTTAATTTTCGAGAATTATTCCTCTTCCAAGAATAATTCTCTTTTAAATGGGAGGAAGGAATTTGTTGCATACATATGTGACATTCGCCGTCACAAATTAATTATAATATAACATAAGTTGCATTAAAGTGTTAGCAACTTTAAAACCAAAGGATTTCTTTCGGTGTAGCTGTGAAACTTTGTCACATCCCTACATTTTATACTACATTATCATACATTTTCCACAACTAAACTTGCAATTCTGCAATTCCCACGTTCCATCTATACCCATGCACCTGCATGCTATTTGCTATAAGCAAACAAAAAATATCTCATCATCTTGATGATCACCCAACACCCCATTACCTTCAAGGTAATGCCACCCATGCACGTGCATGCTATTTGCATCACGCATCACTGTGAATCGAAATTTTCTCATGGCCTTGGGGTGGAGCTGCAGCCAGAGTAGCGATAAGGTTGCCGCAGGGTGACTGGAGGCAAAATTGCAACGTTTCAGTTCCCATCGTCGTTAGCATGACCTTCGACTGGGGGCTGGCATCCGGTGGCTGTCTCAAGGTGAGAAATGAATCATGGGAAAGAATGCTGGAAGCGGACTGGCTTTTGGGGTATAAATAGGGAGTTCTGTTGGGGGCACAATCGCATTTGAATTCAATCGGTCGGGTGGAGCTGACCCATTGGTCCGCCTACTAAAACCGTAACATTAATATAAACATAAAATAAAAATAAACAAAACCTAAACTCAAAAAACCAAATAGTCGTCCTTTTTATTTTGGACGAGTCATGAGGTTTAACATCCAGAAACCACCTACGGGGAGAAGAGCCGGAAGCCACCACACACGGGCTCAAGCAGCCGGAAGTCAGCAAAACAAAGTAAGTAACAGGCATAAATAAATAATAATAAATGCTGTATAGCAATATACAACATAACTAAAGCTTTACACATCAGACCACTGCCAGGTGTACGAAATTGATTTTTAATTCCCAAGAACACTCAACTGATGTGGAATTACTAAGGTACACGACTCTGTGGCTTTGATCGTCCGATTTTTCTTCGGCGTCATTGCTTTTCACTATTGGTTGTTTGTGTATTTGTTAGGATAGCTACATCGCAATCAATTCTCCTAAGATGCCATTGACCAGAATATATCAATTTCCGGGAAAATGCCGCAAGCCATGCTGTGCCAATATTAAGAAAGCATATCTACTAGTAGCAGCACATACACGACGTTGGTGTCCGCGAGTTGAACTTATAAAAGAAGATTCTAGTCGCAGAGCAGGTCATCCCCAAAGTGAAGATTATCAGATGCCAAAGCGGTAATCAGAGCGGTCTTGTACTATTTATTTTCCAACAGCCAGCCTAATCATAAAGGTACTAAGTCGATCATAAAGACACTATCCGTAGGTACCCCCCCCCCCCCCCCCCACCCCCCTAGATTTTCGCACATTTCTTTTTGGAATCCATATCCCGGCACAGACCATAACTGTCTCAGAAATGAAAGCGGACATGGGATTTATACAGCAAGATACACTCTGCCGAGTCATCAAAGTCTACTAGGCCTCCAGTCATATCATATTATCCCTTTGTATGGAATAATCCCGGTTACGGTTAGGATGTCTTGTTGTCGATTATGACATCTATCCTGCTTTTTAGAAAAAGCGACAGCCAGCTAAAAATTGGAAGGCAATTGTATCGACTTCGCCAATGTTATAGTTATACTTGTTACGGACCTCGCGTCCATGTCATCGCCTAACACCCACTAATTCCCGCAAATTTCCCCTCTTTACCTGTAAAGGGAAGAAATATCGCCAAGTAGCTAATTTGGATAAACTACTTTATGCAAATTCTACTTGGCAGAAAAAATAATAAAAACCGGCGTTGGCTCCGAATAAAAACTAAACGTCAACGGCGAAAATAAAAAATAATTCATTCGACGTAAAACTACGACCGAGAACAATCGTAATTACTGGACCGAACTAAAATTCCGATATAGAACTGAAAAACCAGCCAAAACTCGAATTGGAAAACAACATCGGAGATCCAAGTGTTCAATTGCAAGAGCAAGAGCGGTATATGATCCCAAATATACTTAAAATAATTGCATCCCGAGGGGCAACTTCTGGCGAAGAAGAAACGTTTGAAGTAGAGGACTTATAGCGTTTGGGATGTTAGAATCACCAAAAATTTAACCAATGCGTAACACATCAGGCTACTGGCCGTGCTTAGAATTCGATTTTTAAACTCAAGTATATTCTACTGATGTGAATTGTTATGTTATCGCTATTGTATACGGCTCTGATGCATTTTCTTATTCGATTATCGTTCGGTGTTCTTCACCATTTGCTTGTGTATTGTGTGTGTATCTGTTACAAACGGCCCAGACTCGCTAAGAGATATTGACAAATAATCAACAACCAACAGTAAGCTGAACAGAGAAGCACTAAGCTCACCCCCCCCCCCCCCCCCCCCCCCCTGCAACCTGCCAGCAGCAGCTACAGCGACCGCTCCACGGTCAATACAAGTAAGTCCTTTAGGACTTACAGGGGTGTGTATCTGTTAGAGACGCTACACTACTCCCTCCTCAGTAACTTTGTTACGATCAGCTTCGTTTGTGAACGACGGAGCGAACGAGAGAACGTCGGAGCAGGCGAGTGTGCCTTGTGTTCTATACGGAAGTCATGATCGTGTGTAAAGTTCTTGTTTACTACGGGAAAGTGTGTGCTGTGTGTACAAATTACGTCGGTGAGTCACCAATTATAGCGTTTGGGATGATAGTGAAGAACGTGTGATTCGAACTGACGTTATGACAGTTAGAATCACCAAAAATTGAACCAAAGCGCAACCCATCAGACCACCGCCGTGTGTACGAATTCGATTTCTAAACTCAAGTACATTCGACTGATGTGGATTTGTCATGTTATCGTTATGGTATACGGCTCTGATGCATTTTCTTATTAGATTTTCGTTCGGCGTTCTTCACTATTTGCTTGTGTATTGTGTGTGTATCTGTTACAAACGCCACAGACTCGCTAAGAGATATTGACAAATAATCAACAACCAACAGTAAGCTGAACAGGGGAGCATAAAACTCAACGCCCCTGCAACTTGCCAGCAGCAGGTACAGCGGCCGCTCCACGGTCAATACAAGTAAGTCCTTTACTTACCAATTAAATATATTTAAATATATTACTTTACTACACCATATTGTGATTGACTAAATTGTGAATTATCTACAACATACTCTTGATCAACAAGCGGCTTTCCCAAATATACAGTAAAGAATTCTTGTAGAGGTTATTAGTTCCCCGCTGGAGAAACAACAATTTAGTATCAACTTTCAACAAATCAAATACTCTCATTTAATTTGGATGCAGAGTAACTAGGTATAGATATCCCGATGAGTGCTATCCCTTCTTGGTTTTATAAACCCTGTTCGGAACTCGTTAAATTCCTCCGGCTTTATCAATTAATAAACTTCAGTTCGATATCCAGCACATTCAAAGTAATGGTAAACCAAGCGATGATAGGTATATACATGAAAAGTGCCAACAACAACGGTAAATTTCCAACAAATTCATCACCCGCCCATTTTTTTGTTTGACGAATAATATCCAGGGAAAGATGAGCCAAATAATCACGAAGAAGTCATCAATAAACCGACTGTCAGGGTGTATCGCTGTTAAGAGATAAATCTGAACCAGAAAATAATATTGAACAGTCGACTAAAGATACGAGCCATTAAGCTCGACTGCTCTAATTATCCTTGCCCGCCCAGTGTTGCAAAAATATCTGATTACGAACAACGGGAGGTAGAGGACCATGGGAATAATATTTTCCCAAATACAATCTCCTACCACCAAAGCACTTTTTTTTATAATCAATTTAACCGCAACTATCGGGCGATAGCGACTACTGGTGCCAGACTCAAGTAACTGCTACGACAGAAGTGGAAGCAATGTCCATGCGTTATGCACTCAGGGGTTCGAGTTGCAGGATAGGACAGAAGGACATGTCCTTTCATCCTCCATATACAAGTTATTTTTTTCTTTGCATTCGTACCACTGCTCTTATGTTAGCCATCGGCACTCGTCTTTCCCTGCTACCAGACTTCACGCAAAAGTGTATGAAATTTGAAACTTTTTCTCCACCGCTCTTAACTAATTTACATAATATACTTTTAGTGAACGGGTAACAGTGGTATAGTCTGTTGTGCCAGCTCATGAAATGTAAGGGTCCGCAGCAGGCAAGAGAACCAACGAAAGAATACTCTGACTAGGATGGTATATGCGGGGCTTGTAGTCGAGATGGACTCGTGCACAGTGATGTGTGCAAATACCAGTGCCCTGGGTTAACGAGACTGTGGAACGGTGGACGAAGCCAAACTGTCATTTAATATCCGCAATTAAAGTGGTCATCAATCAAAAAAAATACTAAAGCTCCAATTTCGATCTAACTACCATGAGGAAGACGCAAGGATTGTGTTCGTTTGTCCTGCATTTGTAGTCGCATACCAAGTTACTGTGCGAATACTAGGATACTTTCGTCTTATAGTGTCGTTTTGTTGCCGATTGTTCGATGAATGATGTCGCCGTATCATTGTTTAGCTTCAGTAAATACACACTGAAGAGTTCCTTTCAGGACGCTAACACTGATAAGCGGGTGAGCAGTAGGTGCAAGGACGAAATATCTGTATCGGGAAATCACATGCGGCATCAAACAATCCGGAAAACGTGACGATACCATTAGCGCTGCCAAATGACGACTCGTCCTACCATCAACGTCGCCTTCATCGTCGGATGTTTGACTATGCTGAGGTTTTTAAGGACGATGCAAGATTGAAATTCGAAACAAATGAAGAGCAACTCATCCAAAGATATGTTTATCCTCAATGCGACATTCCAAGTTTACTCGTATCCCTTCTCATATAATGTCTTCCTTCAAAAAATCGACGAAGGCGTCCTTACCTACAGAACCATGTAGAACGTTCGTGTAAGTGCAACAATCAGGGTGGGTTAAAGATGTGTGTACAGTGAAGTAATTGAATCGAAGGAGTTTTTTTTCTCCGTAATTAGACAATCTAAGAAGTGCATTTGGAATTGGAATTTTAAATGGCAGCTTCGTGTTTCTTGTCCCCAGTTCGTGACTGAAGTTTAATTACGGACTAATGGCTGATACGCAGGAAGCATTACAGAAGCTCCTTACGAACTAAGGGAAATATTAATTTTATTCAATTAATTTGTAATTGAGGTGAACAGATGGTGCAGCACCTTAGGCACTCAGTGGAAGACACGGTGGTTGTTCCATTGTCACAAAGACATAATTGGCTGTTGAAGCTTTCAAGGCTCAAAAGGGTATAGAAGATGTTGGCGAACTGGCAATCCGGTGGCTGATTTAAACAAAAGTCGTATGTTAGATCAAATTTGCTATAAAAGCTTCATTGAGCCTCTCTGTTATGATTAACATTCGCAGTTCTTTAAGAACAGAGTGTATGAATTTGGAGTCCTTGTGACATTGTGGGGGTTTGAGTAATATGCCAAACACGGGTGCTGTTCTTCGGAGATTCTTGGCATTGTTCCACGCAATTCGGTTTATATGCGCTCCACAAGACAATCCGACGGATCGCACCCGTTTGTGGTTCATCTCCCGACGGCGCGAACATCCCTGTATCAGAACTCGTTCCGTTACAGAGCGGGGAAACAGTGGAACTGCCTTCCCACGCGAGTGTTCCCGGAGCGTTACAACCTGCAACTGTTCAAAAAGAACTGCAACAGTTATTTGATGGCATCTCGGGGCGCCAACTCGGCGCTATAGGTTCGCCTCTCCCGAGAGAAGTCTAATAAAAAAATAAAAATAAAAAAAACGGGCACACGGTTCACTCAATTCCCCCAACACTTACCTCGGCACAAATTGTCACACAGAAGAGGAGGATCAATAAAAACACGCTGGTTTAGTTACTCGGCTATACATCGGTTGTTTATTGTTCTAGATTATTTAACACTGGTGAATTATTTTTTACTTTAATGTCTGAAACACTGCTTGTGGCATTAACTTTACGTAATTTTGTTTTCGTTTGTTCTAAATTTAAATTTAAATACAAGATTGCGACAATGAGAACAGTGTGCGTGATTTTTGCCCCGCTCGCGCTTTAACTCGAATCCGACACTCAGCGATCTCTACACGTCTATGTTGTTGGGCGAATAAATTTGGAATCTACTAAACGCCACGTCCCCGGTACGTGTGCGTTTCGCGGTGGATGAATATGGACTCGGCACGCAACGTCCCCGATACGTCTGCGTGGTCCGGTGGTTACTATCTGACTCCTCTTGACTTCACTTTCAACTCGCTCGACTCTTTTTCGACTTCACACGACTTCTCTTCAACTCCGTTACCTACACTCGACTCCCTTTTGTTCGGCCCGTCTTTTACTTTGGCACACAATGCCCCATAAGCACTCGACTCCATCCATCATCCACAAACCGGCTCCTTAATTAACAACGGCTCCTACGTGTAGGACACTCAATAGGACGCCCGGTTTTGTCATACATTTTTCTTTTTCTGTCCCTTTTCTGGAGGTTAGCGCGCATGTTCGGCAACCACAGCCTTCACGCGACCCCGCACGCCAATGCTCGTCCTTACTCTACCTTCTTCCACAGCCTCGGCTCCTCACTGAACCACAGCTACTGCGCGTAGCATTATAACCAGTAGGACGCCCGACGCCCAAGCCGGCTCCTTACTATCACCCAGCTACCCTGCGTGGCAATCATTTAGTAAGACGCCCAGCCATACCCCTTTATTAAAACTTCAGGACCTACGTCCTTAAGTTCCTGGACATCCCCCTCAAGTCCCAGCTACGCCGGTCGGCAAATCAAACCGATACCACCGGACTGAGACAATGTACCTGACCACCTCATGCAGGTACCTCAACATTTAGCCACCAAGGCTCACCTTGCGGCAACCAAAGGCAATTCACACCCCTCTACGCCGCCTCACATTTACCAGGTGCATCATACTTCGGAGCGCGCATGCATTACTATAGGGCGCCCTGCGGTTGGACACACCAACCATACACCAGGAGCCCCCATAACCTAAGTCGCCTACCTTAAACCAAGCGCGACTGGCCAGCACCTCACCACAAGTTGCCGTTCGGTCGAGGTCGCAGCTACCGCTACATTGGCGCCGATGTACCGGTCCTCTCTCGATTGGTAAGCCACACAACTGAGTGCCCGCCCCCCGTCATCAGCCCCAGCGGCAAACAATTCGCCATACAAACGTATAAGCGAAAGACGCTGACTCTGGACTCGCTTTCCTTAAATGCATCCACTGACACTTCGTCGTACGATGTCACTGAGTTTCAATAGATCTCATCTCCTAGCACTTCGTTGTACGATGCCAGCGAGCCCCAATAGGCCCCGGCTCCCGACACTTCGTCGTACGATGTCAACGAGCCCCTATGGGATTAGACCTATTAGATAGGTATTACCTGTTGGCAGGTACAGCCAACAACAAGTTAACACCTTCAGCGCCTCTATCTGCATCTTCCCGCACACGCTACAACGTGACTGCGGACGTGAGCAGATTTCCGATAGGTTCCGACCTATCGGACGATAAACCTGTTGGTCCAAGCGACCCACAACATGCTAGTGGACCACGCCGCAAACCTATTGCCTCTGGGCATCAACGCGGTAACAACCGTGTTGACCTTAATTATCGACAAAGGCCCAAACTATACAGGAACTAGTCATCGCCAAAACTTTATCAACCACAGTTGGTGCCAGATACAATTCCCAGTAGTACAATTCCCAGTAGGCGTTTCAAATTTGGACACCAGCTTGACCAACAAGAATAGAGATACATTCACGCATATTGAGAAATTTAGCCCTTCGTTACTCCTTTTAAATTAGCGATTAAATTAGTGAGACCCTGCCAAAGCTCAATTCAACCTGATCAACGACCTCAAATCTTTCTTCCACTTCATCAACCACAAACGGAAATCTGATGCCTATCCCACCTCCCTTTTCTACGGCTCAACTACTACAACGGACTCCCAAACCATATCCAATCTTTTCGTGTCCTTCTTCAAACTATCCTTCACGGACGACGCGTTCGAGCCTAACCACTCCTACTTTACTGGCATGTCTGAATTCTCCCTCGGCCCTCTCATCCCTCTACACATTCAACAATACCAAGTCATAAAAAAACTTGAAGAACTGAGACGATTTCAGTTCCGGCCCAACGGACTCCCCGCTATCCTTTCAAAAAAAATGTTCCTCTTCTCTCTCTCCCCCGCTCGCGTCAATCTTCAATCTATCCCTTGCGCAAGGTCTATTCCCTGACTTTTGAAAATCCTCTTACATAACCCCCATACATAAAAAGGAAAAAAAAACGGTATATCCAATTATCGTCCCATTGCCAAGCTTTCGTACATTCCCAAACTGTTCGAAGGCTTTCTATATGAGACATTATGTTTTCGCTGCGCACCCATCATCTCTCCGAACCAGCACGGCTTCCTCTCAGGCAGGTCCATTACTACTAAACTTGTCGAATTCACATCCCACATACTCCTTGCCCTAGAAAATGGCGATGAGGTCGATGTAGTCGCTACCGACCTTAGCAAGTCCTTAGACAAAATTTGCCATAACTTCATTCTCTTCAAGTTATCTTCCCTCTGTTTCGAAGCCCTGCTGATTAAGCGGGTCTCATCCTTTCTCAGTTATCGAACCTGCCGCGTGCGTTTTAGATCCACCCTCTCCGATCCTTTTTTCCCAACGTCAGGTCTCCCCCAGGGCAGTCATCTCGGCCCTCTCCTATTTATCCTAAGCATAAACGACATAGGCTCTTGCATTAATCACTCCTTCATCTCGCTTTAGCCGGATATTTCCAAAATTTTCAAGACAATCCGCTCTCCCCAGGACTCCCCATTTCTCCAATCGGATCTTGACAGCTTCTCGATTTGGTGCCAAAATAATTGCCTAGAAATGAATATCGCCAAATGTCACACAATCACCTTCTCTCGGAAGAGTTCCCCCACTCACCCACGCTCTTATCTCTTACTGAACCAACCGATAACATCGGTTGAATTGATTCGCGATCTGGGCGTCCTATGCGACAAGGAGCTCAAATTTACCATATTGATTACATAATCCTCACATATTGATTACATAATCCATGCCGACATCACCTTTGTCCATCGCCTTCTGTCTGGCTCAATCAATTGCCCAAGCCCGCTCTCCATTTTAACATTGCACACAAACCCCCGTTACGTACGTAATCCTCGACTGTTTTACGTGCCCGCTCATCACACTTCTTACGGCACTAACTCGCGTATGCTACGACAGGCCAACTCTTTCCCCACCTCCTTCGATTTCAACATCTCCACTCCTGCTCTTAAACGACGTCTCAGAATAAACCCATCCTAAATCCGCCCCCTCCCTTCAATAATCCCTCTACCCTGCCGTTCTCTCCTCACCCCCCCTCAAACTAGTTCCCCCCCCCCCCCCCCCGCTCACTAACCCCCGCCCATGTATCAGTCCGTACAAATGCACAAAGGACGGGTTCACCACCCCCACATACACTCTTCCCTGGCTTCCTACCTCCCCTACTGCCCAGTAATCTTCAACTTCCTGATTTTCTTCTCGTTTTTTTCGACTTAACAATTGAATAACGTCTTAACCACTGCATTAAGCTAAATAAAAAATGGGGGTTCCGCCTTCAATCAATCAATCAATCACACTTCAAGCAGCCAGATATGAAGCCTCCCAAACTGACTTCGAATGCTGCAGTGCGTGATTTAATATCCGTTTGCTTACATCGGATTCCATGAGATACAAGTCTCGCAAACCGAGAAGTGAAAACGGATATCTCGTGTTTAGTTAGTATACTCACGATGGGATTGTCCAACAGATTTATATAACACGGAAAGGACCACACGTGTTGCCGCGTCGGTGGTTAAGTCGTACGCTAGGTATAGATCATTGATCATATAAGATCATTGTTTGGACTAAGGCTTATATTAAGCTCGGATATAAATAAATTAATTCTACTATACCTTGAAGCTCTAAGCTAGGCACAAGTGTCATGCGGGATCATTCTAAGGAGATTAAAAATACGTTTTCATCTTGACATACCACATATCAAGACGAAAGCATATTTATATATTCGGAATCATCCCAATGCGACTGGCATCTGTCCGCAAAGACAGGTAGTGTTTCAGAAGGCTATAAAAGATGGCATTGAGTAAGGCAAAGTATTAACGAACTTTCTCCTAGATTTACCTCCTTTAATTGAAAAGTATTGTAAGACAGATAAGTAATCTACTCGCAATGGCTTTAGAAGCATGGTGATTTTCACAAGCCAATAAGTCGCCACTGTTGGGTTAATGCTCATGTTAGAAACCCTCAAGCCAATAAAATTAGAAGTTGACTTCCTCTCTGCAAAACAAGTTTTGCCTTTGAGAATCCAAAATAAATAGAATGGTGGTGGACAAAGTGAAGCAGAAAACTGTTAAATTGGGACTGAAATATTAAGTTGTCTGGGGGGAAAAGTGGCTCACTTGATGCACGGCAGGAAGGCAGCATTTTTGTGAGCAAACCCCGAAGCCAGATTAAAATTACATGTACCCTTGGTGGTCAACAAACAAACTTGTACAATGGGCACATAACGGTAGCATAGCAAACGAAAAAAAAAAAACGAACAACGAGCTGCGGTGGTAACAGGATGTTTGATTCAATAAAGTCATTGATCCTTAAATTCACATATACGTCTCCTTGTCCATTTGGTATTGAATGGAGTGTTTTACCCTCATGGCAAATATCTAAAGCAAAAAAAAAAAAAAACAAAACAAAAAAAACAAAATGGAAATAAATAAATAAATAAATAAAAAATTGAAATAAAAACCCCGGATTCCGTCCTTTACCCTCATAACACCGATACCGTTAAGAGGTATTTCTAGTGCGGAATTTGTGTCCTGGTTCTGTTTGTTTTTGTTCCTTTTGATTTTGCGTGTGTGTGTCATTTTGATCCCTGGAGAACTCCTTTTTCTTTACTTGATTTTATCCTGTATTTTATATAGTATTCGTTTTGTTTTCGTGTGGCAAGCAGTTTTTTTCTTCATTTCGTTTTTCCAATCACCGTCGTCGATTTATTTGCCTTTTTGTCATTTACGCCTGCTGTGGCTTCAACTCCGGACTTGATCCCGACCTCAGGCCCGGTTCCGCCAGCTGAAAACAACCCATAATTGTTTTTGTGTTCCTTTTTAACAGATTTGCCCAAGATATGTGTGTGTATGTGGTATTTACTCCCTCAACTATGCTCTAGCATTTTTCTATAGGATTCCTCTTTCCCGTTTGTTTTTTCTTTTGTAATTTTGTTCTTGTTTTTGGTTTCGTCCTGATCCGCATAGTGAAAAATCTGGACGATTATTGTGGTAATCGAAATGGGCACACATCTGAATATTTGTGGTGTAAACAAGGACAACGCGCCGTGGTAGTGGCAGAAGCCAATGCTAATGCTGATACCAGTGGAACGGAAATTGAATGATTTTAGTTGAATGAGAGGATGATAGCAGTTGCTCGAGTATCCATCGGCAAGCAGAATGAATTCCTGTCACCATAACGTGCTATGAGTAAGCAGTTTAATTGTCGAACTCCTCCTTGAGTACTGGGAATGCATACTCAGGCGGACGACATACGAGTTGATCCCTGCAATAGCTCTGAACACTGAGTTTATTCAACGTACGCTCTTTGTTAATCTGTTTTTGTTTGGAATGTATGTCCTTGTTCTAGACTTTTTTTTTGCATCCTTTGCATAGTTTTATAATTGAGTTTTGACGATGGCAAAAAAGAGCAGATAGATGGAGTTCGTTTTTCATGGAGGCAATTTAGGCAGCCGTACGACTGGTAGCTTTCATCGCTAAAGCGATAGTAACACCTAACAAAAAGTAGATTCTTCGAAAGGTGGCCGATAACATAAAAATGAATGAAAATTTCTATGAAATGAAAACTCAATCAGCGATATGCTCGGATATATCATTCTTGAACCTGAGTTAGCTTCAAACAATCCCGGACAATAGCATTTCAATACGTACGTGGTGAAAACATTCTAGAAAGTCCTTGGGAACTTGAACAATAGATAATCATAGCGTGTGTGAAATAATTACACCAAAACATCTATAAGGCACATGACGCAGGTATATAGCGCCAATAAATACATTCTGTCAAATGTCTACCCGGAATCATCACCAACATTTATTTTATCGCCTTCAAAGTAGGCCCCTTCCAAGACAGTTCAATTATGCCAACGATTAATCCAATCATCCATACACATTTGTTAGGCGGCAGACGGGATCGATTTTAGCTCCCTTTTCGATTTGTTTATGGCTCCAATCGACTCGAAACGTTTTCCTCGAAGTGGCAATTTGAGTTCGGGAAACAGGAAAAAGTTACAGGGGGCATATCTGGTGAATAGCTTGCTCAATCATATTAGTTAAGTTCTTGGTCAAAAATTCGGTCACAATTATAGCTTTGTGGGGTGGTGTGCATTATCGTGGTCTTTCCACAATTCCGGCCTCTTTTGACGAACACCCAAACAAAAATGCCTGATAACGATAAAAGTAGTATTCCTTATTCACTATTTGATCTTGCGGTAGCAAATCAAACTGCACGACACTACGATAATCGAAGAAAACAGTGACCATGACCTTTATTTTTGATACCCCTGTGGGGGTTCTTTAAGACATTTCCAAAGAACCACCCATTTCCCTTTACCTGTCTCCCACTTACCAGGCAAGCATTTCTACTTACCTGCAAATGGGCAGCGTAAGCTACCCTGCAACATCTTCCACCTGAATGCAAACCTGGCATGCATATCATTGAATTTTTCTGATTCATAATACATGAACCATTCCATACCCCCTATCGGCTCAACTCGTCAGCAATCGTAATCGATAAACACACGCTGGCCAGCGTATTGTTGACACAGCTGCAGCTGATATTCTTCCTACGGTTCATAATTAAAAATTGCTCCTATACCCTTAGGTTCCCAACAGTTGCGGCCAAATCCCTATTATCGGCCAGCAACCGATCGTGGAATTTGGGCATGAATATGATTGCCGTCTAGACAATCATACCCATGATCATGCCCTATGATGACCCTTCTGAATACCAAATTAAACACACCGTGCCTCACTGTGTTTATTTTTACTTACCAACCGCTGGTCTATGGTCCCCCAGTGTGAGACGTATCCTTGCACATCTGCAAGCCAAATGCTCACCAGCATATCCATGCACCACCAAATTTATCTAAACATATGGCCATCCAGCCTGACCCTTTGCCACCGTCGGCGAGGTTTCTGTGGACTTAATGTCAACAACATATCTATCCTTCATCATGCACCAGAACAATACGGCTGAACCACACAAAATGCATCTAATGTACGGCCCGCGAAATGGCGTTTCTGTTTACTTAGGACGCAGAAACCTATTTCGTTCTCAGGCGTGCATCATCGATGATTTATGACCGCAATGCCTGCAGTCCAATATGCTCGTTCGTTTGTTTGAACAGGCGCGCGACCGATCGTTGTCTGTATTGCAGGCGAATGGGCATCGTACTTGTCCTATACGGGCATATGGGAAATCCTCCCATTTAACTCCTTTTCGATCGGACATTGGCCGTCGCCGAGTTGATCCGATTCGCCCCTCCCACCTCGGTGTGATCCACCACGGTTGCATCGAATGGAATGTGGATTGCATCGAGGAGTCAAATTTCATCTCTCGACTGGTACACGTCGGAGTGCGGTTGCTAATCGTGTGTGAATAAATCGTGGTCCGAATCCGAACCAAGGAATAAACAAATTAATTACAGTATTATTATAACTTTCGGTAATTTCAAATTAATGGAAATTAGTGATCTGAAGCTGTAACAAGTAATCAACAAATTAAGTTCATTAGCAACATTACCTTCAGTAATTTTAATGTAAGTATTGTGAACAATTAACATCAGTCGAAATAAAGAAAACTACTAAGCAAAACACCGCAAAGCGTATTTATTGTTTTTATAATTGTTGTGAAGGATTCATCGGTGAATGTGGACGTGATCCGTGTCTGGTCACCAGTTATATGAGTTGCATGAATGTAGAGTCACTGGTGACTCGAGAAAACATGCCATTAACAAGTGCTTTTCGATGCTCTTTTTGGAAAAAAACTCAGCTCTTTTGGAACAAGCCTTGCTGCGATGAGTCTCATCTCGAAAATACTACACCATGCAATTGATTTTGAACAGGTTCAGGTGAATCTCCTCGGGATGTCGCCAAGGGTGAAGGAGTTGGAACTTCTTTCGGTGCCGTACGAGTTTTCGTGTCAATGCGCTCATTGGTCACTCAAACAATAGAAGGACCATTGTCATAGGTCATCGACATTGATATAGGATCATTCTCGGAGGTTCTCGAGGTTATCCACTAGAACTTACAGTTCAGAGAATCATCAATTTAGGATGTCATTGGTTGGTGGCCAGCTAGAGGGGATTACCTTTGTCGAACGTAAACGAACGATTGATCGGTGTCTTTTGATCATTCGAAAGACACCGAGACCTTCGTCATAACGAGTGTAACTTGTCCGTTGTTGTAGGTCAGCACACTGGAAAGAAGTCCATTGTTTTAGGTTTTTGAGTTCTCATCGACGCACTCCCGCGAGGTGTCCGGGAAACACTTAGAGTTTCCATTGACACACTCTCCTTGGGGCATCATCATCATCATCGGCACTACAATCGGGAGCCAGTCTTGGCCTTATTTAGCAAGTCCATAGGTTTGTTAAATTTTCCATAATGATTTTTTTTCCGGGCAAGGTTATTAGTCTTGCGCCAGAGGCTCCCCCACGGGGAAACGAACCCCGGTCCCCCACGTGACAGGCGGGTATACTTGGGGTATCCTTGGGGTATAAATGCAACAAATTAACTATAATACGAAAGGTAGATATGTAACAAAATGTAAATAACAGAAAAGCTTTGGAGATCTGGGCTCGCAAACAACGTCTTAAGGAGCCTTAGTGGTATCGATAATTGATGACAATGCTATAGGAGTTTATTTCAAAACATGATCCCGTTGCGACATAATATATATTTGGACTCAGCCATTAGTAATGCTCGAAGAGCCAGCAATATTTTATTGAAACGTGATAGTGAATTCGATTTCTAAACTCAAGTACGTTCGACTGATGCGGATTTGTTATGTTATCGCTATGGTATATGGCTCTGATGCATTTTTCTTATTCGATTTTCGTTCGGTGTTCTTCACTATTTGCTTGTGTATTGTGTGTATCTGTTACAAACGCCACAGATCTTTTGTTTCTCTTTGACGCATTAATGTGAGATTGGTTATGCAGGGTCCACATCGCGTTTAGTGTCACACACCACAATCACTGAAAGTACTCACATTACCAATCCCCTAAGTTTTGCACTTGTTAACTAGTCGCTTCGATCACTGTAAATAACAGTGGGGTCAACCGAGAATTAACTTCTGGGGTTAATATGGTTCATACCCGCTATGTACATGCAAAGATAAAACAACTGAAACAACGTAACTTACCCTAACGTTGATATGGATGAAAAGTTCAAGGTGATTCCGTATCCTAGGGCACCTTCGATGATGTCAACAACGGGTCTTATTTCAACGTTGACACGGAGAAATTATGATTGCGATGAAATCAGCAACGACGTCGGCCTGAACGCCATTAAAATCGCCATTTAAGCGCGGATTCAACGTCGACGGTTCAATTGTTTAGTTAACAGACGTACTTGATCTCTCAGCGCTAAGGAAAGTTCCTTGTTGCACACATCAATAGCAATGTCTTTTCTTATTTACATACTCTGAAAGGATTTCATCCACAAATAGTGTACCCTCTTTGGAATGAGTCATCAGGCAAGGAATAAATGCAAAATTGAGACTGACCCATCGACCTGCACGGTCGAAGATGTCAAAAAGTCAATGAAAACGGACGACCGAGTAAGGAAATCGAAGTTAAAGAGTCGTTCCTTAAGAAAATACGGAAACCTTCACGTGGGAATTGTGGCCTCCTTACGAAGGAACATCAACTCTTTTTCGAAAGGAGCAAAACAGGTTCCCGTCAGTGTTCCCCAATGCGATAAATACATAGGAACAATACTAAAAAAGGAGAGTGCACAGGACAGGTCGAGTCAGTGAGGCCATGAACTTCTTGATCCCTATAGGCCAATAAATAGTAATAGTAGTAGTTGGCCAGTGCGAGTGAAGGTATTGAGAATGCTTTACCGTAAAACTCACCACTTAAAAACCACTGACAAAGGAAATAAGAAAAAGAAAGAACAACGAGCTCCATAACAAGTGTAATTAAAGTGCATAAAAAATTGACAAACAAATATATAGTTTTAGTTACTACATCAATTAAAAACGTCGAACTCCTCAATTCTGTGTGAAGCTTTGTTTCATTCAGCCTTTGTCTTAAAACTATTAACTAAGACATTAAAACGTAAAACTAGATTCAAAAATATAATAATCTTATTATAATAAAGGAAAAATTTAACAAAGAGTGTGTGAATCTTTTTGTTTATTTAAGATTCCCCATTACTTTGCGTGAAAACCGGAAACGGTAAATGGGAATCTCACTAGGTTTGTTCAGGGTATCCAATTCGGAAATACAATTTTCGTAAGCTGGCTTTTAGCTGTATTAGTCGATCCTTTTAAGAAGGCGTGGTGGGACCGACTTGAGTTGAACATTTAGGCCATTTTGTACATCCCCTTTATACAGTGGGATTTGCGAAAAAATAAAATAAAATAAATAAAGAAGCAAAAATAAGAAATTCCACTCGAGGAGTGCTAGAGTTAAGGAATAACACCCAGCCGACTTTTATATTGTCTCAAAATCTATTGTTTTCATATTAGAAATTTGTTCCGATAATGCTATTCATTGAATGGTTGGACGTATTACGTTAGCGCATAGTTTGAAAGTTTGTGTGCGAATTTTAATTTTCTTTCAATTGTGTATTGTAAATTTATATGTTTTATTATCCATTTGATATTTGCTTCTCGATCGGTTAGCCCTTAGTCCTTTCCTTCACCAAAATGATATCGACCTCGTACTCTCGCATTGGGATACCCCCGCGATGGTGGCCTCTGCCATCGAATTCTCTGCATCTTTATACCGTTCGGTGCCGCTCGCCACCCAGCGGTCTGCTCCTCCACCCCCCCCCCCCCCCCCCCCCCCCCACCCACCTGACGCCCTTGCAGACATCGTGGAATCTGGTCGCCAGCAACACTTGCAACTAGCTGCTGCGGCTGATAGTGCAATGAAGCTCGATCTAGCTACGGTTTTCCACGAATACCTGAGGAACTTATACGACGAAGTGTGAAATCAAACCTGCAGGACAAACGTAGGTGATGACTTTCGGTGACCCTCACCACAGCTATTACTTTCTTGCTTTTCCTTTCTAGATCCTCATTCAACATTACGGGAGGATAAACTCTGCACTTCTCAACATTTATTGAGCTTTCATCATTTTTGCCTTCGATCCCCCCGTTCAGCGCAAGACTTACGTGAGGAATACTGTCTAGGTATGCTAGTGCCCCTAATCAACCAGTTGTCAACAGCCAATGCGTGTAACAACTAACCATCATAAATAGATTCAGCTATAATCGTTGCAGTTCCGCCACCGCGTTGCATTCAATCGTGGAACTGGAGCAGCGCTCGGACGCCATCGTAATCTGTTTTCACTCCGCCATCAACGTGAGCTAAGGTTCGACGGCGGCATCGGGCAGAAGGGTCGCTGACTTCTGCTAATTCGGCAGCCCTTGCTAGTACCAATTTGTCATGAGCCTCGTCGTCTCGTCTCGTAATCGCCCTCGTCGTTGGGCTCTGCGCTCGAATTCTCTCGACCTGAAGTCGATAATATCAATTTGTGACCCTGCCAGGTTACTTAATCGGTGATATGTCAGAATCCTGTTCCTCCCGAGTGCCCTGTCAGGGTGCGAAACGAGAAACTCGACTGGCCCTTTCAGGGATCGAACTCGGTGAGAAGACCTACGGCAATGGTGAATCGATCGACTGCTGGCGAGCACATCGATTCATCTCTTTAGGGTCTTTAGGTGGTGAGTATAAAAGGGTGGCGCATTTTGAATTTATGATCAGTAAATACGTTTACTATCGCACTCAAGACCTACCGGTTTTGTACGATTTATTTCCAACCATCCCCCCATCGAAATAGTTAGAGAACAATTGAACTAACCCTGTCGACACTATGCTTAGATATTTCCTTCCTCTTTCTTTTCAGATATCTTGAGACCGAGCCCAACATCTTCACGGATGTGGGTAATTCTGGTTATCGCAAGATGACCAGGAGCCAGAGACGAGATGAAGGACGCATTTGTCCTTGTCTCCCTAAAGTCGGCCTCTCGCCACCCCATTTTTTAATTCATGATCAGCACACCGACCAAAGAGCAGATTATCAGACGCCGAAGACTGGATCTGTGAGTACTACCGCACTCAAGACCTTCCCGTCTTACATGATTTCTTTCCCACCATCCCCCTATTCAAGTAGTTAGAGAACAGTAAGCCCCCCCTCCCCCTTCTTTTTCAGATATCTTGAGACCGAGCCCAAAATCCTCACGGATGTGGATGATTCTTGGTTATCGCAAGTAACAACTAACTATCATAAATAGATTCAGCTATAATCGTTGCAGTTCCGCCACCGCGTTGCATTCAATCGTGGAACTGGAGCAGCGCTCGGACGCCATCGTAATCTGTTTTCACTCCGCTACCAACGTGAGCTAAGATTTGACGGCGGCATCGGGCAGAAGGATCGCTGACTTCTGCTAATACGGCAGCCTTTGCTAGTACCAATTTGCCATGAGCCTCGTCTTCTCGTCTCGTAATTGCTGGGCTCTGCGCTCGAATTCTCTCGACCTGAAGTCGATAATATCAATTTGTGACCCTGCCAGAATGCGAAATCGGTGATATGGCAGAATCTCTCTCCTCCCAAGTGCCCTGTCAGGGTGCGAAACCAGAAACTCTACTGACCCTTTCAGGGATCGAACTCGGTGAGAAGACCTACGGCAATGGTAACTCGATCGACTGCTGGCTAGCACATCATGATCACTCAACAGTTCAAGTTCATTTCGGAAACATGTTCGAGGCCCCTTCACCCGTTCTCTCCTTTAGGTAACAGTCGATGCAACAGGAAATTTCTCGATCATTGTTTCGCCTTCCTTCTACATGAGATGCTCATGTATTTAAACAAGTTCTTTTAGTAAATACAGGGAGGAGATTCTAAATTTTGTGTGTTAATGGTTTCACGCATTTCTGTAAGATTCATATTTGCAGACTACGTAAAGGAATCCGGCAGTTGCCGTACCTTTGAAGGTTCAACAGAGGAATTGCTATTGTTATGGTTAGGTCTAAATAAAACATCTGCAAAGTTGAAGTACTTTCTGGAAATTGATTCAAACAAATTCCTGTGCTTCTTGGAATTTGTATACAAATTTTCAAGCAAATCTCTTTAGGTGGTGAGTATAAAAGGGTGGCGCATGAATTCATGATCAACGAACTTTCAACGCCGCTGCAGGCGTACCACAGGGCTCCATTCTAGGCCCCATCTTATTTAATATCTACACCTCAGATATTCCTCGCCCTGTGGACGATAGAGTACACCAGATATGTTATGCGGACGACGTCCTAGTGTGCACGTCATCTAAAAGCCCAAAACTTGCAACAAACCGACTCAGTCGTCATCTAGACGAACTGTATCAGTACTACAGTCGATAGAAAATTCGACTTAACCCATCCAAAGCAGTAGCCATAATTCTGAGTAGTAAACAGTCCCAACCTATTTCTCGATATTCACAGGACAGGACGAAATACCTTGGGGTCATCTCTACCCCAAAAATGAATTTCATCAAACATGTGACCCATATTCTTCAAAGGGGCCTCGGTCGGTCTAAGCAACTGCACAACATCTTGAAGTGGGGCAACAAAGTTGACCACAAAGTTAAACTTCTCTGCTACATGCAGCTAATTCGATCTGGAATATCATACGCCTTTCTCATATGGTCCTGCATATCTTCGGCTCAAATGGAAAGACTTCGAGTTTTCGAAAGAAAACACCTCAGAAGATGCATCAACCATTTTAGAAGGCCTGACGGTCGCCATTGCCCAAACTCTCACCTATACGAAGGTGCCTCCATTATCTTGATCGACGAATACTTGCTACAATTAGCATACAAGTACCTCGAAAGCATTCAGAACAGTGAGAACCCACTTGTGCAGGAGTCCTGCGTTCTTGACCCTTCTCTCTTTCGATCTCTTCGGATCAGACCATCACAATTTCTTCTTCAGTACAAAACTGAAGAAAGCACCCTTCCCAACAACATTCTCCTTTATAATAGAGGAGTCCTGGACCCATCGCATAGGGTCTACTGCTGACACACTACAGACACGCACGCACAGTACAAGACAGCACAAACACACCGACCAAACGCAGATTATCAGACGCCAAAGACGTGATCTGCGTTTACTACCGCACAAAAGACCCACCGGTCTCGTACGATTTCTTTCCCACCATCCCCCAATTCAAGTAGTTAGAGAACATTTAGCCCCCCCCCCCCCCCCCCCCCCCTTAAGACCGAGCCCAAAATCCTCACGGATGTGGGTGATTCTGGCTTGTGGGTATCGCAAGATGACCAGAAGCCAGAGACAAGATGAAGGACAAATTTGTCCTTGGCTTGCTTAAGTCGGCCTCGGCCACTCCCCTTTATCTGTGATCAGTCAGCCTCCAGAGGCTGAAGCCGAGGGCAAAGACCAGTCCACCTTTAATAACCAAACCTCCGGCCGTAAATTACAAACAAAAAACTGTAAATCCTAAAAATCAAGAAATAAAGACCACTAACACGTATGGGATTTGCTAAATAAGGTCAAGACCGGTTCCTGGTTGTAGTGCCGATGATGATGATGAAAGCGTATACTCCGGTGTTTCTTTATCGCAGTTCACATCGATCTTTAATGCGCTGTATAGTTACGGTGTGGCAGATTGCATTTATTCGTGATGTTGCAACAGTTCCTGTCTGTAGAAGTTCAACTTCCCATTGGGAGATACCTCAGGCTGTTCGTTGTAGGATCGACAGGGCGCGGATGCCAACCACCAAATAGCCATACAGGTTGTGTGACGGACGAACGCCAGGTTCCTCAGCCTAGAAAGTTTGGAAATATATATGACTCCAACCACTTAAGCTGGTAGGATCCCACCCGCCTCTAGCCGTTTGAAGCAGCCAACCCGGCTCCTACCCACCGCAGGTAAGGCAATACAAAAAATAATCTTATTACCTTAACAACGTTGGGTTTCTCATACTCATATGAACATTCCCAACCAATCTTCGAATGTCATTACCAACCAGCAGCTTATGTTTGAAACATTGAATTCTGACCTCAACAAGATACATCAATGGCGATTATCTAGCCGCATACAATTCAATGCCTCGAAAGCTCTGTCCTGCCTCTTGTCGTCAAAGGCGAACCCCTAAGTAAATGTACTGTCGACGAACAGCACTGCATCGACGAAGCCAAGGAACTATCAATCCTCGGCACTCGAATGATTTCGACTCTTAATTGGAATGACCACATATTTGAAGGTGCGAAAAGTGCAGCCAAATATGTGGGGTTGCTTAAGAGATGCAACAGATACTTCACTCCATCGAATCTATCCATTATTTACATGGTGTATGTTCGGTCCAAAATGGAGTTTAAATCCCATATTGGGTCAGGCGCATCCAAAACTGCGCTACACGTGATCGATAGGGTACAAAAACGAGTAGTGAAACTTATTGGGGACCCAGACGTAAGTCGATAAATTCCGTCATTAGAATATAGGCGCAACGTATCATGCGTATCAAGTTCAGTTGAAGAACGACCGTGGTAACACCTATAGAACAGACATAGTTCTATAGTTGTTACCACGGTCGTTACTCAACTGAACTTGCTGAATGTGTTCCGCCCCCTCAGATATTTTCCCGCGATACCCGTCAATCTGTGAATGCGCATCAGTTCACGTTGAAAGTGGACTTCATCATCATCATCATCATCGGCACTACAACCGGGAACCGGTCTTGACCTTATTTACCAAGTCCTGAGGCTTGTTAAATTTTCCATAATGATTTGTTTTTTCCGGGCAAGGTCATTAGTCTTGGGCCAAGGGCTCCCCGACGGGGAATCGAACCCCGGTCTCCCGCGTGACAGGCGAGTATACTAACCACTATACTATCGAGGAGCCTAAAAGTGGACTTCAGGCGCACAAATAAACATAGAGAGTCATTCTTTAGCCGAACCACACAAATGTGGAATGTTCTGCCTGATCATGTGTTTCTTGGCCGTTGTGATGTCCAGACATTCAAGACCAATATACATCGACACCTCCTTTCCTTATCCACTTCCTCTCTATTCGCTCGCACTGTGCTCTGACAGTTAAAGGTACTTCGAAATCCCAGTTTGCCCGCGCATTTGTGTAAAAGAAAAAAAAACTGTGCTTTGACATTTAAGGTTACTTTAAAATCCCCTTTTGTGCGTGCATTATTGTAAAAAAGAGCCACATTGATTGTAGGTGACCTTGTGTATTCGAATTCTTTGGTTCTAATACATCTAATGTTCCTCAATCATTAACGTTCTACACCAAAAAGGAAATTACACAAAGACTATTAGACAGATAGTATAGACATACAATGGAATAAGACATGTGACTGAAGTTAAATTATTTGCCTCCTATCAATTTAAGGCGTCCATAATCATTTTATCTAAATAGCAACAATTAACTGTGGGACAATTACGAGCACATCAGGAGATCATCCGAACATCGCCTGATACCAAATAATTAATTCACGACATCTGTAACAAAAGCAGGAGGGAAAAAGGAACACATACCGTGAAAATCTCTACCCCAAACAACATTGACACGATATAGACACGCAGAAGTCACTGCCCTTCCCGCAACCTTTTTCTGCGTCAATCTTAATGCCTAGTTCATCCTCAAAGGACAAGCCTATGTCCTGGACTTAGGATAATTACAATTTTGCATGATTATTTCAATGCGAGCGACGGAATCATCGGCAAGAAAATTGTCCACGGCAGGTAACCGATGCCATGAACTAAGAAACAGCAGACTAAATCAAAATGAAGTTCCCACCCTACCCTGCGGAGTTTGTTGCAATCCAGTGAAGCCAATTCTGGGATGCACGGTCTGAATCAAACCTCTAGTTTGTCGAGTGTCCTTTTATGTTTTGTTAACGCAGCGCAGTTTACTCTCAAACTTAATTTCCCAGATAAAATTTTTAACTGGAATTAAAACTTTTAATTACCAGCCAGGAACGCTGCCGCACAGTCCTGTCAAGCTGCCTGCCTGCAAAACGCTCATGGTCCAACTCCATCGTTATCCCTCGAGACTGCTACTGTTTAACATAATGACATTCTCTTCTCTATTTCAGTCGCACTCCTCGGCCCATTGGGTGACGGAAATAGGTTTCTCAGTCTGCCAACTCAAAGGCCCCCACAGCCTGCCACCATCGGACATGGGGAGGAAATGATACTTGCCATCGTTTTGTTTCGAAAGCTCAAATCTTAAATGTGTTTCTTCGTAGGATCAAATCATAAACTGTTGTTAAATTACTGCGCATATAAATGTACTGCGTTATACAGGATAATATGTAATAAAAATTATGGAAGTATACTGTCTAACGAGGGAATCATCACCTTTTATTGTCCACTTTTAAAAGGGTTGACAAGTGATGGGTATAATTTGAAATTTTATCGAAAAAATCGGATTAACGACAAGATGGCGTCGGAAAGGGCCGCTGATAAAGAGAAAGGTGCTAACGAGTAAAGGACGATGTAATTGAAAATCACTCCAGTTGAAAAAATACAAAAGAAAAAATATGAAAAGTGTTAAATGAGTTTTAGGACGTGAACGACTGATCAGGGATTAATGTTAAAGAAGAAGCAACTGAATAAAAATATCCTTCCACTTCTGTGCTTGTGAATAAAAGATTGCGAAAAGTTTCTTGTCTGCCAGCGTGAAACGAATTTCATTATCCTCCTTATAAGGAAGACACTGTTTTCTGTTGTTGTTTTTTTTGAGAATTGGAAATAAAGTTTACATTCGACAATTTGCATGAATTAAATATGAAAAGCGTCGATAACACGCCTGCAGTGAGTAGAAAGTGATAGAATCGTCATCTAAATCAGGCGTATCCTGCGGAGTCATTGGACACACAAATTGAAAGGTTTTTTTTTTTTTTTGTTTTTTTAATGTGGAAGTTCTCTTACTCCAAGGACAACATTAGCTGATAGGCTTGTTTCTTGAACAGATTGGAAACTAAGGGAGTTGGGACTTCATGGTTCTGAAATTTTATCACCTCAATCAAAAGTCCTTTTTCAAATCTGGGGTGTGCGATTAACTCTTGGGACTCTGCGCATCATTAATTAGTTCATTCTCGAATGGATTCTTTATTTCACACTTTTAGTCTCACAAATCAATTTCTAGCAATTGATTCCTTTCCTTTTTTGTAAGGAGCGGGAACTGATGGATTCGATTTTTGTTATTCCGCCCCTCATTCTTAGGGAGCTTGTTTTCCTTTTTTTTATGACACAGATATATTAACTGAGTGATTGATGCCTGATTGCTTAAGCAGTATACATTTCTGTTATGGAATCGTAGACATTTGTCGCAGTTGGGTAATGAAATCATTAAACGTGGTGACCCTTATTTCATAGTAGAAAAACAGAAAAATGATGTCTTAAGAAACGCCTATAATAAAGTAGAGGATTTGGGGGTATTAAGAAAATATGGAGTGAGTGAGTGCTTTAGATTAATTTAGTCGAGATAGAGATCAGTAGTTGGTAGGTGTAGTAAACGAAGCTGGAAGAAACAAGTGATCGGAAGATTTAAGTAAGAGGATCGAGGTTCGGTTTGATCGGGAGAACGGCAAAACGAGGAGAAGTAGTCAAAAAAAAGACAGCATTGTACTCGTAATAGGTTATTTTAATGGACTCAAGATATACTTGTATTACGGTATACAATACCACTGCTTGGTATCTGTCGCGCAACCACTTACATTTCAAGGGAAAAACCGGCCTAGCCAGCTTCACCATGTTTGGAAGTATTGGGCTGCCAACTGGGACGATTTGGTAGATTTCTTCGCGTGCTTTCCATGGTCGGAGGTGTGCTTCGGAGATTCCGAAGTTAACGCATGCGCGGAGTCGGTCACAGAGATTATTCTTCTCAGGATGGAGATCTACATTCCACATTCCATCAAACGATGTTCATCTGATAAGCCTTCGTTTGATAAAAAATGCGCGCAGGGGCAAAAATAGAGCTTTTAGGCAATGGTGCTCCAAAATTGCTTCGGTCAATTTTTTACTTAAGTCATATTCCCTCCTTGCGACCAAGCAATCTTAATTTCCCCGGAAATGCATATGCTGCAATAAAACGCATATTCAAACCTACAACGCAACATTAAACATCACCACCAACTACACCGAGCCGCATACATTTCCCCGACATTGCTTCGGTTAATTCTCTATCTAAATTATATCCCTTGCTTGCACCCAAGCAATTCCAATTTCCCCCGAAAACCATTTCGGTTTCTCTTCTACCTAAAAGATGTAAAACCACGTCAATTCCCTAAAATCAAACCGTATGCATTTTCCCCAAAAACCACTTCGGTTCATTTCCTCCTTAAACTATACTTCTCGCTTGCAACCAAGCGACAGCTAATTTTCCACGAAACGATTAGAACGATCAAGATCCTTGATCGTATTTGGCTATGCCATCGAAACCAATTTCCCGGCATACACAACCAAGGAATCCATCTCAGCTTATTCGGCGAGGATTCGCTGGAACTGAATTCCCTATGCAAGTATAGCAATCCCTTTCAAGTTCCGAGTAAGTGGCAGTGAGATTATTTAGCTATGACTCCACTGCCACGACGCAATGAACTTTTTCTTGCCTTTAGCCAGTCAGTCGAGTTTTAACAACCGATGTGCGCACACATACTGGGGTGTCGTATTTTCTAACACGTTGGTCTGCCTTGCAAGTGTAAAATAACTGACTTATAGTGGTCCTATGGAATAATTGGCTTATTGTAATCCTGTCAAATAATGGACTTATTAAGAACGCCTGCAGAGAGTACCAGGTGTATGTGCTGGCACCGATGTCAATGATTCAATTGTTGTATACATCAAGTGTTATTTGTGCAGAGATTTTCTTTTACGTGGCGAATTTGCCAAAATAGACAGGAAAACGGAGAACAATAAAATGGCCTTTCAACGGATTCAGTGTGTTTTATTTTTGCTTGTGTTCGGTGGACAGTGTTCGGGTGAACAATCGTTGGGGATAGGAACGAACCAGGCCCGTGCCAGCACACATGCCTCTCACCCCCACAAACTCCTTCAGTGTTCGACTGATTCGCGCTCCTTCTGGTCAATGCAAGAGCTGTCAGCAGTAACTTCGCGTCCTCCTCTTTTCCTCCGCTGGTGACAGACAGCGAGACGATAGTCACAAATTCAAAGGATAAACCCAATGTGCTCGCGAATTTATTGTCCGCGGATTCAAACCTCTATCCCGGTCTTTTAGAGCCATCTGTTATCGCGCCGGTGCGGTCTTCGATGCGAGATGTGGGTTTTCGCCCACGTATTATTCAACACATTCTACGTGAACTGGGCTGTAGGAGAGCAACCGGCCCCGACGGAATACCAGCAATAGTCTAGAACTATCGCCGCTTCTTGGCAGACCCTTTCGCTTATCTTATGCGCGGAGGGACCTTTCTATCTGTGGAAAATCGTTCGAGTTCAGCCAATCCCAAAGACGGGAAAAAAGCGTCTTCCATAAAATTACCGGCCGATAGCATTGCTGTCTATATTATCTAAGGTGATGGAAAAAGTGGGCTCCTCGATAGTATAGTGGTTAGTATACCCGCCTGTCACCCGGGAGACCGGGGTTCGATTCCCCGTCGGGGAGCCCCTGGCGCAAGACTAATGACCTTGCCCAGAAAAAATAAATCATTATGGAAAATTTAACAAGCCTCAGGACTTGCTAAATAAGGCCAAGGCCGGCTCCCGGTTGTAGTGCCAATGATGATGATGATGATGATGGAAAAAGTGTTCAATACTGAGTTAATTAAGTATTTGCAGTGCAACGAACTTCTGAATGATCGTCACTACGGATTGCGTGCCAGGCGGTCCACGGGAGATCTTTTGACACTTATAACCGATATATGGACATTTGCGATTGAGGGGCATGGTGAGTCAAAGGTGGTCGCATTGGATATCTCCAAGGCTTTTGACTGCGTCTGGCACGGGGCATTGCTGAGCAAACTTTGTTCATATGGACTTGTGGCGATTCTAACAGATACACACACAATATATCGGGTTTGACAACGCACCCTTTCACTAATCATCGAACTGTCACTGTCAATTTATTCAGTAAACTCAACATTTTTATCATGGTTAAGTACACGAAGGAACAACGTCTGCAATCACAAAAATGTACTACCGTAATTTGTAGTCGGTGACCGCAACTTTAAGAGCGTTAACTCCAATTTTCGGTCGTGATTCTCGCCCTAGTAGACAGGCAATAACAAGTTCAGTGCAAAAATTTGAGTCCACATATTCGTTGTGTGATGTTGCCGTGCCAGTGAGACAACGGGTTGGTCGAAGTGCCGAAAATATCGCTGCCGTTCAGGCGTCCGTAGCAAACGATCCAAATCAGGCAATTCATGGGAATAACCGTTGGGCATCGCCCAGACCATTCTATGGCGAATTTTGCGTAAGGATCTTGGTTTACACCCATACAAGATCAAGCTGACTCAAAAATTGAAGCCGATGGACCATTTGAAGCGACGTACGTTCTCCGATTGGGCTCTGGAAAAGATGTGCCAAGATGATGAATTTCATCGCAAAATCATCTTCAGTGACGAAGCTCATTTTTGGCTCTATGGGTTCTTCAATAAGCAAAACATGCGTTATTAGTCTGGTGAAAATCCGCATGTGTCTCATGAATCACCCATTCATCCACAAAAAATAACTGTTTGGTGCGGTTTGCATGCCGGCGGCGTCATTGGGCCATATTTTTTCGTCGACGATAACGATCGTCATGTTACTGTGAATGGCCATCGTTATCGCGCCATGATTACCGATTATTTTTGGCCCGAATTAGAAGATGTGGACTTGGGCGACATGTGGTTTTAAGAGTACGGTGCCACAAGCCACACAGCACACGACACAATCGATTTATTGAAGAGTAAGTTTGATGAGCGTGTTATCTCAAGAAATAGGCCAGTCGGTTGGCCGCCTCGTTCGTGCGATTTAACGCCTCTAGACAAGCCGACGACGTTGGAAGAGCTCAGAGCCAACATTGAACGCCAAATAGCGGCCGTTACGGCCGAAATGTGTGGCCGAGTTCTCGAAAATTGAGTCCAACGAATCTGCCGCTGCAAACATGCCCGCGGTGCCCATATGAACGAAGTCGAATTCCATTCATAAATGTTTTGATTGTACTTCAAGCCGATAATAATGTTTCTGAAATATCTCAAATGGTTTGCGTTTTATTTAAAAAAAAAGTTGTCAACTCCCTATTGGAAAACCCGATACAAGCAAATAGTGAAGAACACCGAAAGAAAATCAAATAAGAAAAATTCAACACCCGTATACCAAGCAATAACATAGCAATTCCACATCAGTTAAATGTACTTGACTTCAGATCATGAATTCGTACACGCGGCAGTGGCCTGATGTGTGGAGCATTGATTACATTTTTTAGTGATTTGAACCATCATAGCGTCAGTTCGAATCACACGTTCTTCACTTTCATCGCAAACGCTATAGATTTTCCCAGCAGCTTTGCGACTGGACGAAGAGCCTCCTCGAAAATCGGTCGATCCGGGTTGTGGTGGACGGCGAATGTTCGGATATCTATCCTGTTAGTTCGGGGGTGCCTCAAGATTCTATTTTGGCTCCAACCTTGTTCTTGTCTCATATAAATGATTTGATAACAACGGATAACAAAGTGTTCAGTTTTGCGGATGATAGTACGTTGGTTTCCCCCTTTTACAGTGTTCGGCCGATTGGTGCATCAACGACGCACCAGCTGAGATGTAGAGAGATTGACTCTGAATCAGGATCTGGATAAGGTCCTGTAGTGGGGAAGGCCGATGTCGTCGATTTCAATGCCGCAAAGACCCAATATATAACATTCACAAGGAAAAGTGAATCACCGGTTCCAGAGCTGATGATGAATGGTCACGCCCTCGAATCTGGGGAAAGTTTGAAATTGCTCGGCGTCACGGTCTTTGGGAATGTATCATGGCATAAACACGTGTCCAGCATCGCCAGGTCAGCCTCAGGAAAACTGAGCTATCTTTTTAGAGCCAAGAAATATTTTACTCCGGCCCAACTTCTTCTCCTCTATAAATCCCAAATTAGACCCGCTGTCGAATATTGCTCTCATGTTTGGAGCTCGGCTCCTAAACATACCCTCGGTCTACTTGAGACCATACAGGGACGAGCGATCCGCCTGATCGGGGACTCGGCGCTGACGTCGGGACTACAGTCGCTATCACATCGAAGGCGCGTAGGCGGCCTCTGTCTGTTTTACAGATACACGGGCACTGTTCTTCGCAGATTCGTGGTATTGTTCCACGCAATTCGGTTTATATGGGCTCCACAAAACAATCCGACGGTGGAATCTCGGGCGCCCAGTCGGCGCTATAGGCCCACCTATAAAAAAAATTGCCTGTAAGTGCTGGCCAGCAATAAGCGAAATACTACTGGCGTAGGTGAGTGATAGGATTGAACAACTTCGGTTGTTTTATCAAACGACAGTATGAACGAGTCGATCTTGGCAGATAATACAGGACTGCTGCTCAGCTTAATCGCGCCGAATCAAGAGATATTTCTGGGTTTTTCTCTCGAACATTGATCCAAGTCTGTTATTATCAACAAAACCGTAATTCTATGTTACATATTGTACATTAATCCAATAGATCTTACTGAATTGTGCAACGGGAAGATAAAATGAAAGCTTGTTTTAAATGTGAGGAACGTAAGATTGAGGTAAACACTATGAGAAGAGAAACCACTGTCAGTTGATCGATTTTCAAACTTGTTATCAATGATGTTCCATAAAAAAATTTTTTTTACACAAACGCGCGCACAAAAGGGGATTTTGGAGTACCGTTAAACTGCAGAGCGCAGTGCGAACGGATAAGGAAAGGTTGGCTGCTAGGAGAAGCCATATTACTAATTTCGGTGATGTTCAAAACATCGAGCGTGTAACGATATCTGGCTTGGATAGCAAACATCTTCCATCACTGGCTTATTAAGAGCAATGTTAGCGACACATGATGGAACAACGTCTGGGGACAATAGGCCGGTTGAACTACAAATACCTGGCAAGTCCCAGAGCTAAAGAAAATAAGTTCGTTGTTAGTTGAATTATCAAGTAAAATGATATTTACCAAATGCGTATTAATGGAATTAAGTTAGGTTGTCCGAATTCCCAACTAGTAAAGGAAAGAGTTCGAACCGAAGAAGAAAAAATCGGCTTGAGCTTAAATACTCGTATACCGAGAATGAATATAAACCAATTGTTGGCAACGCATCATTCCATCTCCAGGCAGACACCGCTTCTAGACCCAACATAAAATATGTCAATTCCTGGGACGATAGAAAAGAAAATCAATTCTCAGGAGGACGCAACGTGAAATGAGCCTGTTAATTCCTGAGAAGACACACGATATCGATGCCAGCGGCTATTAAAGCGGTTGAGTTTTGTTTTCGGAGCTTAAGTCGATAGGTCAGATAGATTTAATTTACTTGTACAAAATACCCTTGTGCTATTTAAGTGGTAAGGGACGCCTCGCGAGGGACAGGAAAGAATAAATATCAGGACACATCGAACCAGTAGCACGTAGTAGAATCGGTGATAGGGTCTAGAAGGAAGCCTTTCCGGGCTTGTCTAGTTTCAGTTATCCTTGACCAAACAGCCATCTTTGATGCAGTCTACTACACCATTGGAAGTTTGCGGACTCGCTGAGAGCCAGCCGTCCGTTCAACAAATTGTAAAAACTTCTGGTCCTTTGGGCTGTATCTTGGTAGCAACGGGGATGCTTACCGAGGATGAATTCAAGAAGGGGGTTCCAATGGAGGAGCATCGGCTATCTACACTGAAGTAGTCCGCACCATACCAGCCGCCCAGACAAAAAGAGGAGTGTCACCCACGTATCCATTAGGTGATCACAGCTAGTGAGAAGCCAGTATCCATCAACGCCGCCAGAACCGAAGGGAAACTTCCCACACTCCACGCAGACAAACCCCATTTTCGAGTTTCAGGAAGTAGCGCGCAAAACCTTGGCGCGATCGATTCGATCGAAGCAAAAGTAGCAACCGTGATTAATAAAATGGAATCACACTTATGTGCATCAAAGGAAAGAATGTTCTTAAGGAAATCGGCGTACATATTGGAGCCCTCAAGAAATATAATGACAGCGATACGGAAGTCAGAAAAATAGACGATGATACAGATTTCAGTTAAGTATCAGAGTTGATAGTCGACAAGGACAAGAAGAGGAAGACGAGCCGGGAAAATCACTGGCTTCTGATGAAGAAAATAATTCGATGACTCCAGCGCTGAGAGAGACTTCGAAAGGATAGACACACTCTCGAAGTGTAAGAGTATTCAAAAGGAACAATCCAGTGACAGGAATAACGATGCAAGCACTGGCGGTTGCCAGAGAAAGAGTTCCACTCAAGGATGAAAAGTACAAAGAACACTAGGAAACGTGGAAGAATACTTGGTGTATGCATACGTTTTTTCCGGTTTATTTGTTAAAAAAATAAAACTTAATTTTCTAGGGAAATTAATCATCATCATCATCGGCACTACAACTGGGATCCGGTCTTGGCCTTATTTAGCAAGTCTCTCCACCGGTATCTGGTTCATATCCGAGATTTGTTAAATTGTCCATAATAATTTGTTTTTCCGGGGAAGGTTATTAGCCTTGCGCCAATATTTTTCAGGAGTAGCTATCCAGGGGTGTCACGTGGGGACTGCATGCCAACTTGGATTGACCAGGGACGAGGATCGTCCTGGCCTTCGCCGGGTTCAAAGCAAAGACTTTGCCCTGTACTAAGAGATGGGGCCAATGGAAAGTACGCAGCTCACAGTAAAAGTGGTGAAAGACACATTGAAATCGCTTGGATGGGACATCCTTCTGCACCAACCGCATTCCCCAGACTTGGCGCCATCTGACTATCACATGTGGGGCACACGCTCGCAGAGCACTACTTCAGCAATTTCGAGGAAGTTGGAAAACGGCTCGACGATTGGTTTGCCGGAAAGACAAACAGTTTTTCTGGCATGCTATTCATAAAATACCAGAAAGATGGGCGAAATGTCAAGTCAATAGGATAAAAATTGAGGGAGCTACTGATGTGCCCAGTTTGAGAACCATAGAGCCGAGATATTTGGAGTTGAAGTTTTGAATAGTTTTGTAGTTTTAACTGTAGTAGTAGTTTAACGGACTTTCTACAAACAGCTCTTTGCTCAGCCTTGAAATTGGGGTAGGAGAGACATCTATTAGACAAAAGTAAAATCTGAAAACTGATATGTGTCTGAATATTTCATATATACGAGGGTGACCTGAAAAGTTTCCGGCCTCAACGTGAAGATAGCAGCACTCGTCTATAAAAGTGAATGTAGTTGTGCATCTTTTGACAGTTACTTACCAAAATTTCAGCCATTTTGGACGCGACGTTTTTATTTGCGAGTGTTTTTATGAAAATGGACAAAATTGAGTATCGAGCTGTTCGTTTTTGACAGGCAATACGACAACGCAAATCAAAGATAAATTGGACTCTGTGTATAAGGACTCTACACCATCATTTAGCACAGTGAAATTTTGCGCTGCTGAATTTAATCGGGCCCGTGAGGGCTTGGGACACGATTAACGTTCGGGACCACCGACAACTGCAACAACTGACGATAACATCGCTAAAGTTCACCAAATGGTGCTAGACGACTGCCGAATTAAAGTGAGAGAGATAGCAGAAGCTATGAAAATGTGCAAAGAACGTGTTTGACACATATTAAATCCAGATTTATGCATGAGAAAGCTGCCAGTCCCTTGAGTACCGCGTTTGCCCCCGTTAAACCAAAAACGTGTTCGAATGAACATTTCCAACGCTCTGTTGGGAGAGTTTAGGCGCAATAAATCCGAGTTTTGGTGCCGATTAATTAATATCGATAAAACTTGGATACACCATTATACGCCCGACCCAAGAATACGGTCAAAACAGTAGATTGCAAAGGGGGAATCGGCTCCAAAAAAAGCAAAAACTGTTTTTTTTTTGGGTGGGAAAGTGATGGCGACTGTTTTTTGGGGTACTCATGGAGTTATCTTAATCGATTATCTTCAAAAAGGAAAAATCATTACTTGACCAACTGAAGGTAGAAATTGCGCAAAAAACCACATTTGCAGTAAAAGGAAATCCTGTTTCACCAAGACAACGCACCGTCTCACACCTCAGCGGTTGCCATGGCGAAAATCCACGAATTACGGTTTGAACTGATTGACCATCCGCCTTACTCATTAGATCTAGCCCCAAGCGACTTCTTTTTATTCCCTAATCTAAAACTTGCACTCAGAGGACAGAGATTTTCATTAAATGAGGAGGTAATCACCTTCGTGAACAGTTATTTTGCAGAGAAAAACGCCGAGTACTATTTGGAGGGATTAGAGAGATGGGCGCATCGCTGGGAGAAGTGTGTAGTGGTACAAGGAGACTATGTAGAAAAATAAAAATAAATTAAAAAAAAAATTCTTGTATCTTTGTTAGGTCGGAAACTTTTCAGGCCACCCTCGTAGAATAAACGGCTAATTTTGGTTCACGACAACGCTCAAAAAAACGATTTTTTGAACCACTTACAATTTCTCTCCCTCATAATCGACTTTTTTATCATTCTTGGACAGTTTTAAATGAAATAGAACTACGCTGAAGGGTTGAACAAACCGATTCCCACTACCTATTACAGTGCTACTTCGACCATCCTCGCATACCTAACTGTTAGAGTTCGATGGAATGTCTATTGACACCTGCGCCAATGGTGAGTCTCTACTCCTCTCCAGCACTCATATTATGCGTTTCAATGATCACGATGGGATCACTCCCACGCGCACTCCTCTCGTTGACGCCTCCTCCTCTCAGCTCTAACTCCCTTCACGGAATTTCACTTGCTACAACTTATTTTCCGAGTCGCCACTAAGTCTTCCGTGTGGAGGTTATATTTTTAAGTTAAGTGCTTTTGCTTACCTCCTTTAGGGTGGTCTGGTCGTCCCCTGTGAATGATCTTGTGGGGGCCGCTGGAGTGGACGGCGTGAGAAGTATGCCCTCGCAACTTCGTTTGGTGGGGGGTTTCCGGATGGGACACTCTCTTGTCGTGAGCTTCTTGCCAGCGAGGGTGGTCTTTCGCAGCTTCCTCTGCTGGGGGCTTTCTGGGTGGGTCGCTCTGTTGGCGTGAGATTCTGGTTGGCAAGTGGCACCCAACATGAGGCCCACCGGATAGGTTGCTCTGTTAGTGTGAGTTCCTCGGGGGCAAGGGTGTGCCCTCGCAGTTTCCTCTGGTCCACTGATTTAAAACAAAACTATTTCCTTTGTGGCGCCCATCGTGAGACCCTCCGGATACGTCGCTCTGTTAGTGTGAGTTCCTTGGCGGCAAGGGTGTGCCCCCGCAGTTTCTTCTGGTCCACTGACTTAAAACAAAACTACTATCTTTTTTTCGACTTTATTGTTTTACCTTGTGACTTTTAAATTTTAAATCCGTTACATTAAAAACTGGCTGATTATTTGCCGTGGCTTCGGCCTCCTGGATTTCGACTGATCACGAATACAAAATGTGCCCCCCCTTTATACTCTGTGGCATTAGAGATTTGTTAAAAATTGTATTTAAAAATTCCAAGAAGCACAAACAAGATTTTGTGTGCTTCAATTTGAATAGGATTCCGGGAAGTTGATAGGAATTTATTTGAATACATTCCTGGAAGGGGAAATCATGAAATGCGTTTAGAGTTAAGCATTTCATGATGTTAGGGTTATTAGGAATTGAATCAATGCAAGACAAATGGACTTCGGTTTAAATTTCTCGGGCATATGATTCAATTGGATTGGGGTGTAAGTTAATTTGAAATTGAATCAATGCGCGACAAATTAACTTTTGGTTCAACTTGTCGCTCATATGATTCACTATTGGAATTAGGTTGGGATTATAGGTAATATTGGGCTCCTCGATAGTGTAGTGGTTAGTATACCCGTCTGTCATGCGGGAGACCGGGGTTCGTTTCCCCGTCGGAGAGCCCCTGGCGCAAGACTTAATGACCTTGCCCGAAAAAAAAAAAAACAAATCATTATGGAAAATTTAACAAGCCTCAGGACTTATTAAATAAGGCCAAGACCGGTTCTCGGTTGTAGTGCCGATGATGATGATGATAGGCAATATTGGGGATTTGGATGGGAGTAGTGATTTAGGATCACTACATCCGCAACCGTCGAATTTTACCACCTCGATCAACAGATCCTTTACGGAGTGTTTAAGCCAATAAAAAAAACGTGGAAAAAAAGTGACAAGGTGATATTGCCCCGTAAAATTTACGTTCAGTTCAATTCTGTCTAAGAACTGATTTGAAAGATAATTATTTGTGAAATGAATGAATTTTTTTTATATACATTGAGTTTATTCTGGATCCAAAATCGTTTGCCCAGCTAGCGCTGGAATCGTTATACAGTGCACAATACGATAAAGGAAAAGCGAACGTTACGTCAGAGTTATACAAGAGACCACCACTTCAACGATTGTGCTTCGAGTCTTTATATAAATATATAACTTTGAAAAACATACAATACGCAAGAACTTTATACTCAACCAAGATAAAACGGCACAATGACAACCTATAACAACCCTTTATGCTTTATTCCTTATTAATGATGCGCAGTGGGGCACTAGGCGTAAACTTAGAGATATCCATGTTTTTGCGAATTTATTTTGGGCGAATTCAATACTGAATGCTAATTTTCTAGAACCCCCTGTGATCGCATCTGTACAATCAAAATGTTCGGCCAATAGTCTTATTGTTGGACATCTAATGTTCTACATTAGTGTACATCCGATACGCACACTGGCGACAACAAAATTGGTTGAACTTGACGAACATCCACCATTTTGCATTTCGTCAAGTTGCAAAGGCTTCCTGATGATGTATGTGCACATCATCACTCTTTTTCATCAACTAGCTTCATCGCACGTCCGTACAACCACGTGGTATCCTCCCTTCGTCTCTACTACTCTACAACACTTATTGTACATGTTGTCCAATATGCTGGCAAAAAAACATGAACACCAAATTGGATGAAATGTTTGGAATTCAATGAACTCCTAGGTGATCACTAACACGGATCCTGCAGCAAACGATACCCGGGAGAGATTTTGAGCTTTATAATCGACATCCGGACATTCGCAATTGAAAAGCACAATGAATCAAAGACAGTAATAGTTTTCCTTTTCCCCAAACTAATATACATGCATATTCCGTACAAAATATAACCTCATTACAACCACCCCAAATTGCATACTAATCCTGAATGTGTACCTCTCTTAAAAATAGATGATTCATTGCCTTGTAATTTCATCACGATCTAATTTGTACTCGTTCAATTCCACATAACCACTGAGATGCACGCCTACCTTCCACAGTCTTTAATCTTCTAGTTAGTAAGTCATCTGAGTATCCATATTTCATGGTACTTTGTATAAAGAGACTATCGACGACATGGTTTCGAGTTTCTCGCCCGCATTGGCGCGTCGAAAACGTATTAATTTTTATCACATCATGCCTGGCCAAGTATATACGGAGTCCCGCCTCTCTCTCCGACTCCAAAGGACCATCAATATAATTGTCATCCGCACTTGATGACATCAGTTCCCTATATATTTACCAAGCTAACCAATGCCATCTCTGCAGCTCCGTCTCACTACAACCCAAAGGCGCTAGAGAAAGGACGGAAAAATGAGGAAAAAAAATGGATATCAAAACGACAAAAAAAAAAAAAAAAAAAAAAAAGAACAAACAACGAAGAAGAAGATTAAGCATAAGAACGGGGAAGAAATTCAACAAATGAATAAACAAGTACTGGTCTATGTGGCGCCAGGAAACTTGTTACGCACAAAATGTGAATTTCAAATTGCTCCACCCGGTCGCCCTAGTGCTGGGTGACTTGACTGGAAAACGGCGTCATAAAGGACGAACGTGAGGCGGCGGAAAGCATACTCAAAATAGGGTTGAGTAAATAGGCAAATTGAAATAGGGCTTGACCAACGTAACCCCGCCGTGTCATTAGAGCCCATGGATGTTAAAGTGGCCACACAACATAAGCCGTCTGTTGCTTTCTTTCCTGCTATTCCGGCTTTCGACCGCTGTTATTCTCCTCACATGATCCCTCTGAATTCCATTTCAGAGCATCCTGACCACATATGTGGTGACCACCCAAATCTCATCAATTCACACCCGACCGACGGACTTTACTGCACGATGGACATTTGCATTTTCGAAATCGTTTTGAATTTTTCCCCGTGTCGGCACATTTTTCAATCTGGTTGGGTTTATCGATTTCGGGATTCATGAAGAGGATATGGGCCGGAATGATTGCAGACGATGTATTGTTGTCGCCATTGATAGAGAGTGGTGGAAGATTTACTTAAGAAAAATGACAAGCTTGTTGGAAGGACAATAAAGGACACGCAACGCAACCGCAAGCATCCTTTCTGCTGTTGTCGCTACGTGAACGAGTACTCTTTCCGGTGTTAATTTCATTATGTCCTCAATGGATAGATTGTGTCATAAAATCTTCGACACGACACATGAATAAAGTCTTCCCTGGGTCCGAGTTTTATTTTACCCCTCGTCGTGCGCTGTTTGAGACACGACCGGTCTGGGAACCGGCCAAACGGACCCGTATCCATTTCGGTATGAGGACATCTTAAAAGGATTTTTATTATTCGTAACATGCATCAAAAGAAAACAATTCACTTGCTCATGACGACAAGCATACGGCAGTTGAGAGTCCTGCAGCAACATCATCATCGCCGTTGTATAAAATTACTTTTTGTCAGGGATCAGATCTGTCAGGATTGCGTCGTATCGCAGATTTTTTTTTTCGTCCTAGTTCTGGTGTCCTTTTTTCCGTTTCTTTACTTTTGTGTGATAAAATGTATTTTCCAAGTGACGCGCTTTGTTACAACCCATTAAAAGGATCATTACATATCCTTAGCATTTGGCAATGGATAATGTCCAATATTCTTCTTGTTCGTCTTGCTTGGCAATTCAGCACCGGACTTCCGGGGGTTAAGGAGTCCGTTCTATCCAGATTGCGCGATTTCAGTCCGTGTATCTACGGAGTACGATAACTTCCTGCACTTCAACCGCCACTATATGTGAAAAGATTACATTTTTGTTGAAGGGGAAACTAGATGTGTAGCTGATATGATGCCGGTGGCTTTTAAGTGGTGTTCACGTGTCTCATACCATCAGCGAAAATATGCACTTTTCGCTCGAAGAACGTCGTTGAAGATGTTGCACGTTTCATGGTGCTTTGTCCAGTATCCAAGTGATGTTCCAATCGACGTATCATCTCAGAAAGGATTGTCTTTTGTTTTATAATTTTAAAAAATACTTTGGGGAGTATTCTGAACCGAATAGGGGCGTGTTACGAGCCATTTGTCTGTTCTCAGTGAAATTGATTTTGAGTTGAACGAGATGCGGGACTGTAGTCTAAACGTTCTCAGAAGTGGTACTTGCCACGTGTGTGGGTTTTATTACGGAAAAACATTTCACCCCAATGACTGCTTTTTCATGAATCATGAAATGTCGTGGTGTCACCTTCTTCAAATATACTGGAATTTATTATAAGGGTTCTTCACTTGAATCAGCAATACAATGCGGGACGGGTTTCGGTTCTCATCAGCAATATACTACAACAATTTAGTTGTTTGTGTATGCACGTATTTTCTTACAAAGCATTGTTTGATAGTCTAGATTAATGATTATAAACTAACAAGCTTCCTTTTTATTTATTGACAAGTGAAGCAACAGATAAACATTAGATTATCTGGATTGAGACTTCCACGGGAGAAATATCCTATATAGTCCTACAGCATATTACGAAGGTAGTGAATAATATGATTTGAATCCACGCTATGAAAAGGTTACAACCAAAGCACTGACGCATCATTTTGATTTGATTTGATTTGGTGAGGGCAAATATATTTAGCTTAGTACAAGCAATATCTAACAATATGTGTGATTATCTTAACAACCAACTGAAAACTAAGGTATGGGGAGCTTAACAAAGCTGGTAAACGGCGTAAAACATAATATTTTAGCACACATCAAGCTATAAACTCCGTGAAATGGTCGGGAAAAATCCCTGGTCATTTTTCGGAGCTTGGCTGATGGACCGGTTCGAGAAAAGATTGGTTTTGGATGATAGTCGGCCCCAAGGTGAGTTACCACTCCGTCACGCTGTACATTCCGCAATATCGCCAGGAGAAATCTTCGACTATGTTTCGGAAGTATAGCTGATGGCCCGGACTGGCACAGAGATAAGTCATGATGGTACCAGTTTTTTTGTTTTGTTTTTTACACCAACACGCGCGCAAAAGGGGATTTTGAAATACCCTTAAATGTCAGAGCACAGTGCGAGCGGATGAAGAGGAAGTGGATAAGGAAAGGAGGTGTCGATGTGTATTGGTTTTGAATGTCTGGACATCGCAACGGCCGGGAAACACATGATCAGGCAGAACATTCCACATTCGTGTGTTCGGCCAAAGAATATTTATTTGTGCGCCTAAAGTCCACCTTCAACGTGATTCATAGATTGACGGGTATCGCGGTCAAATGTCTGAAGGGCGGAACACATTCAGCAAGTTCAGTTGAGAAACGACCGTGGTAATACCTATAGGAAAGAGATAGGCATGATACGTTGCGCCTGTGTTCTAACGACCGAATTGATCGACTTACGGCTGACTCCCCAATAAGTTTCACCGCTCGTATTTGCATCCTGTCAAGCACGTGTAGTGCAGTTTTGGATGCGCCTGACCAAATATGGGAGTTGAACTCCACTTTTGGACGAATATACGCCTTGTAAATAGTGGCCAGATTGGATGGAGTGAAGTATCTTTTGCATCTCTTAAGGAACCCCATTGCACTTTTCGCAGCTTCAAATATGTGGTCATTCCAGTTAAGAGTCGAATTAATTCGAGTGCCGAGGATTGATAGTTCCTTAGCTAAGTGGATGCAAGTGCCGTTCATAGACAGTATATTTACTTTGGGGCTCGCCTTTGACGACAAGAGACAGCACTGAGTTTTTTGGGCATTGAATTCTACTCGGTGAGATAATCCCCACTGATATATCTTGTTGAGGTCTGAATTCAATGTATCAAGCATAAGTTACTGGTTGGTAGTGACGTTCGAAGAGTTTGGACAGGAGTGTTCGTATAGGTATGTGTTGCGGATTCGCCCTTACCGCAACCGGCGAATTCGCAATTAAATACTACCTGTGGCACCACCTAAATGAGATATGTGGCATCACCCTAAACAATGTCAGCAATCAGCCGACATTTGTGAATTAATTCTGTTGGTTGTCAAATGACAACCATTTTCCTTTTTTTGTTGTTCTCTTTTTCTCTTCGTGAATTCGCTCGGTCCGATCTGGCTTGCCAGAGGATGGGGGTGTTGGAACCAAATAACATGGACATCATGTGATTGAGGGTCGTGCTGAGGAATTCCGTTAAACTTTTTTGTTGTCTTTACAGCTCCCCGAATGACGATCGACTGGCGAATTTTTCGAACATCTTTCACATATCATCGACTGGATACACAGCAACCATCCAGCTTCTGCAATTGTTGTTCTTGGCGATTTTAATGTGCACAATTCCGGCTGATTGCTTCATTGTAACGGAACCGACGAGGCTGCGAGGCTGGCGGAAATGTTCGCTGTTAGCCGCAATTTGACTCAACTCGTGGAGTACCCTATGCGAGTGCCGGATACCCGAAGTGATTATGCGAACACCCTGGATCATTTTTTGACATCCGAACCGAACATTTATACCGTGGAGATTGCTGCGCCACAGGGAAACTCAGATCACTGCCTGGTATCTGCCGCGCAACCACTTGCATTTCAAGGGAACAACCGGCCTAGGCAGCTTCACCATGTATGGAATTATTGGGGTGCCATCTGGGACGATTTGCGAGATTTCATCGCATTCTTTCCGTGGTCGAAAGTATGCTTGGGAGACTCCGATGTTGCAGTCGGTCACAGAGATTATTCTTCTCGGGATGGAGATCTACATACAATATTTCATCACACATCATTACTCGCAAAACCCAGGCATCACTAAGTTCTAGAGACAACATTTTACACGGGTATTTGATTGTGCGGCTTCCTCGGGACTGTTCATGCTATTGTCGTCGCACTTGTCATATTTACACCATTTTCTTATCCCATTTAGGTGGATATCACAAGTGTAGAAGGCGAAGGTACTAAAGGCACCTATTGGCTTAAAACGATGAAACTGACCCCACAGTTTTGAATGAAGACAACTCGCATTTCCAAAACCATCGTGCTGCATTTACAAAACGATCATGCGTGGTCGACAGCGCCGGGACAACCTATGGTTTACTATCGCTTTAAAAAAAGATACAAAACTTAAAAGTCTTACACAATTTTTTGGTGAAAAGATGAAGTAGCATCTCCAACCACTTTATGAAAATTTATTCAAGGACGATTTACTTGAAAGATATCCACCCGGAAAAATCTATATACTTTTATGGTACTCATTGGTATGATATTTAATGTTATACTGTGTTAAACTACTTGAATGTCTTATTATGCGAGGATAGGTTGATAAGTTAGTGATTTTTTAAAAAACAAAATTTTTTTTCGGCAAATAAGCACTTTATTACTCAACATATGGTAGTTTCCTTTTAGCTCGATACATTTAGTCAAGCGTTTTTCCAATTTTTTTATTCCTTCTAAATAATAGGTTTCCTCAAGGGCCTCAATATATGGCTTAGTTTCTGTGATGAGCTCTTCATTCGACCTAAATCTCTTACCGTCCAGCCATTTCTTCAGGTTGGGAAACAGGAAATAATAGCAAGACTAAATCTGGAGAATATACTGGAAGGGGGAGCAGTTCGTAGCCCAATTTATCTATTTTGCCTGGTTATGCTTAATCAACTCACGAAATTTCCATCTTCGTTAAACTTCACGAGGTTGTCTGTTTTCAATGGCTGTCAAACCCAAACTGTCATACAAAAAAATGACGCGGTTTACTCAAACTTTGACAGCAGTTTATTTATAGCATTTGTCGCATTTGAAGTTACTGCGCGGGAAATTCAAAAAGTCTCTGAATTATCATACTAGGCTCGTTGAACTCCACGGTCACCGCATAGATATTCGCTGATCTTGTCAATGTGGTGCAGGCCGAGGTCCCTACCACAACATACTATATTGTTGATTCGCTCAACCCTTCTTAATTAATAGAGAAATATATCGCAGGTCCACATTCGGGCAGAGTGGGATGCATTGTTCGACAGATCTAGAACCATAGTCCGCGCCAAACGATGTCTAAGGGGGAATTACAACAGATTTTTAAATCCTGTGTATGGGTTGCAATTTTGTTGTTTACTTGATATAATTTGTTAAAAAAAAAAAAAAAAAAAAAAAAAATAGAGCGTTTGAGAAATTTCTTGTTTTTCTTAAGAGTTTTCTTTCGGGTACATTCAGCGACACTCAGGAAACAACATGGTCGCGTGAGAACCGCCAACGAGACAACACGTGCGCTATTGCCTCGTGATCCGTACCATCGGATCAATTGTGCAATCCGTTTTGGGGTTCTTAGATACACATAAGATACCCAATTGCACTATCGGTTCGGGCGCGAAGTCTTACTATGAGATCCTCAACAAACAAACGGATCTTCACACACGCGTGCGAGTGCAGTGCAAAGGTTTCTGTGCGATCCTAGGCAAACAAACGGATTTCCGCACACGCGTCTTAGTGCTGTGAAAATTGCGAGAATATACACGCGAGTGATGTGCAGTGCGGGAAAACTCTCTACCCTTTCCATCCCTTGTGCCTGTTTTACTTTTTTTTTCGCACCTCTGTCTGCGCCCCTCAGGCAACAATACTCTAGATTGATTAATAATCTTTGGGGAGTTTTTTGTGTCTGAGTGTCATAATGTCCATCATGGAAGGGATGTGACCTGGATTTCGACACGGATCTAGTAGGGGCACCTACTACAAGGGCATAACACCTGTAGTGGTTGGTTTCGCTTATCTATTGCTGGTCCCGCCTTGCATCCTTTCCCGAGGCGGTATTGGTTTTCTGTGAAGTGCCACTTCAATAGAGTGGAAATTTCGCGTTGATTTGTGTAACATTCGGGGCTCGAGATGAAATTTCTCTTCTGTGTCTGCCCACGTTTCTAACCAAACATCATCTAACCTTACACTTAGCGAAACCCAGGTAATTACTAATATAGATATTTCCGATTTAAATGTACCTGGATATAACTTAGTTCTTTCTACATCGTGGTATAGCCACATACATACGAAATGATGTTGCTTATCAGCTTGTGCCACAATATGGGCTCTGTTCCAACGCAGAATTTAATTTCTCTTGGCTAAAACTACACGTTCGTAAGCATATCATACATTACTGCTTTCTTTACAGAAGCCCAAACGTGGATAGAAATGCATCCTTTAACGAATTTGATGCTCGTTATTGCGGGTGATTTTAATGTGCATAACTCTCAGTGGCTTCGTCACTCCGGAACAACAACCCCCGAAGGCCAATATGTCCAGCTTTTTTTTTTTTTTTTTTTTTTTTTTTTTTTTATTAGACTTCTCTCGGGAGAGGCGAACCTATAGCGTCGAGTGGGCGCCCCGAGATGCCATCAAATAACTGTTGCAGTTCTTTTTGAACAGTTGCAGGTTGTAACGCTCCGGGAACACTCGCGTGGGAAGGGAGTTCCACAGCTTCCCCGCTCTGTAACGGAACGAGTTCTGATACAGGGATGTTCGCGCTGTCGGGAGATGAACCACAAACGGGTGCGATCCGTCGGATTGTCTTGTGGAGCGCATATAGACCGAATTGCGTGGAACAATGCCAAGAATCTCCGAAGAACAGCACCCGTGATAATATCTGTAGAACAGACAGAGGTCGGCCACGCGCCTTCGATGTGATAGCGACTGTAGTCCCGACGTCAGCGCCGAGTCCCCGATCAGGCGGATCGCTCGTCTTTGTACGCTCTCAAGTAGGTCGAGGGCATGTTTAGGAGCCGAGCTCCAAACATGAGAGCAATATTCGAGCGCGGGTCTAATTTGAGATTTATATAGGAGAAGAAGTTGGGCCGGAGTAAAATATTTCATGGCTCTAAAAAGATAGCTCAGTTTTCCTGAGGCCGACCTGGCGATGCTCGACACGTGTTTATGCCATGATACATTCCCACAGACCGTGACGCCGAGCAGTTTCAAGCTATCCCCAGCCTCGAGGGCGCGGCCATTCATCATCAGCTGTGGAACCGATGATCCGGTTTTCTTTGTGAATGTTGTATACTGGGTCTTCGTTGCGTTGAAGTCGACAAGATTGGCCTTTCCCCACTGCAGGACTTTATCTAGATCCTGGTTCAGAGAGTCAATCTGTCTACATCTCAGCTGGTGCGACGTTGATGCACCAATCGGCCGATCACTCGAAAAGGAGGAAACAAGCGTACTATCATCCGCAAAACTGAACACTTTGTTATCCGTTGTCACCAACAAATCATTTATGTGAAGCAAGAACAAGGTTGGAGCCAAAATAGAGCCCTGGGGCACCCCCGAATTAACAGGATACAGATCCGAACACTCGCCGTCCACAACAACTCGGATCGATCGATTCTCGAGGAAGCTCCTCGTCCAGTCGCAAAGCTGTTGGGAAAGTCCATATGAACGAAGTTTGCTCAGCAATGCCCGGTGCCAGACGCGGTCAAAAGCCTTGGAGATATCTAATGCGACGGCCCTTGACTCACCATGCCGTTCAATCGCAGATGTCCATATATCGGTTATAAGTGTCAAAAGGTCTCCTGTGGGCCGCCTGCTACGGAATCCGTATTGACGATCATTCAGAAGACCGTTGCACTCCAAATACTTAACCAACTCTGTATTGATGACTTTTTCCATTACCTTAGATAAAATAGACAGTAATGCCATCGGACGGTAATTTTGTGGTAGACACTTTTTTCCCGCCTTTGGGATTGGCTGAACTCGAGCGATTTTCCAGCAGGCAGGAAAGGTCCTCCGTGCATAAGATAAGCGGAAGAGTCTGCCAAGAACCGGCGATAGTTCTGGAGCACAGTTCTTAAGGACTATTGCTGGTATTCCGTCCGGTCCGGTTGCCTTCCTACAATCCAGTTCACGTAGAATGCGCTGAATAGTGCGCGGACGAAATCTCACATCCCGCATGGGATGATTTTTGCTGATTCAAATAGTTTAACTCAAATTGTCAATGGGCCAACATGGGTACCAGATATATATGGTCATTTCGCCAACACCCTGGACCTGTTTCTCACATCCCACCCAAACAAATACACAATTGAAGTTTCTCAGCCCTTGGGCACTTCAGACCACTGTGTCGTGTCAGCTAAATTTCCTCTAACCAACAATAACGTTAATGAGAAAGCTCCCAAAAGAACAGTATGGTTTTATGAGAAAACCAACTGGGAAGGTCTGAACGACTTTTTTGGGAGGTTAAATTAGTCGTTATTTTTCCTCCATAACGATGTTGACTCTATAGCGGACACGTTGACAGACACGATTCTACTTGGCATGCGGACCTTTATTCCACACAGAGTAAAGAGTATCAAACCCAAGAGAAATATGTGGTTCGATTCCGGGTGCAGAAAAGCCAATAAGGCTAAAGAGATGAGCGTCCGGTTGTATAAATCAAACAATACTGAGGAAAGGAAAGGATTTAAGAGAGCTAGGAATGACTGCAATGCGTATATTCAACACGCCAAGTTCTTGCATGAACAGAGAGTGAGACTAAAAATACTACACTCTCCCACAGGTAGTAGAAACTTCTGAGCATTCGAAAAACATTCAAAACTCTGTCTCTTCATCCATTCCTTCGCTTTTAGTCGATAACAAACCAGTCACCAGTGCAATAGAGAAGGCGAATCTACTTGCTGCACATTTTGCAGCCAACTCAACGCTACCTGATACATCAGTTCCACCTCAACTTGAGCATAAACAGCACACCATAAGCCCGATTCGCTTCCGAACACGTACTGCTGCTCGCGCACTCAAAGAGCTAAACGCACACAAATCCGCTGGTCCGGACGGCATTCCCCCAATCCTCTTGAAGAGATGTTCCTCTTCATTCGCTAAACCACTTTCGAAACTTTTTCATTTGTCTTATTCTACTGGCCGTTTCCCAAATAGATGGAAGTCAGCGAACATTCAGCCAATTCCCAAAAAGGGTGACAAATCATCCCTTTCTTCTTATCGACCCATAGCACTAACTTCTATTCTCTCGAAGGTAATGGAATCTCTTATCAAACGTCAACTTTCAAAATATCTTGAATCAAATAACCTCCTCAATGATCGCCAATATGGCTTTCGTAGCAACAGGTCCACAGGAGATCTGATGGCGTACCTTACCGAAAAGTGGAGCCATTCCATCTACTACCTCGGTGAAAGCAAGGTAGTCGCATTGGATATTTCCAAAGTCTTCGACAGAGTCTGGCATCCAGCTCTTTTGTCAAAATTGCATTCATATGGAGTGGACAATTCCCTGATCCAATGGATAAGAGACTATCTTTCTGGCCGTTCAATCCAAGTGGTTCTTGATGGTGTCAAATCTGTCTCCCATCAAATTAATGCAGGTGTTCCCAAGGGTTCGGTACTCTCACCCACTCTCTTCGTCATCTTTATAAATGATCTCTTGTCAATTACTCACGACCCAATTCACTCGTTTGCTGATAATAGCACCTTGAGTTTCTCATACTCATACGAACACTCCCGTCCAAACTCTTCAAACGTCACTACCAACCAGCAACTTATGCTTCATACATTGAATTCAGACCTCAACAAGATATTATCTAACCGAGCAGAATTCAATGCCTCGAAAACTCAGTCCTGCCTTTTGTCGTCAAAGGTGAACCTCAAAGTAAATATACTGTCTATGAACGGCACTTGCATCGACGAAGTCAAGCAACTATCAATTCGACTCATGACTTCAATGACCACATATTTGAAGCTGCGAAAAGTGCAGTCAAGTGTATGGGGTTCCTTAAGAGATGCAAAAAATACTCCACTCTATCCAACATGGCCACTATTTACAGGGCGAAAATTCGTCCCAAAATGGAGTTCAACTCCTACATTTGGTCAGGCGCATCTAAAACTGCACTATACGTGCTCGACAGGATGCAAAAACGAGCAGTGAAACGTATTGGGGGCCCAGCTGTGAGTCGAGCAATTGCGTCGTTAGAATATAGGCGCAACGTATCATGCATATCTCTTTTCTATAGGTATTATCACGGTCGTTGCTCAACTGAACTTGCTGAATGTGTTCCGCCCCTTCAGACAGTTTCCCGCGATACCCGTCAATCTGTGAATGCGCATCAGTTCACGTTCAAAGTGGACTTCAGGCGCACAAATAAACATAAACAGACTTTCTTGAGCCGAACCGCGCGAATGTGGAATGTTCTGCCTGATCATGTGCTTTCTGGCCGTTGTGATGTCCAGACATTCAAGACCAATATACATCGACACATTCTTTCCTTATCCACTTCTTCTCCATCTGCTCGCACTGTGCTCTGACATTTAAGGATACTTCAAAATCCCCTTTTGTGCGCGCGTTAGTGTAAAAAAAAAAAAGAAACCAATGAAGTTCCACATATATCCAATAATATGTTACACAACACGCTCCATGTATCTCACAAGATTTTCCACGTGATCCAATATCCCAAACGTTCCCCAAAGATACCCCAAATAGGCCGCGAGCTCACCCCACAACATGATCCACCACATGCTCCATAACATGCAGGACACTATAAAGGATATAAATGTCGAACTTGTCATGACTCTTAACTGCTGGAGGGGAGCGTAGCGACACCACAGCCTGGCTGTTGGCGAACGATAGCAAAACCCTCTAGTATAAAAATAAAACAATATTTATTTATTTGGTCTTATAATATAATAAATACATAAAAAGCAAATCCCAGATTGAAAAACTACAAATATTTGACCTCATCAGAGGAGAAAACTGACTTTACTTAGGTAAACTCCAAAATACAATAGTACCTATCGCCTTTACAGAATAAATCATAACTAACGGCTTGGGCGGAGGTAATAACTAACTTCCAGTCTGTTCCCCTTACATACAGATCACCGGTTAAAGCTGTACAAAAATTTAAAAAACCATTTCGACAAAACCACGATATACAAAAATAATAAAGATATCCACTACATTTCGCCCTAAGCTACAATTAATCTACCATACTTTGTCAGGATATCAGGTCACGCAATCACAGGAGATATAAATATTAGACGTTTAAATCCGTCGCTAGAACACTCGCGAAACGTATTTGTTTTGTGGGGGTTCTCTATACTACATGGAGAACCAACCCACAATTTCAACCTAATTTCGACCACCTACAGCACGTCACATTATCCCCTATCCCACCGTTCAACTATTTTACCTGTAAAAGAAAGCATAGCTGAATTCATTATTCTATGGAGATAATGCAGAATTGAATTCAGGTCCCTTTTGCCGTACGACAACTCCCATATCATTAACCCTATGAGATTTCTACCGGAAATCTCAACGTCATATTGGTTAGCAACAACTAAATCTAACCAAACGACGCTGTTGCATCATAGCAAAACCGCTGGGGTTTTTTTCAGCGTCTTTGAGTCTGGTTCTCACGCTGATTATTTCCCAAGCATCAGCGGCGTCCTATTGACTTTCCCCAGAAACTCTATTCGCTGAGGATCAATGATCTCTTTTTACAGGTAAATAGCAAAAACCATTTTCCTCTACTTTTCGTTTTTATCTTCACGTAGTTCAATGCACTCTGAGATCGCCACAGTCACCGCACTAGGTCAGTGGGCCATCCTCAGAGGCTGCTTTGATACAAGCACACCAAAGCCAGATCAACCCTGGGTTGTTGTGCTTTTCCTTTTGATTCCTTCATCCTTTCTACGCCCATCGACCGTCGAACGAATACACAAGTATTTATTCACCTCAATGAGCGGAGAGAATTGAGGAATGCACAGGAAAGCGCGATTACCATTGGGTGATCGGTGTGCAAAATCAAAGTGTCATCCCTAATTGGGATAAGTAATTACTCAACCACAACCGTGGTCGAACACGCGCCGCTACTTCCAACGTTCAAAACCAAGTAGTAATTCAATCACCCAAAGAGGACGGTAACGCTGTTAAAGTTTCTTTTTCATTCAGCGTGGCGCGCACACACGATAAGTGTATTAAAGTGAGTCGAGAGTGGCCAACATGTGGTTGTACGGACCTATGTCGTGTTTTCTTTAACTAAGTCTCCTTTTTGACATCACACTATTTTCATCATTATAACTAAATAAATTCATTAATCAAATCAACAAAAGGACAGAAACTAGTTAAGCTAACTTACTTCGATAAGTGTTGCTGAATTTCCATTGGATGGAAATAGGCAAAAATAAAGTGATAATCAAAAAGACAAACCAAAGCAAAAGCAAATGAATTCATTAATAATTTAAAAGCAAATCTAAGTTAATTGCAATCCAACCAAATCCAAATTAATTATTGTTATTTCGAAACAAGGAACAACTGTGACTCAAGCCAAATTAGAAATATATAATAAAAAAAAACTATTTCAATCCATAACAGTTTGTGTTTATTTTCTTTCCCCCCTCGTTGGTTACGTTTCGGAGTGCTATTTGTTCAGTAACGTGTTGGGGATTTAAACGAACCACGTTCCCCTGCTGGTACAATCCATTTAAACCCCCCACATATTTATCCATGCTCTAGATATATATCCACAAATATTGCCTAAGGAAGCTCGGAGATGAGATCCTTTTCATCAGATATTTGCCGTCATTCGGTGGTTTATATTAAAACCTCCATCGATGTTATTTAACTGAACGTGGTCAATTTGTGACAGCGATATCCGCCAGTTAGAAAGTGATATACCGATTCAGTTTAAAAATTAACTTCAAACATGTGAATAAACCTGGATAATCGTTTTTCAGCCGAACAACACGAGCATAGAACTCTCTGCTTGGTTATGTGTTCTCTTGCTGTAAAATCTATTATCATTCAGGAGTGATATGTAACAAGAAGTTTTTTCCCCTGTTTTTCCTTCACCCAACTGTCCTATGCATGAACATTTAAGTATGTCACATAATCCTTTCGTGCGCACGTACATTATTGTCGATGTGAACAATTGCCAAGTGCCAAAGAACCTTCACTATGATTCGAATAACAGAAAATTTGTATTTTAATTAGAAGTCTCTTTGGAAGCTGGTCCTACAAACTCGCTGACAAACCTCAAAATTAGGCACTCTTTCCAATTAGACCCACTTTCAAAGGAGCTATGTTGACTGGGGAACGTATTTTAATGGCTACGCTGAGGAGTTGATGAGGTGAATAATATTAATTCAAATAAATGAACACATTTCACAACCAGAGCATACAACTGTAATTTATTGCATTCTGACAAGGGACGACAAGCCAGATAGATTCATAAAGGATATTTTACTAGGCACTGAGCCCCTTGAAAAAGTGTTAAATCGCCTGGTATTTAATGTGGACTTTTTCAATTTAGCAGCGAAGCCAAAACGCCAAAAAAAACCGGCAAATTCGTGACGGAACGTTGAGAAATTCTCAGCCACGGCCAACCGCCGCATGGCATCCACCATACATAACGTGCTAATGTGTATAAATGTCTAGCATTGTATGAGTGATGGAAAACTCCGCTGGAACAAGCAATGATTAATGTATCCTTGTTGAGATAATTCCGGGCATAATCCAGAGTACTACGCTGTTGGATATCGGCCGAAAGAGTTGTCTGTTTTGTCTTTAACTTGGAATGGGGATGGATAAGAAGGAGCAGTTGAACTATAGCTAACAGGGACAAGCTAAGGACATGCAATATGTATTTATTTTATCCTACAGTACAGCAGTAATGGCAACAACAATGGCCTTGTATCAAATGACATCCATCAGCCGGGACTCAGACGGACGAGTGAAAATGATCACATCAAGGCATAACGTAGTCATTCATCCTGAATGCGTTATGAATCTTTAAGATGTTCTTCCCACAAACGCCTCTTACTCGTCCTTGTTTCTGTTCCACACAGTGCCCGGTTACATCGTGGTGTTTTCACGCGAATTTTATTTATTGTATTGATATAAAAGCTTCCGCAACCTAGGCACAACAGTGCAGGCGCACCTCCTCTTGGGTTCCGTCCTGAATATCTAGACTTGCCGCGGATTGTAAATGGAAGTGGACTTGGGCAACTTCGATTTTCTACGAGTTATGTTGTTAATTGTTTTGCCTTTTTTTGTGTTTTGCCCTATTTGTCTGCTGTGTAGGTTTTCGTCCAATGCAGTTTATTTACCTGCTACCTTTCGCTTGCTCTCGGTAAGACTTAACTACGGAAAGCCCGGAAATAGGGCTTAACTACGTTCGGCGGTGAGGAGACTTTAATTCGACAGGCATCCGATTAAATTGGAAAAACTAGACGGGTGTGAAAATTCACGCAGCACTAAGAATAATGATTTGACCCCATTGTTAAGTGGGTACAATTTCGGGATGGAATTTTTCTTTCTCGACAATTCTAGGTGAGTACCCGATCCAGATTTTTAATTAGGTAGTAATCGAAAGCGGTAACGCGTGCAAGGTGATTTGCTTAGGAGAACAGCTTGATGAAGAGGGTATGTCGGAAAACGTTTTTCTAAATTTAAAGAACTTATTTGCTATTTTCTATATGTAGTTGTGTTTTTGTATATGTAGTGAATAACTAAGTTATGTGCCGGCATGGACACGGATTTGCTAAGATTCACTAACAAGTTCACTTAATTGGAAATCAGGCAATGGGGAACAAACAGTACTCTCACAAGTTTGGCGGTTGAACTGTAACTTCGGATGATATTTGGCAATAATTGAATAGCGGTTCTACGACGAGTACACAGTTGATCAACAGATTTGAAATTCTTATTTGTGGTTGATATGTTGACCCGATTTGGGAGCTCTCCACCTGTTGACGCACTAAACAATACTTACTGCAAGTCTCAGTCGTTTCACTGCTTAATGCGACAATTCGCCAAGAAGAAGAAATAAAACTCTCGGATGTGGCTGATTAGAAATGTCTTTTTATTTAAAATAGTCTTAATGTTAATTATGCCACTAATTAGAGGATTTTATTAAGAGGTGACTTCGATGAACCATTTCACAAAGAATTTACTTGATATTAAGATTCGACACGTAAGGGGGACTCTTGTGGAGTCGCGCAGTGATTTAAAATCTTCTTAATGTTAGTTATGCCACCACTTAGTTGATTTTATTATAAAGATTCGACACGTAAGAGGACTTGCGGGTAAGTTTAGTCAGTGCACCGGCATGGGCGCTGGGTTCGCTAAACTTCCACAATTCTACAACTGACGTTCACTGAAAATTGTTCACAACCGAGGCCAAACCCCAAGCGAAGAGAAAAATAAAGAAAACGCTCGAATCCTCGTTTTACAATTTTTTTACAGAATATTTGATACAACTTGGCAGACGCGTACATTGAAATGAATTTGATATTCCGGATTTATTGTATAAACGTATAATATTAAATACGACTTAACGTACGTACACACTGAATTGTATTTGTTAGTCTATATGATTGTATAAACATATGATATTCATCATCATCATCGGCACTACAACCGGGAACCGGGCTTGGCCTTATTTAGCAAGTCCTGAGGCTTGTTAAATTTTCCATGATCATTTGTTTTTCCGGACAAGGTCATCAGTCTTGTGCCAAAACATATAATATTAAATACATCTTAATAGCCGTGTGCACTGAATTGAGTTTGATAGTCCAGATTCATTGTATAAACATATAATATTAAATACGACTTAACATACGTGTATTCTCACTACTCCGACTGGAGAGACATATGAGACGGACAGTTACTGGCAGGCATGGTCCGTAACAAATGGTATTCTCTGTGAAATGATGCAGCGGTTGCGACGCGACGAGCGGAGTAACAGGTAAACTCCGTCCCGCACCGCGATGGAATATCTAAAAAAAAGTTCCGCGGGGATCAATGGGAATGTGAGCCTGGCGGGAGGTGGTTTTAGTCGGTAAAAAACCGGTGTGCCTCTGGATCGGTCAAGAAGTATCTTTTGAAGATTTCCACATTCCTACCGAAACCAAAAAAAAAAAAAAAAAAAATGAAATCTGACTCCTGCATGATGCAGAGCCAACCCGTGATTGGGGTGGATTTCAACTGGTATGGTGAAAAGAGAAATGACATTTTCATTTGCCCGGCAACCAATGAAAAATCGATTTGTGTCTCATTGGAAGATTCCCATGGTGATCGTACAGATCATTTGTTTACCCGTACACTTGATGACCGATAAACGAAATTGCATCAGGGATTGGATGCGAAGAAGAGAATCCAATCCGGGCAGTTGTGCAAACAAATGTTAATACAATAGAGACCGAAGGGCATTGCTATCGTTTACGATAGGGAATATTGCCAACAAAGTCGATGTTATGGGATAGTCATCACAGTCCCCTGATCTTAATCTAATAGAACACCTATGGGGCATTCTTAAGCGCAAGATCGGAGACTGCAAAGGCAAAAATAAGGAAGAACTTTGGTCCAAAATAAAAGATGAATGGTACTCTATACCACCCGCGACTTGTACCAAACTAGTCAATTCCATGGGACCAAGATGCGAAGCAGTCATAGTATTAAAATGATATGAAACATTTTTACTGTAAATTAATTCTTCACAAAACGCAAACAAAAAACGGACTTGTTTCTATTATTTTTTCTAGGTAAATCCAAGGAAAACCGGAATCAATATGTTTTGTCACTATTTCTCGCTTTTTTTATTAAAAATTTAGTATTGCTTTTATGTGTTACAGTGCACCAAATCTATTAGTATATTTTTAATCCTTATTTTTCCCCAAACGCATTTTTTCTTAACGATTAATGTCGATGAACAAGCTTGTTTCTATAATTTTTTCCACCACTGTAAATACGAGAGTGGCCTGAAAAGTTTCTGACCTCAACGTGAAGATAGCAGCGCTCGTCAATAGAAGTTAGTGAATGTAATTGTGTATCTTTCGACAGTTACTCACCAAAATTTCAGCCATTTTGGACGCGACGTTTTTATTTGACAGTCGTTTGAGTGACAAAATTGAGTATCGAGCTGTCATTAAATTTTTGTTTTTGAGAGGCAATACGCCTACGGAAATCAAAGATAAATTTGACTCTGTATATGGGGACTCTACACCATCATTTACCACAGTGAAATTTTGGGCAGCTAAATTTAAACGTGGCCGTGAGAGCTTAGGAGACGATGAACGTTCTGGACCACCAACAACTGCAACAACTGACGATAACATCGCTAAAGTTCACCAAATGGTGCTAGACGACTGCCGAATTAAAGTGAGAGAGATAGCAGAGGCTATGAAAATGTCCAAAGAACGTGTTTAACACATATGAAATCAAAATTTAGGCATGAGAAAGCTGACCGCACGTTGGGTGCCGCGTTTGCTCACGTTAAACCAAAAACGTGTTCGAATGAACATTTCCAACGCTCTGTTGGCGTAGTTTAGGTGCAATAAATCCGATTAATTACTGTCGATGAAACTTGGATACACCATTATACGCCCGAAACAAAAATACACTCAAAACAGTGGACTCGGACTCGGGGGAATCGGCTCCAAAAAAAAAAGAAGCAAAAACTGTTTTTGCGGCTGGGAAAGCGATGGCGACTGTTTTTTGGGATAGTCATAGAGTTATCTTAATCGATTATCTTCGAAAAGCAAGAGCCATTACAGGAGCATACTACACATCATTACCCGACCAACTGAAGGCAGAAATTGCGGAAAAACGGCCACATTTGCAGAAAAAGAAAATCCTGTTTCACCAAGACAACGCGCCGTCTCACACCTCAGCGGTTGCCATGGCGAAAATACATGAATTGCCGTATGAGCTGCTTGACCATCCACCTTACTCACCGGATCTAGCCCCAAGCGACTTTTTTTTGTTCCCTAATCTAAAAATTCCGCTCGGAGAACAGAGATTTTCATCAAATGAGGAGGCAATCACCTTCGTGAACAGTTATTTTGGAGAGAAAAACGCCGAGTACTATATGGAAAGGTTAGAGAGATGGGAGCATCGCTGCAATAAGTGTGTAGAATTACAAGGAGACTACGTAGAAAAATAAAAATAAACTTTAAGAAAAAATGTCTCGTATCTTTGTTAGGTCGGAAACTTTTCAGGCCACCCTCGCATATATGTCAAAAACGATTTGAGACGAAATCTGAAGAAAACAAAAACAACCTGAAGCTGTTAAATCAAATGCAACAAAGGCACCGAGTGCCGAAGCAGCCGAAGACACTAAACCAACAATTGGCGCAATTGAATCAGGCATTTTTGATACAAACACTATAACTTAGGCAATAGAAAAAACTATTTCTGCCGTTGAGTCAAAAATAATCAATTACCATCAATACGATCGAAAATTGATTTAGATTAACAAACTGCTATCGGAGAAGCAAAATCTCCAGAATTTATTGATGTTATAGATACAGAAAATATCAATATTAACTAACCACCAATGCAGTAAGGTAGTAGAAGCTGCTAAATGCTGAACAGCATAAAAATTCAACATTCAACGCGGTCCTGTTAAATTAAACGAACTAAAACGGAACTGTAGTTAACTTTTTATTATGATATCCGAAGGATACGGGTTGATAAAAACTCAACCGTCGTAAGACAAACCTCTAACACCGACGATGGGTCAACGTCAAAATTGTCTAAAACCCGATAAACAAAAAACACCAGCACCAAAAAAAAAAAACCGGAACAATTAAAACACACAGGTTTCTTTGTTTAAAGCGTCAATAGATTTGTTTATTGTTCCTTTTTATTTTCTTCCTAATTAAAACACCGATATATTATTATTTGTTTACTTACTATAAGTTTTGATTATGAATTAGCACAATATTCTATTTTACGTACTGCTGTACTAAACACAATTTTTGACTACGTAACAACATTTTTCAAATTATACAACTTTACACTTGTATTAGTCCGGCAATATACGTTTTAAATTTGTGGTGAAGTCTATTGTAGTTTATTGATGGTCAATAATTTAAATGACACTTTACCAATTACGCACTCGGTGACACCTGGTACTGCTAAAATAAAAAAAACACGCACACGAAACGAAACGACTGGTGAATCTCCATGCACGCTCCTCGAAGGATCAAATCTGACTGACTTGACTCCGTAAAATTGGCCCAGCCTCCGGCGATTGTGATGGATTTCCACCGCATACCATCGCAGGAGAAACATCCCTTCCGACATGCATGACCAATGGGAGCCGATCAGCATCCCATTGGAAAGTCCATGCACAATATCTTTTCTATGGGAACAAATGTCTTCCCATTGGAAGGAAGGACAAACGAACGCGCATCGAAAAGAATAGTTGGGAGATGTGAAGCTGGGTAAACATAAACATTGGAGGGTATATTGAATACCGAAACGTAATCCAATGCTTAGGTGCTAAAATGCGGCTTGTTTGAACAAGCCAATAAAAATACATTAAAAATGTCTATGCAATGGTGATCCGTGATAATTGGATGCAGCTGCATGGGCATCGATTTGCATGATATGCTCTTGGGGATCGATAATTGCTTCGAGAAAAACAAACACAGAAGAATTTTTGTGAGTATGATTGCAATGAATTGCGATAAGGGAACTACGTAAGATTTCCCAATGGTTGGCAATGGACATGGGTGCCTACCAGAGGAAACAAAAAGTTTTAAAGATTACAGCGATGTGAATAATGCTGTGGCAAGATGATGATCTTGCCATGGAATGTTTTGCAGGAAGCTTAATGCTGCCTAATTGCAGGTAAGTACCATGGGGTAAAAAAAAGAAAGAGGAAGACTTAAGAGGGTTAAGCGATGGGTGCTTCTTCGGCGCCTTGAAGAAGCCCCACAGAACTACTCTACCTTGTTCAAAACCATCGTTCGCTGGGACTTTAAAAAACATCATCCAGGTAAGGTTTTGGCGGTTGAACCTGTCTACAATTGGTGCAGTGTTCCGCCGAACACGGTTCGCAAGAAGCAGAGAGTCGCCAACGGCACGCCACAGCACACTAAATGAAACACGGAGCACTTGCTTTAAACTTTATTTATTGTTTTTTTGTTTGTAGTCAATTACACGTGGATCAAATAGTTTTAAAGGAGTCGAGCCTCCTGGAGTGCGCCCGAAATGTCGAGCCTGATAAGTTGTCGAGTGCACACCACGAGTTTTTAATCACGAGTTGGAGTGAGTCGTCTGAGCGAATATCGCAAGTTAAGTTTGACATTGTGTAGAGTGCTGGTCGTGTCGCGTACGGTTTATTAATAACAAAGTGTCCTGTGTGTTCGATTAAGTAAGCACATCATGCTAAGCTTTCTTTGGTAAAGTGCTCCCGAATGTTCTTAAATTAAATAAACTCAAACAGATTCATATGCAACACCACATCAAGTTATCAAATTAAGGACCTATAATAAAGTTAATCTCAGAGAGAGCTTGTGTGTTTTACTTCTTGGTGGACAGTGTTCGGCGGAACTATCGTTAGGAAATCTTGGTGAACCTTGCCAAGGACAGCATATAACCAAGTGAAATTCCCACAAGGTCACACAATGTCACAATTGCCAGCTTTACGGTCACGGCTCGATGTATTGTCACATAAATAGCTTCTGTGCAATCTGTTCGGGAAACCATAAAACATCCGACTGCAAAACGAATGAGGTCATCAAGTGTGCAAATTGTAATGGGCCACATAAATCCACCGATCCAGAATGCATAGCCGAAAGCAGTACATAGACATTCGCCGCAAATTATCCCAACGTGGAGGTGGTACAGGAAATACAACGTCCCTACAGCCTCCGAGTGACAAACAGCAGCCACTGCCAGACCGATTTTCCTTTGATAATTTTCCTCCACTACCACGATCTGTGCGTTAACCTTCACTTCCTTCATCCACTTGGGCTTCTGGCCTCCATCAAACCCAGCAACCTTCCTACAGTGATACGACACACACTAAGAAAAATCCGTCTGAAACTATAAATAATGATAACTTGTTCTCATTTAGCGAAATAAACTCTCTTCTTAATGAAGTTGTAACCAAGCTTGGTGTTTGTCACACCAAATCTGACCAATTTAACGTCATTACCTCATTAGCTATTAAGTATATATATTCGGAAAAAACATGTTAAGAAACTCTCTTAACATCATAACTTGAAATGCGAGAAGCATCAAAAACAAACAGCATGCATTTTTCAGTTTCTTGATAAATTTTAATATTGATATTGCACTTGTTTCAGAAACCTGGCTCAAACAAGACATTTCTTTCTCTCATCAAAATTACATATGTTATCGCCTAGACAGGGTACATGCTAGTGGTGGAGGTGTCGCCATTGTTGTGAAAAAATATATAGAACATACCTTGCGTCCTTCATTGCACCTCAAGTTAATTGAGGAAATTAGTATAGATGTAACATTAAGTGATAACTCCAATGTGAGTATTTTTTCGGTCTATTTCCCTGGAGGAAATGGAAACATTGAGAAATCTACTTACTTTAAGCGGGATCTGCAAAAATTGTATAGAGTCAACACTCGAAACACGGTAATTATTGATCTAAACTGCAGACATCAGTCGTGGAATTGTCTTAGGGCAAACTGCTGGGGTAACATTTTACTAGATGTTACTGAATCCAGCCCAAGTTTTTCCATACTTTATCCACTTCTCCCCACCTATATCCCAGCGTATGTTAACAAGAACCCCTCAACTCTCGATCAATACATCACTAATATTCCAAATTACTGCTCAGTACCATTAATTCTAAACGCGTTAAGTTCAGACCACCTTCCGATCAGCCTCACAGTGAATCATACAGTGGCTGTGTTACGGCCACAATCATCCAGCCAAATAAAAAACTTACCTCTTTGGAACCAACCTCTACCACTAACGGCGATACACGCCATAAAGGATGTGACATTTTGCTAAATAAAAAACATTAGCCCATACAACAAATGGTCCCACATAAATGGATAGCAAGCAAATCGAACTAAACGTTCGATTTGCGCTAATCAATTAAACTCCAAGCAAATTGAACTAAACGTTCAATTTGCTCATATAAAAAACTTGGAAATATAATCATTGAACCAAGGGTTTACCACAACAACCCCTAAGAGCCAAATGTGCAGGCCAGATGCCGTCCTTCAAACAAAACCACTGAATATCATAAAAATTGCGCGCCAGCACAATGGTTATCTAAAACCATTAACACCACCAGCGCCAGGTTCCGTTTTAACAAAACTAAGTTAAAACAAACAACAGGCAATAACACATAATGAACGTTCGCCTGGGCGCTAGTGATCTTTTCTTTCAATCGATTTCCCACGGAAAAATCTTTGCCCATTCGGTTGAAGATAATAACAGGCGCAATAAACACACTATTGATTTTTCTTTGTGTTTAATACCGAAAAAAGGTTCAGGCGGGAAAAAGGAATTATCCTTTGATCTGGCGAAAGGAACCAGATTTCGAAAAAAGAAATAAAAAAGGAGAAAAAACTAGACACGGTGGTTTTTCGAGTTTTTGGCTGAGACGGCCATCAAGGGGGTTGGTTTTTTGAATTAGTCGAGAACGGACGCGAGTTGTGTTTGGAATTACGACCGGGACGGTGCGTTCAGGGTTGGTTGACGAGAATTGTGTTCTCTGGAAAAGGACCGAGGAATGTGTGTGACGGAGACTAGGAACTAATTTAAGTATCTTTTGGATTGATCATCTAGGTGGATTAACAATAAAAACTAGTGTATTAATGAAACAAAGAAATGTGTTCAAATGTGTCTCAAAATGTGTGCTAAGTGTGTGGTATTAAACAAATATAACCACAATACGGAATAATTTGTGACTTTAAAAGAGTTTGACCCCAAATAAACATAACATTACATATATATTGTTTAAGAATTAAAGCCCGAGACAGTGTTTTATTTAAAAGGGTGGAAATAAAGTTCCTCACAGCTGTAAATCGTACCAGTTTATACCACAACTATTCCGCCGCCAGCTGGAATTGTTATAAATCATATATAAACACGAAGTTGGTTCTAGGTGATACCAGCCTAAATGCTATAACCTGCAGTGGGCACATTGATATCCTATGTAACAATTTTGTTTCTGTTATCAATAGAGCGGCCGATGTAGCGATACCTAAATGTTCCACTGCTCCAGTTGATAAGGCACCGCTTCCTGAAAATATCTTACATCTGATTAGACTACGAAACTCTGAAAGAAGAAAATGGATGCGTTATAGAATCGATTGTTTTCTAGTTAATGTTAAAGTCTTAAATAATACCATTAAAAACGAAATCTCAACATATAGGAACAAGTGTTGGAATAAACACCTTTCCTCTCTTGACAAAGCAAGCAAACCGTTGTGGAAAATATCAAAAATTATGAAAAAGAGAGGGTCAAGTATTCTTCCGTTTAAAGTTCACGACAAGTTGTTTATTTCTTCAGTGGAGAAATCGAACCTACTTGCTAACACGTTTAGTAAGAACCACTCCATATCTATGCATCTAAGCGACGCGTATACTGAAGCTGAAGTTGCTAACACTGTCCATGTATTTTCTCAAACACCAGTTGAAAGTACTTACGCAACTAATATCAGCAAAGTTAAAGAATTGATAAAAAAAAATAGAAATCAAAAAAGGCTGGTGGTCTCGATAATATTAACAACAAATTAATCAAAGCACTTCCACCTGCTGCAAGTAACTATTTAACGTTCATTTTCAACGCTTGTCTTAAGAATTGTTATTTTCCGGACTGTTGGAAAACACAAAAGTAATACCTATCCCGAAACCCGGCAAACCGAAGAACAGCTCCGAAAGCTGCAGACCTATTAGTAGTAGACTAAGTAAGCTCTTAGAAAAAATCATTAACGAAAGGATTGATCGTTTTGTGGAAGACAATAACATCTTACCAAACTTTCAGTTCGGTTTCCGTAGTGGTCACAGCACAATCCACCAAGTCTTGCGCATTAAAAACCACATAGCTGGTAAATTCATCGACAACGAGTCAACGGGACTAGTTCTTCTAGACATCGAAAAAGCCTTTGATACGGTTTGGCACGATGCCTTGATTTATAAGCTACTAAAACTTAAGCTGCCAATACCGCTTATCAAAATTATCCAGAGCTTTTTTCGTTCGAGAAAATATGTTGTGAGTTTAGGAACCGACATATCCTCTACTCAGCAAATCCACTATGGTGCACCCCAAGGCTCGGTCCTTGGTCCCATATTATTCACATTGTTTGTCGCAGATTTACCATGTCTAGGTGAAAACATTCGGGTAGCTATGTTTGCCGATGATACGGCTATTTTCTCTTCGGATGCCTTATTCACTAATGTCTACAACTCTTTGCAAGCAGCTCTTGACAAACTAGCAGTATATTACAGGAAATGGAAAATAAAAATAAATGGTAATAAAACACAAGCTGTCTGGTTTTCGAGATGTAGGAAACACTGCTACCTACCAAATGGCACTAAACTCAGTATGTGTGCAGTTGATATTGATTGGTCCGAAGACTGTAGATATCTAGGTATTATTCTAGATAAAAAACTCATTTTTCAAAAACACATCACTACCAGAATTGACAAAATAAACAAAGTCGTAAGAGTTATGTATCCACTAGTGTGTAGAAAGTCAAAGCTTAGCATCGAAAATAAAATTATATTTAAAACCATTTTTCAAGCTATACTCCTGTACGGGGCCCCTGTATGGTATAATTGTGCTCGCACACACAAAATAAAATTGCAAAGGTGTCAAAATAAAATATTGAAAATGTTGCTGAATTTGCCATGGCATTATTCGACACATGAACTACATGAAAACGCTAACGTTAAACGGGTAGAGTTCCTTATTGACAAAATTAATCGAAACTTCTTCGTCAATTGTTCTTTTTCTGACAATGTTCTCGTTTCCCGTCTTGCGTTATCCTAAATCACTACATATGTACTTTTTTTTTTTTTTTTAGTTTTTAAACCACATTTATTTTCCTAATTCTTTTTACATGTATAATATTAGGGGTAAATGTTAAACCCTTTTCTACAATCACAGTCCTTAAATTAACTTACTGGCTCTATGCGAGCTCTCTAAATTACACATTACAACTTGATTTTTATATATGCCTTTCGGCGTACATCTTTTTTTTTTTGTTTCTTATATATATATATATATATATATATATATATATATATATATATATATATATATATATATATATATATATATATATATGAAATAAGTCATATATTAGAGGGACTCCTCGTTTACATCTATATGTATACATTATTATTACAATTTTTGTTGTTGTTGTAATTATAACAAACAAAAACTTCAAAACAAAACGAATAAAACATAAAATAAGAAATAAAAAATTAAATAAAAATAAAAGTAATGGTGAAAGGAGGACAGGGGGAGGGGGGACAAGAGGAAGGAGAGCGTTGCTCTTGAGAGACATACTATATCTGAGGAAGTGAAGTCCTCTCCTCGTTGAGAAGCCACCACCATTTGGGAGATGTTCGATCTTTGGCTGATTTATCTCTTTCACTGATCGCCGTGCTAAAACGCATGCGGTCTGGGGCATTGGAGATATCACTATCATGGAGAATTCGTTTGTCCCTGGCACCACGGAAAGCGTGGTAAATAATCGGGACTCCATGCACGTCTTGGATAAGGCCTTTTGGATCCAAGAAAAGGAACGCTTCTGGGGGAATAAACCCATTCTGGAGGGTATTCTCCAGATACATATCATTGGGATAGAATGCTCCCGCGATAAGATTATTGTCACTGCACATTGCCCTTGCTGTGTGACCACGAATAATTTTAATTATGAAATTGTCTATCCTATTTAACCCTGATTTGTTATACAGGATTTTGTTGAGATCGATTTTTTTGTATTGCGACTCTGGTGTTCTATAAAGTCCGAGGCAGGAACGCAAACACTGCCGTTTGAACACACGAAACTTCTCCATATAAAGTGGAGATATATTATACCATACTGGACAGCCATAAACCAAAACTGGTCGGATGAATGCCGAGTACGAAATTATTTTGACTCTGGGGTCAAGAAGACTACTCCGGAATAGACTTCTTGTCATAGAATATGCGCTTTTAGCTGCGGAGAGGGACGCTGCTACGTGCTTGTCAAAATATAAATACTGGTCTAGCCAGATACCAAGGTATCTAACTACAGTTTTCACTTGCAGTGGAAGGTTATTGTTACCTACAATAGAGAAGTGTTTCCAGTTGTATTTTGTATCCCTCGAGGCCCTGGATAGGGGCGTTCTGAAAAGAATAGTCTCGGTTTTCTGGAAATTAATTTTTAATTTCCAGTCGTCGCAAAATTGTTTTATTTTGTTGAAGTCATCTTGAAGGTGCCTATTGATGTCGTCTATTTTTCCTCCTGCTCTGTACACCAGTATGTCATCGGCGTACGCAATGGCGTTTTCGAGAGAACTCACTAGATCACTAGTGTAAAACTAGATCACTAGTGTAAATATTGAAGAATTCACAGCTCCCTGCTGTAAGCCATTTTTAATTTGGAAGGTCTTGTTGGAGAGTATGTCCCCGCATTTCACCACAAAATGTTTGTCCATTATCATATCATAAATAATGTATAGCAGATATTGCGGCATACCCAGGTTTGTTAACTTATAGACAAGTCCTTCTAACCATACGGTGTCGAAAGCCTTTTCAAAGTCAACCAAGCAGGCGCCTGTACATTGTCGCTTTGCCTTGTTCCACTGTATATCGGAAACAAGTTTCGTCGCTGCATGAACTGTATCATGTCGCGCTCGAAAGCCAAACTGGTTGTTGGGGATGATATCGTTTTCATCACACCAACCTATCAGTGCTTTGTTTATAATTTTTTCTAATACCTTGTTGATGTCGGGAAGCAGGCTGATCGAGCGCAGATTAGCTGGATTGCTCTTCTCCTTACCCTTTTTGGGGATAGGGTGGACTACTGCAGTCTTCCAATGGGTTGGATAGTGTGCATTGTTTAGAGCGTTGTTAAACAAAGTAGTGTATATGTTCACTGCTTCGCAAGGCAAATGCCTTAGAACCACATTTGGAATGCTATCTATTCCAGATGATTTCTTATTTTTTATTGAGCTAAGTATGTTTCTAAGTTCATCCTTGCGCACAAACATATTTGTATTTTCATTTGTGACGGGAGAATCCGCCCTATTATTTTCGCCGAATGTGATGAAACTATGGTTTTCGGATCGCCAGTTGTGAAGTTGATTGCGCAGCGAGCAATATCTTTGACGGGCATTGCTTTCAATTTCAGTGTTAGCATGAACTGATTCGTTAACTCTGTACACTGCTTCGAAACAGGCTCCAATTGCATTCGCTTTCTTTTGCGGATCTTCGACTACTATTACTTCATCATTGGAGTTGATGTGCTCTAAGGTGAGCCCTGCGTTCAGCATTATCTGACAATTCTCGGGAGTCCGTGGGATTCGGAGACAGGGAATGTCATTGTGATCTTTTCTTCGACATATTTTCTTGATTTGTGAAAACATGTTCGGTCCGTTTGCTTGGACAGCTCGAATTCTGTTGCTCCACTCCTCATTTATTACTGCTCGGTAATTATCCCGGATCAGTTTTTGAAGATTTTTAATCAAGGACTCGATTGTTTTGATTTCATTGCTATTTGGGTCACTGAACTGCGTATAGCACAATTTCAGCTTTGAGAGCAGTGTGCTCTTTTGCCTATACAAAGCATCGATAATTGCATTTCTGTATCGGTGGGTATAGCCATCCATACTACATATGTACTCTGTCTATGAAAATTATCTCGAGGTCATTACTATATAAAATAACCGGAAGCCCGTGCAATATTAGTCTTAAGATTCAAATAAGGGTTTTTTGTTGTAGTTTTCCCTTAATTTATTATTTGTTATTCATTAAAATTGTGCTATTGTCGTTATATAGTTTTAAGATTATAGTTGTAAAGGAATTGCTATCCTCAATCTCTTAAGTACTAGTTGTAAAATTACCATAAATGTAATTATCTACCAAATAAAATTGAATTCAATTGAATTGAATTGAATTTCTAAAGCAACAAGTTTTTTTGTCCCATCGTGTGCACTAAACACCAGGATGATTTCGAATACCACGAGCTGTTAAATTTAATAAATTACTTTCAACTATATGTGACGAAATATAGTTTTAGTGATGTCATTTCACCATCTTAGTGAAAATCGCAATTAAATGAGCGAAAGGCTCATAAATAAACTAGTCAGAAGCTAGATAATTAAATGCTGCTTCAAATAGCTTCACATTATCAATATTTGCTGCATAACTAATTAATTTTCTAAATCTGCTCTTTATATAAATGGGTACCGAATAGCCATGGTATAGAAACCCACATTTCAAAAACTGACCATACCTCAACACCAGTCAGAACCAGAAACCTTTACAATTAATACTTTGACATCTTTTCGATTTCCGAGACAAAGTCGAATGGCAGAGAAGAAGATGAACCATGCACTGCTAAACAATTTTATTCCATAGAAGCTATTTTCTAATTAAAATGATAAAAGCTAAACGCCGCCGTTACAGTTCGATTGAAATGCTCCGATCTGGCCGTTGTCTGACATTCATTGGTCTGGGTTATCAGTATCACAGATGTATTCATAATATTATTTTATCAGTTGGTGGGAAGCAAAATTGGGCAGCATCGTTTATCACTCCTGGCGATTGCTTATGATTTACAAAAGATAACACGACATAAATCAGGGAAACCTCGACACAGAAAATCCTACCGAAAAAAGAAACAATTTATCCACATTAGCCAGGAAAATTGTTTGATTATCTTTTCCATGACGAAAAAATAAGTAAGGAATGAACTGTGAATCTGGATGTAAACAAATGACTTGAAAAGTGTGAGGAGAAAGTGAATTTAATGAGATGGAAACGGAAACAATATGGCGACACGATGTTGATTTACTTTCTCACCACATCATCTGGCATTAAGTCTAAGAGTCTGTCACCACTTTTCTAACTTCCATCTACCCCAGCCGCATCTCATCTGCAACACTCATCACCGATGACTTTAAGGTTATTATTATTAACTTAATTCTGCCTCTAAGAACAGAGAACACATTAGATGGAAGGCGCCTGAAGAGGCACAGAGCCGGCGACTAATAAAATTAATCTCTCGTTCTATTATTGTCTATAATATTAGCCGGCAATAACCTACCCTGTACGCACATCCACCCTCTGTATGCTGGGATATACTAAAGATATAAATTCAATTGGTGACCGCGCTTCAAAGTTAGATGATGGAAGAGATACTCTCTGCTGGAGGTTGCATGAGACACTAGCAGCACCAACATGACAAATAATATAAAAAACCTTAGATAAAAAAAACGGAGTAACTAAAAAAAATGCCAATATTAAACGAAAACGAAGAAACCGTCATGAGATGTTCCAATTTAATTACTGTAGAGATCGTATCCTTCTAATTGCCTATTACCTTCCAACATAAACTGCTTTTAGGTATTTACTCCCCAAGGAGCAATCAACCTCCTACTTGCGGCCCGTGTAGCTAAAGCCACGTGTTTGATGGAGAGACTTTCTAATTTTTTTGTGCTTATTTCTTTCCTTTTATATTTCTTTTTCCTCATCAAAGTGATGGAAGTGCGATGCTTGCCGACAACGCCGTTGGATCGATTTGCCACATGGAGGGACACCCAGAGGACCTCTGAATTCTTGCACCACAATCTATTGCCTTAGCTTTCTAATAGAAAGTTATTGGCGCCAGGCTGTCGCCTTAATGTCATTTCGTTCTCTTTTACGGTTTACTTCAATATCCTGGTCTGCGGTGCGACAAGGGTATGAAATAAGTCAATAATTTAAGGAGAGCGACACAAAGTGTCCTGTGTGAATTTAAGGGGAACATAGGAGTTGAAGGATCTGTCCTAGGCAAATTGATTTGCATCACATCATCGTAAGGAACGGTTTATATTGGAATACAACCGATGTGATGTAAACACAATAGTACGTATATTCCTTTAGTTGAACCTGAAATCTCCGTTATTCTGAGTTGATGTAAAATAAAAACAAAAAGTTACAAAGCAATGATAACGGGTTTCTCAAAATTTATCGGAAGTCTGATGAGTTAGTGCTCCTCACCAAGAGGATTCAATTCCCCGACGCTATAGAACAACAACGAGTGCATGGTGCTTTTTCAAACAAATCAATGTTCAGCGTGAGGTTCATTTTAATCTGGATAGCTTTGCTAATCGTTAATATTGTCCATTTGGGTGTTTGAAAAATTCGCTAGTGATTGCTGAGAAACAATCGTGTTCACAATAATAAATGTGTGGAGCAAATTTTTGACTGGACGTACTTAAAAATGCGGTTGGTCTAACATTTGTGCTCCTGTTACAGAAAATCTGCCACCTGTCAACATTTACTAGACCGCTCCCAATAATAAATGAGTTCATTTAATATAAATTTCCATTCTATTTATTTACTATTTATTGGCCTGACATCATCATCATCGGCACTCCAACCGGGATCGGGTCTTGGCCTTATTTAGCCTTAGCAAGTCCCGAGCCTTGTTAAATTTTCCATAATAATTTGTTTTTCCGGGCAAGGTTATTAGCCGTACGCCAATTTATTGGCCTATAGGAACCCGGAAGTTCATGACCTCATGGGCCATCGTTCCCTGTCCTGTGCACTCTTCTTCCACGCTACACCATCCGATCCGATTTCCTCAAGGTCAAACCTAACATTGTCCTCCCATCTCCATGTATATAAATGTCCATGTATTTATTAATTTGTGTTTAATTAGCACGCCAAATAATTTATAAATAAGAAAAAAAAACATGTAATCGGAAATGAATAACAAGGCGGGTCATGGAATTCAAATACCTAAACAAAGCGATAGCACAGTGTTATGCTCGGGGGATAGTCCTCTAAGATCTCAACATTTTGTATATTTACCCGCTAGTTTGCTTCCCTAATCCTGAACCCAATGGTGGTCCGCTGGTCTGCTCCTGTCTTCCTCCAGATGTTGGTAATTTCAAATGATACAATTGATTGAACTTTATTTACTTTATTAGTTGGGGATAACCTCACCGAAATTCTGTTCATTAGACAATTTGCAACTACTCTTTTTATACCCCAAAATTGGGTGTGGAAAAGCAGGCGATGCATTTCCTTCGACTCGGAGTATGACCGTATTGAGTCCAATTGCCTGGCACGAGTCATTCATATTTCTTAATGATGATTGCCGCTGAATTGCTCCACTGAAGGTGCAGCGGCGTTGGCTTAAGCAATTCCTAAATTGATTGTTGCATCTAACCGAACCAATTAAAGTACATTTGCCTACGTTCAAGCTATTCCTATCGCTTGATCGATTTGTGTTTCGTTGCTGTCTCTATCATTTCGCAGATCTCAGCATTTTGATCGACGCTCAGTTAAGTCGTCGCTAATTGCTTTTGAAGGCGCCGACCGTGTCATATAACTTGTATGACACCTGTTCTCGGGCATGAAGCAAAATATGCATTCGAAATATGAAACCGTGTGAATAGGTCCCAGACCAGCTGCATACTTGGTGTTTGAATACGAAGCAAAGTGCGTTTGACCTGTGGCCTTGGGAAGTCATGTTATATCGTATGTTGATTGTTGTGGTTGGATTGCTTCGTGTGCAATGTGAATATGAATTGGCGATACACGAGTATTGGAATGAATAATGCGGGTATCGCAACGTGTATGAGCAGTAATGATGAGCTAAGGATGATTACATCGTGTGGATTGAAGAGTTATGGGGATTATGTAGCGGGATGCAACAGTAAAGTAAATATCTATTTAGAAAAATGTATTCATAAAATAAGTTATTACATGGAATAATATATACAAAAGGTGGTATCCTTGACAAGTATTTGGTACGGGCGTAAGCACAAGCTGCTTGGAGCCGTGACGCACATATCCAAAGTAATAAACAAGTGCCGGCGAACAACCTCAAATCATAGCGTAAAAATTTGAGCAAATCTTGGGTAAGTCCACCGCGATGCTTGCATCTTAAGAGATGTTTAGATTACATCTGTATGTAATTTACCCTGTTTGAAATTTTTTATAAACGAATGCCAAGGAAATTAAAAATATATCTACCAATCTGTGCGATAAAAAAAGAAGAAGGAGTCCCAATTTACCCGTCGAAGCGGGGATATGTTAGAAGTCGGCCCGGTAAATAAAAATTTGAATTTAAAATAATAAAAGCCGATATTTAACCGCTCACCGAAGTGGATCGTTTCTTAATAAACATTTTTTAATAATAAGAGACTGTCGGTGAACACGTTCGTTTAGAAGTAATTCATAAGGAAAAATCTGTGTGGGTCGATAACAAACCGAACGAAACGAATTCGTTAGAGGTGCAAGGAGTGAATTCAAAGGGGTTTTGGGTTTAATTTGAAGAAAATGAACATAACCAACAAATTCAGTGCTTATTCGGAGGCTTTCTTGTCGCATGAGATATGTATACATTGTGTTGTCGTGCGACAAGTCGAACTACTGATTGGGACATATGTTATAAAAGCAATTTCACAATCATAAGTATGTAAGACTCTAACTATTGCTTAATAAAACCTTCAAATTATGAAAGTAAGGGTTTTATATAAGTTAAGTTCCGTGTATAAAATAACTCTCCACCCTCTATACTCGAGGTGTTAGCCTGTGTCACAACCTTGGGCTCAGTTTCGATTACATTGAGGTGTAACACTAGAAATACTGGAGCGAATTCAAGAGAACATTACAACAGAAGTGCTCTTCTCGGAAATAGCAGAAAAGGCCCGGGAGACAAGAGGACCGGCAATAACATCACGATCGAACAAAGGAACAAAAAGATAACAGTTAGAAACATTTCTCAGTGAATCCTCTATACCATTGATTTATCACGTCCATTGGTCGGGCATAGATAAACGAATATGTTATAATCGAGAGGTTGCGCACACAGATGAAGAGCGTGTCCAGTTCAGCAGGGCAATAGCACAGAAACATCGAAAAGATATGAATAAGCAACACCAGTGATTTTGGTGTCTGAGTGGCAATTAAAGACCTGTTTCCATATAAAACTGGCAAAAAAAGGAAGTAATAATAATAGTAAAATAAAAAAGCCCAATAACTACGGAAATCTTACATAGATTCAGCATTTCAAAGATTGAGTTTAGATGATAGGTTTAGGATAGAGTTAAGATAAAAAAAAGTTTTAGTTAGTTTAGTATTTAAGTTACTTATAAGGTAAAAACAATAACAAAAACACTCATTCTTCATTTCATAATGTCGAAAGACAATTTTTCACGCTATAGGTTAGAAAGTCCGCAAGGGACCAGAAAGTTAGGAAATAGGATACAACCATAAGCTAGAGCTTAATCACTCTTGTCTAGCGCGTAAGTAAAATAGAATAAGAAAGAAATAAAGAATGATACGAAAATTGAAAAAAAAAATGGATATCGCGGGAAAATGTTCGAAGGGGCGGAACAAGTTCAGCAAGTTCAGTTGAGCAATGACCATGGTAATACCTATAGAAAAAGGATAGGCATGATACATGGCGCATATGTTCTATCTATCTATAGAACCATAATCATGCCGATTGTTCTATATGGATGCGAAACATGGGCTCTCACAAAACGGGAACAAATTCCGCGTATTCGAGAATAAAGCTCTGAGGGGTATCTTTAGTGGTAAATATGACGAGGAGGCAGGACAATGGAGGAAACTCCATAACCGCGAATTGGAAGATCTATATCGCAAACCTACAATAGTGAGAGTAATCAAGTCGCGAAGATTAAGATGGGCCGGACACGTGGCGCGAATGGGGAACGATAGGACCGTGCATAGAATTCTTGACGGTAGACCAACGGGAAAGAGACCGGGCGGATGCCCGCGACGGAGATGGGAGGACAATGTTAGGTTTGACCTAGAGGAGATCGGATCGAATTGTCAAGCGTGGAAGGAGAGCGCACAGGACAGGGAGCGATGGTGGAGTCGAGTCGGTGAGGTCATGAGCTTCCGGGTTCCTACATGCCAATAAATAAAAAAAAAAGTTTTTTTTTACACAAACGCCCGCATAAAATGGGATTTTGTAGCACCCTTAAGTGTCAGAGCACAGTGCGAGCGGGAGGAGAGGAAGTGGATAAGGACAGGAGGTATCGATGTACATTGGTCTTAAATGCCTGGACATTACAACGACGAGGAATCACATGATCAGGTAGAGTATTCCACATTGGTGTGGTTCGGCTAGAGAATGCCACCCTATGTTTGTTTGTGCACCTGAAGTCCAATTTCAACATGGAATGATGCGCATTCTCAGATTGACGGGTATCGGTGGAAAATGTCTGAGGAGGCGGAACACATTCAGTAAGTTCAATTGACCAACGACCGTGGTAATATCTATAAAAAAGAGATAGGCATGATATGTTACGCCTGTGTTCTAACGGCGGAATTGATCGACTTACGGCTGAGTTCCCAATAAGTTCCACCGCTCGTTTTTGCCTCATGCCGAGCACGTGTAGTGCAGTTTTGGATGCGCTTGACCAAATATCGAAGTTGAACTCCATTTCGGAACGATTATACGCCTTGTAAGTAGTGCCCAGGTTGGATGGAGTGAACTATTTTTTGCATCTCTTAAGGAACCCCATACATTTGGCTGCACTATTCGCAGCTTCAATTAAGAGTCGAATTGACTCGAGTGGCGAAGATTGATAGTTCCTTGGCTTCGTCGATGCAAGTGCCGTTCATCGACAGTGTATTTACTTTGGGGTTCGCCTTTGGCAACAGGAGACAGCACTGAGTTTTTAAAGTATTGAATTTTACTCGATTAGATAATCCCATTGATATATCTTGTTGACGTCTGAATTCAATGTATCAAGCATAAGTTGCTGGTTGTTAATGAAATTCGAAGAGTTTGGTCGGGAGTGTTCATATGAGTATGAGAAACTCAACGTGCTATCATCAGCAAACGGGTGAATTGGGTTGTGGGTAATTGACATGAGATCATTTATAAAGATAAAGAAGAGAGTAGGTGAGAGTACCGAACGCTGGGGAACACCTGCATTAATTTGATGGGAGGCAGATTTGACACCATCAAGAACCACTTGAATTGAACGGCCAGAAAGATAGTCTTTTATCCATTGGATCAGGGAACTGTCTACTTCATAGGAATGCAATTTTGACAATAGTGCTGAATGCCAAACTGTGTCGAAGGCTTTCGAGATATCCACTGCACGACCTTGCTTTCTCCGAAGTAGTGGATGGAATGGCTCCACTTTTCGGTAAGAGACGCCATCAAATCTCCTGTGGACCTGTTGCTACGTAAGCCATATTGGCTGTTGTTGGTAGTTAATATTTAAATTGTTTAAAAGTCTTGTATGTTATGTATTTTTGTATGAGTTTTAATGTTCTCTCGTTGGGTTTAAGGTGGGGAGTTACTACGTTACAACTCCATAGAAGTGTGATTTCGGCAAAATTGCTGAATGTTAAATTCTGTCAAGGAGCAGATGCACGAAAAAGTGATTCGGCCACATGACAACGCTCGGCCTCACGTTGCCAAACCCGTTAAAGCCTACTTGGAAACGCCCAAATTGGAAAGTCCTACCCCAGCCGCCATATTCTCCAGATATTGCGCCGTCCGATTATTACTTGTTCCGTTCGATGGCAGGTGGTTTGGCTGATCAGCAGTTCCGCTCAAATGAAGACATAAAGAAATGGCTTGATTCGTGGATAACCTCAAAAGATGAACATTTTTACCGTAAAGGTATTCAGGCTCTGCCAGAAAGATGGGAAAAGGTTGTAGCTAGCGATGGGCAATACTTGAATGATTTATTTGTAACAATTTTTTCGCAATAAAGATGCATTTTCAATAAAAACAAAAAAAAAAAAAAGGCTAGAACTTAATTGCGTACCTAATATTTGAATCGGTCTCGGATAGCAAGATCATTGAGAATTATGCAATCATCCATTTGTGTGTGCGGCCGTAGGTCTTCATCATCGTCATCGGCACTACAACCGAGATTCGTCCCGATTTCGAGCCGATCCAGATTGGCACTCCCAAGCTCAGGGCGTCCTGGTCGATGCCATCCCCCCATCGCAGACAAGGTCTGCCGCGCTGTCTCCTTCCATACATCCACCACAAAGAACTTTCCGGGCAGAATCTTTTTCGCTCATTCGAGCTAGGTGTGCCACCCACCTGAGCTCCAGAGTGCTTTTAGGATCGGTGATTAGATTACCCTCTTTATCCTCGCAGTAAGTGCAGCATTATTTGTACCGCCTCACACTACGGATTATTTTGTAGAACTTCCACGTCTGGTGCGGACCTCGCTCTCTACTTTTCTCTATTTCACAGAAAAGGTTTTTTTCCCAGGCACTTTTCTTTTGTCTGTGAAGTCTTTTTTTCAGATCTTCTGAGCTCTTTGTATTTCTTCTCGCGTACCCGTGTCCTATGAGTCTGCTGCATTGCCCGGTATGCAGCATTCTTACGTTCAGTCGCTAGTATGCACTCATCATCAAACCAGTCACTACGATCTCTACGACTATTGCCTAAGATGGAGTTGGCAGTACTAATGACAGTATTCTTAAGGCGTGTCCATTTCGCTTCTACGCCCGGCGTTCTGGCCCCAGGAGTTACTCTCCCTCCGCCGAGCTCTCCCAGGGCGAGTCCTAGCGCATGACCAAAGGTGTTACTGGTATTCCCATTGCGTAAGGGAGCCGTGCTGATTCGAACCTGATCCGCGGATGCAATACGTCTCCGTAAGGCAATCCGCGCTCGGAAAACTATACCAACAAGATATTGATCCGAGTCGACGTTGGCACCTCGGTACGTTCGTACCGTCATCAGGCTCGTGGAGTGACGGCGATCTATCAACACGTGGTCAATTTGGTTGCGAGTGGCTCCATCGGATGATACCTAGGTGGCTTTGTGGATATCTTTTGGCGGAAGCGTGGTACTCCGACGTATCGCACCCGTTTGCGGTTCATCTCCCGACGGCGCGAACATCCCTGCATCAGAACTCGTTCCGTTACAGTGCGAGGAAGATGTGGAACTCCCTTCCCACGCGAGTGTTCCCGGAGCGTTACAACCAACAACAAAAAATAAAAAAACTCGCAACGACCAAGTTTTTTGACGCTGCCAGTGCGATGACTCGTAGTCTATTGTCATTATTTCATTCCTGCAATGCTGTTATGTCAGCCTTATATTCGGACAGGGCATCGGATAGCTGCTGTGCAGCTCGAGTTCTGTATAGTGAGCGGACGTTCCATAAGAAAATTGTTAAATCGTTTAGACATTTTCGTTCCCGTGGTCGTCGTCGGGTATTCGGTCCATATCCGAGGCTTGCTAAATTTTCCATAGCGGGCGTAGGTCAATACTCTATAAATAGAGCATCGAATACATTAACGAGTACTTTTCTATACAAGTTCGAGTTTCTACTGGCAGCAGAAATAAATGATATGGTTACGAACGTGAAGTTTATGTGACAAAAAGTGACAGCAGCTGAAGTGCAATATCACTTCATATATTCGTCATCACTATGGGAGAGAACAGAGGCAAGAAAATAAGACAGATTGACAGATTGTAAGAAATTATTGGTCTCTGGTTATAAATGTGGGCAAACACAACATAGTTGTTATTCCATAGACCGTAAATGGTTGATGCAGAACTCTCGTGTCATTGCAACGCCCCGACACAAAAGACCAATATCACCTCGGGGTGAGGTCGACGCTGAGATCCACAACGAACGGAAACGAACCCTATACTCGTATATGTTATGCCATTATAACAGCTATGCCACAAAATTCCTGCAGAAGATCACGTTGTAACTTCTCCGTACCGAATATTACACCACTCTCACAACGTAAGAGCCACTGATGATAAATCCGACAATCATCCGACAATATTAATGTGAGGGATGCCGCCTCTATTGCATCCCCCGAAAAAGGAAGGAGATAGAAGGATTCCCCGTGCTTCACTTTTCTCTTCTTTCTTCTTGATGGAACTACCACATGTATTAATTCTCGTGCGGGTGGAGGTGCGTCTGATTGGTTTGTATACCCCCCACCTTAGTGCAAACGGTGAGTGAGTATAGCATATATACGGTTTGTTCGGAAAGTAATGCAATTATATAGTGGGGCATCAACAGATCGCAGCGCATTCCGACCGATTGTGTTAGATGTGGGGGATTCTCAGCTTTCCAACGGGTTCCAAGCAATTGGATCGTGTTGTATCGCTGTTATTGTGAAGCTTTGGTCAATGCCTGTGCCACGAATCGCTATGAGTTCGTCGATTGAGCAGCGCTACGCGATCAAGTTTTACGTAAAACTCTAGAAATCTCTCGGCGAAACGAACGAAATGAACCCAGCATATCCGCAAATTTTGCGATGGTTAAAAGCGTCTTAGGACGGATGTGTAAACGTGGATCTTGCACCTCGATCTGGATGGCCGCCGAACACCTCAACCAACCGTATGTGCGCTTGATTGATGCAGCCACTCTAAGCACCCCAAAAACAATTGTGCATGACATAGTAACTAATAATTTGAACATGAGAAAAGTGTGTGCAAATTGGTTCTCAAACTGTTGACTGACGAACGGAAAGATCATCGGGTAATTATCGTTTCTACCGAAACACAACTTAACAACGCGGTAAACTTTTCCCCTCGCCAAAATCAAAATATCGTTGAAAGGAGTCCGCTTCGATTTGAATAGAAGAAATCCAAGTCACCGTGAAAAGCGTTGTTGCAGAGGTCCCCGTTGACGCTTTCCAAAGGGCATACTGTGCATGTTGGCAGAGTTGTTGTAAAAGTGTATCGAGGCTTAAGGAACCTACACTGAAGAATTTTTAACTTTTATAACAATTTTTATAATAAATCAATTTTTTGATTTTAAATTGCATTACTTTACAGACAATCCATGTATAGTGTTTGTGTAAGATACCCAATATTAGATATCGATTCTGAGTCAGAAGCGCACCGTCTTATACATAAGAATGATAATAATAAAAGATTAGATAAAATAACAAAAGTATGTTTACTTTTAATCTCTATGCATACAATTTTGTGGTAAAAACTTGCACACCCATCGAACTCTTTACTGACTTTAAAATATTGTAAAATCATCTCAGTCACAGGGCAATGATATGGTTGCAGGTTTAAATATGAACTGAGTTAAAATATATGGAGCTCAAAATCGTGCTTCTCGGGAGAAGAACACGAATCGGAGTTTACGCACCCTCATTTCATTCTTGCAGACTTATATTCAGATCTTTCGTAGTGCCAGGTTGACACTCTATTCTTGATTGTTAGACGAACAGATTTTCCCACTTGGAACAGATGAAACTCGCTACTTACAGTGATACGAAATAGTAATTTACTCACAAAAGCGACCAAGTTTTAGACATTCTTCAGTGGCGACAGCATCAAACAATAACTGCTCGAGCGATAAAATATTCAAACGCCTTTAAAGTGTCTCTCCTTATTCTCAATGATAGACCTTCATTTGGTGTCTTTACACCCTTCTTTCGATGTAAAAAGTTGAAGTTTCACAAAGTTGTACAAAACTTTTGACCGTTGTTCAGTTTTTTCAATTTTGTTTTTTTCATTAGCCATCTTGCAAAGGAGCTCGCGTACAATGTAATCCAGGGTACGAAACAAATTGCAACAAAACGCACGACAAATGAACTGATGCAAACTGTGCAATAACAAAGGACATCGTTCTCGCCGTGCTTGTAGATGCAAGTAATAATTAAACTCCTCGCCTTCCCGGATGTGCGATTCCCAAAATACATCTGTTAATTGCTACAACAGTTGCAGAGAGATGCTCAAACACTTTCTAGTCCTTTGGAAGTTTTCCTTGACTTCAGTGCACTTATATTCGGTTGTCCTTCGCCTTTCATCTCGTATTACAAGTTTCAATAAAACTTTTCAATGAATCCTCACGAAAGAAGGCAATGAGCGATGGCTGGCAAAATGTAAAATGTTTTTCGCGGACGCGACGTTCAACTGTGAATTCGTAATTGAAATACACATTCGCAACCGCATTCACATTAATTAAAGCTGTGGTATACCAGAAAATAGCAGTTGTATAAATAACAACAGGAGATTAGTTACACAAAAGGAAGAATTAGCGGAAAATCACGTTTGCATTTTTGTCACATTTTCCAATGTCCATCAGGCAGGACTTTTGTTTTGGCTACTCAGCGGTTTGTGGGCCTAAGCTTCGTGTCATTATTGGGTGCATGTAATTAAAATCATCGATGTTAGAATGTGTGGCCAACCAATTGGGTTGGTTAAAATGAATAAGTGTCATGGAATGCGTGAATACGTTACAGGATAAATGGCTGAAGTCTGACTGAGAAAAAATTGAAATAGAACAGTTGGATGTGGTGGAGGTCCTAGGGAGAATTTTGAACGAGCAACTACGCTTCAGTGGAAAAAATTTGGTTACACCGTTTTTGTGCTATTCTGAGATGTTTGGAATGCATTGGACAATCTTTATTATAATAGAGAGTTTTATACCTGTTAATGAATAGTTGGATACCAAATATACAATAATTAGTTATGCCCCTGATATGTTATAATTGAAACACTCTGACGAAGCTGTACTAATTTAACATGGGCTGTTAGAAAATACGTGAAGTTGAACAAAGTTATTCGAAAAGATAACTGGAGAACCGCCTAATTTATCGGAAAGCCACTTGCAGCATTTGTTCACTTACAATAAGAACATTTATTAGATTTCTCTCACCATTTGATGATTGCCACTATCACCATAAATAATTCAAATGTTTCCAAACAGTTGTCGATTTTTAGTTATCTTTTCGGGGTTGTTGTGAAACCCGTTCTGCTACTAAAAGATAATTGTCCCGAACTCTCTTGCAGTAAGGGTAATTGCAGAACGTTATAATTTATAATTGTTAAAAAAAAAAAAAAAACCACTTGCAGCATCTTGGAGCATTTTAGAGTCTTAAGACTAAATAAAAGAAAAGAATAGTGGACAAGCCTCTGTTACTTCCCTCGGGGATTCGATACTCTCGATTGATTTATAATCTTTAGTGGGTTTTTGGTGTTTGAGTGGCGTAATATTCGTCCCGGATTTCGGCATAGATCTAGTAGGGCATCTGCTACAAGGGCATAACACCTGTAGTAGTTGCTTTCGCTCATTTATCGCTGGTGCTGACTTCCATCCTTTTTTTACGCGGTATTGGTTTCCTGTTCAAAAACTCATACGACTCAGTTGTAAGGCAAAGACTTTACCATATTGTAGTTGAGCTGGGAGCCCCGAAAAAAGATGACACCTTCACTCAAATCTGCATTAACGAAAATAAAGGGCGAGTTAAAATAGAAAACTACCTCTCAGAAGCATTTGCAAAACGTGACGCGTTAAAACAGGAGGATGGCTTCTCATTATGCCCTTTTAACCTTGTGCCCGAGCATGTCATCAAAAAGGTACGAGAACATGGCTGGAACATCCCTGAACGGGGTCACACAAAAGCTCACATGTGCTGATGACATCGTGGTTTTGGGCGATAATCTAGAAACTATGAGTAAAAACAGTGAAGTAATCATGCAATCGGCAGAAGAGGTGGGCCTATAAATAAATCAAGACAAAACAAAATAAATGATTACAGCGAGAGCAGGTGAACCTCAGGGAACATACATAAACGTCAGAGGCAAGACATTCGAAAAAGTTAAAGAATTTAAATACCTGGGAACAATACTGACGGCCAGTAACGAAATGTCGAAGGAAATTTGTGGCGTCTCTAACAGATACACACACAATACACAAGCAAATAGTGAAGAACACCGAACGAAAATGGAATAAGAAAATACATCAGAGCCGTATACCATAGCGATTGTAAGGAACTTTTTGTCACTCACTTTAAATACCACACACTTTAAATAAAACACTCATTTGTTCTCTATTCCTTCCCTCATTAATCTTTATTTTTACTTAACTGGAACATATATTACTCATTGTTTGAATTTACTTAGATGACACACTGTACCACTTTAACTCGAACAACATTAATATTTCTTTTAAGTTATTGTATGACATATACTATTCATGTCCTTTTAATTTTCTAAGCCGACACACTGTACCACTTTCACTCCAACAACATTAATATTCCTTTTAACTTATTGTAAACATATACTATTCATGCCCTTTTAATTTTCTAGGTCGACACCTTGATCACTCACCGTCATGACCGAAATCTCCACGGACCGTTCTCGTCCAAATTCCAAAACCCAACTCTGTCAAGTCTCGCCGTCTCGGTCGAGATTCAAAAACAAACTCTAGAAACCAAACTTACGTCCGTTCTGGACTTGACCCGAAATACAACTCAATTGTCCTTTTTTTTGGACTTGATCCCAAAACCAGCCTCGTCTTCAACAATGGCCCGAACAACAACTCTCATCCCACTATCGTTGTTCGTTTTCCATTGTAAGTCGAATTTCATCCGCTGGCCGCCATGGTCATGCTTACTCCCGCGCTCCGGTGGACCCGTACATACCGGAATATACCTTGGAGTCAGTGTCGTATTATAAGAGTAGTTGTTCGGGAAATAATTAAAACCAACGTGTGTCGTGATTTCGGTGAAGCTGCAAGTATTATTATGTTTAAAAGGAACGAACGAACTAAATTAAATAAACAGTGCTTCTGAACGTTAGAAATAACATACCTGTGTGTCGGTGTTTTATTTCTCGCGGCCGGCATCTGCGTGTCTTGATGCATTTCGTACTTAATCCTGGACAATTCGGTTAGGCGGAACATTGTTGGACAGTGGAATGAATGATGGAGGAGGAAGGGAACGGAGTACCCATGCAGGTACATACTTCCTCCCCACATTGGTGACCCCGGCGTGATCGAATCCGTGCCATCCCCACACACGGCAACCCGTCACTGCGGATGGGAATTACCCTGGGATAAGTTCCCCTCCACCTCGCACACGCCATTTCGTCACTGCGGATGTGAGCGGATTTCCGATGGGTTCCGACCTATTCGGACGATAAGCCTGTTGGTCCATGAGACCCATAACAGGCCTATGGTACACGCCGCACACCTTTGCCCTTGATGGCATCAAGCGGTAACAACTGTGTCCATCTTATCGATAAAGGCCCAAACAATAACCAGGAACTGGTCACCACGACAGTCCCTTAACATTTCCACAGCGCATTCCGAAGCAAGATCCCTTTCATCACAGCACCCACCATCGAGCATCCCTTCGCCCCTACCTATTTTTTGTGACTACGTCACTGGGGAGGGAGTACTGTAGCGCTCCCGCCAAACCCTACGGTCCACTTACCTAAAAACCCCCATAATTACTACCCAACGTCCTTAAGTTCGCTAAAGCAACGGTATTAGTACCTGTAAATGCTTCACGCATTATATAGATCACCATCTATAATCTTATAATCCCTATAAAGAAAACTTACCTTTTCATGCATCCCTTCGCATACAATTTTCCGTAAGATTTCTTTGTTTGCTTATTTGGTTTCTAAACCAATTCGGTACCAGACAAATTCCTGAAAAGAAAAACCCTCGGTTCACATGTAACCATTCCAGCCAGAGATAATTATCATGGCGTCGCCTATTCCTACCTTCATTCATGTATTCGATAAATTTCTTTATGTATACATTGGCTGGCGACGTTTTTCTCCCAGCAATTAAATTCCCTGACTCGCACAATGTGCAACCCAAAGCAAATACGCATTTCGCGTCCCTTGGCATCAATTGAAATCCAAGCATAATCAATGCGAATGGGTATTCAATACGTACCCTTTCTAGCGATGCCATAAACACCATTTCCCAGTAACCTCGCTAAAACCAATTAGCACATTTTCACATCGGATCATCGTCTCTTTGTTTAGCCGCACGTGTTCCAACAAAGATTCCATTGGCATCCTACGATTTCGGTTTTATTTGCTTTACCGAAATCGTATCCTAGGAATGCACTTTAGGTCTTTCTTTGTTCTAGGCACACATACCACCATGATCACGGTGACCGAGTGAGCTCTGAACGAGCAAAATATCGTTGAGTCGAATTTCATCCGCTGGCCGCCATGGTCATGCTAACTCCCGCGCTCCGGTGGACGCGTACATACCGGAATATACCTTGGAGTCAGTCTCGTATTATACGAGTAGTTGTTCGGGAAATAATTAAAACCAACGTGTGTCGTGATTTCGGTGAAGCTGCAACTATTATTATGTTTAAAAGGAACGAACGAACTAAATTAAATAAACAGTGCTTCTGAACGTTAGAAATAACATACCTGTGCGTCGGTGTTTTATTTCTCGCGGCCGGCATCTGCGTGTCTTGATGCATTTCGTACTTAATCCTGGACAATTCGGTTAGGCGGAACATTGTTGAACAGTGGAATAAATGATGGAGGAGGAAGGGAACGGAGTACCCATGCAGGTACATACTTCCTCCCCACAAACTCATGAAGGAGGATCAATGGTGCCGAGGCGCATGTTTATTTTGCTTTATTGCCTTTTCGTTTGTTCTAACTTAATTTGGTTAGAACGAAAACTGGCGCTGGTTGTCTTAGTGGTTTTAAGTAACCATTTTTCTGAAGGGGTCATAAAATTGCTGGCGTGCATTTTTTTATGATTCCCATCGATTTTGGTTCGGACGACGGCATCTGGTCCGCACATTTGCCTTTTAGGAGTTTTTGTTGGGTGAATCCTTGGTTCAATGATTATCTTTCAGCTTTTATGTGAGTAAATTTAGCGTTCAGCTCAATTTACTTGGCATTTAATTGATTAGCGCAAATTGCACGTTATAGCTTGAATTGCTTGCTATCAATTTATGCGGGACGAGTGGGTGTATGGGATAATGCTTTGTTTGTTTTAGGCGAACGTGCAGTTTAATATATGCTGCCTGTTTTTTGGCTTAGTTAACGTCACATCCTTTAAGTGGATGTTCTTGGCGTGTATCGCCGCTAGCAGTGGAGACTGGCTCCAAATAGGTAAGTTTTATGGGCTGGGCGGTTGTGGCCGTAACACGATAACAAGACAATTCACATCAGTGGAATATACTTGAGTTTAAAAATCGAGTTCCAAACACGGCCAGTAGCTTGATGTGTTACGCTTAGGTTCAATTTTTGATGATTCTAACTGTCATAGCGTCAGCTCGAATCACACTTTCTTCACTATCATTTCAAACGCTATAAATTAACAAAAGACTATATTCTGGCAACGCTAGTTGGCACGCAGTCATTAAACTGCTGAAATCAAAACTGCTATCAAGTGATATAAAACCATATCATAACAATTGTTCTATAATGCGGCCGATGTTATATATATATATATATATATATATATATATATAGTCTTGCTTTGCCTAGCTAATTAAGGTCGGCCTGTAGATTGGGTCGCCTGATAAACTTTAGCGAAGGTTGAGTTAAGATTTACAGGGTGTCAAATTTTGTATACGTACCTGGGTAGTACCCTAGGTACTTACTCTTCCACACTTTTAATCGCAAGAAAAGAAAAACAACTTCTCCTCGTTATAACTTTTATTTCTTCCTTGGTACAGCTTCCATCCAGGGTCAGCCAATTTACTACAGTTACAAGGTCCAGGACGTGGGTTCCTCCTTTCCTCCCCCCCTTCCAATCTCCTCTCGTCGTTTAGTCTTAATTCTTAGAGGAAGAAACGGACGTGCTTCCTCCTAACCATTAAACGGGCAAAAACACACGCTGCAACTTATATGATACTAACTTACGTTCACCGATCATTTTCTCAGATGACGGATTTAAAATCACAACACAAGAATTGGAAAAACTCTTAACAAAGTTTTACTTATTATCGACAACGAAAAAGAAGACGAACCGTTTTTCTTATTGCCTTTCTTTATTCTTCTGTTAACCGCATCACATAATTCAAAATTGTTTACCGTCTCCTAACGTCAACAACGGTCTACTCTGAACCACCGTTCGCTCGCCTTTCTCTCTCAGCATCTTCGTTTTTCGAACAAATTCATATTCGACGATGGTCGACTTCGAAACTAGCCAAAGCCACCACCGCTGAAGGAACTGGGTTTACACGTCCGCCGATCCAAAACACGTCTCAGCGCATCCGATTGGCTTTCAAAACAAGCTTGGTATTGTGTGTTTGTTAACCACACTTCAATCAATTAATATTTTTTATTCGTTAATGCAGCCGGGTGTGTGTTCTGCCAAAACAAGGGCGACGGACGAGTTACCCACGTAACAGACGGAAGACCAGCGGGAAAGAGACCGGTAGGACGGCAGTGACGGAGGTGGGAGCAGAATGTAAGGTTTGACCTTGAGGAGATCGGATCAGATGGTCAAGCGTGGAAGGAGAGTGCACAGGACAACGAACGATGGCGTAGCCGAGTCAGTGAGGTCATGAACTACCGGGCTCCTATAGGTCAATAAATAATAATAATAATAAAATATTGGTTGGTTGTGTCGGATCATTTCAATAGAACGGGGATTTTCTGGTAGATCTTTGTAACATTCGCGGACTAACATGCAATTCCTCCTCTGTCTCCGTCCACGTTTCTAACCAGAAACTAGCAATTGTTGCACTTACCGAAACTAAGGTAATAACTAGTATAAATATTTCCGATTTCAATCTACCTGGTTATAATGTAGCCCCTCTGTTCTTTCCACTTCGTGGTATAGCCATATACATGCAAAGTGATATTGCTTATCGGCTTCTACCACAATATGGGCTCTACTCCAATCCGTAATTTAACTTCTCGTAGCTAAAACTTCACGTTCGTAAGCATATCATACATTATTGCATTCTTTATAGACGCCCAAACTTGAATAGAAACGCATACTTTTGATGCTCTATCTGATTCTATGGATAGGTTCTTAACCCTATACTGCACATTGAAAACGTTATTGCGGGTGATTTCAATGTGGATAATCCTCAGTGACATAGCCACTCCGGACACACAACACCTGAAGATCAGTATGTCCAGCTCTTTGCTGGTTCAAATAGTTTAACTCAACTCGTTAATGAGCCAACACGGGTATCAGGCATAGATGCTCATTTCACCAACACACTGTATCTGTTTCGCACCAACTAGCATTAGGCATACGTGTTAATAGTAAAATCGTTCTATTACTAGGTATGGACGCTGAGATATGTCTGATTAATAGGAGCAGATCGGATACGAAAATCAATTGCGGGAAACATACCTATTACAGACGCTATTCGGAAATATGAGAACAAATTTCATCTAAGGTCTAAGATCCATTGCAAGTTCTAAGTAGTGAGCAATAATTTCGGAATTCCAGAAGACGATGTATTTGAAAATATTGTTTTGTCCAAGTATTAAAATGTAGAAACCAATAACGAAATGTCGAAGGAAATTAACGAAAGACTACACTCCGGCAACGCTAGTTGGCATGCAGTCAGTAAACTGCTGAAATCCAAACTGCTATCGCGGAATATAAAGCTCCGTGTCTATGGAACCATAATCATACTGATGTTCTATACGGATGCGAAACATGGGCTCTCACAAAACGGGAAGAAAACAAATTCCGCGTATTCGATAATAAAGTCCTAAGGGGTATCTTTGGCGGCAAATATGACGAGGAGGCAGGACAGTGGAGGAAACTCCACAACCACGAATTGGAAGAGCTATACCGCAAACCTACAATACTACAATAGTGAGAGTAATCAAGTCGGGAAGATTAAGATGGGCCGGACACGTGACGCGAATGGGCAACGATAGGACCGTACATAGAATTCTTGACTGTAAGCCAACGGGAAAGAGACCGACAGGGTGGTCGCGATGGAGATGGGAGTACAATATTAGGTTGGACCTCGAGGAGATCGGATCGGATGATCAACCGTGGGAGGAGAGCGCACTAGACGGGGAACAATGGCGGAGTCGAGTCAGTGAGGTCATGAACCTCCGGGTTCCTACAGGCCAATAAATAGTATAATAGTATAGAAGGCCCAAAGCAGTGCATCACGTTTCCTCCTCGGAAATGAATCCTAAAGCATTTAGCGTGTCAATTAAGCTCCCGATTTGAAAATAAATACAACATAGGAAATCAGGAGAAAGCACAAAATCAGAACACATCCCTTAATGCAAACTTCAACCGCACAGGAAAGTGTCCTAAGAAAGTTACAGTTTCAGGGAAATGCTCTCTAATCCGACAACTGCTTTGACAAAGTCTTCATACTCCTCTCTTTTTGTCAAAGATAGCGTTGTGCGAGATTCCGTTTTAAGGGTGGATTCTACGTGTTCACTCGGTCCGATCTGGGGTTAGAACCCAATAACTTGGGCATCATGTGGTTGAAAGTCGTGCTGAGGAAATCTGATAAATTTCTCTGTTGTCCGCTTCCCGAATGACGATTGAGCAGTAACATTTTTCGAACATCTTTCAAGTACCCTCGACTGGATACAGATCAGCCATCCGGTTTCTTAAATTGTCGTCCTTGTGTGATTTTATTGTACACAACTCCGGCTGGTTGCTACAGTCTAACAGAATCGGCGAGGCTGGGAGGCTAGCGGAAATGTTCGCTCTTAGCCACAATTGTATATCAATTATAAAGGAAAAGCCACCGCGCAACTTACAATTCAAAGGTACAAGGTGGCGCAAAAATAATCATCCTATTGGAAGATGTTATAATTTTTGCAAATGGTGTCACACGTCAATCAAATTTGACATTTGTGAACTAGACAGCTGCAGAATACAAACAGACAAGCAATTTGGCCTGTGAAATACTACCAAACCATCCTTAATCTCAACAACGAAGAGGACGATTTTGAGCGACGAGGCGCCTTTCCACTTAAGTGCTTACGTCAATAAGCAAAATCTTCGTTTCAGGGGCATTGAAAATCGGCGTGTGATGCACGAAGAGCCATTACATACACTCAAAGCCATTGTGGAGTGCGGCGTTCACGTGGGAGTAGTGATTAGGTCGTATTTTTTTGAGGACGCCATCGGCAATACGGTCACTGTTACTGGCGAACGCTGCAGGGGCATGATAAACGACTTCTTACTGCCGGAATTGGTTGCAATTCGGTGCAACTGCACACACAGCACGAGCCACAATGGATAATCTGAAGGAGGCGCTTCCTGGTCGCGGAATCTCTCGTTTTAGCGATTTGGCATGGCCAATGAGATCGCCCGATTTAGCCCCCCCCCCCCCCCCCAGACTTCTTTCTTTGTGGCTCCTTGAAGTCATGGGTTTATGCAAACAAGCCGCAGACAATCGGATTTCCCTTAAGGAAAATATTCAACAGGCATGCGAATAGTTATCACCGGAAATCTTGGGGAAAGTCTTGGAAAATGCAATAAAATGGTACAAATGTGTATCAACACTGGTGGCAGCCACTTGATGGATGTCATCTTTTCCACCTAACAGAAAAAATTGTGAAGATCCAAATAAAGATTTCCATCACTCAAAGTCATATCTTTTTTATTTATTAAAAAAAGAACTCAAGAACAAAATTGGATGATTAATTTTGTGCCAACCTATATATATCTGTCGCAAGACTAATGACCTTGCCCGGAAAAAACAAATCATTATGGAAAATTTAACAATGCCTCAGGAATTGCTTAAATAGGGCCAAGACCGGCTCCCGGTTGCAGTGCCGATGATGATGATGATATATATCTGTATCTGGGCTCCTCGATAGTATAGTAGTTAGTATATCCGCCTGTCACGCGGGAGACCGGGGTTCGATTCCCCGTCGGGGAGCCTCTGGCGCAAGACTAATGACCTTGTCCGGAAAAAACAAATCATTATGGAAAATTTAACAAGCCTCAGGACTTGTTAAATAAGGCCAAGACCAGTTCCCGGTTGTAGTGCCGATGATGATGATGATATATATCTGTAAGATGATTGTGCGGTTGATATATCAAGTTGCACAGCACAATACTAATTAAACACTTGGAATCTAACGGACCCTTAAATCATGGGCAACACGGATTCCGTAGCCGACGAGCTTTTAGAAATCCGTTGAGTTTTTGTAAGAAATATTTGGAAGAACTTGGTGAGTAAAGAAATCAGAAATAGCTCAGTACGTTTTCAATAAGATGCAAGAGCTCGCCCCAATTAATTACGGAGTACCCTAGGATTCTGTGTTGGTGCGAATTCTGTACCTATTTATTTCTAGGGCCTACTGGCTAACAACAATACCCTGAATTCTTCATTCTCAACGAGTTAAATCAAAGTAGCACCATTTGAAATGCCGTCAGTTTGTCTCCATAAAACGAGGGAAGGGTAGTCTCATTGGTTTCAACGTGAAGATGTTGCAATTTATGTTTACAAGAGAATAAAAAATCAAGTGCCCCGGGCATAGATTTTAAAGGGCTATGTTACAAAACCTAAGAATGTTATGAATTTGCTTGGTATCAAAACCACTGCGATTGTAATGTACTATGAACATGTTTTGAATATCGAATTTTACAAAACACACTTCTATGAATTCCTTAACTATAACCAACCATAATGGACTACAGCATTTTTTTCATACTTCAACGAGAGATTTCTCTGTTAATTTGTAAGCGAGTTCCACTGGTGCGGAAACTTTTCATTTTGTTCAATACAAAATTATTCTGATGAAAATCGGCTATGAAAAATTACCTTAGCGGAACAAAAAGAAAAAAAACTGCATAAATGATTCACTTGGATGTGGATAACTTATCTCGTTCTCTTTTCCAAATTTATTTGCAAAGACTTTAAAATCAAAGCGAGCACTCTTCAATATTTTTACCTCATTGTCGGGCCCTATACTTATCAATATTCTTGTCGTTTTTTTTTTTTTTTTTTTAAATGTTGATGGTTTGGTTTTGAATTCTTGGTATTTTAGGATTGATATTCAAAAACTGATATCCAATCAAAACAGTTCTTTCCGATTTGAAATAAAAGTTAAACTATGAAGAACCATATCGGGGAGTCTTACTATGTTGCATATTTTTAATATTCATCTTATGACTATCCTTCATAGAATAATCATGTCCCCCGATAGATAATGTAATGTCACATCTTGAAGAATGTTTGAATATCTTAGCCAATAATATACATCATCTGTCTAATGAAATACATAAGCATATCGTAGAATAAAGATTCTTGTGATTCGGATGCGTTTCCACAATCGCAGAACAATTAACACTCCCACTTTCAGTAATCACAGTAAAAATTACAGCTACTATGGTACTTTCATTTTGAATTAATTAAAACCAACCCAAGTAAAATCGAGGTGTGGCAAATGAGGGAAACGAAAACGTAAGCGCAACCTAGACGGACAGAGTTAGAAAAACGTCCTTGTCCGCTACTTGCCAAGTATCTGAAGTTTTATGCTAAATTATGCAATCAACAGTTTTGCATAACATTGAGGGGGAGAACATACTTTTGTCCGAAACAATCATCCAAGCGAAAGCACTGGTGAAGGACGAATGGCGCAGAGAAGCAGTCCTAATCTTCTCCTCCGGGAATCGTTCTTCTCGGTCATAATAAGCAGCGCAATACTCTACACAGTTACACATAAACTTCAACCCTACTAAACTGCATTGTCATTCAGCGAAGTGTCATGCAGTTTTAAGAAACATAAACGTTGAAGGAGACAATCCACAGCATCGTATAAGAATTTTAAATGAATCATCCACATGGGATGCTATAACTATTAAGCAGTCTGCAGCTTTAAATTACAGTAGTCACACTAAACATTGCCGAAAATCCAACCAAAGAGATGAACTTCATAATCGTATGCGCAAATTAGATACCAGCGAAAACTTTTAGCCATTGACAACAAAAAGGAAGAAAAGAAAACCAAAAACAAATGTAATGCAACGACTCACCTCCATGTTAAATCGGTGTGATCCCATTTGGCTCCTTGGATTACAAAACGCTTCGAGCGACGACGTCCACTACGAGTCTCCCCTCCTCCGCTGTCCCTATACCACCTGCTGCCACCCAAATTATCCGGCGAAAAGTCAGGTGCTTCCAACTTATCTGGCACTCCGCAGCGTGGTTTGAAAATCAGTTTCCGTGTCTCTTTATCGATTTCACCTGTTTCTGGTATGTTTCCAAATCTCTGCAAAGGACCAGATGCGATTATTCTGTGTTATTATCTTTTTCCTTCATTCATTCATATATTATTGTATTAAATAAAGGACTGTCCATTATACAAAGAACTTTAAGCCACAATATTCCCTTCACTCGGTCCCTGCAAAACTTTGTTTACCTCAAAGTTCTTGCAAGACTCAGCAAAAAAAGCACTCATAACCAAAATGGATTGTGGAGCTATCTGGTGGGAGGGGAAAGTTGTGGCAAACCAAATCTATGTATACCTGCAAGTTTCTAATAGCATCCTTCAGTTGGGCTTCTGTTCTCAGGGCTCCCGTTTCGATGTCTGATTTTGGAAGGTATCCAAACTCCATTAGGTAATTGTACTAAAAGTAAAAATATAACAGAGAAGAAAATTAGAATAAATTATAAAAACTGAAGGGAGCGGTGAATGTTGTTGTAATCTACTACTGAAATGTATTCGTTGTTGAAGGAAGCTTAAACATACACACAGACACACCAACCAGAGGCACATACACTCCAGAAAGCATAAATACCACCCGAGAAGAATCCGAAGCAGCCCAGAAAGGACTCGGATATCAGTCATTTAACAAAAGTAGGTGTAACAGTTAACGAATATGTGGGACAAAGTTTTAACCATCTGCATTCTATTTTGTTCCTGGAACGTATCCAATCCCAAACAAAAGCTTGACATTAAATAGATGATTCTCGAGTAGGTGAAGGGGGCTTTGTGAGATTAATGTCGGAGGTTCATTAATTTTAGTAGGTGGGTTAAGAAAATCCCACACTCGTAGATTAGCTCATGCATCCTTTAACCGACAAAAACCGTTGACTTCAAAATTTATACAAAACCACCACACGATTTTGTCCAACAATATATAATTTTTAATCAAACCATTAGTAGGAATTAAATAAATGATCGCAGAGATCTTTGAGTGTGTTTCGGATGTGGGCTGATGGCCATGAACTACGTGATTTCCGGGTTTTCTTTGCGCCCATTTCGTTGTCAAGGGTTTACTCTAGTACATCAATCTTGTGCAGAGTCAATCAAAGAAATTATTCGTCTCGGTATAGATCTTCACATTGCTTCAAATCAAACTTATTCCATAAACGTTGGTTTGATAAAAAATGCTAACGGATTACCGCGATTAAAAATAGTACATTTAAACAGTGGTGGTCTAATCCCATGGAGGACATCAGAATGTTTTGTCAGCGTTAGAAATGTTTGCAACCAAATGATTAAGACCGCGAAGAAAGTTCACAACGGCAAAATAACCGCCAAACTACTTCAGTTAAGTCTATTCATTTCACAATAATCATACTCCTCTATGAGTATCAACGCAAAATTATAAACTTCATTCTCCCTCGAATGGCCTTTCTTGTTGTTAGTTAATGTTGTTGAAGGTCTATGAGACTTCACCTGAACGGCTACTGGACGATGCAAGCGCACCTGTTGTTGAAGAAAACGATGATACCGAAAGCGAGAGAATGGTCATCCAAAAGTCCATCTCAGAAGGAAACAATGAAAATGGTCCACAAATGGAGATAAAATTGGAAACGATGGAAGAAGAGTTATCGAAGCAGTTGTCGGAACAGGGAAGTTGATCGAGAGTGTCGAAATCAACGATCGAACGAAGGCCATGTCGCGGAAACAACAACAAATAAAAAAACAGCAATCGCAGTCATCTACAAAAAACGAAGGAAACCACAAAGTTTTCTTAAGAAAATCTTCAGAGAACTTGGTGACAGCGATATTGCATATGTCATATCAGAGGTGAAGGTCGACAAGGTCATGAAACCCGGTACTGAAGAAGATGAGCTAGACAAATGATCGAGTTCTGATGAAGGGAAGCAATCCAATCCCACGCTGAGAAAGACTTCGAAAATATAGATAAAACCTCAAAGACTAAGAACAGTAAGAGATTAACAGTATAAGAATTAACAGTAGCCGGAGAAAATGTTCTAACTCTCAAACAAGAAAGCAACAAGGAACAGGAAAAGACAAAAGGAACCTTGAAACCTAGACAATGAATAAATTGAAGATGGCCTACAGGACAACGACGACCATGTTAAAGCTGAAAAGAAAACTGAAAGATACAGCAGACATCAGCAAGGAATTGGGTAAGGTTGTGAATCCAAATAAAACATAATGAGTTTCGCGAGAAGAACCAGTGAACCCTGTGGAATTTTAGCGCATGACAGGAGGAATTGCTTGAAACGTCCATGAAATCGTGAAGTAAACATTTGGAAGCAAAACACATACAGTAGGTAATAATATCAAGGAAAATGGTGAGAAACACAACCGATGAAATGTATATGATCCCTTTTTTTTTTTTTTTTTTATTTATATATAGATATCATTTTTTATTTCTTCCTATTATTATAATTTACTTACTTGCTAGACAAAAATGATTAAACTCTAGCTTATGTTATCTTATTTCTTAACTTACTGGTCCCTTGCGGACTCTCTAAGTTACATGCATACGCTTAAAGCATGAAAATTTGTCTTTCGACATTATGGTTTATTTTGTTTACATGAATTTTTAGGGAACTTAATTGGATACAAAGAAAATGAAGAAAAGAAAAAACTTTGTTCTTGTTATTGTTTTTACCTTATATCTAACTTAAATACTAAACTATCTATAGATTTTTTTTTTTTTTTTTTTTTAACTTAACTCTATTCTAAACCTAACATCAAAACTAAATTTTCGAAATGCTAAATCTATGTAAGCTTTACGTTATTTGTCGGTGGTTTTTTTTTTTTTTTTAATTATTATTATTATTATTTCTTTAGTTTTATAAGGAAACAGGGTTTTATTTGCCACTCAGCCACCAAAATCTCTGGTGTTGCATATTCGCGTCTTTTCGGTCTCTCTGTGCTACTGCCGTACTGAACTGCAGGCTCTCTTCATTAGTGTGCGCAACCTCCCGATTAAAACATATTCGTTTATCTATACCCGACCGACGCACGTGATAAATCAACGGTATAGCGGATTCATTTTGTATGAGGCCGTTCATGTCAAGACTAAGGAATGCTTCTGGTGGAATAAAGCCATTGCGACGTACCACCTCATAATACATATTGTTTGGGTAATATGCACCAAAAATCAAATCGTTCTGTGAGCTCATTGATCTCGCAATATGCCCTCGGATCAGCTTGATCATAAAGTTATCCACTCTGTTTATATTGGCCCCACTGTACAACGCTTCATTGGGATAATATTTTTTGTGATCGGATTCAGGAGTCCGATGTAACTTAAGGCACGTCCCGATGCATTGCCTCTCAAAAATCCGAATCTTTTCCATTAAGCTAGGTCCCACATTAAACCACACTGGGCATCCATATATGATCATCGGTCTGATGAGAGCCATGCAGCATATAACTTTAACTCTGCTGTCAAGTTGACTACTATGAAACAGTCTTCTTGTCATAGCGTAAGCTTTCTTTGCCCTGGCTAGGGCAGCTTCCACATGTTTGTTAAAATATAGATACTGATCCAGCCAGATGCCTAAGTATTTGACTACGGTTTTGGTTTCCAGTGTTTGTTGGTGTGGTCCCATAATAGCTAGCTTTCGCCAGTTTATCCTGGTGTCTCTGGTAGCTTGAGCCAGTGGTGTTCTAAAGAGGATGGTTTCACACTTCTGGATATTGATTTTGAGTTTCCAGTTGTTGCAGTATCGCTGAACATCATTGAAATCCCCTTGTAATAATCCGTTAATGATTTCAATTTTTGGTGCTGTTCTATATATTATCAGATCGTCTGCATACGCAATAGCCTGATGAAGAGACCTTACCAGGTCGCTAGTGTAAATATTAAAAAGGATCGGAGATAACACCGCTCCCTGTTGCAGACCGTTTTCTATATTGTAAGTAATGTTAGAGGTCACATTGCCACTTTTGACGATGAATTTCCTTTCATTCAACATGTCGTATAGTATATACAGTAGTGGTCTATGAATGCCTAGTCTCATTAGCTTGTAATATAACCCCTCTAACCAAACGGTGTCGAAGGCCCTCTCCAAGTCAATCAAACAGGCACCTGTACACTGTTTCAGATTTTTATTCCACTGAATGTCTGAAACCAGTTTAGCTGCGGCATGTGTGGTTTCATGACCAGCTTTAAAACCAAACTGGTTATTTGGAATAATATTATTGTCCTCAACCCATTTAAGTAGCGCCTTGTTTAGAACCTTTTCGAATACTTTACTGATATTCGGTAACAAACTGATCGATCGCAGGTTTTTTGGGTTTGTTCTATCTTTCCCTTTTTTTGGTAACGGTTGGATGATGGCCGTTTTCCAACGTACTGGATAGTGTGCGTTGTTCAGAGCGTTGTTAAACAATACTGCATATATGTCCATTGCGATTGGAGGAAGATGTTTTAGTACGATATTGGGTACTCCATCGATTCCAACTGATTTTTTGTTTCTTAATGATGCAAAGACGCCATGGATGTCTTCACTAGTGATCAAAAGACTGTTGGCGCTTTCGACAGTAATCTCGGCGTTTGCCGTATTTTCATTACTGAATTCGTTAAAACCATGGTTTTCTGATCGCCACTGTGAAATATCATTTCGAAGATGACCATAATTCAGTAAAACTCTATCTTCCAAGCCATGGTTGCGACGAATTACTTCATTTGCCTTGTACAGTTCTTGAAAGACGGCCCCTACAACATTCACTTTTTCCAAGGGATCTTCAAACACAAAAACTTCGTCATTTAAGATGGCGTTGTTTGTGTCTATGCCTATATTTGCCAGCATTCGTTGGTTTTCGTCAGTTCGTGGTATTTGGAGACACTGAATCTCGTTTTCATTACTCCGTCTAAATATTTTATTAATTTGCGGAAACATACTAGGGTTGTTGGATTTTACCGCCCGAACTTTGTTGTTCCAATACAAATTTGCTGATAGCCTATAGTTGGCTTTTATCAGCTGTTGGAGATTTTTTAATCTGGACTTCAGTGATATTATCTCCTGGTCGTGCCTATCAAAAAATCGTCTGTACCGTAGTTTTAGTTGCGACAGAAGTCTACTTTTTTTTCTGTGGAGCGCGTTGATTGTGGCGTTTCGGTACATGTTCATGTTGTCCGTAGGTGTGGTTTTTGGTATTGTTTTGTCCATAGTTTGTTTTATGGTTTCGTCCATTTTTTGTATGCATTTGTCGATGTCATCGTTGGGTATGTTTCTGTTGGTAGGAGGGTTAATGTCTTTTAAGCGAATTTCTCTTGTTAAGGTTCTCGTGAAACGCGTCCATCGCATACCCCAATAGTTATAGGGTTGCGGTATCATACATTCACCGAGTTCCACAACTTCGCTTGGTGTTTTTATCAATATTGATAATGCACAATGGTCGCTGTCATACTCAATTGTGCGTAGGCAGTTTATATTTTGTCTGTTAGTATGTGTATGTTTAAGGCGTGTGTCAATAAGCATAATATCGAGGAACGAGCCCCCTCTGGGGAAAGAAGGATATTCTGTAGCTAGCAGGTCAACTTTATATTCAATGTGATGTTGATCTAGCCAACTAGCTAGTTGATTCCCTCTCGTGTTGGATATGCTATTTCCCCAGTTTGGGTGTTTAGCATTCAAATCGCCACCCACGATGTAATAGTTCCCTTCCGAGTAAAGTTGTAAGCATTGGAAAAGAGTCTCTAGCTCCACTATAAATTGATTTTGTTGATGTGCTTCTGGTGCGTAGGCAGATATCACATACATCCCCCTACCTTGTCGGAGGGGTATGCGGATAATGCACGCTTCAAGCACCTGAAATCTGCGAATCTCACCACTATATATTACCTTATGTTGAAGTTGTTTTTTAATAAAGATTGCCACCCCTCCTCCTTGTGTGGAGTTGGGTCGGTCTCTTCGTATAATGTCGTAGTTTGTGTGACATAGTTTATGCCTCTGATTCAGCTTAGTTTCGCTAGCCAGAAGCACGTCAGGACTTTCGTCTTGCAACAGTTTAAAGAGAGCGGCTCTTCTCTCGATTCTGATAAGTGAATTTACATTCACGACTAAAACCTTAATTGTGCTTTCTGTTGGGGGGTTTATATTGACGGCTGGCTAGACAACTGCGAATAGACCCAGTCTAGTCTAGTGTCCTGTTCTTTTATTTGTTTTTGCATTTGTGTCATCTGCGTCTGAATAGCGAGCAAGGTTGTGAGCACATCTGCTAGTGTTACTGTTTCTGGAGGTACAGTATGTTGCGGCGGTACCCGTGTCGTGGGTTGTGGCGTGTTTCTCCTGCCAGCTGTTACTTGAGCATACGAGAACTGGGGTGTTACATTTAGTGCTGGTCGGCCTTGAACTATCGGGCGTTCTGATTTTCGTTGCTGTGAAAACTTTTTTTCCTGTAGTTCGCGGAACTTAGGACAGCCTCGATAATTAGCGGGGTGTCCCTCACTCTTACAAACTGCACACTTTAGAAGAGATCTGTCGTCTACCCTTTCTTTACCTAACGTGCATTGTTCTGCGCTGTGGTCCTGTCCGCATCTTACGCATCGATACTGCATTTCGCAGTTTGCTGCTGAGTGCCCGAACCTTTGGCAGCGTAGACATTGGATTATATCTCTGCTTTTTTTCAATTTGTCCCATGTGACAATTTGATGGTTCAGGATAGTGATTTTCCTAAGTCCACCAATTTTGCTCCCTGGGCCCAGCTGCACCAGGAAGAATGGTAATTTTCTATTCTCCCGTCTAGCCCTAGCTGTATTGAAAGGTTTTACTGCGATAAACTCAATATCATTACAGTTAAGCTCTCGCAGCGTTTGTAATAGAACTTCTGGTTCTGTTTCAGGGTCAACGCCTTTTAGTAGAACCGTTACATTCTTTATTTCTTTCGGGGTGTAGGTGTAAAATTCCGCGGTGGCCCGTTTTAGCACATTTTTCATTTTTTCGAAATCCTTAACCGAATTTGTCTGTATGGCCAACCTGTTCCCTGTTAGTCTTTTAATTGAAAAATCTTCCCCAATAGGAAGCTTACATAGACTTACCAGTTCGTTACAGTCCATATCTGTAATGTTGATGGGTGGCATCTTCGTTTTCCTTTTTGCTGCCTGTTGCTCTTGTTGTGGTTGTTGTTGCGTCATCTGTTGTGGTGGACATTCTTTTTGTTGGCTTGGCTTCTGTTGTGCACATTGTTGCTGATTCTGCTGTTGTTTCGTTATTAGCTGCTCCTTTTCAGCAAATTCCTTTTTCCAGCGACGCTTCTCTGCTAATTGCGCCCTTGCTCGGGCTAGCCTTATTTCAAGATCGCTGATTTCATCTTCTTCGTCCTCAGTGTCGGTAGTCGCTAAACATGCAAACATGTTATTGGTGAGATGGCCGTCATTATATGGAACCGCGGGGAATAGATTGTCCTCTTTCATTTTGTGCGCCTTTTCGAGCAAGTCTGCTATTGCCTCGTTTGGCTTGTTTATTTTTGTTGCAGCTCGTGTTAGTGGGGAGCTCGCCGGGCGTTTTATTAACGCGGACTTCGGTTTTAATTTTTTAATATTTTGTTTTTTGTCTGCCATTCTGCATGCTGAGGGCCCATACACCGAGCTTGTTGCATCCAAGATAGCAGGCCAGTCTTTGTTTGAAACCAGTTCTTAGGTTGGCTTCACTTTGTTATTTCACTGTATATTTTAGTTCCTTTTGTTTCTTTTTTATTTATATTTATTGTTTTTGTTTTGTTTTTCTCTTACTTCAATTTTTTTTTTCGCTAAACATGTGCTCACATACACTCTCACAGTTGATTAGTATTAAACGGTGTTTGTTTTGACTGTCAAACCACGTGGCTTCGTTCTCTTTTATTTGTTTATATTTATGTATAATAACTTTGTTTTGAGTGTTCTTGTCACTAGAATTGATTTATTTATAAATAGTCTTATTATTTCAAATTTCACTCGCGACTCATAAAAGTAACTTTTACATTTATCTCGATCGGCGAATTTAAAACACGTCCGCACTCGGTCAGTGTGTATCGTTGTGTGCACCTGTACCTGTACGGGTGCTGGAAGACTGTATCAAACGCATACTACTTCAGCAAGGAAGGGGTTTGTATGCGATTGCGGTCTATACACCTGTGGAGCACCAACATAACCTCCTTATAGCACAGCTCGAGACACTCTTTCGATGCTTACAATTGCACATGGTCAAAAAATACTTTGTCGTAGGGGGAGATATGAACGCCAACCATAGAAATTGGGGAAATTATATATCGAATACCAGAGGAAATCAGTTGGCTGGTTGGTTAGATCTGTATCATATAGAATATAAAACTGACCTACTAGCTACGGAATATCCATCGTTCCCCAGAGGTAGATCGTTCTTAGATATCTTGCTTGTTGACTCACGACTGAGACTACTTAACACCAACAGACGAAACAGACACTGTTTACGGACAATTGATTACGACAGGGAGCTCTGTGCATTCACGGCAGTAATGGAGCTTCCGAACGAGCTCGCAGATCTGGAGGAATTCGTGATCCCGCAACCCTATAACTACGGGGCAATGCGATGGCCGCGGTTCACTAGATCATTAACAAGAGAACTTTGTTCGAATGACTTTAATCTGCCAGTAAACAGAAACCTGACAAATGACGAAATCGACAAATACATCCAACAAATGGACGAAACCGTAAAACGAACAATGGACAAAACAATTCCCAAAACAACAGTTACAGATCACATTAACATGTACAGAAACACAACAATAAACGCACCCCACAAGAAAAAGAGCAGACTGCTATCGAAACTAAAGCAATTACACAGACAGTTTACAGACAGACAAGACCAGGATATAATATCACTGGAATCCCGATTTAAAAACCTTCAACAACTACTTAAAGCAAACTATAGATTAGCAACAAATTTGTATTGGAACAACAGAATTCGAGCTATAAAAACTAATAACCCGAATATGTTCCCACAAATAAATAAAATATTCAGGAGAAATAAACAAAACGAGATTCGGTGTCTTCAACTTCCACGTACTGATGTAAACAAGCAGCTGCTAATCAACACTAGCATAGATGAACGTTATCCTCAATAGTGAGCTCTTCGTGATCGAAGATCTTTTGGAAAAGGTGAACGCTGTGGGAGCTGTCTTTCAGGAAATGTATAAGGTAAATGAAAGCATTCGTCGAAATCACAACCTGGAGGACAGAGTTCTACTGAATCACCTGTACATCCGAAATGAAATTTCACATTGGCAACCGGTGAATCCGCCGAAACGCAAATTATTCAATTGTTATGTAATGTTTAGCTTAGAGTGTTTGCGAAGGACCAGTAAGTTATAATATAAGACCATTAAACTAGAATTTGAGCATTTTTTGTCTAGCATGTAATTTAGGAACTTAGAAGATAAAAAGAAAATAAAAAAAATGTTTTAAAAATGAAAATGAAAATTACACTGCCGGCGTCAACAAAAATGTTGGACAACGACAATCACCGTACGCCAGATGTCATGATTCCGTTTAACGGAATTCTCATCAAAAAGCTTATGCCTTCGAAAGGCGGGCACGTGCATAATAATGCAAAGCCACTGGCTATATCAATTTAACGAAACGAATCGCTTGAGCCAAGGCCACTGCACTTTAAGTGGATCAATTAAGTTGCGATAGCAATTAAGCAAAGTAAATGACTCGTGCCAGGTAATTGCACTCACTATGTGTCAAAACTGAATAAGTGAAACCGTGGCAGGGTAAATGAGTTGCGCTTGAGATCATATGAATTGGGTGCATCCTTAGCGATTCTTCCCCAATAATTTGGGTATAAAAGGAGTGGTTGCAAAGAGAATTGGGCAAAGTTAATCTATCAGAGCAAAGCATGTCAGCCTCGCACAAGTATAGCGGGCCTTTTACTCTAAAATAAACAAAAGTAGAGTTACTTAGATAATTAACGAAGCAAAAGGTCGCGGCTTCGCATAAGTACAGCGAGCCTTTTGCTTAAGAATAAAATATTTAATAAAAAGTCATAACCCAATAAAACAGAATAATTCAGGAAAAAACGCCTTTTAACTCTCCGCCTACGCGCTCTTCCCTCGCTATTGAGGAAACACGGCGAGGCGCGCAACAAAGAAGGTCAGCACTAGCGGAAAATGATAGACGTCAAGGAAAGCCATGCTCTGCTCCACATGCCTTCGCTATCGACATAAGGTCATCCCGCAAAACTCTAGCATATACGAGGGTGGCCTGAAAAGTTTCTGACCTTAACGTGAAGACAACGGCACTCATCAATAAAAGTTAGTGAATGTATTGACGAGTGCTGCTATCTCCACGTTGAGGTCGGAAACTTTTCAGGCCACCCATGTAGGGAGTGTTTAAGATGGCATCACAGTACGCTTTACTCCGATGACGGCACAGGAAAATGGAGAAAAACTGCAGCACGCTCCTATCGAACAGCAAACTCGATAATATGCCCAAGGGGTTGAGAAAGGAAGTGGTCACTTCCGTGCGCACCGCCAGCAACGGTAAGACAACTTAAAAATGGTACCCGTCGATCTTTTCGGACCGAAAGGATCAGCCCGGGTTTTAGCCTTACCATCTCGCTATTGGATTCAACAGTCGCTGAGGGCTGATGAAAAGTGCTCTTTTTGGAGACGGTCACATATCAGGAAGAGTAACCAAAGGGTTCGAGTGAAGCTCAAATGGGGCCCAAAGGAAGGTTAAAAAGCGATCGAAATAAAAACGATTGACAATCTTAAGCTCACCGAATAAGAAACAAAGGAGGAGATACTCAGAACATGCAGATACCTACGTGGCATCGAGGACCAACTGGCTTACACTCAGGAAGAACCGAAAATAGTAATAGGACAATAAAACGGTGGTCTCATTATGAGGAGGACATTAAAGAAAGGAACAAGCTTCGAACCGTTCATAAAAATACTTTGTATATTTATATAGATCACTCTACACACACACATCCTGAGAGAATTACAACGCACACACACAGATAATGAAAACGTACACGTACAGAGAATGACGCACGTGTACAGGGAATGACGCACGTGTACAGGGAATGACGCACGTAGTTAAATGAAACCAAGAAAACTCGTCTTAATATAACTCACACTTTATTTAAAAATTGTTAAAGATTTGCACTACACTTTACACACACACACTAACGACGACTCGTTATTTTTCGACTTTTTTTAAATAAAATTTAAAACGCGACAGACTTTATATTTTACGTCCGTTTTCACCGATGGTTTCACTTAGACTCTTTTAAAACTAGATTGTAAGCGCGACGAGCTCTGTCACTGTGTTCGTCCAGGACAACGATTGGTATCAGACGCTCTGATAGAATCTCCAAAACCGGACGACCTTCAATGACACACACCCTTATCTGTCTTTCGATCGTGCAGACCAAAGGAATGCATCCATTGTTTACACACAATAGATCTTTTTTGATACACATGAGGTATGCTTCGCAGTACATTTCCTGAAAATCATAAACAATGAAAATGTTTATGATCTGCGAGACCTGATTGTGTGGATGCGTGTATACAATTCTTAGAACCTTGTATTTATATAAGTGTTCATTTATGGTCAACGATGGCAAAGATATTTTGTATACCTTATTGCTTCGTTACCATGGAATTGTTCTTTGTTTTGAGTAGCACATTATTTTCTTTGTGCCGTCATGGATTTTTCCCAGATGTGATATCTGGATTCCAGGGTTCGCCCGTATATGCATTTTGTATCTAATGCACTTTTAAAGGTACTCATTGGATTGGATATGTTTATTTAGATTAATCAACATATGGGGCTTCACATGAATCTTGTTAATGCTGGGGGATCGCCCCCAAAAAGGGTGGGTATTAGGGGAGGGTAGGCGTTGCGTGTAACAAACCGGTCACCTTACCCACAAGTTTATCATAAGTATATAGCGTTTGCGACGATAGTGAAGAACGTGCCATTCGAATCCATGCTATGACGGTTAGAATCACTAAAAATTGAACCAATATGTTGAGTAACAGGCCACTGCCGCGTGTAGGAATTTGGTTTTTAAACTCAAGTACACTCAACTGATGTGGAATTGGTATCTTATTGCGTAGTATACGGCTGATATTTTTGCTTATTCGATTTTCGTTCGGTGTTGCTCTTCACTGCTTGCTTGTATTCTGTGTGGGTATACGTTAGAAACGCCACACTACCCCCCCCCCCCCCCCCCCAGTAAATTTGTTACGATCAACTTCGTGTGCAAACGACGGAGCCAGAGGCGAACGGGCAAGAAAACATCGGAGCAGGCGAGTGAGCTGGGGCTCTGTGCAGAAGTCCAGGCCTTAGTAGTAAAGTCCTGTTTTACCTATGGGAGATTGTGTGATATTTTTATACAAATTACGTCGGGGTGACCAATTATAGCGTTTGCCACGATAGTGAAGTACGTGCGATTCAAATCGAGGCTATGACGGTGAGAATCACTAAAAAATGAACCAATGCTCAACACATCAGGTCACTCTCGCGGATACGAAATCGATTTCTAAACTCAAGTACACTCAACTGATATGGGTTTGCTCTCTTAATTGATATGGTACATGGGTCTGAAGCTTTGCTTATTCGACTTTTTCTTTCGGTATTATGCTTCACTGGCTTCTCGATATTATAGTGGTTAGTATACCCACCTGTCACGCGGAGACCGGGGTTCGTTTCCCAGTCGGGGGGCCTCTGGCGTAAGACTAATGACCTTGCCTGGAAAAAAAAACAAATCATTATGGAAAATTTGACAAGCCTCAGGACTTGCTAAATAAGGCCAAGACCGGTTCCCGGTTGTAGTGCCGATGATGATGATGATTATGCTTCACTATTTGCTTGTTTGCTGTGTGTGTATCTGTTAGGATAGCCAAGTTATTCCCTCCCCAGTAACTTTCTTATGATCAACCTCGTGTCCGAACGGCGGAGCGAGAGAATGTCGGAGCAGCGGAGTGAGCCGGTGCTCGGTGCGGGAGTGGTGATCGTAGGGTTAAAATACTGTTTGCCTATGGGAGCGCTTGTTGTGCTGTACAGATCACGTTGGAATTGTTGCGTTAAGAAAGGATAGTGAAGACGGTGGCTTGAACACACGAAGAAACGGGTAAAAAGCGAAGCTTCGATGCATCAGACTAACGACCGCGTGTACGAACTGATGTGAGGTTGCTATGTTTATTGCTATGGTATACGGCCCTGATGCTTTGCTTATACGATTTTCCTTTCGGTATTGTTCTTCACTATTTGCTTCATATGTGTATCTGTTAGAAACGTCACAGTATTGTCAATCATTCCAAACTGAAAACAGGGCAGAAGTGCTGATTCGACGTCATCGCAGATTAGATATACATACAGCCGCGTCGCCCGGAGAGTGATGACGTCAATGGTGCCGACGGTGATATTGATACTGATATTGAATGACAGGGAAACAAGAAATTAGAAGGAAGAGAATCTGAACAATGAACAATGGGATCCGTTACCCAAAACTACAAAACTAGCAAAGCTTCAGTTCCCACAAAAGGACTGGAAACCAAAAAAGAAAGTGCAGGAGTCATGACATCGAAAGACGAACCAGACACACAAGAACATGGACCGGTTGTAAAAAACATAGCACCAAGATAAAAACAAAAAATTGAACATTAAAGTAACATTAAGTAATGAGTTGAAACCTCCTTGCATACACGCGGTCATGGTCTGATGTGTTGATGCTTGAGTTCGAATCACGTTCTTGGTTACTTGATTGCACAAACCTATAACCTTCCTATCCGGCTTTATTTTCTGTTCATGGTAACTCACTTAGGCATTGACATGCGATTTTTGGTAGTCGTATAGAAAAATAAAAATAGCGTAGCAGTGCTTTTTTAAATTAGGAGATCAGGCATTTTCAGGACAGCACCGGAAAGTAGTAAGGAAAATAAATTATAAATTATACAGTGCACTGTCTACATAGGTTTCTGGACGACACACAAGTGTGTACTATAAAATTAAGCTGAAGTAAGTTTTCGTACGTAAATTCACAGCTCCACTGTAGTAAATTTAATTAATGAATTCCTTATTAATAAAATGCGCGACTGCTTTTACACCTGTACAGCATACAATGCTTTTCAAAAGTTTCCGAATGTATTGATTACAACCATATATGGAAGTGTGGGCCAATATGAAATTCCAGTAACGCTTCCACTCTTGGCGAGGGGCATACTACTGTCAAATAACACAATAATAATCATTCATCCGTATTTGTTTAGTTTAGTGAGGTCAGAACCCTCATATATTTAGCTTAGTACAAGCGATAAAACTTAACAGCTATCTTAAAACTAAAGACTAAAGTCGTCATTTAAGAAAACAGAACTTGAAAAAGGGGAATTTTTGAAATCCATGAACAAATGAAAACAATAAAAAATTTGATGCTGATAGTGTACATCGTAACTGTGTGCAATATCTGCCGAGAGAATATCGCCGGACGTTATTAAAGGAGTGCAATGTAACATATGAGCATTTGAGCGAGTGTGTGCCCTTAAATTCATCCCCACGTAACCCAATTTTAGTACAAATACGTCTTGCTCCAACTATCCAAGTTTATGTTTACATTTACGCTCTCCCGGATATCCCTATCTCCGGCTGACAGTATTTTTGCCATTTATGTTCACCCAAAATGCGGCGGTCGCCTTCTTCGCTATAAATTCTAGGAAATAGGAGTTACCATTCGCGTGTTGGGATACAAATATTTGGGATCTCAAAATGAAAATTTTCTCCCAGGCACGGTCATCTGTTTACTTAATTTTCTGGTTGTTAGTCTTGGGCTACTTTGTCTTGCTAACTTACGGGGTAGAGCAAGTCATCTACATTACGGTTGTATTCGGCGGAAGGCGAGCACTTTCTTCGGTGTTGAATGTTGCTTTTTAAAGTTTCCTTTTCGCCGCCACTGAACGTCAATCTTTTGGTTAAGTTCCTGGGGTAAAATAACATTACAATAACCCGAATGATTTACATTCTTTTCCTGTAAGCGTTGTGCAATTGAGTTACTTTATCTCACTTGAAGGACACCAGGGCAACGAAGGATATAATAACGATGCAACTCATGTGTTGTGCGCAGTTGACAGAGTCCTGATTCGCTGCTGTTCTGTATTCTAGTCTTTTATTGAGCTATATCAACAAGTCGTCAGTTGCATTCATTTCATTGGATCGGCGAATGTCACGTTTTTGCATCCCCAGGACAATGAATCCAATTCTCGTAACTACTACCCTCGAAAAGTTAGTTTGGGTCGGGCCGTTGGAGGGCGTGTAAACTTCTGGTGAAATTACGATTAGTTTTCCATTTGTCTGGTGAACTGCGGCGGCAGGAAGCACAATAAACAATGTTGCAGCAGAAGTTTCTTTTCCAAGTTTGATGGGCCACGTAATTTGCTTGCGCAGGACGACGATGGCTTTGTTTTGGAATTTGAAATGGAGCCAACAACAGCATCAGGTAACGCTTAATGAGGAACAAAGTTACACATTTTACCTCTTGTTAGTGGAGAGCGTTGTTTGTGATTACCAGGGAAGCCTATCACATCAGTACGTTGCCAGGACGAACGGAAGCTCTACTGGACCGCGCTTTGTTAGACTAGTTGTGTTTATATAATAGACTTCCGCAAGTAAACGACCAACTAACTGAGCACCGTTCTACCGGCTTTTCTCCAATCATGTAAAATGCATTAAACTACAGGTAAAGTCTAGAAAAACGATAAACGTTCGGAAGTCATTTTATGGAAAATACCTGAACGATTTACCAAGAATCGGATTATACAAGAGCCGTCCTGTGTAGTACATTGTTCAACAGCTGATTTAGAGAATCCAATAATGTAGTATTTTTTGAGGGGGAGCAGCGGGATATAAGTTGACTTAGATACACGTAACTAAATGTTCAATAGTGAATAGGATCACGTGTTGAATTCCATCCAGTATTTACATGATGAAAAAAGTTGGTCGTTCAGGCTCTGACATCATTTACTTGGTATAAGGTAAGTCAAATTGATAAGGAGTCGTTTCAGAGAGGTGATTTGATTCTTTTGCATAAATCCGAACAGAGTATTGATAAATGTATGTTAAGAACACGAGTAATATTCTGCAGGACAGTTGAAGGCCACTATAGAAACGGGGGAAGTAACTAAATATATTGAACAGTTAATATGCTCAAAAGAATCGAACCAATGGTAACAAAAAAGCCTTACAAATTCCTCGAAAAACAGAATATTAGATGGCGGGCATTAAGCCTCTTAAGTATTTAGGAATATTTCCTTACAATATATTCAATCTATCAAATGGTTTTTCAATTTGGTGTGCGTAAATTGTAAATTAAAAAAAGGAATACCCTGACCTTATTTACTGCTGATAAAATAGACACCTGCGGGTTGAGATATTGAATAAATGAGTTCTTGGGGATGCCCCTTTGGGATATAATGCCCCACAGCCAAAGCATTCGAGCGAATGATTTCTTCGCACTTAGAATAATTCACGGTAGCTCTTCAGGAAAAACGAATTTAAATAATTAAATAAGTATTCAACATTTCTTTCTAAATTGTCATTGTTTTTTTGTTTTTCATGGTTCTCGTTCTGCCCACTCGGAAAATAAGTATAATATAATATAATGCACAAGCGAGTCATCAAGAAAAGTGGATGTTCGTTATTATAAGTTTTTCTGGAAACAAATCGTTGTAGGACACTCAGACTCTTCTACTAGTAGTTGTTGTTGTGGTTTTTATATCATTTCTTATATAAACAAAATCATTTAAATTTTAAAATTGAATATGACGGATACAATAGTTTGAAAACACAATATAACAAAAAATAGAAGACATGGAAGTGTTTTCATACAATTCAGGGTGGGATGACCATTAAGGATTCAAAAAAAGAAAAATTATCTTGTACATTAAAAAACTTGATCCAAACATATTGGATTTCCAACCAGTAAAGCAAAAATATGTATTAGTACATTTATTTTTTTTTTATTTTTTTTTTTTTATTAGACTTCTCTCGGGAGAGTCGAACCTATAGCGTCGAGTGGGCGCCCCGAGATGCTGTCAAATAACTGTTGCAGTTCTTTTTGAACAGTTGCAGGTTGTAACGCTCCGGGAACACTCGCGTGGGAAGGTAGTTCCACAGCTTCCCCGGTCTGTAACGGAACGAGTTCTGATGCAGGGATATTCGCGCCGTCGGGAGATGAACCACAAACGGGTGCAATCTGTCGGATTGTCTCGTGGAGCGCATACGAAGGCTGCCTCTTATGTTTCGGGATTTGGCAACCCTAGTGTTGCAATCCGGCAATTGACAGCTCTGTCGTAAAGTTGGACATTTTTGAGGTTATACGCACTCAGAACGTTTTGACATACGAGCGCTATTTGTGTTGTTTACAGTAACTTAAAAGATTCATCTCGGCCCAAAAATGGAATTAAATCGTCAACATTTTCGTGCGATTATTTTTTTACAACTTTCGGCGTGGATTAACTCAGCAACAGTGCATGGATGAACTTAATTCAATTTTTGGCGATGAAGCTCCATCAAGGACCAGTGTTTATCGATGGTATGGTGAATTCAATCGTGGTCGTAGTTCACTCCAAGATGAATTTCGTGAAGGTCGTCCAAAATCAGTTGTTGTTCCGAAAACCATTGATGCTGTGCGCGAACTGATATTGGAAGATCGTCATGTGACCTATCGTGAGATTGAGACAACCTTAGGCGTTAGTGGGACCAGCATACATTCAATATTGCATAAACATTTGACTGTCAAAAAGATTTGTTCGCGTTGGATCCCACACAATTTGTCAATCGCCCAAAAAAAGACTCGTGTCAATTGGTCGAAAGAAATGCTCAAAAAATACGGTCGCGGTGCTTCGAAACACGTCTATGACATCGTGACAGGTGATGAATCGTGGATTTACGCGTATGAGCCCGAAAGTAAACAGCAGTCGACTGTCTGGGTGTTTCAAGATGAGCCAAATCCAACAAAAGTTGTTCGCGCACGAAGCACTTCCAAGCAAATGGTCGCCTGTTTTTTCGGAAAAACTGGACATGTCGCAACCGTACCATTAGAACAACGCAGAACGGTCAATTCTGAGTGGTACACAACCATTTGTTTGCCAGTTGTCTTCCAAGAAATCAGGAAAACCAACCGCCGAAGACGGATCACTCTTCACCACGACAATGCGAGCTCTCACACATCGGCTGCGACAACTGCATTTTTGAGCACCCAAAACATCGATTTGATGGGTCATCCGCCGTATAGTCCTGACTTGGCACCGAATGACTTCTTTTTATTCCCGTACGTAAAAAACAAACTGAGAGGTCAACGTTTTTCGACACCTGAAGAAGGGGTTGCTGCATTCAGAATGCATTTGTTGGAGATACCTCAATCAGAGTGGCAAAAGTGCTTCGACAATTGGTTCAAACGCATGTAAAAGTGTATAGATCTTCATGGGGAATATTTTGAAAAACAATAAAGTGATTTTCGATGATCAATATTTGTTTTTGTTCTCTAATCCCGAAATATAAAAGGCAACCCTCGTATAAGCCGATTTGCGTGGAACAATACCGAAGAACAGTACCCGTAATAATATCTGTAAAACAGACAGAGGTCAGCTACGCGCCTTCGATGTGCTAGCTACTGAAGTCCCAACGTCGGCGCCGAGTCGCCGATCAGGTGGATCGCTCGTCTCTGTATGCTCTCAAGTAGGTCGAGGGTATGTTTAGGAGCCGAGCTCAAAACATGAGAGCAATATTCAAGCGCGAGTCTAATTTGGGATTTATATAGGAGAAGAAGTTGAGCCGGAATAAAATATTTCTTAGCTCTAAAAAGATAGCTCAATTTCCCTGAGGTTGACCTGGCGATATTCGACACGTGTTTATGCCAGGATACATTCCCACAGACCGTGATGCGAGCAATTTCAAGCTTTCCCCAGCCTCAAGGGCCCGGCCATTCATCATCAGCTGTGGAACCGATGATCCACTTTTCTTTGTGAATGTTGTATATTGTGCCTTCACTGCATTGAAGTCGATGAGATTGGCCCTTCCCCACTGCAGGACCTTCTCCAGATCCTGATTCAGGGATTCAATCTGTCTACATCTCAACTGATGTGACGCAGATGCACTAATCGGCTGATCACTCGAAAAGGAGGAAACAGGCGTACTATCATCCGCAAAACAACACCCTGTTATCCGTTGACTCCAACAAATCATTTATGTGAAGCAAAAACAAGGTTGGAGCCAAAATGGAACCTTAAGGCACCCCGGAATTAATAGGATACATATCCGAAGACTCGCCGTCCACAACAACCCGGATCGGTCGATTCTCGAGGAAGCTCCTCGTCCAGTGGCAAAGCTGCCCTTGGCTCACCATGCCATTCAATCGCAGATGTCCATATATCGGTCATAAGTGTCAAAAGGTCTCCCGTGGACCGCATGCCACGGAATCCGTATTGACGATCATTCAGAAGTCCGTTGCACTGCAAATACTTAACTAACTCTGTATTGATAACTTTTTCCATTACCTTAGATAAAATAGACAGTAATGCTATCGGACGGTAATTTTGTGGGAGACACTTTTTTCCCGCCTTTGGGATTGGCTGAACTCGAGCGATTTTCGGATCGAGGTTTGAATTCGCGGAAAATAAATTCGCGAACACATTAGCTTTATCCTTTGAATTCGTGACTAACGTCTCGCTGTCTGTCACCAACGGGGTTAAAGACGAGGGTGCGACGTTACCGCTGAGAGCTTTTGCCATTGGCTAGAAGGAGCGCGAACCATTTCGGCACCAAAGGAGCTTATTGATCACCGTGTCGTTGTGAGCCTTCTTCGCGGTATCAATCGTCTGGTTGCACGCGTTTCTGATTCTAACAAAATTCGTTCTGTTAACATCGGTGGGATTGGAGCGCCATTGCTTAAAAGCTCTATTTTTTGCCGCTGTAATCGGCTCGCATATTTTATCAAACCGGGGTTTATCAGACGTACTTCGTTTGGTGGAATGTGGAATATACATCTCCATTCCGAGAAGAATAATCTCTGATACCGACTCCGCGCATGCGTTAACATCGGAGTTTCGGAAGCACACCTCGGACTATGGAAAGGATGCGCAGAAATCTCGCAAATCGTCCCAGTTAGCAGTCCCATACATGGCGAAGCTGCTTAGGTCGGTTATTCACTTGATGTGCAAGTGCTTGCGCGACAGATACCAAGCAGTGATCTGAGTTTCCCAGTGGCACAGAAACCTCTGCGGTATAAGTACTCGGTTCGGATGTCAAAAACAGATCCAGGATGTTCGCATAATCGCTCGGGCAGCCGGCACTCGCGTTAGCTCCCCCACGAATTGAGTCAAGTTGTGGCTTACAGCAAGCATCTCCGCCAGCCTTCCAGCCTCGTCGGTTCTGTTAGAATGTAACAACAAGCCGGAATTGTGTACATTAAAATCGCCAAGGATAACAATTTCAGAAGCTGGGTGGTTGATCTGTATCCAGTCGACGGTATGTTCGAGGACTGTCGCCGGTCGATCGTCATTCGGGGAGCGGTAAAGACAACAAAGAAATTTAACGGAATTCCTCAGCACGACCCTCAACCATATGATATTCATATTATTGGGTTCCAACGCCTCCATCCTCTGGCAAGCCAGATTGGACCGCGTGAAGACGCAGACCTCGCCTTTAAAACGGAATCTCGAATATAAGTCGTATCCTGAGGAACGAAGATATGTCGAATCAGTTGACGAATCGACCTGGGTCTCAGTTAGGGCAAGGATATTAGGTTTCGTTGTTTGCAAATATTGGTGGACGGCGTTTACATTGGTATTGGTGAAACCGATGCCCCTGATGTTACAAAATGCCGTCACCAGTCGAGCGTGGGCAGATCGTCGGAGCAAGCCCGGTTATGCGATGACGAACCTCTCAAAGTTCCGTTACATCTGCATGATGTTCCCCCTGACATAGTCCCCCTCGGAGATCCGAATGGGAGACTAGTTTACCTCCGGAATTCTTTATATCAGAAAGTACCATCATGTCTTATCTCCGTGTCAGTCCGGGCCATCAGCCACACATCCGAAACACCGAAGATTTCTCTCGGCGATATCGCGGAATGTATAGAGTCACCGGGTGGTATCTCACCTTGGGACCAACTACCACCTAACCAACCTTTTCTCAAACCGGTCCATCAGCCAAGCTCCGAAAGATAGCCAGGGATTTCTCCCGACCATTTCACGGAGCCTAAAGCTTGATGGGGTGGTATTTCGCCGGGCGCACAGGGCGTTGGGACCCCGGCTACCACTCGGCCTTTAGTCGCCTCTTACGACAAGCCGGCCTAGCTGTGAGTATATTCTAACGCCCTACTCACAGGGACATATTGTACTAAATAAGTTGTCGATAAGAGAAAGTATTCAAAGTATGATTAGACCAGAATGCTAGGAATACGGGAATCTAAAGCAGCATAATCCAGACTGAAAAACACTTTTTCACACGTTATAGGAAACCACCAGGTCTAGCAAGCGCTTTCATTGAACAGTTCAAATGGCAATACTACACACGCTGCTCAAAGAATATTTCAAATACTTTTTGGACAGGATAACACAAGAAGCTAGAGATAAGAGCCCTCTTATAGTTGCTGGAGATTCCAACGCTTGGGCAGTAGAATGGGGAAGCACAAGGACCAGCAGTAGAGGTCAGGCACTACTCGAAGCCTTCGCACTCTTAGATGTGGTGTTATTCAATGGTGGTGTTGATGACACCTTCATAAATGAGACAGGCCGGTCCAAAATCGACATCACATTTGCCAGCTCCATGTCGGCAAGAAGTATGGACTGGCGAGTTTTGGACATCTACACCCATAATGAGCACGAAGCCGTGATGTACGAAATATTACCGCTCACGGGATTCATCACTGGCAAATTGGCGAAGAAAGCCCAGAAAAATCGGTGGAAAGAGAAGGACCTCGATGCGGAACTGCTTCAAAAGGACAAAACCAGTCGATAAATGCGGTAGGATCGGAGATATAGTATTGCCGCAGGGAACCAAAGGAACCTGTTACTACACATCTTCTAATTTATGTATTTTTTTGGCATCCAAATATTAAGTGCAACAACTCCAGATACGGGCAATAGTAGATGTAGATGACGTTGATGACGTTTAAGCTCTATTCACATTTAACATCTTTGACGACCCTTTAACCAGATGTAAAGGGCTGAGAATCTCAATCGGCTCTGTTACGTCCTGATCACTTTTCATGTACAAATTATACACAATTCTTTTCTATTAAAGCTTTTTATATATGAAAGGTATGAAAGCTTCAGATTTCCAAATGCTCTTCATTTTGGAATACGAGTGGCTTTAAAATGAATTGTAAGTTTTATACGCTAACACTCATGCTAAAACCATCTTCCGGATTACCGTCTATGAAGTAATTTAATAGAATATCCGCTTCCTAAATCACCAACTGTAAGAAAAAATAACTACCAAAAGGGCAACGTCAAACTGGGGCACAACACTAGAAAATGTCCTTGCAAACGAATGTGAAGTGTCATTCCCGTAACTGCAATTTTGCAGACTTCGAGTCTCATTTATTCCGTACACAACGTTTAAAATGACACACAAGCACGGCAAATGAAAATATTCGTCGCAGGAACGGACAATGTGCATAGGAATGTTGACGAATAAAATTTAATATTATTTTCCAGTAATATCCCAAAGGGATGCCTTAGAACTTGTTGATCGCCAACCAGCTGCTGGGGTTTTCAATTTCGAGATATACCCGGACTGGGAGCAATTTAGACGGAAATTCCCAAACTCACAAACCACTAATTTATTCATGCCGCCGCCGCATCATTCTAATTATTAACGCCAATAACCGGATTTTCTGCCATCTCCTTCCTTGAGACTTCAAGGATTACTCAAAGAGGATGGAATTCGAGTTGCAAACACTCACCAGAATTTGTGAAAAATACATTATTTCCCAGAGGAGTATACATACTAACAAACACTACAACTACAATATATACTACATTCGAAGGAAGCCCCAAAGTCAATTGGCAGAGATCTAAATGGCGCGAGTCCTTGGCGCATCCCCCACCCTCCACGAATGAGCATAAATAATATTCCTAATAGAATGAAAAGAAATGAAGGAGAAGGGAAGAACAGCAGTTCGCCAATCTGACATGGTTCGCTACTTACACTAGATTAGATGCAGTTACATATGGACCAGCTGGCGGGGGGCTAACGGGTCGCAACCCCAACTCGAACTCATACTCATATGGTTCATGTATAAATGTCCTTGGGACACAACCGTCACCCGACTCTGCATGGGTCGAAAGGAGACACGACCGCTTGTCGTCAAGAAAAATAGAAAGATAAAAATGTATATGCATGTACATGTAAGCGAGTATACGGAAAAATTCCCTGTAGAAGGATACTTCTTACGGGTGTCCTGTTTGTCCTTGTCCTCTAACTTTTCGAGGAATACTATTTCACAATAGTGTGCTTCTTTTTTATTGCGTTTATTAGCATTTGAGGGTCTTAAACTCTAATGTGATTGGAATTTGTTTTTCTCTACAAACATAACTTTGTTTATCTTTCGGTCTTATGAAAAGACGAGCACATGCCCACACACTAGCCCAGAGTTCGAATGTTCTTTTATGGCCCTTTTAATTGGATGCCAAATAAAAATTTGATTAAATCGGAATGAATTCCACGGAACTACGGGTCTATTCAGTGGGTTAATATACAAGACTCGGTGGCGACTCAGCATTTTCGTGTAGTATGTTAGAAAGTGACTCGAATCACATCGATCAGCACTAAGGTCTAATACTGATTATAATTAACAATCCATTCAATGACCACTACTCCGACAGTGGTGACCCAACAAATCGACTCTTAAATGCTTTCAAAAGTAGATGAATGTAATAAATTAATTGCGTTACATCGTTACGATTTAATTGTGAAGTGTACAAAAGTGTTTCATTATGCGCGAGGACACTACCCGCGAATGATGAGTATTTTTATCCAACAAATTAAAAATGCAATGAACGCACATTAAAAATAATTTTTATTATTGAATTTGCCATCCCAATGTAGGTAAGCATCGCGGCAGCATTGAGAGCGGGCAATTACAGCAAAATTAATTCGGATTAAGTGGCTTTATAATGCCTGTGCTACACCTCCCTAGCCGCCAGGTGCATACATTGGACAAAGGCTAAAAGTTAACAAGAGGATAAACAAAAAAGCCGCCATTCCGGCAATCAACGTAAGTCTTTGTTCGTGACAGTAGTTGAGTGAATAACTGTGAAGTCAACATTTACCTGGTAATTAGTTCAAGTATTTCAGTTAATGATGGGAGGACAAGGGTTGATATGTGGGAGGGTTAATATGTTTCATCTGTATCCACAAACCAATTGACAATTCCCAAATCTAGAAACTGATGTGATTAGATTGAAAAGTATATACACTTCCAAAAGGACACATGCATAAACAATTCGCGTAACTTATTACCTTTGTCCACTTACAACTTTCTTGTAAACTTTTTCGAACCAAATACCGGCCATTTCATTTTGAAAAGTACTCGAATCGCTGTCCGAAATCAAAGTCAGATACTTCAGAAACTTGCTCCCAAGATCTGAATTCGTTTTCGATACTACGTGCAACCTTGGTCATGGCTAAGGTGTACGAAATATGGAGCTATAATTTTCAGTATGATACCCTCTTAACAATAGCATATAACATAAATCATGTATAATGCCTACAAATTAACCCTTCGGCACACCATCAAATAGACTTAACGGCAATCACTTTATAGGCGAAAGTTTTTCAATCAAATAAAATCTTTGCCACTGAGCAGTCCGAAGCGGATAATGTATAATTTATCTCCAAAACAATCTTCTCACGCCCACATTCTGTAACCCTACTCACCTGCCACATAGATGAGATTCAAGTTTCCAGTGAGGGTTATCCTTCCTAAGGGAACGGACTACGATACGTTCGCTTACGTCGTATAGCAATGATTATCGCAGATACAAACAACAGAAGAGAATAGACATGACGTATCGAGCCAGGAGACTATACGTAATCCCTTCTCAACCACAAACATCCAGGACTACAGAAACTGTCAAAACTGATTACTGTTAAGGTTTCTATTGATTTCAAGTGGAAGGACACGTGGGAGTTGAATTGAGAGAAGATTCGATATAATATGCGAGTTGAACAAACAAAGGACGTAGGGTGCCTCAGAAATACAATACCCTGTGCGTAAGTCCTTAAAACTTTTGATTAAGTTGATATCCAGCGGAGTGCGTAGTCAAGTTGTGGGCTGGTGACTTAATAATAAAACTGATATTAGGACATTTAATATAGGTTGAGATGACTGAATGACATCACTTCACCTATTTCATAACTGATATTTTGCGTAACGATAAGGTACTGCAATGGAATGCGGATGACGCAAAAGGTCCTACGTTGAAAAGAGTGCGGGTTTTCCACTTATAATTTTTAGGATACACAGACAATATCATTTCACAATGTACTGGCAAGGAGTATTTGTATGTCCTTTATTATTTTGTTTTAAATCGAAACACGATTTTAGAGTAGCCTTAAAAGTATAGTGCAAGTGAAACCGTAAAGATAGGGCCATAAAATATCATTGCACATTATTAAAGGATTTGTTATGAGTGGTTCCTTCTCTATATCATGCCCGGTACATATTGAGTGACATATTATGTTATATGCACTAATAAGACAAAACATTTCACATTTGTATGGTTCGGCTGAAGAATGATCTTCTTTATTTATCTGTACTTCCGAAGCTAAGTTTTAACGTGAACCGATGGGAATTCTCTTATTGGCGGTTTTTCTCGACAAATATTTGGAGAGATCGACTGTGTTCAACAAGTTCAGTTGAGTAATAGCTGAGAATGAGCAGTCAGGATAAACGGTGGCAATGTCCTAACGACGGAATTGAAAAGCATGCGATTGACTCTCCAGTCATTATACCTTCTGCTTTTTGTATGGTATCGATCACATGCAGCATTATTTAAATGAACCTTTCCAAATATGGGTATTTAATCCAAATGTACGGCTTATAAATTGTGGGTAGGTTGAATAGGGTGAAATATTTTATGCATCTAAAGAAACCCCTTCTGCCACAATGTTCACGACTTCAAATATTTGTTTGCTCCAATAAAAACCCAAACCATTTCAGGCGCAACGAATTGGTAGTTGGTTCCCTTTAACGACGGAAGTGTTGTTCATCAAGAGTGTATCTATAATGGGTTTCATCTTCCACGATAATATGCAGCATTAAGTGTTAGAGTTATTGAAATGCACTTGGTTAGGTATTCCCCATTATGGTAGAGACCGGAATTCAATATGTTGAACTACTAAATGATAATGAAGTAACATGTGGTTATTCGGGCGTGTTCGAATGAATACAAGAAAGTTAATATGCTGTCATCAGCAAATGCATGAACTGGTTGGCGGATAATGAACCAAAAATCGTTTAAAAAAATAAAGACCAGAATGGGTGAAAATTAAGGCCATGTTTTCGAATTCAATCGTTATTCTAAAGTACACTTGTGAGGATTAGGAGTATTGTGCCCAACACGGACACTCGGTTCACTTGGAATTTGCCTGGGAACCGAAGGTACCGAATAGGATTTGGGATTCCTGAAAAGGTAGAAAAGAAATCTTACAGGAAATTGTATGCGAAGAAATGCATGAGAGGTAAGTTTTCTTTTGCAGGGACTTTTCGATTATAAATTTGATAACCTAGATGCACTTAAGGTGCGAATGCGCTTGCATTAGCGAAAACGTATGCCAATTGGGATGTAGTTATGGGGGTTGTGGGAACCGCCACCGTGTCCCCCCCCCCCCCACCCCTCCCTCCACCCGAGTGACGTAGTCACGAAAAATAAAGGTAGGGCTGCAGTGGTGCTCGAATGGTTGGTGCGATGTTGAGTGGGAGGGCCGTACGCTTGGAATTCAAGGTGGCCCTGCGTAGTGCGGGAGGCGCTGTGGTAATGTTAGGGGAACTCGCGTGACGAGCCAGGGTCGATACTAGTGTGGACTCGGTTGTTACCGCTTTGATATCGTAAAGGGCAAGGGTGTGCGGCGTGGTCCATTGGCCCGTTGTGGGTCGCTTGGACCAACAGGTTTATCGTCCGAGTAGGTTGGAACCTATCGGAAATCCACCCACATCTGCAGTGACGAAGTGGCGTGTGCGGGATGGGGCGGACTTGTCCCAGGATTAATCGCATCCGGGGCGACGGGTTGCCGTGTGCGGGGTGGAAAGGAGACCCGAGTCCAGAACCGGTGTCTTTCGTCCATACGTTTGTATGGCGAATTGTTTGCCGCTGGGACTGGTGAAGGGGGCGGGCACTCAGTCGCGCGGCTTACCGATCGACGGAGGACCGGTACATGGGTGCCAATGTAGCGGTAGCTGCGACCTCGACCGAACGGCAACTTGTGAGGAGGTGCCGGCCAGACGCGCTTGGTTAAATTTGGGCGACTTAGCTTAGGGGCTCGTGGTAGATGGTTGGTTGTGTCCAACCGCAGGGCACCCTAGGGAAATGTTGCGCGCTCCGAAGTGTGATGCACCTGGGATATGGGGCGGCTCAGAAGGGTGTGTTTTGCCCATGGTTGCCGCTTGGATTGAGCCGTGGTAGCTAATAACTGGGATACCTGTATGAGGTGTTCCAGGATGAGGTTAGGTAGGAAGTCTATATAAGGAGGTGATGCCAGGCGTCCTGCTGTGGTGGTGCTACGCGTAGTAGTTGTGGTTACGAGGGGAGCTGGCTTGCTGGAATTGGTTAGGTAAGGTCGAGCATCGGCGAGCGGGGTCGCGTGAAGTTGGAACCGGGCATCCTACTGGTAGTTTTGCTACGCGCAGTAGCTGAGGTTCAGTGAGGAGCCGGGGTCGCGAAAGAAAGGTGTCGCGCATAGGTGGGCAGAGTCGCATGAAGACTGCACTTTGCGGGGCTGAGCGCCAATATTTGGAAAAGGGCCTAAAAAGGTGGGTAGAGGCGAGTTTTACCTATATTTAAAGAAGGCCAGAAACGGGTTGAAATGTGTCGAATAGGGGTTAGATGGAGTCGAAAGAAGTCTAAGATGATCGAGTAGTCGGGTGAAGTCGAGTGTAGTGGAAAAAGAGTCTTAACGAATTGAAAAGGAGTCAAATGGATGGGGTCAAAGAGTCGATCGAAGTTGAAAGTGAGTCGGGTAATGTCGAGTGGGGTTGATGGAAATCTAAGGCGGAGCTAGAATTGAGTGTGAGTGAGCCGTGTCGTGTGGTGATCTGTATGCAGAAGGGGTTTACAATAGTTTTTATATTTTGTATAATAAATTTCTCCTCGATAGTATAGTGGTTAGTATACCCGCCTGTCACCCGGGAGACCGGGGTTCGATTCCCCGTCGGGGAGCCTCTGGCGCAAGACTAATGACCTTGCCCAAAAAAAATAAATCATTATGGAAAATTTAACAAGCCTTAGGACTTGCTAAATAAGGCCAAGACCGGTCCCCGGTTGTAGTGCCGATGATGATAATAAATTTCTAGGTACTCGTAAATATCGTTTGTCTCCGTTTGTGTTAAGCGAATTTAAAAAACTCTTGAATTTATGTTTTATCACTCTCAAGAAACAGTAAGAAAGTAATTGTTATTTACTGAAATTTAGTTAAAATTAAATTGTGCCATCCTATTGGTTATTATGTGCCAACTTTTATTGATTCAGTTGTATTACCTTTGAATATATAATGGGCTTTTTTTTTATTTTTATTTTTGTTTGACTTTTGTCATTCGCCACTGTTTACATAAAGTTTTGTTCAAAGTAATCACCCAATAGTAAAAGAGAAAGTTGTGTTAGTTTCTTTATTTGAGTGTTATTTAGTTTTAAACCCACAGAAATATTGTTAGGTTAATGTTGTGTATATTAAGAATTGTAATAAAGATTTGTTACAGTTACAATTACTAATTTGTTAAACATGTTTGTGAGAAACTTATATATATACATATTTCATTCTTCTATTTTAACAAATTATATTTGTGTATTAAAGTTAATTTAAGAGTTTACTTCTTTTAAATATTCAAACAACAACAAAAAATGAAATAGAATTATATCATTTTAATATTCTATATAAATGTATTAAAAGAGGATTTACTTTTGCACAAGCACTACCTTGGAATACGATATACAACCAAATATATCGGAAAGGATAACGATTATTTTTCGTCGTTAATAGGTTACAAAACAAAAAAGAAACGCACCTATATAAATGTATATATTTCCGGACATATATCCATCTATATAAATGTCAATACCTTTTATAAATACTTTATGAATTTTAATTATTGACAACAATGTTTCGGATTTGAACTGGAATGAATAGCTTTTTAATAGTTAAATCAGTTATACTCTTTTCTTACACTGGTAGAATAACTGCCTCGAACCAGTTCTCTACGTTTACAATAGAAAATCGTTTTACAAAGAGAACTGTGTGTGGAAATTTGCACTTCAAACTACTAATTAATTTCTGCTTAAAACGCAACCTTAATAATTAATTCTATGATTCCATGTATTGGAAATAACCTACTGAATCAGTTTTTCGAAATCTTGTTGAAAATTTTAAATTTGAAAATATTTTGCTTTTTTTCGGTAGTTCTAAGTCAACGATATTATTTAACAGTAAATTTTAGAAAACTCAGAGCAACCAACGTTTTATTATGTACAATAATTTTGGTTTAACGAATGAAAAACGAACAATTGTTAGTCAGGACCTAGTTATAAGCAGCAATATCATCGTCATCATCAATTTTAATCACTGTTGGCAGCAATATTGATGCAGTGTGTGTTGTTTTGCGTCGCTGTGCTGTCTCCATGGCTGCTGTTCGGTGAGACTGGTATGTCGCTCGGACGTTGGTTGATTGCGTTGAGTTGGGGTAGTTGTATCCTTTGATTGTTTTTAAAATTCTCCCCATGAGCACTATTACGAGGGTTGCCTCTTATGTTTCGGCATTTGGCAACCCTAGTGTTGCAATCCGGCAATTGACAGCTCTGTCGTAAAGTTGGACATTTTTGAGGTTATACGCACTCAGAACGTTTTGACATACGAGCGCTATTTGTATTGTTTACAGTAACTTAAAAGATTCATCTCGGCCCAAAAATGGAATTAAATCGTCAACATTTTCGTGCGATTATTTTTTACAACTTTCGGCGTGGATTAACTCAGCAACAGTGCATGGATGAACTTAATTCAATTTTTGGCGATGAAGCTCCATCAAGGACCAGTGTTTATCGATGGTATGGTGAATTCAATCGTGGTCGTAGTTCACTCCAAGATGAATTTCGTGAAGGTCGTCCAAAATCAGTTGTTGTTCCGAAAACCATAGATGCTGTGCGTGAACTGATATTGGAAGATGGTCATGTGACCTATCGTGAGATTGAGACAACCTTAGGCGTTAGTGGGACCAGCATACATTCAATATTGCATAAACATTTGACTGTCAAAAAAATTTGTTCGCGTTGGATCCCACACAATTTGTCAATCGCCCAAAAAAAGGCTCGTGTCAATTGGTCGAAAGAAATGCTCAAAAAATACGGTCGCGGTGCTTCGAAACACGTCTATGACATCGTGACAGGTGATGAATCGTGGATTTACGCGTATGAGCCCGAAAGTAAACAGCAGTCGACTGTCTGGGTGTTTCAAGATGAGCCAAATCCAACAAAAGTTGTTCGCGCACGAAGCACTTCCAAGCAAATGGTCGCCTGTTTTTTCGGAAAAACTGGACATGTCGCAACCGTACCATTAGAACAACGCAGAACGGTCAATTCTGAGTGGTACACAACCATTTCTTTGCCAGTTCTCTTCCAAGAAATCAGGAAAACCAACCGCCGAAGACGGATCACTCTTCACCACGACAATGCGAGCTCCCACACATCGGCTGCGATAACTGCATTTTTGACCACCCAAAACATCGATTTGATGGGTCATCCGCCGTATAGTCCTGACTTGGCACCGAATGACTTCTTTTTATTCCCGTACGTAAAAAACAAACTGAGAGGTCAACGTTTTTCGACACCTGAAGAAGCGGTTGCTGCATTCAGAATGCATGTGTTGGAGATACCTCAATCAGAGTGGCATAAGTGCTTCGACAATTGGTTCAAACGCATGCAAAAGCGTATAGATCTTCATAGGGAATATTTTGAAAAACAATAAAGTGATTTTCGATGATCAATATTTGTTTTTGTTCTCTAATCCCGAAATATAAAAGGCAACCCTCGTATTTGTGTCTGAATAAAAAAGAAAAGGATACTAATCTTACCAAACCTGGCTGTTGTTGGTGTTCCGGTGATGGCATCTAGCGCATGTTGGGCTGCTGCTCCCAGCCGTTGATGGTGTTTAATCGGCAGCTCCCGGTGATGGTGTCTGATGCTGGTGTGTCGAGTCGTTGAGACTTTTAATTTTTGCACTGGCACTCATCACTGTCACTGTTTTTGTGCGTGTTCTTTGACTTAGGGTCACCACTATGGGGATTAGGAGTATTGTGCCAAACACGGACACTCAGTTCACTCCTACCCCACCCGACTGTCACTAAAGTTCCACCAAGTAAAACGCCGAAGGAAAAGGACGAAACGCCGCCACGTTTGTCCACAACCGGAAGTAAGGGCAAAACACTGTCCACCAGATAGCAATTAAAACGCAAGTTGTTCTTAATTAATTTTTAATTTATTTCACTTAGAACTTATTATTTCACATTACATCGATCTTTATAAGACTCCGGGTATTATCGCTTCCTCGGCACGCGACGGGAGCTCGCGCGACCTGCGTGGTCGACAGATGGAAATGGACTCAGCGTTGCTCTGCTCGATGCAAAGCCACTTCGCAACCGGGGGTGAGTTTTCTCGAGAGAGAAAGTGTTCCTCTCGTGGTGAAAACGAGGAAAGAGGATCTCACTGGTGAGGTCCTGTGGTGGTGTGCGTGAAGTCGATCGTTGAGATCATATGCGCGACGGCAATGGAACAACGAAGCAGGCTGACGGCAAGGACAAAGAAAGAAGCGACCAAATGCTTCGTTCGGGTCATGTTTACGCTGTGCATCGTCGCTACAATAGACGTTGGGAAAAAGGTGCTAATGGGATTGGTGGCAGAAACGAATCCCTTGCCTGCGTTTGTATATGCAGGGTAATTAGTTGCGGCTGAAAAAGAAATTGAAGATTGTTTGTTGGTGGGAAAACAAACGATGAGTTGGATCTTATGCATGTTTACATGCGTAGGAATATAGTTTATGGCATCTCCGACTAGTATAGGAACCGAGTTCTTGTTTATACTTGAAAATGCTAGAGGATTCGGTTCCGATGATAATGATTGGGATGCGGGAATTGTTTATCGATTGGACAAACGAATCGCGGGTCGGTTTATTGCAGCTGTAAAAACAAGCTGTCCGACATAGCATTTTAAATGATAATAAAGCGTGCCGAATGATTTGGTATTCATGGTGCATATGCACATTAAAGAATTATTTTTAGGAATGTTAGCTAATGCGTTGTATGTTGCATTAAATGTCCTTGTAAAAGGAAATGTTTCAGGTATGCTGGGTGGAGATTGCGGTGCAGTTGTGGGAAAGTTGAAATTTGCCTGGGAACCGAAGGTACCGAATAGGTTTTGGGATTCCTGAAAAGGTAGAAAAGAAATCTTACAGGAAATTATATGCGAAGAGACGCATGAAAGGTAAGTTTTCTTTTACAGGGACTTTTAGATTATAAATTTGAAAACCTAGAAGCGTAAAGCACTTAAGGTGCTAATGCGCTTGCATTAGCGAAAACGTATGCCAATTGGTATGCAGTTATGGGGGTTTTTCAGGAAAGCGAACCGTGGGGTTTGGCGGAACCGCCACACACTCAACTGATGTGGAATTGCTATGTTATCGCTATGCTATACGGCTCTGATGACCTGCTTATTCGAATTTCTTTCAGTGTTATTAACTCTGTGCATCTGTTAGAAACGCCATAGCAGTATTAATGTGACGAGAAGCACATTTGAAACCAGCCAGAACTGCTTGAATAAGGCGGTCAAAAAGATTGTTATTTATCCATTGAATCAATGTTATATCAACTCGATGGGAACGCAATTTCGACAACTGGGTTTTTGATACATCTTATGACAACCTCGCTCTCACGAATGACTCAATGGAATGCCTTCACTTTTGGTTAAGGAACACCAACAGATTTCGTGTAGATACCTTGCTTCAAAACCAAAATCGATACTCATTAAGGATGTCAGTTGATTGCATATCTATCGGAAACTAAGGCTTAATCCGTAACTTCATTACATTCCATGAAATAGAAGTCAGTGATATGAGTAGATAGGCAGAAAGAAATGATGGGCGAGCATCTTTGGGAATTAGTTGGGCATCGCTAATTTCCATCTATTTATAAATTGACCACTTGAAAAGGACCAACAAAGGAACTTCCACAGACGTTTAACTGGCAAAGAAGAACATTTCTTTAAAAATATAGGGGGTTATCATCTGGATCCGTGGATTTGGTAATGCTCAGTTCTTTGGGTATTCGGACAGTTAGAATGCGAATCTGACTCATAATAACCTGTTTGCGATCAAGTACTATTTATGTATTGACCACTTGAAAAGAACCAAAAAGGGAACTTCCACAGAGGTTTAGGGACCAAAGAAGAAAATTTCTTCAAAAGTATAGAAGGATTGCCAGCTGGACCCGCGGATTTGTTAATGCTCAGTTCTTTGACTATTCGGACAGTTAGCAAGCGAATCTGACTCCAAATGTGCTGTTTGCGCTCAAGTTAAGGGGGAGTTTGTGCTCAAGCTGATGTATTAGCCAGTGCTGAGTTCTGTGGAGCAAGTACATCTGCCTTTCCTATTTGTTGATGAGGCATTTATTATAAAAAAGAGGTAAAATTTTGATGTCTTTGTCAAATACAGAAGAATGTTCACCTACTAAGTTTAGTGGGGCTATCAGCCCATTTATTAGCTTAGAGCAAGCTTACAAAAGATTCTTATACAGGGATTCTTATGAGCTAACTAGCTTAATTAACCTAAGCGTATATTAATACGAGCAACTTAACTACCATGTTGAAGGGTAGGATGGGAGATGGAAAGAAGTTTGAGAACCGAACCAGAGAGAAGTCGGTGAATATAGAGAATACCGGACAAGATTCAGTGTTCTACTACAGTTTACAGGTAAATTAATATGAGGTGGTTAGTGTGAGAAGACAGGATCAGAGGATTTCCCCCTCCCAATGCACATAGAACGAAACGTAAGAAGCGAACGAACGTCCTGGATTCTTCGAATGTGAGTCTGCTTATAGAGACGAACAATGAAAATGTAGAGGAATCGGATGATATAAGAGTTAGAAACTTTCTTAGACCACCATTTTACAAACCCGAGGACTGAATTAACTTTAAGGATCAGCGTAATTTGGTTTCTACGTGCTCTACGAGACAATCCGACAGATAGCACCAATTTGCGGTTCATCTCCCGATGGCGCGAGCATCCCTGTATCAGAACTCCTTCCGTTTTAGAGCGGGGAAGCTGTGGAATTTTATATTGGATATTCAAACTACACACCAGGTCTCGAGAGCTCACAACTTGATTCTCGATTCTTCCCCGATCGAAAGAAAACGCTATCCTTCGATCTTGCAGATTGAAGGATACATTCTTTGTTTGAATTATCCCTTTGCCACTCGCCATTCTTTTTTTTTTTTATCTTTTCCGGATTGGGGTCACAAAAGGGAAAACAAAAAGGAACAATAAACAAAGGATCTTGCGGATGTGCATTTATGATCCTAGATGTTGGTAGGCAATAAAATGGACATGTGGTTCGTTTCAAGGCGCAATTTGTTTGTATTGAAATTGGTTTTGAAACCTGATGTTGATTTCACTACTACTATTTATTGGCCTGTAGTAACTCGGAAATTCATGACCGCACCGACTCGACTTCACTATAATTCCCTGTCCTGTGCTCTCTACTAGCGTTGCCGCAATGCAGTCTTTTGTTAATTTCCTTCGACATTTCGTTACTGACCATCAGTATCGTTCCCAGATATTTGAATTCTTCAACTTTTTCAAATATCTTGCCTCCGACGTTCATACGAGGGTTGCCTCTTATGTTTCGGGATTTGGCAACCCTAGTGTTGCAATCCGGCAATTGACAGCTCTGTCGTAAAGTTGAACATTTTTGAGGTTATACGCACTCAGAACGTTTTGACATACGAGCGCTATTTGTGTTATTTACAGTAACTTAAAAGATTCATCTCGGCCCAAAAATGGAATTAAATCGTCAACACTTTCGTGCGAATATTTTTTACAACTTTCGGCGTGGATTAACTCAGCAACAGTGCATGGATGAACTTAATTCAATTTTTAGCGATGAAGCTCCATCAAGGACCAGTGTTTATCGATAGTATGGGGAATTCAATCGTGGTCGTAGTTCACTCCAAGATGAATTTAGTGAAGGTCGTCCAAAATCAGTTGTTGTTCCGAAAACCATAGATGCTGTGCGCGAACTGATATTGGAAGATCGTCATGTGACCTATCGTGAGATTGAGACAACCTTAGGCGTTAGTGGGACCAGCATACATTCAATATTGCATAAACATTTGACTGTCAAAAAAAATTTGTTCGCGTTGGATCCCACACAATTTGTCAATCGCCCAAAAAAAGACTCGTGTCAATTGGTCGAAAGAAATGCTCAAAAAATACGGTCGCGGTGCTTCGAAACACGTCTATGACATCGTGACGGGTGATGAATCGTGGATTTACGCGTATGAGCCCGAAAGTAAACAGTAGTCGACTGTCTGGGTGTTTCAAGATGAGCCAAATCCAACAAAAGTTGTTCGCGCACGAAGGACTTCCAAGCAAATGGTCGCCTGTTTTTTCGGAAAAACTGGACATGTCGCAACCGTACCATTAGAACAACGCAGAACGGTCAATTCTGAGTGGTACACAACCATTTGCTTGCCAGTTGTCTTCCAAGAAATCAGGAAAACCAACCGCCGAAGACGGATCACTCTTCACCACGACAATGCGAGCTCTCACACATCGGCTGCGACAACTGCATTTTTGAGCACCCAAAACATCGATTTGATGGGCCATCCGCCGTATAGTCCTGACTTGGCACCGAATGACTTCTTTTTATTCCCGTACGTAAAAAACAAACTGAGAGGTCAACGTTTTTCGACACCTGAAGAAGCGGTTGCTGCATTCAGAATGCATGTGTTGGAGATACCTCAATCAGAGTGGCATAAGTGGTTCGACAATTGGTTCAAACGCATGCAAAAGTGTATAGATCTTCATGGGGAATATTTTGAAAAACAATAAAGTGATTTTCGATGATCAATATTTGTTTTTGTTCTCTAATCCCGAAATATAAAAGGCAACCCTCGTATTTGTGTCTGAATAAAAAAGGAAAGGATACTAATCTTACCAAACCTGGCTGTTGTTGGTGTTCCGGTGATGGCATCTAGCGCATGTTGGGCTGCTGCTCCCAGCCGTTGATGGTGTTTAATCTGCAGCTCCCGGTGATGGTGTCTGATGCTGGTGTGTCGAGTCATTGAGACTTTTAATTTTTGCACTGGCACTCATCACTGTCACTGTTTTTGTGCGTGTTCTTTGACTTAGGGTCACCACTATGGGGATTAGGAGTATTGTGCCAAACACGGACACTCAGTTCACTCCTATCCCCACCCGACTGTCACTAAAGTTCCACTAAGTAAAACGCCGAAGGAAAAGGACGAAACGCTGCCACGTTTGTCCACAACCGGAAGTAAGGGCAAAACACTGTCCACCAGATAGCAATTAAAACGCAAGTTGTTCTTAATTAATTTTTAATTTATTTCACTTAGAACTTATTATTTCACATTACATCGATCTTTATAAGACTCCGGGTATTATCGCTTCCTCGGCACGCGACGGGAGCTCGCGCGACCTGCGTGGTCGACAGATGGAAATGGACTCAGCGTTGCTCTGCTCGATGCAAAGCCACTTCGCAACCGGGGGTGAGTTTTCTCGAGAGAGAAAGTGTTCCTCTCGTGGTGAAAACGAGGAAAGAGGATCTCACTGGTGAGGTCCTGTGGTGGTGTGCGTGAAGTCGATCGTTGAGATCATATGCGCGACGGCAATGGAACAACGAAGCAGGCTGACGGCAAGGACAAAGAAAGAAGCGACCAAATGCTTCGTTCGGGTCATGTTTACGCTGTGCATCGTCGCTACAATAGACGTTGGGAAAAAGGTGCTAATGGGATTGGTGGCAGAAACGAATCCCTTGCCTGCGTTTGTATATGCAGGGTAATTAGTTGCGGCTGAAAAAGAAATTGAAGATTGTTTGTTGGTGGGAAAACAAACGATGAGTTGGATCTTATGCATGTTTACATGCGTAGGAATATAGTTTATGGCATCTCCGACTAGTATAGGAACCGAGTTCTTGTTTATACTTGAAAATGCTAGAGGATTCGGTTCCGATGATAATGATTGGGATGCGGGAATTGTTTATCGATTGGACAAACGAATCGCGGGTCGGTTTATTGCAGCTGTAAAAACAAGCTGTCCGACATAGCATTTTAAATGATAATAAAGCGTGCCGAATGATTTGGTATTCATGGTGCATATGCACATTAAAGAATTATTTTTAGGAATGTTAGCTAATGCGTTGTATGTTGCATTAAATGTCCTTGTAAAAGGAAATGTTTCAGGTATGCTGGGTGGAGATTGCGGTGCAGTTGTGGGAAAGTTGAAATTTGCCTGGGAACCGAAGGTACCGAATAGGTTTTGGGATTCCTGAAAAGGTAGAAAAGAAATCTTACAGGAAATTATATGCGAAGAGACGCATGAAAGGTAAGTTTTCTTTTACAGGGACTTTTAGATTATAAATTTGAAAACCTAGAAGCGTAAAGCACTTAAGGTGCTAATGCGCTTGCATTAGCGAAAACGTATGCCAATTGGTATGCAGTTATGGGGGTTTTTCAGGAAAGCGAACCGTGGGGTTTGGCGGAACCGCCACACACTCAACTGATGTGGAATTGCTATGTTATCGCTATGCTATACGGCTCTGATGACCTGCTTATTCGAATTTCTTTCAGTGTTATTAACTCTGTGCATCTGTTAGAAACGCCATAGCAGTATTAATGTGACGAGAAGCACATTTGAAACCAGCCAGAACTGCTTGAATAAGGCGGTCAAAAAGATTGTTATTTATCCATTGAATCAATGTTATATCAACTCGATGGGAACGCAATTTCGACAACTGGGTTTTTGATACATCTTATGACAACCTCGCTCTCACGAATGACTCAATGGAATGCCTTCACTTTTGGTTAAGGAACACCAACAGATTTCGTGTAGATACCTTGCTTCAAAACCAAAATCGATACTCATTAAGGATGTCAGTTGATTGCATATCTATCGGAAACTAAGGCTTAATCCGTAACTTCATTACATTCCATGAAATAGAAGTCAGTGATATGAGTAGATAGGCAGAAAGAAATGATGGGCGAGCATCTTTGGGAATTAGTTGGGCATCGCTAATTTCCATCTATTTATAAATTGACCACTTGAAAAGGACCAACAAAGGAACTTCCACAGACGTTTAACTGGCAAAGAAGAACATTTCTTTAAAAATATAGGGGGTTATCATCTGGATCCGTGGATTTGGTAATGCTCAGTTCTTTGGGTATTCGGACAGTTAGAATGCGAATCTGACTCATAATAACCTGTTTGCGATCAAGTACTATTTATGTATTGACCACTTGAAAAGAACCAAAAAGGGAACTTCCACAGAGGTTTAGGGACCAAAGAAGAAAATTTCTTCAAAAGTATAGAAGGATTGCCAGCTGGACCCGCGGATTTGTTAATGCTCAGTTCTTTGACTATTCGGACAGTTAGCAAGCGAATCTGACTCCAAATGTGCTGTTTGCGCTCAAGTTAAGGGGGAGTTTGTGCTCAAGCTGATGTATTAGCCAGTGCTGAGTTCTGTGGAGCAAGTACATCTGCCTTTCCTATTTGTTGATGAGGCATTTATTATAAAAAAGAGGTAAAATTTTGATGTCTTTGTCAAATACAGAAGAATGTTCACCTACTAAGTTTAGTGGGGCTATCAGCCCATTTATTAGCTTAGAGCAAGCTTACAAAAGATTCTTATACAGGGATTCTTATGAGCTAACTAGCTTAATTAACCTAAGCGTATATTAATACGAGCAACTTAACTACCATGTTGAAGGGTAGGATGGGAGATGGAAAGAAGTTTGAGAACCGAACCAGAGAGAAGTCGGTGAATATAGAGAATACCGGACAAGATTCAGTGTTCTACTACAGTTTACAGGTAAATTAATATGAGGTGGTTAGTGTGAGAAGACAGGATCAGAGGATTTCCCCCTCCCAATGCACATAGAACGAAACGTAAGAAGCGAACGAACGTCCTGGATTCTTCGAATGTGAGTCTGCTTATAGAGACGAACAATGAAAATGTAGAGGAATCGGATGATATAAGAGTTAGAAACTTTCTTAGACCACCATTTTACAAACCCGAGGACTGAATTAACTTTAAGGATCAGCGTAATTTGGTTTCTACGTGCTCTACGAGACAATCCGACAGATAGCACCAATTTGCGGTTCATCTCCCGATGGCGCGAGCATCCCTGTATCAGAACTCCTTCCGTTTTAGAGCGGGGAAGCTGTGGAATTTTATATTGGATATTCAAACTACACACCAGGTCTCGAGAGCTCACAACTTGATTCTCGATTCTTCCCCGATCGAAAGAAAACGCTATCCTTCGATCTTGCAGATTGAAGGATACATTCTTTGTTTGAATTATCCCTTTGCCACTCGCCATTCTTTTTTTTTTTTATCTTTTCCGGATTGGGGTCACAAAAGGGAAAACAAAAAGGAACAATAAACAAAGGATCTTGCGGATGTGCATTTATGATCCTAGATGTTGGTAGGCAATAAAATGGACATGTGGTTCGTTTCAAGGCGCAATTTGTTTGTATTGAAATTGGTTTTGAAACTAGATGTTGATTTTACTACTACTATTTATTGGCCTGTAGGAACTCGGAAATTCATGACCGCACCGACTCGACTTCACTATCATTCCCTGTCCTGTGCTCTCTCCTTCCCCGCTTGACCAGCCGATTCGATCTCCTCAAGGTCAAACCTAACACGGTCCTTCCATCTCCGTTACGGCCGTCCTGTCGGTCTCTTTCCCGTTGGTCTACCATCAAGAACTCTACGCACGGCCCTATCGTTCCCCATTCGCTACATTTCCGGCCAATCTTAATCTTCGCGATCAGATTACTCTCAGTATTGTAGGTTTGAGGTATAGCTCTTCCAATTCGTGGTTGTGGAGTTTCCTCCATTGTCCTACCTCCTCGTCATATTTACCTCCAAAGAAACCCCTTACAACTTTATTCTTGAATATGCGGAATTTGTTTTCTTCCCCTTTTGTGAGAGCCCATGTTTCGCATCCGTATAGAACAATCGGCATGATTATGGTTCTATAGACACGCTTTATGGTATGTGATAGCAGTTTGGATTTCAGCAGTTTACTGAATGCGTGCCAACTAGCGTTGCCGCAATGCAGTCTTTTGTTAATTTCCTTCGACATTTCGTTACTGACCATCAGTATCGTTCCCAGATATTTGAATTCTTCAACTTTTTCAAATATCTTGCCTCCGACGTTCATATGTGTTCCCTGAGGTCTACCTGCGCTCGCCGTAATCACGTATTTCGTTTTGTCTTCATTTATGTCTAGGTCCACCTCTTCTGCCGCTTACATGATGATTTCATAGTTTGTACTAAAAGTTTTTAGATTATCGCCCAGCACGGCGATGTCATCCGCATATGCGAGCACTTGTGTGACCTCGTTCAGGGATGATTCCGCCTTGTTGTCGTCTTGTACCTTTCTGATGACATACTCGAGCACAAGGTTAAAAAGACACGGTGATAGGCCATTGCCCTATTTTATTCCGTCCCGGATTTCAAATGGATCTGAGAGGTGGTTTTCTATTCTAACTCGGCCTTTGTTTTCCTTATTGCAAATTTGAATGAGGGAGGCATATTTTTTCGGCATTCCCAGCTCAACTACAATATGGTAGAGTCTTTGCCTTGCGACTCAGTCGTAGGCTTTTTTGAAGTCAACGAACAGTTGGTGAAACGTATCTCCGTATTCCCACTTCTTTTCCAGCAGTTGCCTTACTGTGAACATTTGGCCGCTTGTTGATCGGTTCCTGCGGAATCCGCATTGGTAGTCTCCCAGTATTTCTTCAGCGTACGATGTGATTCTCGCCAGTATGACATTTGTTAGTATTTTGGATGTGATTGGGAGCAATGATATTCGTCAGTATTTTCACAATCAGATCTGTCGCTTTTCTTCCGGACTAACTTAATTAATCAGTTGGTAGATCTTTCGAGCGGTTGTCCCTCCCCCATGGTTCATAAGCTCTGTCGGTATGCAGTCGACTCCGGGAGCCTTGTTGTTTTTCAATGGACTTATCGCGTCTACAACTTCGTTGAAAGAGAGCTCTGGGATCTAAGGCTCGGCTGTATGTCTGGTGCGTTTATTTGTGGTTGATGGGTGCACACATTGACCAGATTTTCTAAGTACTGCTTCCATCTTGTGACGATATTGTTTGTTTCTGTGACCAGACACCCGTTTGCGTCTCGTATTATTTTGGGTCTGTCTCGGTAGCCATTTCTAATTGAGTTTATGTTGGTATACATACCTCGGATGTTCCATGGTCTGGCATTTTATGGGATTTTTTCGATCCGAGTCTTCTCGCATGCGCGTTTTTTTTCTCTTTCCGATTTGTCGCGTTGACTTCATCATATCTTTCTAAGTGGATCACTCTGAGGCGTTTACGTTCTTCGATCTTCGCCTGGTATTCATGGTCAAACCAAGGTTTTGAATTAATTTCTTAAATCCTAATACCTTTTGGCCTATTTGTTTGATTGCTTCGTCTTCCTCACTTTTCCCATTCCCTAGGATACTAAATCTATTCATTAGATTGTTTTGATATTCAGCCCTTTTGCGCAGGTCTTTTAGTTTATCAATGTCGAACTTTTTGCTCGTCTATCGTGACTGCCCATGTGGGTTTGCTGCGAGCCGACTACTGATTTTACGCATCACTAGAAAATGATGGGAGTCGCAATCGGCTCCTCTATATGATCTTACGTCAAGGATATTCGAGTGGTGTCTTTTGTCTATGAGGAAGTGGTCTATTTGGTTACGCGTTACGCCGTCGGGTGATATCCATGTGGCTGTATGGATTTGCTTGTGCTTGAATATCCAAATCTTTTGACGCTGCAAGCGTAATAATTCGAACTCCATTATCATTTGAAACGTCGTGTAGGCTTTCTTTACCTATAGTGGGTTGGAAGACATCTTCCTTTAGGGTCTCGTAGAACGTGTCCTTCGTTTCTTCGTCGGTAGATTTTGTTGGAGCGTGTACGTTGATAAATACATAATTGCACCATGGACCCTGTATTTTTAGCACCGACATTCGGTCACTAATATATTTCACATCTTTTACATGGGGCGTAATCTTCTTGCTTATGATGAAGCCGGGTTCGAGGTTATGTGTACCGGTACCTTCCCACGCCAGTGTTAACCCGTTGGTTTCGATTACTTGATGTGGGAGTCGAACTTCCTGAAGCGCGACGATGTCCATTTTATATTGTTTCGCGTTTTCTACAACCGTCTGTATCGCGCCTGGTTTATATAATGTTCGAATATTCCAGGTGCCAACGCGTATATCTTGCTTTTTCCGTTTTTCCCTACGTCTTCTTTTTGCCGAGTCGGTGTTTTCTTGATGATTTGTTCCGTTATGGTAGTGTCGCCTCATCACACCTGCGCGTATCGGGTTTTTTCGTGAGATTGTTTTTTCTATATTAATTATTCATATTTGTTCCCACGAGTCTTGGGGTTTTAAATAATCCGCCATATCAGAGCCCCCATTTGATATGGCAAGGTCTGCTTACTGCTCTGATTCGATCCGGTGTCAGAGAGGCTTAATTAAGTATTTGGACTGCAACAGACTTCTGAATGATCGTCAACACGGATTTCGTGGCAGGAGATCCACGGGAGGCCTTTTGACCCTTATAACCGATATATGGATATCTGCGATTGAGGGGCATGGTGAGTCAAGGGCGGTCGCATTGGATATCTCCAACGCTTTTGACCGCGTCTGACATGGGGCGTTGCTGAGCAAACTTCTGTCATACGAACTTTCCCAGCAACTTTGCGACTGGGCGGAAACCTTCCTCGAAAATTGATCGATCCCGGTTGTTGTAGACGGCGAGTGTTCTGATCTGTATCCTGTTAATTCCGGGGTGAATTAAGGTTCTATTTTGGCTCCAATCTTGTTTTTGCCTCACATAAATGATTTGTTGGAGACAACGGATAACAAGGTGTTCAATGTGGATGCACGCTTATTTCCTCTTTTTCGAGTGATCGGCCAATTGGTGCACCGACGTCGCACCAGCTGAAATGTAGCCATATCGACTCTCTGAATCGGGATCTGGATAAGGTTCTGCAGTGGCAAAAAGTCAATCTCGTCAACATCAATGCAACGAAGACACAGTATATAACATTCACAAAGAAAAGTGGATCATCGGTTCCACAGATGATGATGAATGGCCAGGCCTTCGAATCTGACGAAAGCTTGAAGTTATTCGGCGTTAAGGTATGTGGGAATGTATCATGGCATAAACACGTGTCGAACATCGCCGGGTCAGCCTCAGGAAAACTGAGTTATCTTTTTAGAGCCAAGAAATATTTTTCCGGCTCAACGTCTTTTTCCGTATAAATCTCAAATTATATCCGCACTCGAATATTGCTCTCATGTTTGCAGCTCCGCGCCTAAGCATACACTCGATCTACTTGAAAGCATACAGAGACGGGCGATCCGCTTGATCGGGGGCTCGGCGCTGACGTCGGGACTACAGTCGCTATCACATCGAAGGCGCGTAGCCGACCTCTGTCTGTTTTATAGATATTATCACGGGAACTGTTCTGCGGGGATTCGTGGCATTGTTTCGTGCAATTCGGTTTATGTGCGCTCCACAAGATAATCCGACAGATCGCACGATTTTGCTGGTCATCACCCGAGGGCGTAAACATCCCTGCATCAGAATTCGTTCCATTACAGAGCGGGAAAGCTGTGGAACTCAATTCCGATGCGAGTTTTCTGGGAGCGTTACAACCTGCAACTGTTCAAAAAGAATTGCAACAGTTATTTGGTGGCATCGCGGGGCGCCGTGTCGCGCTATAGGTTCCCCTCTCCCGACAGAAATGTAATAAAAAATAAATAAATAAATAAATAGTCATGGGGGTCTGGACGTTGTTATGTACCAACTTTTTTCTCACAATCGAATGAAATAAAGTAGCACCTCTTCTTTGAGACAAAAACGGTGAGTTCTCAAAAATTCAACGTAAAACTTATAATTGGAAAATCCTCCTGGCCGTTCTTCGCTTCGACACAAACTCTAATGGAAATGTCCTTGTGTGTATTTGTGTTTAAAAAATGGTATAAAAAAGTTTTATATTTTAAATGTAAGCAATTTTGATCTCAATATGAAACGTGACTCGTTGGAATGTAAAATGTTTACTTATTTTTGTTTTCATAATTCAGGATAAATTACGGATCACATCATGCAGCTTACCACAGAAAATATAAAGCATGTCCTTATTCATGTTTTACAGCTCGTTCTTTATCACATACTATTGTGGATAAATTACTATAAATGGAAGGCGAGAAACAGATTATCCCGATAGAGTCAATCAAGACAGCATTAATCATATTTCCAACAAAGTAATAACCGACAGATAAACTTAATATTATCCTCAATATAGCAGCTGACGAAATACTTAAATCACATCTTCGTGATAAAAGCAATCGTTTTCTTTTCGTCGTTAATCTGAATATTATAGCACCTCTTAAAGCGTCCAAAGTAATAGAACTTTAATAAATTAGTTCACTGCTGCTGTCCGTTTAATGAGTTGCCTCAGATGTTGTTCACCTTTTTACGCAGTTAAAAAGCCTATCCGCGACATAGAAGGGTAATACCCACTACCCTCTGCTGTGCCTTGTACCAGTAGCATCAGAGCACCTCAAGTATGATTTTTATAGCCGCAAATAAATGCTTCACTAACTTATTCGCATCTGAATTGAAGGATCGGTCCAGGTCTCTTAAAATCAAACGTTTATGTCGTCATAAAAATTAAAATTGATTAATCCACTTGAGCCTTTTTAGCCTGACTTATCCATTCACAGCCCTTTTGTGAATTGTATCGCTACTCGGGGTAATCAGAGGACACGACTAAAAGCTTCCTCCTAGGTATTCTATGCACAATTAATAAAACATATTTATTGTGGTGGTAAACAACCCGAGGGTGAATCACAGATCGACCCCGAAAACAGAGAACTCGGGTCTACGTATACATCAGAACGTACTGCAAAACACCTCATTCATCCAGCTGACCGTCCATCTATCCATTCAGCCAGCTTGTCGCTGGTGTTTCCATCTATCTGGCCATGATACCGTAATCCGAATAGCTTCGCTTCGCAGCTGGAAATGGGCGGATGGTGATGGTGAGTGGTTGACGTACTGGGTGGGAAAATAATACTGCCACAAGCTCTAGGTTGTGGGTGGTAGGTTCGCACTTGCCGGGAAATTTACAGTTTCAATTTGTAATAACTGTCAAAGTCGTTGAGTTTTATGCGGTCATTCATTGTAGCCCTGGCGCACACACCCGCACTCACTCCTGCGACGAGGACATGTGAAACCAGAGTTCCGAACAGAATGCTAGGATATGATAGGAAGAGCTTGCTTAGGATGATGTCCACATTTTTGTGGGAGAGATACTCGTTTACATCAAATGCGATTTATATCCGTAGTTCGCGTTTGTGTTTGTCCACTTGAAGTTTTCGAACTACAACTGAATTGTACAGAAGTTTCGATGTCCACGTAGCAGTGTTTGGGTGATTTGAACGGCGTAGAAGTTAAGACTACGTAAATGAAGTGATGGTAAATCAGTATATCGAAAGTGATGTGCGACATATAGGAATCAGTTAAGTGAACACACAAGTTTAAACGTCCAAAACTGCGGAATGCTTGATGCGATGACTTCCAGAAGCCCAATTTCTTGTTGGCGAAAGCAATGGAATCGGGTAGGAATAGAGTTCAATTGACGGATGTGCACTAAGAGGATGTGGTAAACATTTTTGTAAATCTAAGAACATGAAGAGTGAACGAATAATAGTGGGTTAACAATAATTTTTCAATTACCAATTGTCTGGTTTCGGAACGCGGTATCGTTACGCAATAATATTAAACACGTCACGGGGTCTTGCCATTCGAAAAAGCTCTAGTATCAACTTTGTAAGGTCTAAATGGGACGGCAATGTGTTGTTTAGTATTTTCTTAATTGTCATCAATAGTGAACGCTGTCAGTGAATTTGTAAATATCGAAAAACTGTCGTCATTGTGTCCTAACACACTCTCATCAGATAGATCTCACCCCAAACAATATCAAACTGTTATGTATTCAATTCGTCCTTCGTTTACAACAATATTACTTTTGTCAGCAGAGTTTTAACGTAGCACACAAAATACGAACATCAGCATGTTTTCTTTTTACACAAACGCGCGCAGAAAATGGGATTTTGGAATACCCTTAAATGTCAGGGCAAAGTGCGAGCGGAAAGAGAGGAAGTGGATAAGGAAAGGAGGTATCGGTGTACATTGGTCTTAAATGCCTGGACACCACAACGACGAGGAAACACATGATCAGGTAGAGTATTCCACATTCGTGTGGTTCGGCTAAAGAATGACTCTCTATGTTTGTTTATTGACTGTCAACGTGAATTGATGCGCATTCTCAGATTGACGGGTATCACAGAAAAATGTCTGAAGAGGCGGAACACATTCAGCAACGACCGTGATAATATTGTGACGAATTTACGAACATGAAGCACGCCATCTAGTGTGAGATAGACGACATAGAGAAGTAGGCAAACTGACAGCGGAATAATAAGTGTCAGTCAAGAGTCAAGAAGAAGAAAACTGACAGCGAATGGGAGGATCGATGTTAAGGCAAGTGTAATTAACACGTGTAAAATAAAGTAAATCCATTAAACCAGGAAGAACGAGCTTTTGTAGTTTGATTTAAATTATTTCGCGATCCAGAGATCGGACCTAGGAAGCCGCTAAACGTAAAGCTGAAAATCCGTAACAATATCTATAGAAAAGAGATATGCATGATACGTTGCGCCTATGTTCTAACGACGGAATTGCTCGACTCACAGCTGGGCCCCCAATAAGTTTCACTGCTCATTTTTGCATCCTATCGAGCACGTGTAGTGCAGTTTTGGATGCGCCTGACCAATATGGGAGTTGAACTCCAATTTTGGATGAACATACGCCTTGTAAATAGTGGCCAGGTTGGATGGAGTGAAGTATCTTTTGCATCTCTTTAGGAACCCCATGCATTTGGCCGCACTTTTCGCAGCTTCAAATACATGGTCATTCCAATTAAGAGTCGAATTAATTCGAGTACCGAGGATTGATAGTTCCTTGGCTTCGTCGATGCAAGCGCCGTTCATAGACAGTATATTTACTTTGGGGTTCGCCTTTGGCGACAAGAGACAGCACTGAGTTTTTTGGGCATTGAACTCTACTCGGTTAGATAATCCCCATTGATTATCTTGTTGAGGTCGGAACTCAGTGTATTAAGGATAACCTCCTGATTGCTATTGACGTTCGAAGATTTTGGTCGAGAATGTTCGTATGAGTATGAGAAACTCAATGTGCTATCATCAGACTGGATTGGGTTGTGGGTAATGGACAAGAGATCATTTAAAAAGATGAGGAAGAGGGTAGGTGAGAGTACAGAACCTTAGGGAACACCTACGTTAATTTGATGGGAGGCAGATTTGCCGCCGTTAAGAACCACTTGGATTGAACGACCAGAAAAATAGTCTCTTATCCTTTGGATCAGGGAATTGTCCACTCCATATGAATGTTATCACCATCATCTCCGCTACAATCGAGATTCGGTCTTGGCCTTATTTAGTAAGTCTCTCCACCGGTATCTGGTCCTTATCCGAGACTTGTTAAATTGCCCGTAATAATTTGCTCTTCCGGGCAAGGTTATTAGCCTTGCGCCAACCTTTCTCAGGATGTCGCTGCATGCATGGGTTCACTACTTGGTGGGTGCCAAAGTAGCTATCCAGGGGTGTCAGGTGGAGACTGCATGTCAACTTGGATTGAACAGGGATAAGGATCGCCCTGGCCTTCGCCGGGTTGGAAGCACAGACTTTACCGTGTATGTTCGCTCCCACCCCCCTCTATATGAATGTAATTTTGATAAAAGGGCCGGATGCCAAACTCTCTCGAAGGCTTTCGAGATATCTAGTGCAACAACCTTGCTTTCACCGAAGTAGTGGATGGAATGACTCCACTTTTCGGTAAGGTACACCATCAGATCTGGACTGCCTGCTACGAAAGCCATATTCGTGGTCACTGAGGAGGTCGATTGATTCCACATATTTCGAAAGTTGATGGCTGATGAGTTATTCCATTACCTTCGAGAGAATAGAAGTTAGTGCTATGGGTCGATAAGAAGAGAAGAAAGATTTGTCACCCTTTTTGGGAATTGGCTGAATGTTAGCTGACTTCCATTTATTTTGGGAAACGGCCAGTAGAATAAGACAAATGGAAGAGTTGACGCAGCGGTTTAGAGATCAAAGAGGAACATCTCTTCAAGAGAATTGGGGGAGAATGTCATCAGGATCAGCAGATTTGTTTGCGTTTAGCTCCTTGAGTGCCCGACCAACAGTATGCGATCAGAAGTAAATCAGGCTTATGGTGTGCTGCCTATGGTCAAGTTGAGTCGGAACTGATGTGGTATCCGGCAGCGTTGAGGTGGCTGCAAAATGTGCAGCAAGTACATGCGGTTTCTCTATTGCACTTGTGGCTGGTCTGTCATCGACTATTAGCGAAGGAATGGATCAGGAAACCCACTTTTGGATGTTCTTCACAAATGCCTACTACCTGTGGGAGAGTGTAGTATTTTTTGTCTTACTCTCTGGTCATGCAAGAACTTTACGCGTTGAATATACGCATTGCAGTCATATATAGCTCTCTTAAATCTTTTCTGGTTTTCCTCAGTATTGTTTGATTTATACAACCGGATGCTCAACTCTTTAGCCTTAATGACTTCTCTGCATCCGGAATCGAACCACATATTTTTCTTGGGTTTGATACTCTTTACCGTATGTGGAATATAGGTTCGCATACCACGCAGAATCATGCCTGTCAATGAGTCCGCTATAGAGTCAACATCGTTATTGAGAAAAAATAACGACCAATTTATCTTCCCAAAAAAGTCGTTCAGACCTTCCCAGTTGGCTTTCTCATAGAACCATAGTGTTCTTTTGGGAGTATTCCCGTTAGTGTTGCTGTTGGTTAGAGGAAATTTAGCTGACACGACACAGTGGTCTGAAGTGCTCAAGGGCGAAGAAAACTTCAATTGTGTGTTTGTTTGGGTGGGAGGTGAGAAACAGGCCCAGTGTGTTGACGGAATGACCATCTATATCTGCTACCCGTGTTGGCTAATTGACGAGTTGAGTTAAATTACTTGACTCAGCAAAGAGTTGAACAAGCTGACCCTCAGGTGTTGTGTGTCCGGAGTGACGAAGGTGTAGCGGGGAAGTATGTACCAGCATGGGTACTTGGTTCACTTCCTCCGCCAACATTCTCTTACAGTCACACTACTTCACTGAATGTTCCGCCGATTAATAAGTTGCAAATTATTAAAGGGATAACGCAAGAGTCACTGAGGTGATTGTATGATTTTTATTTTCAATTAAACAGAAAAAACAAGTATTTTAATTCTAGTTTTATTTATGAACGGAGAATTCAACTTTTAAACCAATTTAAATTCCTCATGCTTAATCCGCACTGTTAATTCAATTTATTAGGACACGACACAAACGATTATTCTCCATTATCGCTTCCCTGTGCGCACCAGGGTAGCGATGGAGCCGCGACCCGCTTCGTCGAAGAATGGAATTTGACTCAGCGATCGTCATCTCATGCAGAGATGATTTCGCTAAAAAAAAGGAAGAGAGAGAAAAACTTTTCTCTTAAGGGTGTGACCACTAAGGAAATGCGATCTTTTTGGTACAGTGGTATATGTGCGCGATCGAACAGATTCAATGTGGTTGCACGTGTTCGAAAGTAGGCAGGCGACAAGGACAATAGGGAAAAATGACCAAATGCGCCGTCGGTAATGCGGGTCATTGTTTACACGATGCCTCGTCGCTATTTTCGACGTTAGGAGAAAAAGGTGCTAAAAGCAAATTGGATGTTTATGGCATCTCTGGCTGCAGTAGAAACCGGGTACATATTTGCATTAGAAAATGCTGGAGAATTTGGTTTCGGCGTCTATTGCGCTAATTATATGCAGCTGTTTGGGTTGTTTATTGATAAGACAAACAAAAAAGGTTGCCAGGCAATGTGTATGAAAAGGTATATGACGCGGCTGGGAAAATAGACGGCGCGATATTTATGGTCCCTGTGATTACGGTTACATTGAATGCAATCCGAATTATTTTGTTTACAGCAATTCATCTAAGGGAATTTGACTGACGACGTAGATGCCGAAATTGATTGGAAATTCCTGGTAAGTTAATAAAGAAATCTTAAGGAGCAAGGTATGCGAAGAGAATGCATGAAGGTAAGTTTTCTTTACAGGGACTTAAAGATCATAGATTTGATCTCTTAAATGCGTGCAGCATTTTTAGGTACTAATACTGTTGCATTAGCAAACTAAAGGGAGTAGGGTAGTAGTTATGGGGGTTTTTCAGGTAAGTAGACCGTAGGGTTTGGCGGAACCGCTACAAAGGCACTGAGAGTTATGCACATTGAAAGCACCCGCAGTAACGATTTCAGTGTGGGGATATAACATATGGTCAAGATCTTATCTTATCCCACCGTTCATGCTATTCACCTGAAATATACTATTTCCCAAAGGACGCATAGCTAAACTTATTATCCTATGCAGGTAATGCATAATTGAGTTTAGCTACCCTTTTTGCCATACGGCAACTCCATTTTTGCTAGGCCATGAGATTTCTATAGGAAATCGCATCATATCGGTTAGCAACAACAAGTCGAAGCAGACGACATTGTTACATACTCATGCAACCACTGGGGAATTGATCGAAATATCTAATTAGTTCTCATGATAAATTACCCTAGCCAATTTGGCGTCACTTCGGCTTTTCTTCAGATCATCCATTCGCTTGGGATCAATGATCTCTTTTCGCAGGTGAATAGCGCCGGCTACATTTCCTCTCCTCCATAATTCTGTTTCCATACGGCTCAATGCACTCTGAGATCACCACAGCCGTAACACTAGGGCAGTAGGTCATACTTAGAAACTGAATTTGATACCAGCACACACAACCAAACCCACCCCGAGACCATCAACGATTCGTACGTTACTGTACGACGCCTATTTAGAATTGAATACGGATGACGCCGTGTATGTGAGCGTCCAAGTGTTAATTTAATCAAAGCTTGGGTCAAGAAGTTCGAGCAAATGGGATCGACAACGAATATTTAACAAACAGGGGGGGGGGGGGGGGGGCACGTTCAAGAAGAAGCAATGAGAACATTCGGGAGGCTGAAATTTCCGTAAGGAACGATCCATAATCAGCATGTGTCAGCGAGTTTTCCAAAGTTTGCGTAGTCGATTGCAGGAGTGCCAACGACGAGACGGGGCCCATCTCGACGATGCCATTTAAAAAAAATAAATTTCAATAAACGCTTATTACGTTAAATAAAGTATAAAATAACATTTGTAGTTTTATTTCTATTCATGTTTCAAATGTGCAAAAATGTATGGCCCACCCTTTATATGGCAGATTGCTCTCCGTAGTGGAAAACAACTGAACATTATTGAATCATCAATATAGCTACAGGAAGTTGTGATAGACTATGGGCGCCATCAGAAAAATGGACCACTTGGCAGCTGAAGCAATACAACGAGAAGAGGAATAAAGAAATACTGTACTGTAGTAATACTGTAGAAGAGAAGACCTAACGTTGATCAAACTATCAGGGTAGCGGAGCACGAATTTGAAGTAGTGCAATCCTTTAACTACCGATAACAATATGGAAGAAGAAATATGCGAACGGCTGATCAAATCCAACAAAGCCTACTATGGTCTATCAAGGCTCTTTAAATCCCGAAATTTATCCAGAACATCCAAGCTACTACTGTACAAGACCGTGGTCTTACCAGTACTCATGTTTGGATCCGAGACGTGGGTGCTTAATAGAACGCACTCTGAACTCTTAGCCGCGTTCGAGAGGAAGGTCTTAAGGAGAATTGTTGACCCCGTATATGAGGGAGGATGATTCCGGCGACGCTACAACCATGAGTTGTACGCAATCTACCTTGAAGCTAATGTTGTCAGAAAAATCAAGCTCGATAGACTCCGGTGGGCGGGACACCTAGCTCGAATGAGCGAAGAGGAGCCTGCCGGAAAGTCCTTTGTGGCAGGATGTATGGAAGGAGACAGCGCGGCAGACCTCGTCTGCGATGGAGGGATGGCGTAGACCAGGACGCCCAGAGCCTGGGAGTGCCAAACTAGATGACATCGGCTCGAAATCGGGACGGTGGAGAGATTTGTTAAATAAGGCCAAGACCGGATCCCGGTTGTAGGGCCGATGATGATGATGATGATGATTATGTACTGTAGTAACGTTGTCTATAAAAACTACGGTTAAGGGTTAATATCACCTTGTGTTCACTAAAATTCACGTGATTTTTTAAGACGTACCACGACCTCCAGGAAAGAGATAAAGTTATGAGATTCCATGCATATGAAAGAACTAGTCTTTAACTCAAAAAAAAAAAATATTATTTTAATTTTACTAAAATAGATGATAAAACGAGCTGGGCTACCATAATCATTTGGAGTCTAGACGTAGTCTTTCCAAACTACAATAAGAACATGGCTGAAATGGATCGTCCATCTCTGTTGTAAGAAATCGTCACGGCCGTGCTTCCACTAAACATTCCTAATTTCCAAATATTTTTCCACTACCCTATCAATTTTCTTTTACCACAACCTTGTTCATTTTAAACACACGCGTTCTTTAGCCGAACCACACGAATATGGAATTGTAGCGATCCTAAATCGCTACACCTATCCAAATACCCAATATCATTAAATAATCCCATCCAAATCCCCAATACTTCCCATTAAGCAAATCCCAATTTCATATTGAATCATATGAGCGATAAATTAAACCAAAAGTTAATTTGTGGCACATTGATTCAATTCCACATAATACATCCAAATTCCATATTGAGTCACATGAACAACGAATTAAACCAAAAGTTAATTCATCGTACATTAACTCAATTCCCAAAATTCTGACATCATGAAATGCTTAATTCAAAACGCATTTCATGATTCCCCTTTCTAGAACCTATCCAACCAACCCTCTAACAAATTCCCAGAACACAACTCCAATTGAAGCGCACAAAGTCTTGTGTGTGCTTCTGGGAATTTTGACAATAAAATAGTTGACAATTCTCAACTAAGGGCAGTAATTTTCAATTTCGCATCAGTCGAAATCCAGGAGGCCGAACCCATGGCCAACCAGTAATCCGCGACAAAAGGGAGCTTTTATAAACCGACCTCTGACAAATTAAATCTTAAAAATAAAGACCAGTAGAAACAAGGGGGGAGGCTTTCTTCGTCTTTCTTTTCTATTACGGTCCGACCAACATCGAAAACATTGAAGTTTCTCAGGTTAACTTGGCTTCGGGTTTGGATCGACCAACATTGAAAACATTGAAGGCACCGAGAGGCACGGAAGACAGCGAAGCCACCGAAGGTACCAAAGGCACGAAAAGAACCGAAGAACCGGCGGCCCATGGAGGCCATCGAAAACATTGAAGTTTCTCAGGTTAACTTGGCATCGGGGGATTTCCTATAAAGAGGCAAGGCACGTTAACGACGCCGCCGCCTCAGGACCCAAAAGAATGCTCTGCAAAAGCACGTATCTCCTCCGCGTTATAATCTCAATACCTCAATACCTAAGATAAGAAATCTTCTCCACTCTTTCGTTCACATTATACATTAACATTTAGGTATTTTTAAAACTCCTTTTAGGCACGTGATCCATTGTACAACGCCTGAAAACATTATATCTTTAAAATGGTCAGAATATCACCGGCCTATCTTTCGCAGGACCCGGTGTTTTCTAGAAGATTAGTACATCCCACTTCATGACTGCGTTATCAGCTACTGAGGCAAGAAGGCTATTGTGCGTCAACCCCGTGATATCACAAATGTAGACATTCCGTCCACGCCGTAATTCCCGAGATGATAAGCGGCAACAAAGCGTCACATGTGGGTACACCCGACAGACAAGACGTTTCCCGAGTTCATTAATTCATGTAGAATTTGCAACCAAGTTTTATTTATAGGTCGTGCAAGATGAAACCTTCTTGAGCAAAGTTAGCTTCTGAAAGCCTTCTGTGCTTATTTATCTTGTGGCAGATATTCCATAAAATCTGTGTCCAACAAAATCTGGCGGTGGTTTTATTCGAGTTTGATCAATTTCGTCGTACAATTTCTATATTCGTATGCGTGTATATCAAAAAGCCTTTGTATTGGGGGCCAAAAAAAGGAAAAATGGAATTCTCCCTTTCAAAGGATGACAATATAAATGCATATGAGGTAAGGGCATATCCGCTTTGATTCGACACCGTATTGCATCAAAATGCTTGTCCTCAGCTCACATTGCTGCTCCTTGGGGATACGAATAGACTTACTTACATATTGAGTTGAATTTATAACAGCAAGAAAGAATGAAATGTCCTTTACTCGTATAACATTCTCTCTCGCTTTCTCTGGTTGACTCGCTCTCTATACCGCTGCTTGTTCAGAATGCGATAAAGTCACATCCTGCTTTATGTACTTAACAGACAAGATACAAGTGCCGTAACCTAACTCAAGCAAGGTGCCGCTTTCTTCGCAAAGCAGGAAACATAATGTCCTCTTTTATTCAAGTGCTGGTACTGCACATCCTTTGGATAACTTATTCAAAGGAGGGTAATCTAAGCCTTTTGAACATCGATTTGAGGGCTTTCCACAAAACGCTCGGTTTCATTTACAAATCATTGATGACACATCTACCATCTAGACATAGCGGAATGGCATATCCATGGTTGGAGACATGGTAGCCTCTTAATGACATCCAAATGTGAATTGATGGCCTCGCGTAGGGAAAGATAGATTTCACTCACGTACGGATCGACCGGCAGATTCGTCGAACTGAGTGTTGTTTGAAGTCTGAATCGCGATTTGTATGCGCGGCATGAGTGTTAACGAATATCGGTTACGCATGGCAGTTGGACCGTAACGATTGGCTTGACTTCGAGGTACACGTTGTCAGCGGAAGCATATGTCATGGCTTTGAATTAGAAGTCTGTACACTGCTGATGATGGCATCCTCTAGGCGTCAACAAGAAAAAGTTACAAGTTTGACAGTTATGAATTCGGCAGAGATACTGGCTTGTGGATATACACCTATGTTCTTTTTTTTCAGGAAGTGATTATTTTCATAAGTAACTCACGTGAATCTTAATAACAAGAAAACGACGGATGTAATTCATTTAAAAGAGATTAATGCGACGGGCGTGCGACACACAACTGATCAACCTCAATAGAATTGTGAGAGGTATCTAATCAATCGATTGAGAATAGAATACTAATAAGCCTTTGGCCAACGAGTTAATTGTAGCACTTAATGGTATCGTTGTGAAAATTAGCCTTGCAAATCATATTCGCTCATAAACTGCATCTGGAATTAAAATAGATACAACGGTTACGGCTTATTACGATTGAAACAGAGTTTAACAAACTGACATGTACATGCACTGATGGGGCCAAGCCTTAAACTTCTGGGAAGAAAACTATTCCGTAATTATTATTCTTATTGAATTTAATGGTGTCTCTATTTTCTGTTAACTGTTATGACCGGGAAAAGGATAGTGAGGATAGGGAGCCGAGAAAAAATAAAAAAGTAAGAGTGAGGGCAATAACAGTTTGGGTAAGTATATTTGTAGTCAGTTCTGGTATATTCGCCAGAAAACCCTGTAGCTACAAAAACCTCCGTAGAATAGTTAACGAGAACCCACGATAGATTGGAAAACGAAGAAACCTATCGAGGTATTCATATTTGCAGGAACCTCCCTACACCTGAACGATTATTAATATATTCACGTGGCATAAAGTCAATGTTTGGATAAAAACTTAAACATACTGACTGTGTTCTCTCTACATTTTCCCGATTGCAGACAACCCTATTCTTCGTTCTCAAAATCGAATTGATCAAATAACAATTATGTTACAATTCCATATTTATAACTTACAAAATGTTATGTTATAATGAGAAGTAAAATTAATTTGTTCGGGAATTGTATGTATAAATCGTTACATAATTAAAACCCCCCGCATGATTGACCTGATTCGCGTCCTTAAGTCTAAAAAAACAAGATTTCCTAAATCCCACATACCAGTTCTCTAAATGTAAATTCATTATGCTGTTTAACAACTGCAAAATATTGGCAGAGGACGCTGTTTCTATATAGCGGAACAGTTTATTCCATCCTTCAATTCCTTTGCACATTCCAATACAAAGGATTTTCCCAAGTTAATGTTCGCCTTTTCAGATACAAAAAGTACAGGCTATTCACTAATGAATAGTTGCAATATCCGGTGAAAACTATGCGTGAGTATACTCTTCAACTCGCTTCATTTCCCCTTTTCGGGAAGAACTTTGTAATTCTGCATTCCAGGAATTACCCAAGCCTCTAAAGGAGGACACACAGTATACCCTTTGCTTTTGCTTTTCGTTGCAAGGGAAACCAAATCAACCCGCTAATACAAGCTGCTCTTCCTTTGCAATTTTCCCATTCTATGTAGCTTCATTGACTGTTGAGCAAATTCGCGAGAGTTTATTGGCAGTTGGTGGGCGGGCTCTACCTTTAAAACAAATCGTGATTTTAAGTGTCAACCCAAAAAAGGACTGGAACGACATACCGGTTTATTGGACCACTCAGCGGCTTAACAATCGTACTGGTCATGATTGGCAAAATCTTAGAGGAATACTACTGAATCCTCATAAATACGGGCAGCTCGACATCTTTTAAAAAATCCATATCGAGACCCAGAAGTTAGTCAAACGTTATGCTAGAACTCTTTGGCATAACACCTGCTATGTGACTATCACTCTATCAAGACCTGCCGGCAATGCCGAGGACGACACCACAATCTGCTACAGAACAGATTACCTTGATCACGATGAAACCTCTATGACAGCATCAAGAAGTGGGTACAAGACCTAAATCGCAAAACGAACAGAATTCGACAGTCTGCTTGCACCCCATCAACCCTCATCCTCAATAGTTGACAGTGCTCGATAGAGCTAGAGTGATTGTTCAATCGGAACTCCAAGGCTAGGTTGAAATTTGTGGTGTTTCTAACAGATACACACGCAATATGCGAACAGATAGTGAAGAATAACACCGAAAAAAAGCAATACCACATCAGTTGAGTGTACTTGAAAATAACAAAAATAACATTCTATCTTTTAGTGATTCTAACCATCACAGCGCTGGCTTGAATCACACCTGCTCTACCATGATCACAAACACCATAAGTATATGCTCTGGCGGACCCACCAGAAGACACCTTCATCTCACTCGCCCAACGGCTGCGCCTCCGATGTTCTTGTTTTCCGGTGTCGGAGGTGCTCGCTGCCTAACGGCAAAAGTGCTAGCATCAATCACCGTACTGCCTAGATTTAATAGCTCCCAACATTGCACCCTCAAGTGGTCCACCACGAGCGCTGGCGGGAAATCTCTCATTCATAACGTATGTAGAGCTAACAGATCTGAACATTGATTCGAACGACAAGATAGATCTTATTATCGGAACCATATCTTTTCTTATTTTCAGGAGTTGAGGAAAAATGAGAACTTCGATCTCATCCCTCAGACTACCCACTGGGGACGGGTACTGACAGGTGCGACATTCTCAAAATCATCATAAAGCATGACGTCTGAACTGCCATCAAGTTATCATCGATCGCAAGTTGCATAGCCTCTTGAAAAAGTCTTGGATCCAAGAAGAAATCACAACCCGGAGCTCAACCCCAAGCGCCAATGCTTCAACTCATAGACGTGACACACATGGTCATTACGTAGTTTACCTACCTCTCGACTCCAACTCACGTCAATTGGGTGACTCTACAACTGCAGCTTGCAACACGTCTCAGCCGATGAAGAAAAGGTTTAGGCGTCTACATCAATTCCGTGGCTATTCAAGAGGTTCATGAAAGAGTGGCTCCTCTATAGTATAGTGGTTAAGTATACCCGCCTGTCACGCGGGAGACCGGGGTTCGATTCCCCGTTAGGGAGCCTCTGGCGCAAGACTAATAACCTTGCCCGGAAAAAAAATCATTATGGAAAATTTAACAAACCTCAGGACTTGCTAAATAAGACCCAGACCGGCTCCCGGTTGTAGTGCCGATGATGATGATGGAAGAGTAGATTACGCTCAACCACAAGAGCGAAACTAACACAGGAAACAGCGACTCTAGGTGACAATCGTAAGGGCGAAGAGGATCATGGGTACCGAGGGTCTCGCATTCTTAGGTGAAAATAACACACGAAGAAGTTCGCGATAAAGCAACAAGAAAAGAGAAGAAAAAATAAAAGTCATGGAAGAAGAAAAAAATGACACGTCAACGAGATCTCATCAAAATCGCAGCCTTGCGTACCAAATTCGAAAACTCCAGCAAAACTTCCATGGAAATGGTGTTAGCTTAAGGGGACATGGTGAAGACGTGACGACAACCGACAAACGATAGTTATCAAATCTCTCAACGGAACGGTCTTATAAGTCAGGTCAGGTACTTTACACACTTTTTTGTCCCCTGTTTAGAAATTGAATAAAAAAATAACTCTTGACAAAAGTAGGCCGAAATGTGAGTACAAGTGCTTAATGATTACTGTCTAAATAGCGACTGACCACATTCTCAACCAAAATCGTATTATCTCGAACGAAAGCTCACCAACGCACTTGTGGTTAGAACTGTAAACGATTCTTGGGGGACAGATCATGAGAGGTGTAGCACCATTCCGGCAATCAACAAACAGCAGGTGACTGAAAATCCACTCATAAGCAACAGAATGAGAGCTGCTGGCTCCTAACGTTTGGTGATTCGATTTCGATCGTACACAGGTGTAGTGATCCTAAATCACTACTCCCATACAATCCCCATTATTACCTATAATTCCAACCTTATTCCCATAGTGAATCATATGAGCGACAAATTAAACCAAAAGTTGATTTGTCGCTCATTGATTCAATTCCCAATTATCTTACCCTTACTCATTACCCAAATCATGTTCCCCAATTGAATCATATGCACAACAAAGTTAACCGAAAGTCCATTTGTCGCACATTGATTCAATTCCTATTAATCCTAACATCATAAAATGCCGAACTCCAAATGGATTTCATGATCTTACCTTCCGGGAATTTGTTTGAACAAATTCTTTTGACTTCCCAGAATCAAATTCCAATTGAGGCACACGAAATCATGTTTGTGCTTCTTGGAATTTTTAAGTAAATCTTTTAGCAAATCTCTGGCGCCACAGAGTAAAAAAGGGCGGCACATTGTAGCTTCGTGATCAGTATCAAACATGTGACCCACATTCTTCAAAGGGGCCTCGGTGGGTCTAAGCAACTGCACAACATCTTGAAGTGGAGCAACAAAGTTGACACCAAAGTTAAACTTCTCTGCTATACGCAGCTAATCCGATCTGGAATATCATACGCCTTTCTCATATGGTCCTGCATATCTTCGGCCCAAATGGAAAGACTTCGAGTTTTCGAAAGAAAACTCCTCAGAAGATGCATCAACCACTTTAGAAGGTCTAACTGTCGCCATTATCCGAACTCTCACCTATACGAAGGTGCCCCCATTATCCCTTTCGACGAGTAGTTGTTACAATTAGCATATAAGTACCTCGAAAGCATTCAGAACAGCGAGAACAGAGTTGTACCGGAGTCTTGCGTTCTTGGCCCTTCTCTCTCTCGATCTCTTCGGATCAGACCACCACAATTTCTTCTTCAGTACAAAACTGAACAAAGCACCCTTCCCAACAACATTCCCCTCTATAATAGAAGATTCCTGGACCCATCCCATAGGGTCTACTGCTGACACACTACAACACGCACGCACAGTACAAGACAGCACAAGCACACACGCATACACACCGCCCAAAGCGCAGATTATCAGACACCAAAGACGTGATCTGCGTTTACTACCGCACCCAAGACCTACCGGTCTTGTACGATTTCTTCCCCACCGTCCCTCCATCAAAGTAGTTAGAGAACATCCGAACTAACCCTGTCCACACTATCCTTAGATACCCCCCCCCCCCCCCCCCTCTTTTTTTTTCTTTTTCAGATATCTCGAGATCGAGCCCAACATCCTCACGGATGTGGTTGATTCTGGTTATCGTAAGATAACCTGCGGTAAGAAAGGCCATCGGGCCAGCTGCAGGAACTGCCCCAAATATAAAGAGATAGCGCACAGAACCAAGGAGACTCGAGCTAAACAAATAGCCAAGTCAAACTTCGGAAAACAGGCCACACAAAATTTCATCCAAACTGGATTTACATTCGCTGATATGGTTAAAAGGATAAAAACAAAGAATATGAAATCTCCACCACCGCTCCACCAAAAACATAGTTAAGTTCCTAAGCGATCCGCTATACAGGCCAACACAATGCCACACATCCAAGCGGCGGCACAATATCCTCCAACGGGGCAACCCTTAATGCTCGAGAAACTACTTAGTCTCTCCCGCTTGATTGAGGATATTCGTCCCCGATATGAAAAACTAACAACTGAGGCTGAGAGGGATGCACTCCTTTTCACGGCATATGTAAGACATACGCTTCAAAATTGATCCCAAAATTAAAGTTATCCTTATAAATGTCAGCTCCCTTGTTTCGCTATCAAAGCGTATGATAGTCTCTGACTTCATAAAGGATAACCGGGCAGACGTGGTTCTTGTAACCGAAACTAGGTTGCATCCATGTCACCGTCCCACCTTCCCAAACTTTTCAATGATTCGAAGAAATCGAACCCTCACTGGCGGCCCCACCATCAACGGAGGTGGCATCTGTATTCTAGTTAATAGCGAACTTCGTCATGAAGCTATTGACCTCCCATATTTCGAGTCCATAGAGTTCTCCGGGGTTGAACTGCATGTAGCTAATAACGGCCCCATTAATCCCGGGGATATCAGCCAAATAATAACGTCCTCGGGACATACACCCTTCATAAGAGCGGCGATTTTAACTCCAGACATCCCAACTGGAACAACTCTGTCTCTTGCCCAAATGGCACAAAATTGTACCAATGGTACACCGAAAACTCGCATGCCCTAAATTTTGAAATAGTGGCACCTACTGTTGGTACGCGAGGTAACTCAATTCTGGACATCTTTCTCGTGTCCAAAGATTTACTTCCCCAAATCTCGCCTCCCCAAGTATCGGTGGGTGTAAATGACCACAACGGTATGACCACATTCATTCGCAGCCATCGAGCATCCCGGGCTCATATCAGATACATACCCGATTATGGGCGCACAAACTGGGACAACTTCAATGTCACATTGAACGAAAAACTTCACCAACTCTCTCTTCCCACTGACAGGAACCTAACGACGATTGAGATAAATAAAGCTGCAGCTCGACTTCACGAGATTCTAGTTGAAACTTCGGAGGCCCATGTCTCGAAGTACAAACTTAAAAAGACTTATCAGATTCCCCATGACGACTTCATTCTTCATCTCATCCGGGAGCGTAAAAAGCGTAAAAAAGAAGAGATATCGTCACCGTTTCACACAAAGGGAGCCATTACTGCGATCCATTATCCACAATATTGGCACACTGATAAAACAGAGAATCCAAAACAATCGTACCCGACAATTGGAAGACTACTGAAAGGTATTTAGATGGATCAGAACATTTATAAAAATGTTAAAAACATATGTGGCACTTCTCGTATCACTGGGCCAATCATGCACAACGGTCTTGTTGTCAATAATGATGCCAATAAAGCAAACATCATTGGAGAGACCCTTGAAAATAATTACAAGCTCACTCTCGAGGTTGGCCACCCGGACACTAATGTAATAATTAGTTCAGAGGTTCACAATAAATTAGACAACTTTAACGAGCCAATAGTTGTCTTTAACTCAGCTAACAGTGCATACTTCGACGTCACACGTGATAATAGTCACGGTTTCGTCACACCAAATACTATTTCGCTCCTCACCTGCATCAGCAAAATATATGAACAGTTCATATACGAGAAGCTAAATAAATTTATCAGTGTCAGGAACCTAATACCTGATTTCCAATTTCGATTTAGAAGAGCGCACAGCACCACCATGGCTCTCAACATATTTCAAAACCACGTTTGCGTGAGCCTCTTTAAAAGGTGAGCCTGGACATTGAAAAGGCACAACCTGGATCGAAGGTCTCGTTTTTAAATTACTGAATACTGGCCTCAGTAAAACGCTGTGTAGTATCATCTACCAGTTCGTTTTAAACAGAACCTTCCAAGCTCGAGCGAATGGAAAGCTTTCCCGAACTTTCACCGCCGATGAAGGCGTAGCACAGGGCTCGACTCTAGGCCCCATCTTATTTAATATCTACACCTCAGATATTCGTGGCCCTGTGGGCAGGAGAGTAAACCAGATATGCTATACGGATGACGTCCTAGTATACACGTCATCCAAAAGCCCTAAACTCACAACAAATCGACTCAACCGTCACCTAGACGAACTGTATTAGTATTACAATCGATGGAAAATCCGACTTAATTCAGCCAAAGCAGTAGCTATCATTCTGAGTAGTAAACACTCCCAACCTACTTCTCGATATTCACAGAATATCCGAATACAAATGGGAGGTACTACGATTAGACCACAGGACGGGATAAAATATCTTGAGGTCATCTATACCCCAAAAAAGAATTTCACCAAACATGTGACCCACATTCTTCAAAGGGGCGTCGGTCGGTCTAAGCAACTGCACAACATTTTGAAGTGGGGTAACAAAGTTGACACCAAAGTTATGCTTCTCTGCTATAAGCAGCTAATCCGATCCGGAATATCGTACGCGTTCCCATAAGGTCCTCCATATCTTCGGCTCAAATGGAAAGACTTCGAGTTTTCGAAAGGAAACTCCCCAGAAGATGCACCAATCAGTCTAGAAGGCCTGACGGTCGTCATTACCCTAACTCTCACCTATACGAAGGCGCCTCCATTGCCCTTATCGACGAGTAGTTGCTACAATTAGCACACAAGTACCTCGAAAGCATTCAGAACGGCGAGAACCTACTTGTACGGGAGTTTTGCGTTCTTGACCCTTCTCTCTCTCGGTCTCTTCGGATCAGACTACCACAATTTCTTCCTCAGTACAAAACTGAACAAAGCCCCCTTCCCAACAACATTCCCCTCTATAATAGAGGATTCCTGGACCCATTCCATAGTGTCTAATGCTAACATACCATACGCACACACGCGCGCACAGTACAAGACGGCACAAACATACACATACACACCGACCAAAGCGCAGATCATTAGATCTGCGTTTGCGACGGCACTCAAGACCTACCGGTCTTGTACGATTTCTTTCCCACCATCGCTCCATCCAAGTAGTTACAGATCTCCTGAACTAACCCTGTCCACACTATCCTTAGATAACCCCCCCCCCCCCCCTTCCCTTTTTTCTTTTTCAGATATCTCGAGATCGAGCTCTACATCCTCACGGATGTGGGTAATTCTAGTTATTGCAAGATGACCAGAAGCCAGAATTAAGATGAAGGGCACATCTGTCCCTGTCTCGCCAAAGTCGGCCTCTCGCCACCTATTTTTTTTCCTTTTTGCTTCGTGATCAGTCGAAGTCCAGAAGGCGTTCAGTCGAAATCCGGAGGCCGAGGCAACGGCCAAAAGTTTATAAATAAAAATTAAGAAAATAATTGAATATATAACAAAGTCAAACAGCCTTTTCATATTGGACACCCTGCCAGGAGCCATGGAGGGAAGCCACTCCACCGAGGTAGGCCTATAAAAAGCAATTAAAAAATATAACATTACACAGGCATAGTTGTTTAAAGAAACTTTACTTCAACATAAGATAAACAATGACATTCATGAGTATGATATTGTAAACAAAAGAATTCAGCACCGAGCCTTAAGCCAACTAATATGACATCAACACACTGATTCTGGAGCCATCTGGAGGAATACTAGAGAATACACGAAACTGGCAAAAACGTCAGAAGCAGACGGAACCACCAGAGAACACGTGCAAGAACGAAGAAAAAAAGAGGAGACGAGGAATTGAGGAATTTTAACGGAGCAAAAGAGGTTGTCCTTGAACATTGAAGCGCTCTTGCGATCCAGTGGTCGAACTCGCGTAAAAGAACGGATAGTTTGAAACTGGACATAGTTTAACGGTCGTGTGCGAAGTAAAAACGTAGCAATTGGTGTCAGAAGTGGGATCGCGGAGTGATCGTGGACAATGGTAAAGTTTGCCGACCTAAGAATACCTCAATTGAGGGATGAATTGGAATCTCGACGATTGCCCGGAACAGGACAAAAGGCGGAACTGCAAGCACGATTGCGGAAGGCACTGGAGGATGAGGGCATCGAAGTTGAAACCTATGAGTTTTACCAAGGTGCTACGAGACCTTCATCCGAGGTCAAGGAGTAGTTGATGGAACCCCAACCAACTCTAGCATTCGACATGAACGTGCTTTTACAAGCAATGACACAACAATTGGCGGAGCAGTCTTCACGTATGGAAAATCAAATGGCGGAACAGTCCTCACGCATGGAGAATCAGTTGACGGAACGCATAGAGAAGCAGCTGGCGGAGCAATACTCGTGCATGAAGAACCAGTTGGCAGAACACACTTCACAAGTTAAGGACCAACTAGCGCACATCGAAGGAAATGCCGCTAAGTTGCGGGCGAGGCAGGACCAAATGGAAGGCGAACTACATCACTTGGAATCGAAACTTAGGGAATTCGATAGTCATATGCGTGAAAGACAGTCAAGCGTACCAGTTACGACTGTCAATGCGATGAAACTTAAGGCCCCAACCTTTGATGGAACTGTGCCGTTTAGTGTTTTTAAACTACGGTTCGAGACGACAGCACAAACTAATCATTGGACAAGGACGGACAAAGTGGCAGCGTTGGTGGTATCGCTGAAAAGCCCCGCCGCCGATGTGCTACAAACTGTTCCTGCAAGTGATCGTAGCAATTATGACGCAATAATGGCTGCGATTGAACGGCGTTACGGCAGCGATCATAGGAAGCAGATGTTCCAGATAGAGTTGATGAATCGCCACCAAAAAGCAAACGAGCCGTTACAAGAATATGCAATGGAGATAGAACGGCTCGGGCACTTGGCAAACGCAGATGCACCCGCGGAGGTAATCGAAATACTCAAAACCCAGGCGTTCGTCAATGGTTTGAAGGATGCAGATACAAAACGAGCAACGTACTCTACGCCGAAAAGGACATTCGCGAAAATAGTGTCGTTTGCATTGACACAGGAAACAGCAAGTCTGTTAAGCAAACCAGTGCATAGAGTTCATCGCGTGGAAGTGGAACCGAACGAATCCCTGAAGAAAAGTGTGAGGGATCTCATAAAGACTATGACTCAAATGATGTCAACCGGACGCAAGGGCTCCGACGGAAAATGTTATAATTGCGGAAAAGCTGGGGACTTTTCACGGGATTGTGATGCACCACGCAAGGGAAAAGGGAATGGAGGAAAGCGAGGACCAGAAAACGCTCGTGGTTCCTCTAGAGAAAACCCATCGTTAAACTAAAAAGGACCAGCTCAAAGGGGCAAAAGCTGGTTCCCGTAACGGACTGCCCCACAATCCCCGTTTCACATATAAATCGGAGCAACAATAATCTAAACGTGAGTGGAGCCGTGAATGGACGATTGCTGATCTTAACTCTGGATACAGGCGCAACCCGTTCCATCATTAGATCGGACCTGGTAGGAGATGATGCCGAACCGTTGAATGGTTGTAAACTGCGGACAGCTTGGATAGAAAGGCTGCAGAACTATGACTGCGAGATACAACACCGAAAAGGAGGACAGCATGGAAACGCCGATGCACTCTCTCGACGCCCATGTGCAGTGGAGTGTAAACACTGCTCAAAGGCTGAACGATGTGAAGGGATAGTCGACATCCGCTTATTGAGTCTCGGACCTGATGCAGAATGGGACTCCAGTGCTATGAGAAAAAGCCAACTGGACGATGCCGATTTGGTCAAGATCCTGAAAGCAAAAGGATTGGATGAAAGACCAGCAAAGGAAGGAATGTCATCGGTAAGTCCAGTGGCCAATGCGTATTGGGCGCAATGGGACAGCCTGATATTAATAGGCGGAGTATTACATCGCCAATGGGAAAGCAATGATGGTAGATACACCTCCGATTTAATTGTCCTACCAAAATCAAGGATAGCAGCCGTGTTGGAAGAATTCCATAATGGACCAAGCGGAGGACACCTCGGCGTTGCAAAAACCCTGGAGAAAATAAAACAACGGTTTTACTGGGTGAATGGCCGGAATTCTTGCTAACTGGATTAAAAACTGCACACAATGTATGGCAGCCAAGGGCCCAAAAGTCAAAAGCAGAGGGAAGTTACAGCAGTATAATGCCGGAGCGCCATTTGAGCGCGTCGCAGTGGATGTAGCTGGCCCTTTCCCTACTAGTGACTCCGGCAACAAATATGCACTCGTGGTGATGGACTATTTCAGTAAGTGGCCCGTAGTGTATACGATACCAAACCAGGAGGCTAAAACTGTAGCCGAAGCTTTCGTGCAGAATTGGGTCACGCGATTTGGAGTACCGATCGAGTTACATTCGGATCAAGGGAGGAATTTCGAGTCTGCTATCTTCCAAGAAATGTGCTCACTGCTGGGCATCAAAAAGACACGGACGACGGCTCTGCACCCACAGTCGGATGGAATGGTTGAGAGGTTCAACCGTATGCTCGAGGAACATTTGCGAAAAGTCGTCGACAAATGTCAGCGTGATTGGGACAGGCACATCCAAATGTTTTTAATAGCACACCGATCAGCAGTACACGAAACTACCGGACACCCACCTGCACACATCATCTTTGGTACAGACTTGAGGCTCCCATCGGACCTGAAATTCGGTAGCAACGGGGCCACTATTAAAGCCGGAGGCAGCTATTGGGAGGTGCTCCAATCCGAGATGGACGAAATACACCGTCTCGTGAGGCAACGAACGCGGTTGATGAGCAACAAAATGAAGGATCGGTATGATCGAGCCATGAATTCCGAGGGATTCCAAGAAGGCGATTTAGTACTATTGTACAATCCCCAACGGAGGAAGGGTCTGTCCCCAAAACTGCAGACATCGTGAGAAGGCCCATATAAAGTCTTAAAGCGACTAAACGATGTGGTGTATCGCATACGGAAGAGGCAAGGGAAGATAAAAGTTGTGCATATAGAGAGACTATCCCCATTGGGATCATGGAATTTGGAGTCTGATCGGGACGATCAGACTTGAGTGGGGGGTAGTGTCACAAATTCAAAACCGACACACTTGTCAACGGTTAGCGTGGCCTCATGGCGTCGCACCGATCCTTAAGCCAACTAATATGACATCAACACACCGATTCTGGAGCCATCTGGAGGAATACTAGAGAATACACGAAACTGGCAAAAACGTCAGAAGCAGACGGAACCACCAGAGAACACGTGCAAGAACGAAGAAAAAAGAGGAGACGAGGAATTGAGGAATTTTAACGGAGCAAAAGAGGTTGTCCTTGAACATTGAAGCGCTCTTGCGATCCAGTGGTCGAACTCGCGTAAAAGAACGGATAGTTTTAAACTGGACATAGTTTAACGGTCGGGTGCGAAGTAAAAACGGAACAATATGATGCCGTCGGAAGCCGTAGGTTCAATCGTCTAGAGCCGTAGTGCAGACTGGAGTTTTATTTAACAATAAGAAAAAAAAAATGTTAAAGTATATTTCTTTAATCTGTCTAATTGTATATCCTCCCTTAAAATAGATTTCCTTGATTTAATATCAATTTATGTGTCCACCACAGACGGTTCCAGCGCTGAAGTTCCTTAGCAAATTTATACTCTTAAAGTCTGACGACTGCTGCTGACAAATTAGAAGAGTTCACGCAAGAAATTTCGCTACCGCGTTCTAATAAAATAACCAATGAACTCATAAGAGCAATAGATATAAAACATCTACATCAACAAGTTAGTTGGCAAATCCAGAGGTGTTAAAGGGAATAACTTTTATAATAACATCGAACAGTACCCTGCGCCCCAAAACAACAATCAGGAGACACAGTATATAAAATTCCTGTGATTATGGTTAGTAGAATAACCTGTTCAAACAGACGATTATGTGGATTATAAAATGAGCGTAGGGCACGATAACTTTCGCGAACTAAACCACAATTTTCGGAATAAATTTCCACAATTTGCAAGCGTTGCTCCGGCGACAAAACAAACTAAACACTAATCCGGCTCAATTGTAAATTGACTGTCACTAGAAACAGTGTTGCTAAATTGAAAATCAAACCTCTAAAAGAAACGGAGATAATAAATAAATATGTATAAATAAAACCGAAATGTTTTACTAAATTAGTCTCGTGATTTTAAAGCCGCCCTCGAAAACCCATTTTTAAACAGTGATGATAGGCTCCGCGATAGTATAGTGGTTAGTATACCCGCCTGTCACGTGGGAGACCGGGGTTCGATTCCCCGTTGGGGAGCCTCTGGCGCAAGACTAATGACCTTGCCCGGAAAAAAAAATCATTATGGAAAATTTAACAAGCCTCAGGACTTGATAAATAAGGCCAAGACCGGTTCCCGGTTGTAGTGCCGATGATGTGTGATGTGTGTGATATGCTCAAACCAGAGTTTACTATATGATAGCCGTAAGCGATTGGTGACGAAGTAGCTTTTGAGACTAGCTATGATAAAAAAGCCCATCCTTGGGGTAAACGAATACCAAAACTGGGGTAAAAAAGATTGCAAACAAAGTTATTTATTGTCTTATTTCTTTGCCCAGCGGATTTGCGTAAAGCATGTCCACCCGACTCATGTAGAGACGATTTCCCCTAAAAGCATTCTCCAAACCATAAACCGTACTCCAAAAACAATGTTTTGGAGCTCCTTTCTATTAATTTGGACCAGAATCATCGTTCTCTCTTAAAGAAATGATGAAATGACATCGAAGGATCCAAGGTGATCCCAAAATTGAAAATGATTTACCCGGACGGAGAAACTCTCCCTTCGACAGGACCTTGTTAAATAGAACAGAACTTTGAAAAAAAAAAAATAGAAAAGCTCATTAAGGGTAGTTCTTAAAACGTGTTCAGATAGACTTTGGGTAAGAAACTTATATCTTCCTGTCACAATAATTAGTGGTAGAAGTTTCAAATGTAAGATTATAAAATTATAAAAGCTCCACCTAACTAATTATAAACCTATTTATAGGAAACTAGGTTAACTGTTTATGCTAGTAAAGTGATGGCATATTACGGAGTGTGAATTCATTTGAGGAGAATAAATTAAGTTACAAGTCTTTTCATATACGATTTGAATACGTAAACTGCCGTGTGGCTTCACACGCCTATTACACCCGCTAATTATGGAGAGGAGACGTCGCCTACTAAAATGTTCCTCAATTTTAACCTCCACGAACCGATAAATATTTCTTTATGGACTTTCGCATCCCCATCAACTTCCTCCCGTTTGATTGACTGAGTTATTTTGGTTGCACGTTTTGCGGTATTCTCCGAACTTCCGCGAACTGCGCGCTACACGGCAAGCATACAGAGGACAAAGACTCTAATAAACACTCCGAATCAAGCATAAGAACGTAACAATTCGAAATAAACGCTACTAAGTTATGGCCCCATTAACGGGTCCAATAAATTTCGCGTGCCACTTGCAACAAGGGGTGCTCTCCCGAGGAGGCTGACTAATATCCCCAACAATTTCATTTTCAATCGGATCGTGTTTAGTCACACCATCCAAGTTAAAAAATGTTAATTTTTTTTCCTTCCAGTTATTCATGGTTGATAAGAATGTCGCTGCAAAATAAAACAACGGAGTAGTGAGTGGAAGAAGATAACTTGTGTACGTACAATTACAGCGAGATTATTTGGTTTACAAAGGTTCGAGGCAGAAGCCTTAAGAGTTTTTTTGCATATGTGATTCCCCAAATATTCTTAAGCTAGAGTCGAAATACAAACCTTGGTGTAAATGCTTTTTATTGTCACACCCTTAGAGTGTGTTGTGCCACGTTTATTATATCATTAGCAGGGAGGAGAGAAAAGGGACCGGTTCCCCCTTCCATCATACATGTTTTTCTTTTTTCTTTAAATACGGGCACTTACTATGTGTTTTGACCTTTGCTTGAGTGGGGTAGCAAAACCTGTTTGTTTTTTTATTATACCTCCTCAAAGGAATTTTCTGTGACACGCTTAAATGTCAAAACACAGTATGAAAGGAATATGTTGCAAGACGACTATGTAAGTGTGGACGCTTCCCTTCCCTTCCCCACCAAAGAGCTATGCTATTCTAAGCATAATAATTATAATTCCTTTTATGCGCACTGACTATAAAGAAAACCTTTTCCTTTCATTTAAATTAGATTCTACCAACATAGGGATTTTCCCACATAGGTGGAAAGAATTATAAAGAACAAACAACAAAACACGAGAGTTATCCTGCACACTCCTTTTCCTTCATTTATAATTCCCTATCTACAGTTTTAAATACATCCTCGTCATATCACTACGGCACACACTTTTGAATTTCCACCGAACTAAGGGAACGTACAAGCAGTCGGCCCCACATCGTCACATGGCATATACTGTTCGGCAGCGGACATCGGCATCTATTCAACCCCAAAAGTCCATTGTGTAGCCAGCACAAATTGTAGCTATAAATTTTGATAGCAACCCTAAAGCCATACAAGAGCTGACTTGAAAAAAGGATTCTATTGAAACCGTATGAGATATTGGCCGTCATCTATTCCATTTGCCCGTCGGGCTGGCTGTGCATATTGACAGACATCGACTAACTACTACAACGCTTGATGACCGAACGTCATTTATCCTTCTCATGATGTCCTTATCCAATATACAACGTACGCTTTTCATTCCGTGTGTTTGTGTGCGATTTATCGTTCCCGATAAGATAAATATTGGCGTCTAATTAATTCTGCAGTTCTATCTCAGCAGAAGCGTTGACTAGCGGACTACGTGTTGTTGGAAATCAACACGAAGCACCCGGAGGAGAAAACCGAAGAAGTACCTGTTGAACTAGTTGACACGAACACCATCATCTGCTAAACCTATTACTTTTGAAACATGCTTTGTTTCGGGCCTGTTGATAAACTAAAGTAAACTATAAAGATGTCGAAAAATAGTAGCAGTGAATGCACCCGCCTTGCTACTTTAACTGAAATGCCCAACTGTGGGTAAAATAATAGAATTGAGTCTGCAGGACGAAATAGCCATCGGGTACCCTACCTCCGGCATCTTCTAAGTGAATGGTGTATCTGTTGCTCTCACAAAACTGTAACTGCTCATGTATAAAAAACCTATCAATGCAATGAGTGCTCTTTCATTCCATCCATGCAACCGATACACACAACTGAGCACTTACCATCCTGTCTAGGTTTAACTCAATTCTATCGGCAAATGGTTTGTGGGTCATTGCCTTCATGTAAACAGTGATATGCTTTATAGAGCGCCCATCCCGACAACGACCAATTTGCATAGCTCCGACTAGACATCATCAGACATCGAAACAAAGCGACCGATGACCAACAAACCGCGTACAAGGATATCTATTTATCGTTTTACTTCTGAAATAACTCGCTGCTGGTTTTTCCCTCTCCTTTTCTTTGCCTTGAATTTCTATCAGCATATCAGAGTTTCAGAATTATAAATACCCAACGCAATAGCAATCAAACTGGCACTCCCCAGAAAATGCAAATGAATACGACGGACAACGACCGACGCCCAAGCCGGGACCAAGTTGATTCGGGCGTGCAACTGGAAACCATGCGTTCCCTAAATATTCGTGTAACTTAATCACTCGCTTCAAACGTTGCCACTGAATCCTTAAAAAAACGATATCTCCTGCCGCCGACCTAAATATGTCCTGCACTTGACACTATACAACATCCACTGCTTCTTTTACTTGTTATTATTCTGCGCTTGTACTGCTTCCTAAGCCTCTAGGATAAAGCCAAACAAATGCCACTCAGGCTTGAAACTCCTCACCTCAGCTCCACACATTCGCTGACGCAACTAACCAAGCCTGCGTAGGTATTCCCAATGCCAATGCGAGAGTAGCCTTTAGTGTCGCCACATTGAAATCCTCGAAACCAAAAATAAACTGAAATCGCTTCGACTGTCGTCGCCAGACAGACGACGACTCCTTCTCGGTGGAGTTTTTGTCTTTTCCAAAATAATTCATGGGTGACACCTAGGGCAGCGGAAACGGTGTATTTCGGACGAGCAATGAAGGAAAATAATCACGAACCCGGAGACGTATGCAATTTCATTAATCTGTCGGTAGCACAGTTGATGATGACTTTGATCTCCAGCCCTCAACTACACCTCGACCATGTGACTAATTCCAACTTGACTTCATATCTACGCGATCAACTACAGAAACAATCAAAATATTTGCTGGCTCGGAAATAGATTCCGTCATACGGTTGGTCTTGCACCACCATTTCTATTAATACCCTCAACCGATGATACCCAACTCACCGAACGGCAGAGTCATGGGTTATTCTTCTTATGAAACAGCATATTTTTATATATCGTTTAGAGAGACTTGGTCTTGGTTGTGAAGATGAAGAAAGAAATCATCTTTTACATAAGCGTAACCAACAGAGAACAAGGGCGGAAAGATGGGGGGACATTCCTAGGGCATGACATTCATTTCTGGAGACATCTTCCAACTCATAGTTATGTTGGCACCTTTTATTATATTTTGTCACATTTGCAAATCGTCTTCATTGATCTTCCCCGACATTGTATGAGGGTTTTAAAGACGACATAATAGAGTAAGCACGAGGATTTAAATACGTTGGCAAAAGATGTACGCGAAACATCCTTAGTGATATTAAGAACTGACGTTATGATACTCTTTTCAAAACTTCTTTTTGATTAGCCAAGAATTACACGTAAACATTTTTTTTTAATAAAGGGGCGATGGGGGCATGTTTATTTATTATTTATATAACCCATTGGACCCCACATTTACCGCATCCTAAGCTTGAGATAACACCCCATGACAATACAGACGCAATGATTTATCCATACCCAAAATGGTATGGTTAAATCATTGATCATATTTCGAGACTTGGTTTGTCAACCGGTCGACAATTAGAAGGCATACATTTTCCACTTTGATCGGGGTGAGGTAGTACACTGTACAAACACACCTCTCAAGATCACCCGTTTTGTTTAAAACTGTGTCTGTAATTTTAATAAATTATTGTTTTAATTGTAGCACATATAGTTCAATATTCATAAGAACAATCCCGTCCAAACTCTTCGAACGTCAATACCAATCAGCAGGTTATGCTTAATACACTGAATTCCGAACTCAACAAGATATATCAATTATCTTACCGAGTAGAGTTCAATGCCCTAAATACTCAGTGCTGTCTCTTGTCGTCAAAGGTGAACTCCAAAGTAAATATACGAGGGTCGCCTCTTATGTTTCGGGATTTGGCAACCCTAGTGTTGCAATCCGGCAATTGACAGCTCTGTCGTAAAGTTGGACATTTTTGAGGTTATACACACTCAGAACGTTTTGACATACTAGCGCTATTTGTGTTGTTTACAGTAACTTTAAAGATTCATCTCGGCCCGAAAATGGAATTAAATCGTCAACATTTTCGTGCGATTATTTTTTACAACTTTCGGCGTGGACTAACTCAGCAACAGTGCATGGATGAACTTAATTCAATTTTTGGCGATGAAGCTCCATCAAGGACCAGTGTTTATCGATGGTATGGTGAATTCAATCGTGGTCGTAGTTCACTCCAAGATGAATTTCGTGAAGGTCGTCCAAAATCAGTTGTTGTTCCGAAACCCATTGATGCTGTGCGCGAACTGATATTGGAAGATCGTCATGTGACCTATCGTGAGATTGAGACAACCTTAGGCGTTAGTGGGACCAGCATACATTCAATATTGCATAAACATTTGACTGTCAAAAAAAATTTGTTCGCGTTGGATCCCACACAATTTGTCAATCGCTCAAAAAAAAGGCTCGTGTCAATTGGTCGAAAGAAATGCTCAAAAAATACGGTCGCGATGCTTCGAAACACGTCTATGACATCGTGACAGGTGATGAATCGTGGATTTACGCGTATGAGCCCGAAAGTAAACAGCAGTCGACTGTCTGGGTGTTTCAAGATGAGCAAAATCCAACAAAAGTTGTTCGCCCACGAAGCACTTCCAAGCAAATGGTCGCCTGTTTTTTCGGAAAAACTGGACATGTCGCAACCGTACCACTAGAACAACGCAGAACAGTCAATTCTGAGTGGTACATAACCATTTGTTTGCCAGTTGTCTTCCAAGAAATCAGGAAAACCAACCGCCGAAGACGGATCACTCTTCACCACGACAATGCGAGCTCTCACACATCGGCTGCGACAACTGGATTTTTGAGCACCCAAAACATCGATTTGATGGGTCATCCGCCGTATAGTCCTGACTTGGCACCGAATGACTTCTTTTTATTCCCGTACGTAAAAAACAAACTGAGAGGTCAACGTTTTTCGACACCTGAAGAAGCGGTTGCTGCATTCAGAATGCATGTGTTGGAGATACCTCAATCAGAGTGGCATAAGTGCTTCGACAATTGGTTCAAACGCATGCAAAAGTGTATAGATCTTCATGGGGAATATTTTGAAAAACAATAAAGTGATTTTCGATGATCAATATTTGTTTTTGTTCTCTAATCCAGAAATATAAAAGGCAACCCTCGTACTGTCATTGAATGGCACTTTAATCGACGAAGCCAAGGAACTATTAATCCTTTGCTCTCGAATTAATTTGACTCTTAATTGGAGCGACCACATTTTTGAAGCTGCATAAAGGCTCACTTCCTGCTTAAACTATTTCCGACTCTTAATTGGAGCGACCACATATTTAAAGCTGCGAAAAGTGCAGCCAAATGTATGGTGTTCCTAAAGAGATGCAAAAGATACTTCACTCCATCCAACATGGCCACCATCTACAGGGCGTATATTTGTCCCAAAATGGAGTTCAACTCACATATATGGTCAAGCGCATACAAATTTGCACTACACGTGCTCAACAGGATGCAAAAACGAGCAGTGAAACTTATTGGGGGCCCACCTCTGGGTCGAGCTACTCCGTCGTTAGAACATAGGCGCAACATATGATGCCTATCTCTTTTCTATAGGTGTTATCACGGTCGTTGCTCAACAGAACTTGCTGAATGTGTTACGCCTCTTCAGACATTTTCCCGCGATACCCGTCAATCTGAGAATGCTCATCAGTTCACCTTAACATTCAACTTCACGCGCACAAACAAACATAGAGAGTCATTCTTTAGCCGAACCACACCAATATGGAATACTCTACCTGATCATGTGTGGTGGATACAAGGTGGCGCAAAATGAATCACCCTGTCGGAAGATGTTATAATTTTTGCAAATGGCGTCGTACGTCAATCATATTTGACTTTCGTGAACTAGACAGCTGCAGTACACAAACAGATAAGCAATGGAGCGCTTTACTCCGCAAGAGCGTGGAATAAATGTGTCGATTTTTTTGACTAATAATCGGTCGGTGGTGTTAGCGCACCCTGAATTTCGAGGTCGATTTCCTAATCGTGTCGCGCCAACTGGGCAAACATTCCAGCGTTTAGCTACTCGACTCGAACAGACTGGAACGACAGGAGACCATGCAGGGCATGGCCGCAACCAGACTGGTCGTTCGGCCGAGAGTAGAAACATCAACAAGACGACGAGCCACCCAATTGGGCATCACCAGACGGACCCTACAGCGCATTTTAGTGAAAGACTTACATATGTTCCCGTACAAAGTGAAAACAGTGCATCAGTTAATGCCTGCTGACCATCAGTCGCGTGTGAATTACTGTCAAGACATTCTTAATCTCAACAACGAAGAGGACGATTTCGTGTCGAAAATCATCATGAGAGACGAGGGGCATTTCCACTTAAGCGGTTACGTCAATAAGCAAAATGTTCGTTTCAAAATCGGCGTGTGATGCACGAAAAGCCATTACATACACTCAAAGCCATTGTGTGGTGCGGTGTTCACGCAGGAGGGGTGATTGGGCCGTATTTTTTTGAGGACGCCATCGGCAATATGGTCACTGTTACTGTCGAATGCTACAGGGCCATGATAAACGATTTCTTACTGCCGGAATTGGATGAGCGTGGGTTGGTGAACGTGTGATTTCAACAAGACGGTGCAACCGCAGACACAGCACGAACCACAATAGATATTGTGAACGAAGCACTTCCTGTTCGCGTAATCTCCCGTTTTGGCGATTCAGCATGGCCAGCAAGATCTCCCGATTTAACCATCCCAGACTTCTTTCTTTGAGGCTACTTGAAGTCGCGAGATTATGCCAACAAGCCTCAGACAATCGCAACCCTTAAGGACAATATTCGACAGGAATGCCAACAGTTATCATCGGAAATTTTGCGGAAAGCCATGGAAAATGCGATAAAACGGGTCAAACGTGTTTCAACACTGAGGGCAGCCACTTGACGGATATCATCTTTTCCACTTAACAGAAAAAATTGTAAAAGTTCAAATAAAGATCACTCAAAATCTTTTTTTCTTATTTAGTAAAAAAGTAATTTAAAAACAAAATTGGATGATTAATTTTGCGCCACCTTTTATGATACAAAGCAAAGCATAACAACTTTCAAATGAAATAAACAATATTATAAAATAAAGTATAAAGTTAAGCAAATAATTTCATTAAATGAAGGAATACAACAAAACCCTTGTAGCGGTTTTTTAAAACCTTCCTAAAGAACCATCCATTTCTTTAAAACAATCTACTTTTCCCTCACTCCATAAATCACTATACTTACCTGCATTCGAGCAGTGTAAGCTTTCTTCCAAATAACTTTCACCTGAAAGTAAAACCCCAGCCGGCATGCACATCAAACAAGTTATTTCATTCATATTACATGAGCCGTGCCAGACAATCGGCTCGGCTTGTCAGCAATTATAAAAGATAAATACTCGCTGGCCAGCGTAATTGTTGACACAGCTGTAGTCGGTATTCTTGCTACGGTTCATGAGTGAATATTGCCCCAATCCCAAGGCTCGCTACAGTTGTGACCAATTTCCTTTATCGGATGTGGGCACTAATATGATTGACGTTCGACAATCATACCCTAGATCATTCTTAACGACGCTCCGGCCTGTTAAACAAACAAACACACAGTAGCATCACTGTGTTTACCCTATTAACCGACCGCTGGTCCATGGCCACCCTGGGCGAGATGTACGCTTGCACACCTGCAAGGCTAATTCCTCGCCATTATACTCATGTACCGGCACCGTCTTGTAAACAAGGCCCAAATTTTCGGCTGACCTATCGTCACCAGAATGTATAGCCTACAACGGCATTATCATGAACGCCTGAGTAAACACGATGTGCATATAATCGTGACCCTTGAAATAGCGTTTTTGCGTATCTTAAAGCAAAAACCTATTTCGTTCGCAGGCGCAGGTCATCAAATATTTATGGCCCTCGAAATAGCGTTTCTGTTTATTTAAGACACAGAAACCTATTTCTCCCTTCGGCGATCTTCGCTATGGCGTATCTCTATAATGCCTGCAATTCATTACACCAGTCCATTTTTATTCAGGTGCATTTTCGTCGTTGCCGTTATGCATGCTGAAGGGCAGCGTACTTGTCCTATACGGACACATATAGAATCCTCCCACACCGATGTAATCCACCACCGTTGAATCTGGCGGATATGGATTGCATCGGTGAGTCAGATTATTACCGTCCAACGGGGCAGACGTTTAAAGGTCGTCGCGACCAGGTCAAATTTTACGAGTCGAGCATCGAAGTGGAGTTCGTGGCCGTTTAAATTAAATTAAATAAAACACGAACATTATTGTACATTCGAACATCGAAGTGGAGTTCGTGGCGGTTTAAATTAAATTAAATAAAATACAAACAAATTATCATTCCATTCGAACATTAAATTAAATAAAGAGTGAACTTATGTCGCGAAGATTATTAACATTAAAAATACAACCCGGGACCAAATGGTTGTTCTCACCATTGGTTACAATAAAGAATCGTTAACAATAAAACCAGACTGAGTTTTTGTATTATATTTCCTTCCTCGTCGGTGAAAGTTCGGAGTTCTGTTATACCAGTGGCGTGTGGTGGGGTATTTCACTGAACCCGCGTCCTTGCTTACGCCTAGTTAATACCACCCACACCCTTTATATAAAGTTTAAGTAACATCGAAAATAAAATAAGAACACATTGGACTCAAACATATTAAGAACAAAAACATATGTATATCATATACATGTTAAGGAGTTTACTATTAAACATTCATTTGTTAAAGGATTATCATGGAAGCTGGAGAATCATTTTAAAGAACTTTTGGATCTTTTTAAATTGTATTTGTCACAAGGACCCTATACTTGATATAGTAAAATTCCTTCGAAGATGACTTTATGTATAACTATTTTATTTTTATTTGATAATAAGGACTTCCTATTAATATACGGGTATAGCAACTTTATTGCAATATTTTTTTTGTAAAGCCCTTGCAATGGGTTCTTTTAATATAGGGTTTTCCAATAGGGACTTCACAACTTTTTTTCGGTAGTAAATTTTTATAATTTGCAGACGTTGTTCGTTCGTGTATTTAACCATGATGAAAATGTTGAGTTTACTGAATAAATTGACAGTGACAGTTCGATGATTAGTGAAAGGGTGCGTTCAAAAAATAAATTCAAAGTTGTCAAGACCCTATTGTATAACCCTATATAAGTTTTTTGCTCAAATACATCCCCAGACATTTCACAAATGATTTCCATTGTATGTGCTGTCCGTTTATACCGCCGTCCATAGAATTCTACACGGAAGACCAACAGCAGAGTGTAGCAGAAGAGACTCTTAAGACCTTCGGTATTCGATCTTACATCCTACTGAGCACAATGCTGATTTTGGTGCTCCCAACCAACTACAAGAATTGAATTCCATTATTGACAATCTGATTAAATCTGAAAATGCCTTTTTAAAGATATTCTACGTTTGCTACACGTTTTGCGGTTAGATACTCATTTCAGTTAAACGTCGAATTAGTTCAGGTGTTAAGGAGAGTGTGCTATTTTGGCTTTGGCGATACAAATGCCATTTATAGGCAATGGGGCAAGTTCGGAGATCTCAGCATTGTCAATACACTGATGGACACATGATGGTAACAAAGATAGGGGCAACACGATTGTAGAAAGCCTTGAGAACCAGCAACACTATTTCTAAAAAAATGTCAAGTAATCGAACACAAAGTACGAGTAGTAGAAAAGATTATTAATATGAAAAGAAAACCAGCGCGGTGCAATCTCACTGAGTAATGAACCGCATAACGTGGGAGTTTTAGCGCTATAAAGCCATAACTGAGCCTGATATAATACAATAATTGCAATAAAAAGAAAGGTCTAGATTGAAAATAGCCAGTGTCCAGGAAAGTACTTGAGAGAAGAACCGTAGGGCAATACTAACTAGAATAATGGATGAGACAAGTTTAACGCCAAAATTACAAGTTATTAAACAAATAGTAAGAGGGTGGAAGAATGATGCATTCCACAGATAATAACTTGCAACAATCTAATTTCACTGTGTCCATGCAATGGTGGAAATCCTGAAATAAACCGCGCTACCTTTTTTATGTAAGAAATTTACGGGATTTTCAAAGAAAATACATAACACATCATCTTCTTGTGTTCCTGTATGTCGACTGTATACAAATTCCTTACCACCAACCGTCCAACGATCAACAATCACCAGTCAACAGACCATCTACATAGCCTTTGAATCGCTCCACCAAGGTGTCAAACTTTAATGTTTCGAAACCGTTGCAATACTTATTTGTAAAACAATCTCGAAATAATAAACATCTCCCGATGCATCCGAAAATAGCCCCCAACAACGTATATCGTTGTGTGTTTACACTCCACACGTTCAGGGTAATGGAAAAATTCACGTACAGCCTCCAAATCAGCAGCTGCAGAAGCTGTACCCATTAGCATACTATTCTTCGGCAATTCTTTCAAATTTGCTAAAAATGAGCTCCATTCATCTCCATCATTTTCACTATCAGTGCATCAATAATCAATTGTAATTCCATTACAAGTACTACATATTCGCGATGTTCAGTCCATGCGGGGCGTTCGCGCTTACACATGCTAATGTGTAGAGGCTCTGGTGCCCCCTTTAGAATTCCGTCATTGCACAGAGGCACTAGTAATCTCATTGCAAGTCACTCACAGCTAGAACCACTTACACTGCGTGTTGCACTGCGTTCATGGACACACATTCACTTGGGCTTTGTAAAAGTGCGAGACAACCCCCTTCCCGTGTTTTGCGAAGTTCACCCGCCCACTCACATTCAATTATAAGTACGCATTCATTTTTACCGCTCATGGCTTACGCCCGATACAAAGTCATTTTTTCTCGACGATCGACCGACGGGCGTTCTCCATTTGCCATTCGTCGTTTGCCGTTCCCCTTTTGACATTTGTTGTTTGCTCCGTGCTTAGTCTAGCATCAATGGTCCCATCCATGCCCTGGAGCTGCGCTCATCGTCTCCCATATCCGCTCAACACTGTTGCAGAGTATAATTTTATTAATCTGCTTTATTGAAAGCAATCATTGAACCATTGGCCGGATAAAGGAGTACTGTCTGTCCTTGGCGTTGGAACAGGGACTGTAGATGGCGATTAACGAAGGCTACGGGGTGCAGACTATGTTATTATTTGCTCATTGCTGCTATTTGGTGTGTATATGGTGGTACGGGATGTTTAGTTGGTTGTATCTTTGACTACTGGCCACAAATAGAACCTTAACACTTAACAAAAAATAAGGCCATGCGTGTATTATGTACTCCGTGTGGCACTACTCCGTTTTCATTTCTCCAAAGGAACTCAAGACACATTCAAACCAAAGGAAATTCCACTTATAACCCCGTAACAGAAAAATCTTAACTGCAAGCATTATAAACCTTACCCACTGGAGGTAAACCACAAATTCATTCGGTGCCTTCTTAGTTTTGATTATGCACACAACCATTCAGTGTTATGTCCAAATATAGCCTAAGCACCTGGGCAACTTTCAGTTATCAAGTATTAAATCTTCTCGAAGATATCAACAAGAGCATTCTGTTGTGTGAGAAGCATCAAGGAAAAGAAGCTTGCGATCAATTCTCCGCGAGAGCCCCTCTGACGTGACCCAGATTCTCACCCAAACGTTTGGCTATTTGTAGACATTTCGACTGCTAAATTTATCTCGCAGATGTTCCACTGTTAGCTTTTCGGTTCTTTGTTCATGTGGGATGGATGCGCGGTCCTCGGAACGTAAGGCTATTCAAATTTGCTGATTAATACACACTCCGTCTTCCCTTCCTGTTAGCTTTTCGTTCATTACGTGCCGCGGAATATTGTTGATCTTCCGGCTTCATAAAGGCGCCCATTCACAAGATAACATAACTGACGTTGCATGCGAAACGCCACAGGCAATGACTCAGATTGGTCCTCCGGCGCCTCCGTTGTCATCAGAAGAACGTTCGGCGCGTGAGAAACTTGAGAACTTTATTGTGCGATTGCAAATCTCCGTGGAAAATATTTTTCATGTTTTGCAATCGGACCCCGATAACATTAGCTGGAGCTCAGATACGACTGCCAGCCAACAGAAACCGTAGCGGTCAAGGTGAAGCCCCTTCCTTTCGCTGGCACTAAGTACCATGGATAATGTAATCAACGTGTTGTTCATTAAACCCATGGGAAAATGGAGACTATGTAATGAGACACGAATTTACCGACTAAAGTACGTTTCCCGCGTCCTGTTGACCAATACCGTACTAAGAAGTTGACCAATAATATGGGCGTGGACCTCATGGATTTCGTTACTAGGTAAGTATCCCATTAATGTGAGAATTGCCCGATTGGAAGACTGGGTTTCTTTTATGCAAGTGCCTGCCAAAATGCGGTTAAATGCCAAAGCACAGTGTGGGGGGAAGAGAATGAGAAGGGGGGTTAAATAAAGAAGGTATCGATGTGCACTGGTCTTGAGTGGCTGGATATTACAACGAGGAGGAACACATGGCAAAGCATTTCACATTCGTGTGGTTCGGCCAAAGAACGATTCTTTGTGTTTATTTGTATGTGTGAAGTTCACTGATTTGCACTTTCTGATCGACGGGTGTAACGCAAACATATTTGGAGAGATGGAATAAATTCAATAAATCAAATTGAGCAACATACAATACATACTAATACTAGGTGTATACATAAGTTTCTTCCGGCGTAACTAAGAGCGCCGCTAACAAAAGTACGCAGCGTATTAATTTGACACATACGTCATTCTGTTCGTCTGAAACACACACAAGTTGAGTCCGTCAAAAACTTAAAAACTAGAGTCTTTGTTCTATCGTTCAGTGATTATGTCGAGTTTTATGCCTGAAAAAGAACATTTGTGGCACGCATTGCTTTTCTTATTTAATCAAACGAAAAAGGCTGTTGAAAGTCATTGTTTGCTGGTATTATTATTATTATTATTATTATTTATTACAATGTAATTAATTACACAATAACTTAATTCTAAATAGCGCTAGCTGCTAGGGCTTTCGGTTAATATCGAGTTACTTTAAATTTTGTTATGAAGGTTAGTAAGTGTTAGTAATTCGTATGTGTAGTTGATATTCTGTTCTGATGGTTTTGCCAGAATGTTGCTGAAGGTGTCGTTTCCAAATAGTTGGTTTGCGATGGTTTGGACTTTTGGGCAGTCGAATATAATGTGATGTGGAGTAAGTGGGACTTGGTTGTTGCAGTTACTGCATTGTGGGGGGCTGGTTTTTGTAAGGATGTGTTGGTGTGTGATTTTGGTGTGTCCTAGCCGGAGTCGTAGGAAGCATTTTATTTTTCTGTTTGAGACTGTTGTTGGGTAAGTAACGGGTTTGGTGTCCTGTTTAATAGTGCTGTACAGGTGGGTGTAGTGGTGCCATTCCTCTTCCTCCACGTTCTTAAGGGCATTTTTTACCTGTCTTCTTATGTCCGTTTTGTTAGGATAATAGAAGGAGACGAGAGGCGACTTTGTCCCTAGTTTTGCGGCCGCGTCGGCCGCTTCATTTCCACTAATGTTACAGTGCCCGGGGGTCCAAAGTAGCTTTATTTTATTAGCTTTCTTAATAATGTTATCTTGGATTTGACGAATGACAGCATTTGTGGAGTTTACGTTGGTTATCGCTTTTAGAGTTGAAAGGCTATCAGTACAGATAATCGTTGGGAGTTTCTGGATCAGTTTTGTTGCTTCCAAAATTGCCGTTGCTTCCGCTGATAGGATGGAACAAAAGGTGGGAAGTGATCCCATTCTGATTATTTCTTTGCGATCGTTGACTATAGCAAATGACACATTTGATTCGTTTTTGGAACCATCTGTGAAAAACAGGTTCCAGTTTTGATGTTTGTCGATGGTATCCTTGAAAAGTTTTTGATATATTATCTGATTTGTTGAATGTTTTGGATAATGGGACAGGTCATCTAAGATTGTATTTCTCGGAATTAACCATGGAGGGTGTTGTGTGCGGTGGGGTTTTGAAATATTTATAGGGATATGTAAGTCCTTGGCTATATCGATGGCCCTTTCCAGTCCTGAGCGGTATCTCGACCTTCGTTTTTTTTTTATAAATTTTTCGGATGTCCTGCACTATGGGGGTTGCTATAGACATTGTAAATTTGTAAGCAAGTGTAGCTGATATATATTTTAGTCTCTTTTCTATAGATGGGAGACCGCATTCGACGAGGATGTTTTTAATTGGTGTAGTACGGAATGCTCTGGTACTTGCTCGAGCTGCGGCGTGATAGGGAGATTTTATTGTTTGCAGGGTCGTTTTGCTACATTTTCCGTATATCATTAGTCCGTAGTCGATTTTAGATAGGATGATGGCTTTAGTTATGTTAATAAGGGTGTTAGTATGTGCAGATCCATTCTTATATGCTAAGTATTTTACAATATTTAATCTTGCAGCTAAGCTTTTCTTAAGTGCTAAACAATGTTCTTTAAAATTGTATTTACTGTCAAAGAGGATACCGAGGATTTTCATGGATTGGATTGTAGGGATTGTGTGATTCTGAAAGGGAAGTGTGATGTTTTTGCTGCAGCTGGTTTTTCTACAAATGTGTAACATTTTAGTTTTTTCGAGGGAGATCTTTGCGCCTGAGGTTTTACACCAATTAGTGATGTCGTGTAGTATTTCTGAATAGGTAGATTGTACTTCGTTGAGATCGTTTACGTTTGTTAGAATAACTAGGTCGTCAGCGTAGAGGCAGTGTTTTATGTTTTTATATTTTACGAGAATGTCGTTTATTCCGTCAAAGGCTATAGCGAATAATAGGACTGATAGTGGAGAACCCTGTGGGATACCGTTTTTTATGTTGTATATTTGTGAGAATGCACCACCTGTTTTGACTCTAAACTTCCTGTTAGAAAGAAAGGACTTGATTATGTAGAACATATTGTTACCAACTCTCCATTGCGCTAATTTATTCAAAATCACATGAGGACCGATCCGGTCGAACGCTTTTTCAAAATCTATGGAGAGAATTGTTGTATGCTTTTTGGTTGACAAAGAAGATGTGATGAAGTTGTCGATATGGAGTAGCGCATCAATCGTTCCACGTCCTTGCTTGAAACCAACCTGTTCAATGCTTATTAGATTGTTTTTCTCCATGAACCAGTTGAGTCGTCTAGCTACAATTTTTTCAAATGTTTTTCCTAGACATGGGAGTAACGATATTGGGCGATATCCTTTTGCCGAAGTCGGTTCGCCCGTGGGTTTTGGAATGGGTACAATTGTGGCTATTTTCCACACTTGTGGAATTACACCTGTTTGGAGTATGTTATTGAAGAGATGGAGTATTCGGTGTCTCAGGAGTGGTGGACTGTTCTTTAACATTATGTAATCGACTCGATCATATCCTGGTGTTTTACCTGTGGCGCCGTGTAGGGTTGACTCTAATTCAATTTTATTGATCGGGAGATCTATTAATTTAGAGGATGGGCTTGTGTGAGAGGACGGGCTAATTGTGTCTCTTTTGGCAGAGAGAAATGACGGATGGAAGTTTACGTCTTCTGCGTAGTTTGACCATGTTTTGCCGAGATGGTCGGCAATTTGAAGGGGAGATGTGAGAGTGCCTGAGTCGGTGTTCATGCATTTTATTGAGAGGGGGCGATACTGCCCAGTTAGCGTTTTTATATCCGCCCAGATTTTTCTGGGAGTGGAGTTCGGATTTAACTTTTCGGTAAATGTTTGGAAGGCTTTTCTTTTTTCTTCCTTGGCATTTTTGCGAAAAAGAGCATTTAACTTTTTATAATTGATTAGGTTAAAATCGGAGGGGAATCTTTTGAAAATTCTCCAGGCTTCTTGTTTTTTCTTCCTTAGGTTGTCCAATACTGGATTCCACCAGGGAACTACCGCCTTATGGAGTTTTCGACTTGTTTGTGGTATCGAGGCATTTGCTCCTATTCGGATTGCTTTAGTGATTATGGCTGTTTCTTGATTAATATTTTGACTCTCTACATGTTGACTTAGTGCCTGGGTAGTTATATTTTGAAATTTACTCCAATTAGCAAGTTCGGTTTGGAATTTAGGAAGAAGTTTGGAGGGTTTGGGACACATGCTAGTGTTAATGTTTATTATTATTGGAAAGTGGTCGCTCCCGTGCAGGTTGGGTAAAGTATTCCAAGTGCACATTGGGGCCAATTGAGGTGAGGCTAGTGATAAGTCTACATGTGTGAAGGATTTGTGAGTGGAAAAATGTGTATGGCTACCGTTATTGAGTAGTGCTAGATTTGCGGTCAGTATGTATTTCTCTACGGTTTTTCCCCTTTTATTAGTGGACGAAGATCCCCAGATGGGACTCCACGCATTAAAATCTCCGAGGAGAAGTATCGGTGTTTGGATGCTATCTGTGATAGTGGTAAGATCGTGTATCGTTATTGGTTGGGATGTGGGGGTGTATGCTGATATTATCGTGAGGTTTCTGCCGATATTTATTTCTACTGCTACGACCGAGATTGCAGAGTTTACTACTGTGACGTTTGGTTTTTTGCCACAGAAAATTAATAGTAAATCAAATGATACCTGTAGTTTTGGTGAATTCGCTCAGCAGCTCTCCCAGCGCTGGTCCTCAACTCCTCGTACTCCGGATCAGCAGGCGGTCGTGATTCCTGCTCGAGGAAATTACCCAGGGCTGGTACCAGGCGACCCTTGGTTCTGGAAACTGTGATGGGCGGCAGAAATGGTCCGAACCAACTTGAGTATCCTCTGTCCAATCCAACTCCGCCGGCATCCAGCTGCGCACACTCCACAGAGATATCCCCGAAGTTCCGCAGTCAAATTATAGACCAATTCACGTTACAAAAAATGATTATTTATTATTTTCAATTCTTTTACTTTACTTTGAATCTTAACCAAACTAGGCACGGGCTTCTTCTCTTCTTCCCAAAAAATCGATCAACGGGGCCTGAGTTGCAAAAAAACTGTATGCAAAAAGAACAGTCAACAACGGAACCAAAACAAACCGAACTCAACATCCTCCTGTCTCTCTCATTTCGCTCTCCATTCACGTCCACTTCGAAAAACAAATTCGAACTCGAAGAACTGCACGATCCACACCCGAATCAGGGTGGGTTCAGAAACTCACTTCAGGATCATGCAATTCTTCCACCACCTTACCATCATACTATGTTGAAACAAAGTATTAAATTCAATTATTATTATTATTATTAAATGTAAATTATTAAATGATGGTGGTGGCCGACGTACGTAACACACCTCCCCCCCGCACAAGACTGCGTGCCATTCTTAGGAGAGGAATGTCACGCCGGAGAGTGGACGGCGGAGAGCAAACAAACAAACAATTAACAAACCAACCAATAAATAAATAGATAAATAAATAAATATGCCTAGGTGTTAAGGTTAGTAAGGATTTTCTATATATTTAGTACTACTTATACATTAGGGTTAGTGGAACAAAATAAATAATGCTTAAGTGCTAATGTTAGTACTGATTATACTACTTATATACTAGGATTAGTAAAAAATAAATAAATAAATAACACTGATGTATTAACCCTAGAGGGGGAACAACAGACAAGCACTCCACAAAACCAAGGACAACACAAACGTCCGCGGCGGGTCCGACACCCAATCCGATGGTCCGACCAAAAGCTCGACCGCCCACACGATCCGGTTAGGACTCCCCCGCCAAGGCGAGGTGATCCCCTCTCGTTCAACCACTCCAAAATGTCACCCGGCCGGCGAAAACGTCCCGCTCTTATATATTTAATCTAATCCTCCTCTTCTGGACTCAGTACTTGCCCCGGTCCATGGGTTGGTAGATCGGGGGGGTTTCCCGTTTCGGCGGCAAAACCTACCATCACCCGACATTATAGTGCGCTTTCGCACTTTCATATGTGCGATCCAACCCCCAGCACTGGGGTTTGCCTCTGCAGTCTTCGCTGGGACTGCGCCTGCAGCATTAGGCCTGGCCTTAAAGACTTTTCGTCAGACTCTCAAGTTGGTATCCCTCGACGAAGGTCCTTTACAAGGACGAAGATTCCGGAGGGTAACCAGAGTCTGGCCAGCTAGGATCAGGGTCTCCAAGTTATAGGAAGGCTTATCCTTCCCTTATTTGTTCGTTTATATAGAACGTTGTCTATAACTATATTACCAACGTCCGCTGTTCGGGGTTCATCCGGATGACCTCGTGGGTAGCACGTGGTTGAACAGCTTTTCGCAGCCCTCCCCTGTATGGGTAGGGTCTCCGGGCGAGTACCTGCCGCAGTATCGACCTTAACAGGTCCCTTTGGCACGTCTCCCCGTTTGGCTGCCACACGCTCAACCCTTCCCGTCCCATAGTTGACAAATTGAATGGAGAATGGCACGGGATTTACGGTCGTTCGGGGAAAAACCAAACAACCACCCGGCCCGTCTACCTTACAATTCCGAGACAGGAAGTCGTACCCCAACAATCCGTCTTCCTCCAAACCCGGCAAGGAGTCTACTATTTGGAAACTGCAGGGAATCTCATGGTGCAACTTGAAATTCCCAGTGCAGCAACCCCTCGACTTACCTTTGACAAACAGCGCTTGGAGCGTTGTAGATTTATGCACATCCATGCCATATCTAGGATGGAGTGCCTTCAGCTTCAACAGGCTGATCTCAGCGCCGGTGTCCACGATTAGGCGCGTAGGGTTCCTACGGCCAATGTCTAGAGGGAGAGCGACAATCGGGACTCGAGTCGGCGAAAGCTGAGATCAGCTGGAGCTGGTTTTTGTTTTTAGTGCGGTCGGGTAGGATCTTGCCGACCCGACCTTGGGGAGTTTCCCGAACTCTCCCATCCTGTCCGCAGCGCCAGTTTGTGACGTTTGGTTTTTTGCCACAGAAAATTAATAGTAAATCAAATGATACCTGTAGTTTTGGTGAATTCGCTCAGCAGCTCTCCCAGCGCTGGTCCTCAACTCCTCGTACTCCGGATCAGCAGGCGGTCGTGATTCCTGCTCGAGGAAATTACCCAGGGCTGGTACCAGGCGACCCTTGGTTCTGGAAACTGTGATGGGCGGCAGAAATGGTCCGAACCAACTTGAGTATCCTCTGTCCAATCCAACTCCGCCGGCATCCAGCTGCGCACACTCCACAGAGATATCCCCGAAGTTCCGCAGTCAAATTATAGACCAATTCACGTTACAAAAAATGATTATTTATTATTTTCAATTCTTTTACTTTACTTTGAATCTTAACCAAACTAGGCACGGGCTTCTTCTCTTCTTCCCAAAAAATCGATCAACGGGGCCTGAGTTGCAAAAAAACTGTATGCAAAAAGAACAGTCAACAACGGAACCAAAACAAACCGAACTCAACATCCTCCTGTCTCTCTCATTTCGCTCTCCATTCACGTCCACTTCGAAAAACAAATTCGAACTCGAAGAACTGCACGATCCACACCCGAATCAGGGTGGGTTCAGAAACTCACTTCAGGATCATGCAATTCTTCCACCACCTTACCATCATACTATGTTGAAACAAAGTATTAAATTCAATTATTATTATTATTATTAAATGTAAATTATTAAATGATGGTGGTGGCCGACGTACGTAACACACCTCCCCCCCGCACAAGACTGCGTGCCATTCTTAGGAGAGGAATGTCACGCCGGAGAGTGGACGGCGGAGAGCAAACAAACAAACAATTAACAAACCAACCAATAAATAAATAGATAAATAAATAAATATGCCTAGGTGTTAAGGTTAGTAAGGATTTTCTATATATTTAGTACTACTTATACATTAGGGTTAGTGGAACAAAATAAATAATGCTTAAGTGCTAATGTTAGTACTGATTATACTACTTATATACTAGGATTAGTAAAAAATAAATAAATAAATAACACTGATGTATTAACCCTAGAGGGGGAACAACAGACAAGCACTCCACAAAACCAAGGACAACACAAACGTCCGCGGCGGGTCCGACACCCAATCCGATGGTCCGACCAAAAGCTCGACCGCCCACACGATCCGGTTAGGACTCCCCCGCCAAGGCGAGGTGATCCCCTCTCGTTCAACCACTCCAAAATGTCACCCGGCCGGCGAAAACGTCCCGCTCTTATATATTTAATCTAATCCTCCTCTTCTGGACTCAGTACTTGCCCCGGTCCATGGGTTGGTAGATCGGGGGGGTTTCCCGTTTCGGCGGCAAAACCTACCATCACCCGACATTATAGTGCGCTTTCGCACTTTCATATGTGCGATCCAACCCCCAGCACTGGGGTTTGCCTCTGCAGTCTTCGCTGGGACTGCGCCTGCAGCATTAGGCCTGGCCTTAAAGACTTTTCGTCAGACTCTCAAGTTGGTATCCCTCGACGAAGGTCCTTTACAAGGACGAAGATTCCGGAGGGTAACCAGAGTCTGGCCAGCTAGGATCAGGGTCTCCAAGTTATAGGAAGGCTTATCCTTCCCTTATTTGTTCGTTTATATAGAACGTTGTCTATAACTATATTACCAACGTCCGCTGTTCGGGGTTCATCCGGATGACCTCGTGGGTAGCACGTGGTTGAACAGCTTTTCGCAGCCCTCCCCTGTATGGGTAGGGTCTCCGGGCGAGTACCTGCCGCAGTATCGACCTTAACAGGTCCCTTTGGCACGTCTCCCCGTTTGGCTGCCACACGCTCAACCCTTCCCGTCCCATAGTTGACAAATTGAATGGAGAATGGCACGGGATTTACGGTCGTTCGGGGAAAAACCAAACAACCACCCGGCCCGTCTACCTTACAATTCCGAGACAGGAAGTCGTACCCCAACAATCCGTCTTCCTCCAAACCCGGCAAGGAGTCTACTATTTGGAAACTGCAGGGAATCTCATGGTGCAACTTGAAATTCCCAGTGCAGCAACCCCTCGACTTACCTTTGACAAACAGCGCTTGGAGCGTTGTAGATTTATGCACATCCATGCCATATCTAGGATGGAGTGCCTTCAGCTTCAACAGGCTGATCTCAGCGCCGGTGTCCACGATTAGGCGCGTAGGGTTCCTACGGCCAATGTCTAGAGGGAGAGCGACAATCGGGACTCGAGTCGGCGAAAGCTGAGATCAGCTGGAGCTGGTTTTTGTTTTTAGTGCGGTCGGGTAGGATCTTGCCGACCCGACCTTGGGGAGTTTCCCGAACTCTCCCATCCTGTCCGCAGCGCCAGTTTGTGACGTTTGGTTTTTTGCCACAGAAAATTAATAGTAAATCAAATGATACCTGTAGTTTTGGTGAATTCGCTCAGCAGCTCTCCCAGCGCTGGTCCTCAACTCCTCGTACTCCGGATCAGCAGGCGGTCGTGATTCCTGCTCGAGGAAATTACCCAGGGCTGGTACCAGGCGACCCTTGGTTCTGGAAACTGTGATGGGCGGCAGAAATGGTCCGAACCAACTTGAGTATCCTCTGTCCAATCCAACTCCGCCGGCATCCAGCTGCGCACACTCCACAGAGATATCCCCGAAGTTCCGCAGTCAAATTATAGACCAATTCACGTTACAAAAAATGATTATTTATTATTTTCAATTCTTTTACTTTACTTTGAATCTTAACCAAACTAGGCACGGGCTTCTTCTCTTCTTCCCAAAAAATCGATCAACGGGGCCTGAGTTGCAAAAAAACTGTATGCAAAAAGAACAGTCAACAACGGAACCAAAACAAACCGAACTCAACATCCTCCTGTCTCTCTCATTTCGCTCTCCATTCACGTCCACTTCGAAAAACAAATTCGAACTCGAAGAACTGCACGATCCACACCCGAATCAGGGTGGGTTCAGAAACTCACTTCAGGATCATGCAATTCTTCCACCACCTTACCATCATACTATGTTGAAACAAAGTATTAAATTCAATTATTATTATTATTATTAAATGTAAATTATTAAATGATGGTGGTGGCCGACGTACGTAACACTACTATAAGTTTATGTGGGATTGATCTATGTATAAGTATACCTGTACCATGTTTAGAAGCAACATTTTCCGTAAGGTTGTGAAAGAATGCCGCGTATTCTTTGGGTCCTGTGGCCCGAGAGTCGTGGCGGATGTGCGTTTCTTGTAGAGCTATGATGGATGGTTTCAGATCTTTGATGAGTATTTGGAGCTCATGCATATTGTTTTTGAGTCCGTTCAGATTCCATTGTAGTATTGTGAGTTTATGGACATGAATGCTATTGTGTATATTAAACCTGCTGCTGTTGGGGATTTTGTTGTTGTAAGGGTTCAGTCTCCGTGTCTCGAGTGTTGAACCATTCAAGCCGAAACCCTGTCTGCTTCGGCCCGAGTTGGGATTTTCTCGAGACACAGAGACTGTGCTTTCGTTGGGAGTGTTAGGGTTATATGTGGTTATTGTGAGGGAGTGGGGAGTTTAATAATTCTTGAATGGTGGGTTCATTTATTTTTATGTTAGTGTTTTTTTTAATAGGTATAGGTTCGTTGTTACGGTTGGTTGTTGTGGGTTTTATGATTAGAGGTGATTGGTTTTGTATGGCTTTACGGTTATCTGCAGATGTAGAAGCGCAGTTTGAAATGAATGAAGTGTTTGTCGATGTTGGTTGGAGTGTAGTTTTTGTTGGGTTTTGTTTTGTAGTTTCTTTTATTGGTGGTGTTATATGTGTGGCTGTTGTTTTGAGAAGTGCGGCATAGGATTCCTTTGGTTTGTTTGATGGCGTGGGATTTCGTTCCCTATATATCCGTTTCGCTTCGGATAGAGAAATTTTATTTCTCGTTTGTATTTCAAGAATGGACTGGTTTTCTATATATTGGGGGCATAATGGTGATGAAGCAGGGTGAGGGCCTTGACAGTTGGCACAGTGGGTTCGGGTGCATTCTAAGTCGGGGTGTGGAGGAAGGTTGCAGTTGTTGCACGCTGGGTTTCGTTTGCACCATTTGGCTGTATGTCCGAGTAGTTGGCATTGGCGGCAGCGCATTGGTCTTGGGATATACTCATTTACTTTGGCTTTGTGCCATCCGATTTCTATGTTACTCGGTGGATTGAAGCGGTCAAATGAAAACAACATTAGTCCGGAGGCCCTGATTTCGCCATTTTGCGATTTTTTAAATTTATGGACACTTACCACTCCTTGAGGTTTCATTTCTTGGACGATGTCTTCTTCCGGAACATTAATTAGGTATGGTGCGTAAACAATACCTTTCGAGAGGTTTAATTTCGGATGCAACTTTATTGTTACCGGACATAGTTGATCGAACCGTTTGGTATTTACAAAACGTAGAGCTGTTTGTTCATCTTTCACTAGTAAGAGAATTGAACCGTCTCTTAGCATGGACACTTTTTCATATTGTGTACTAATTGAGTCTATAGCTCTTTTTAACACGAATACGTTCACTCCGGTCAGAGGTTTTGTCGCGTCATTAGGAACAATTTGAATAAATTTCGGGTTTTTTTCACTTGTCTTTGTTGGTAATTCCGGGAAGTTCGATTCAATAGGACTAAATGCCTGCCGTTTTTTTTTTATTGACGGGGACGTCACCCAAGGACGTTTCCTGAAACATACCGAATCTGTTGCCAGTGTGCTGCTTTGGCCCTAAGGCCATTTTTTATTTATTTCTCTTTTCTTTTGCTTTACTTTGGAACCGGTTAATTTAAAGTACACTAACAAAAGCAATACACTAACAACACGCACAGTACCGTAATAAAATATTCACACGCGGTTTTGTGTTCACAATTCTTTCACTGCACAATACGGTTAAAATTTTTCGTCCTTACTGTTCGAGAGTTCGTCTGGCAATGTGTTTGCTGGTAGAAACATTAGAACATATGAGACATGGTTAAGACAATTTGAAAGTGATGAGTTCAATGTGAAAGACAGTGAGCGCTCTGGTAGACCACAAAAATGTGAAGACGAGCAATTGTAGGAGTTATTGGATTTGATACAGGCCAACCCACCTTAACATTATGTAGCGTGGCGTACTCTCCAGAGTGGGTTTGTGGGGAGCGAAGTATTGTGCGCCGACATACGGCGCTGATTCACTTTTTCCTCCAACTGTCACTATAAGTTCATCGGTTCCGCCATTAACCGATCACCAAGGATTAAGTCCAAAACGCAGAACAAACACAGCACAGCGAATAAAACACTGATGGAAGTCACCGCACTGAGCACAGGTTTTGTTGTAAATTGTTTTCTTTTATTGTTTTGCAATATAGTTTTGACAGACGATTTACTTGAAAAAAAAACACCACTTTTAATTAAACGCGCGCTTACTCGACTCGACGAGGTATGAATTTTGACTCAACACTAAAATAACGACTCCGGGGTATATTCGCGTCCCGGTGCGCACAGGGGGGCGGGGGCGGTAGCGAACTGCTCGGTCGACGGGTGTAAAACGACTCAATCGAGGGTTGGAATCTGCCTCTTGATTCACCCTCGATTCAGCGGTGGTGGATATCCTCTTCGCTAAGGATATGTTTTTACTTACCACAAGAGAGACGTAAAGTCTCTCTCTGTGGAACAGAAAACCAGATCTCGTAATAAATCATGGTGGTACACATGTATGTGCGTACATTGGTTCATTCATGGGACAAAGCCATGAGAACGAAACTGAAACAAAGAAAGGGCATAATGTGCATCCATGAGATGTGTTACGGACCGACCTTGAGTCCAGCTCCCCCCAACATCCACGAATCCCCTTTCGTTAGCCCCCCCTCTTTATCTCTAAACGGAGAACAACTCGCCAAGTAGTTAATTTGCATAAACTACTTTGTGCAAATTCTACTTGGCAGAGAAAATAATAAAAACCGGCGTTGGCGCCGAATAATAAATAAACGTCAACGGCGAAAAAGAATTCGACATTCGACTTTCGACATTTCGACGTTAACTAAAAAGCGAGCAAAGCAAACGAAGTGTGGAAATAGTAGCTGAAATACAAATTCGGTGTTCTAAATAGCTGAATTAGAGGACAACAACCGGAAGATGATCAGGGGAACAGCCGATCAACGCCCCATGCACCCAGTCGCCGAACAACCAACAGCTCACAAGCAGCAACTGCAGCGACCGCTCAACGGTGGACTAAATTCACGTAAGCCATTCACGAATTATTATTCATAATTATAACTATATAACTAATATTAAATATATATTAATATTAAATTGTTAATAACGCCATAACAATTTTGGCGCAGCCGGTTACCACCAACTGGAATTGTATCAAATCCGTCGGGGATACAATCCAGTTGTGGGAAGAGCCCTGAGACTCTAACGTCCCTACACTGACTAGCGGAACTAGCGGCCAGGATACAAGAATAAGCCGTATAACAATAAATAAAAATATTGTTTCTCTTTTTCCCCGTTTCGTTTTCTAATTACAGGAAAGAGGAAGAGCTCAACGTTGGGAGGAAAATCTAGAGACCATTAAGTTACAAAAACAAAAAAATTTTATTTTCCGTTGTTTCTAGTGTTCTTTTTCAGGTTTTGTCTTTCTTTCTTTCTTTTATTTATCCACAGTTATCTAGATTGATTCTTGCCTCACATCGTTGGGACGTTTATTTAAATTGAGTTAATCCCACATCGTTGGGCCGTTTGTTCCGCTATCGTGTTTTCGTTCGCTACGGTTAAAAGCGAACTGCGGAATAATCTGGGTAGTCCCTCCATACGCGAATAATTAAACGCGCGTAAAGCATTACCGTTAATGCAAACTAGGAGTCAGACAAAGAGACTATACGCGGAAATTATATCGGTAGAACCCGTCACCACTATGCTGGGTGTGGAAAAAATTATGGACCTAGTCCAAGCTAACGTGGAAGTCTACAGTAGCCAGAAAGGGTGTAACGCAGCGAGGGAATTACACAATTTCCTCGAAAGCTTAGCAAAATCGGTTCTGATGGTAGGAATCAGGAACGACCAACTGGGGCATCTGATAGTGCAATCAGAAAAAGACCCTTTAGATAGGATAATTGCTCGGGTTCTCGAGTTAGAGCAAACCGAGAATGAGATGAGAATCGAGAGCGGATGGTATGAAATACCCGCGAGGTATTATGCTCAGTCACCTTCACCTGAAAGGAACGACACCTACCATGCCCCCATCTCGCCAAATAGGCAGCCAATATTAAAGAATAATCCATTTTATTATTGGGAAGATGAACAAGATCCCCCAGAGGAAACAAATAGGGTTTTAGATATGACCTACGGGGATACTCGACCAAAACCCCAGGAATCGAAGCAAAGGCAGAATAGGCCTAGATATGATGCGTCTCGGGTAGTAGAGACACAGAATAGGAACTCTAACACTAGATTCCCAGATCGATCTCACCCCGTTACACACCCGCAACCTGGGAAAACCCCGTTTAGGTCGAATACACCACCACACACTTCTAGTAGCAGACCAACAGGGTCTAAGCCAAAGAATCCCGAGATACCACGACACCGTCAAAGAGGCGGTGGTGATTATCTTAGTGACTCCTCTAGTCAAGGTAGAGACAAGCGTAGACCAAACACATGGGTTACACGCATGACTTGCAGCTTCTGCAATAGGAAAGGGCACGTATACGACGAATGCCTTCGACGCCGAAACACACCAATGTGTACAAAGTGTGATCGATATGGACACGATGTCCAGGATTGTACACAAAAGAAGGCGGATAATCCCGAACCCACACCAAGGTCACAGAACCAGTCACATGTGAATACCTCAAATCAAGGGCAGGAACGACCATGTACTTCGAAATAAGCAACGGCATCGAATCGTAGAGTGTACAGCATTCGATGTTGTTGTGAGTTTTGTGGCCGAAAGGGTCACACGTGGGACGAGTGTCGTATCAAGGCAAAGTGGATAAAACCACAAAAACCAACAGACACGCCCAATATGGTTAAATCTGTACCCCGCGACCACACCCCACCGACCTGCATGGTCAATACCGAATGGCAAACAGTCCAAAAAAGAAAAAATTCAAAGGACAACAAACAGCCACGCGACAAAGGCGATAAACAGACTCGAGCCAAGAGTAGTACTAGTATGAGTAGTACTGAACACCCGGAGGCTCGAAAAATAAAACAACGCCAACACCGATTACAGCGCCATCGACCCGAATCGAACCGTAGCCAGTCGAATTCAACCGCTATGGACGCGTCAGAGACGCCAAAAAAGGGGCGTAGGCGACAGAAGAACGGAGAATGGTGCACATTTTGCAAGCGACACAACCACACGGCGACAGTGTGTCGGCAAAAAGCAAAATGGGAGATGTCGGAAAACTCCCAGAGGTCGGGCCGGAATTCCCCAACCCGGCCGAATTAAAGCCACCAACAAAAGTTCCAATAGTCCAACTCCCATTAGACATCGGATGTAGAAACACTACACGTCTAATAGTGGACACAGGTGCGGAGATCAGCCTTCTTAAGCTGAAGGCACTCCAAAATGGAATAGCATTGGATACCAAAAAGGCCACTACTCTCCAAACGCTTTTTGGAAAAGGAAAGTCTAGGGGCTTTTGTAAGGGAATATTCAAACTGCCCCAACCAATCTCCTATAACTTTCGGGTAATGGACTCCCTACCGGGATTGTCAGAAGATGGGTTGTTAGGAAACGACTTCCTGGCTAGGAATTGTAAAATCAACGGACCCGAGAATTGTTTGGAATTCTCCCAAACCAATGTAAATCCGGTAAGTTTTTCCGTTGAATTTACAAAAGATAGGAAGCGGACACCAAGACATAAGGCAACCAGTCGGGAACCCGTGCCAAGGGGATCCATAGAGGTCCAGACCGCGGCCGGAAGTACACCGGATACCCTACCCAAACAGGGGAAAGGGGGCGAAAATTTGTCAAGCTCCAAACATCCCAACCCCACATTAATAGCTGACAAACCAAAGAAAGCTAACAAAGAAGTAACAGTGGTGGAACACTCACTGCCAAACGCTTCGGAGGTAGAAATTTTTCTCAACAAACCGGCAATAATACCGGCACGTTCACGAAAAATGCTGAGACTTCCCATAGAAATTCGGGAAGAGGTAATTCTAGTACCTAAACCAATGCAATCAGGGATTTTCATATCCAATTGTATTGTAGGGAAAGCGAAGAGTGCCCAAGTAGAGGTACTCAATATCGCAAACTACTTCCAAATCATAGGCCGAATCACGGTGGAGTTACATCCAATGAAGGACTTTTCCACCTTTCCGCTGGAAAATGAGGACAACCGTTCTACGGAATACAATGCGGATAAAAAGCCTTCGGAGGGAGAAAACCTCCAGTATATCCGACATTTATTCTCAGAGGAGGAATTACCAAAAGATCCAAGGTTGACACAATTACACGAGGAACTTCACTTAGGGAAAAACCTAAATCCTCAAGAGTGTCAATCCATAGTGGAAATATGTGAGGAGTTCAACGATATTTTCCACCTTAAAGGTGACCTCCTAACATATACCAGTGCAATAACGCATGAGATACCGGTGATACAGGATCAAGCACCGATAAATCAACGAATGTACCGTCTGCCTGAGTGCAAGAAAGAGGTGATCAACGAGCAAGTACGGGATATGTTGGAGAATGATATCATTCACCCAAGCAAAAGTCCGTGGAACTCACCACTCTTGGTAGTTCCTAAGAAAGCGGGCTCCGATGGAAAAACCCGATGGAGAGTTGTGGTCGATTTCAGAAAACTGAACGACAAAACCATCGGTGATGCGTACCCTTTCCCTCGAATAGAGAACATTTTAGACCAGCTCAGTCACTCACGCTATTTTTCCACGCTCGATTTAGCCAGCTGCTACCACCAAGTCTTAGTGGATCAGAAGGATCGAAGTAAGACAGAGTTCAGCACAAATTACGGGCACTATGAGTTCAAACGTATGCCGTTTGTGCTGAAGGGAGCACCAGCTACGTTTCAGAGAGTCATGAACCATTGAACCATGTCCTAACCGGATTGCAAGGGATCGAATGCTTTGTTTATCTGGACGACGTTGTCATATGTGGAAAAAACCTAGAACACCATAATGACAAACTCCGAAAAGTATTCGACCAAATAAGATACCACAACTTCAAGTTGCAACCGGAGAAATGCAAGTTCCTCCAGAAGGAAGTAGTATGTATACCTGGGACATGTTTGTTCCGAAAAGGGGACAATGCCAAATCCAGATACGACAGCTAGTGTCAGGGATTTCCCCATTCCCAAAACGGTAAAGCACGTCCAAACTTTTCTATGCATGGCGAACTACTATCGAAAATTTGTTCAAAATTTTTCGAAGATAGTACGCCCCTCAACAAATTTGTTAAGGAAGGACGTCAAATTCACCTGGTCAGACAAATGCCAACAAGCATTTGATAACATAAAGGTCTCGCCGCCACTGTTAATCTATCCTGATTTTACCAAAGCCTTTAATGTGACCACGGATGCGAGCAACGAAGCACTGGGGGCCATACTGTCGCAAGGCGAAATCGGTTAGGACCAGCCAGTCGCATATGCCAGTCGAACCTTGAATAAGGCGGAAAAGAACTACTCTACAATCGAGAAAGAGTTACTAGCCATTGTTTGGGCGGCTAAGAATTTCCGTTGTTATTTACAAGGGAGAAAATTTAATATATACACGGACCACAAACCGTTAAAGGGAGTATTCAATGTGAAAGACCCCACGTCACGTTTACTAAGGTTCCATCGCAAACTACTGGAGTACGACTACCAAATCGAGTATAAACCTGGTAAATACAACACTAATGCGGATACCTTGAGTCGTATCCCGCAAATTTGTGATGAGACTCCCACACTACCAAGGTGCAATGTACTAACACGCGCCCCAGCTAAGAAGCAAAGGGCAAACGAAGGAAGTCTATTGTTACGGACCGACCTTGAGTCCAGCTCCCCCAACATCCACGAATCCCCTTTCGTTAGTCCCCCCTCTTTATCTCTAAACGGGGAACAACTCGCCAAGTAGTTAATTTGCATAAACTACTTTGTGCAAATTCTACTTGGCAGAGAAAATCATAAAAACCGGCGTTGGCGCCGAATAATAAATAAACGTCAACGGCGAAAAAAAAATTCGACATTCGACATTTCGACGTTAACTAAAAAGCGAGCAAAGCAAACGAAGTGTGGAAATAGTAGCTGAAATACAAATTCGGTGTTCTAAATAGCTGAACTAGAGGACGACAACCGGAAGCTGATCAGGGGAGCAGCCGATCAACGCCCCCTGCACCCAGTCGCCGAACAATCAACATGCTGACAGGCAGCAACTGCAGCGACCGCTCAAGGGTCGGCTAAATTCACGTAAGCCATTCACGAATTATTATTCATAATTATAACTATATAACTAATATTAAATATATATTAATATTAAATTGTTAATAACAACATAACAGATGTGAGTTCGGCTACGCAAACAAGCCGAATCTCATTGGATGCTAATCGGGTTTGTGTTTGCTTCTGTGAGAAGGTCAATGGTAAACGGATCCAGGAATATGTAGGACAAAGAGAATTTACGATCTGAGAGTTCAACTGATTAAACAAGTTGCAACTCATTAGATGGTAGATGCATTTGGAATACTTGAATGGTTTGAATTGTTTGCCGTATCGCCAGAATGTCTGCTGAAGGACAGTGTTCTTTTGTTTGTACATGGTACATGCTAGGGAATTAGTTTCAGCGTCTATTGCGCTAATTATATGCAGCTGCTTTGGACTGTTTATCGTTGGGTAAAAGGGTCGCCAGCCAATGTGTATGTAGGTAAATTTATTGTACAAATGTTGTGGCTGGGAATAGCCAACTCAAGGTTAAGATTCCCTGATTATGCGGTTGCATTATATGTGAACCCATGGGTTTTCTTTCAGGGAATTTATGATAAGAGTATTCTTATAGGGAATTTTTAATTCGAATTAATGAATGAAGGTAAGAATCCGTTTCTAGAAGCTCATAGCTAAATAGATTTGGTCTTTGTTGCGTGAAGCATTTACAGGTGCTTAAGCGCGATTGCATTAGCAGAAAGTTATGATGGCTGGGTTGTAGTAATGGGGGTTCTTTGGGTAAGTGTACAGCGGGATTTGGCGGAAACGCCACAGGTTGATTCCCCCAGAAGCGTTCCCTATCTTGGAAAAAAGGTCTTATCCAAGACAAACATGGAGTCCCTATTATTTACTACGCTTTCCGTCGTGCCAGGGATAACAGAATTCTCCATGATACCTATGTCTCTAATATTCCAGATCGCCTGCGTTTTAGTATGGTGATCGGTGAAAGAGATAAATCAATAAAAGGTCGATCCCATCCCAACTGGTGGTGGATCAGTGATGAAGAAAGAACTATACGTCCTCAAACATAGTATGCCTCTCAGGCACACCCCCCCCCCCCCCTGGGGGCCTTTTCTGGCATGTTATTCATAAATTACCTGAAAGATGGGCGAAATGTGTAGAAGCCGATGGTCAATATTTTGAATATAAAAAACAATTAATTTCCCTTGAAAAAATATTTTTTAACCAAAGAAACCGGAAAAAACGTATACATACACCCAGTACATACGGAAAAGAGATAAATAGGATACTTTACGAAAATGGCAAACTTACGCAGGAAACTTCAATGAGTTTGTAGCGTCTCTAACAGATGCACACACAATACACAAGCAAATAGTGAAGAACACCGAACGAAAATCGAATAAGAAAATACATCAGAGCCGTATACCATAGCAATAATATAGCATTTCAAGTCAGTTGAATGTACTTGAGTTTAGAAATCCGTATACGCGGCAGTGGCTTGATGCGTTGAGCTTTGGTTCTATATTTTAGTGATTCTAACCGTGATAGCGTCAGTTCGAATCACACGTTCTTCGCTATCAATCCCAAACGCTATAACTGGTGACCCCGACGTGATCTGTACACACAGCACACACTTTCCCGTACTAAACAGAACTTCACACACGATCATGACTTCCGCATAGAGCAACAGACACACTCGCCTGCTCCGACATTCTCTCGTGCGCTCTCTCGTTCGCGCATGAAGCTGATCGTAACGAAGTTACTGAGGAGGGAGTAGTGTAGAATCTCTAACAGATGCACACACAATACACAAGCAAATAGTGAAGAACACCGAACAAAAATCGAATAAGAAAATACATGAGAGCCGTATACCATAGCGATAACATAACAATTCACATCAGTGGAATATAGTTGAGTTTAAAAATCGAATTCTAAACACGGCCAGTAGCCTGATGGGTTGCACTTTGGTTCAATTTTTGGTGATTCTAACTGTCATAGCGGGCTCCTCGATAGTATAGTGGTTGGTATACCCGCCTGTCACGTGGGAGACCGGGGTTCGATTCCCCGTCGGGGAGCCTCTGGCGCAAGACTAATGACCTTGCCCAGAAAAAACAAATCATTATGGAAAATTTCGCAAGCCTCGGGACTTGTTAAATAAGGCCAAGACCGGTTCCCGGTTGTAGTGCCGATGTTGATGATGAACTGTCATAGCGTCAGTTCGAATTACACGTTTTTCACTATCATTCGAAACGCTATAAGTTTCACTGCTTGTTTTTGGATTCTATCGTGAATGGGGTTAATGGACAAAAGATGGTTTATAAAAATGAGAGAGAACCCCTTGTCTTCCCGGCATTAATTTTATGGGAAGCAGGTTTGACACCATCTACAATGCGACCTAAAGGACAGCTTTAGAATTCGACAACAAGGCTGAGTATCAAATCCTGTCAATTTGTTTTTTAAATATTCAATGCGATAAATTTTCTTTTACTGAGGTAGTAGTTTGGAGTAAATCCACTTTCGTTTAGATACGCCATCAGATGTCCTGTAGACCTGTTGCCTGGAAATTATGTTGGCGGCCATGTAGCAGTTTTTATACATAAATACACCTACTTTTCTCCAGAAAGGCGAAATTATAACGCTGAGATAGTGCCCTGAGATTCCTGTAGCGCTCAGGAGGAAGTAATGTGGTGTCGAACAGTGTTCAATTAGTTGTCAAATATAAACCAAGTAATTCATATTCTCTATTGCGCTATTGACTGATCTGTCATCGACTATAAGTTAAGGAATAGATGAGGAAAAAGAGTTTTGATGTTTTATTTAATTTTATTTATTTACTTTTGTCTTATTTTCTGGTCAAGTAAGAACTTTGGTCGTAATTCTTGCCATGTTGAAACTTTTCCGGATTTCCTCTATACTGTTCACTTTATACGACCGGAAGTTTAACTGTTTAGTCCCAACAGTCCCCTGGAGCCGGGATCGAAACGCAAATCGCATTAAAGTCGAATGAATTCGATACTTCTTATCCTATAAAGAATAAAGATCCGCGTAGCATGTAGAATCATACGAGGGTAGGTCAATAAGTCCTTAGAAACGCCTGCGATGACACTCGCAGCATCGCTAATGGTCTGTTTTTAGTAAGTATCACTCCCTACTCAATTTTCAATTTGTTGCATATTTCAATTTTCCATGATAAATTAGCCATGAAAACGAGGACATTACTATCAATTATCTGACAGACGTGTGGGGTGTAGAAGTATTATGCCGGTCATGGGCACACGGTTCACTTCTTCCCCATCATCACTATTGTCCACTACGTAATTGTTCGCCGAGTAACCGGACTGGGAGGCAAAAGAAAGACAAACTCCGTACGTCCGGAAGAAAGGAAAACACATTAAAACGCACTGAGATGTCGTATTGGTGATTTTTATTTTGATATAAAACCGCTAAATTTAGACACTCGGCAATTAATGCCATTTACAGATGGTTTATAAATTTACACAAACAATTGTTAAATTTAATATGCAAGTGTCCGCGTGCGACTTCGACTCTGGGTGTGCACTCCGGTATGCACCCCATGCTCACTCTATTAAGGGAGAAACGCCAATCTGCGATGTGCAACCGTTAGTGGTTGAAATGAGACTCTCTGATTCAATCCTCGTTTGGGGTGAGGTGAAAAGGAAATGAAATTTCCTTTGACCAGTGACCAATGGCAGGCGATCTCGAAGACGCGGTGGTGTGTACGAGGGTTGCCTTTTATATTTCGGGATTAGAGAACAAAAACAAATATTGATCATCGAAAATCACTTTATTGTTTTTCAAAATATTCCCCATGAAGATCTATACACTTTTGCATGCGTTTGAACCAATTGTCGAAGCACTTTTGCCACTCTGATTGAGGTATCTCCAACACATGCATTCTAAATGCAGCAACCGCTTCTTCAGATGTCGAAAAACGTTGACCTCTCAGTTTGTTTTTTACGTACGGGAATAAAAAGATGTCATTCGGTGCCAAGTCAGGACTATACGGTGGATGACCCATCAAATCGATGTTTTGGGTGCTCAAAAATGCAGTTGTCGCAGCCGATGTGTGAGAACTCGCATTGTCGTGCTGAAGAGTGATCCGTCTTCGGCGGTTGGTTTTCCTGATTTCTTGGAAGACAACTGGCATACAAATGGTTGTGTACCACTCAGAATTGACTGTTCTGCGTTGTTCTAGTGGTACGGTTGCGACATGTCCAGTTTTTCCGAAAAAAACAGGCGACCATTTGCTTGGAAGTGCTTCGTGCGCGAACAACTTTTGTTGGATTTGGCTCATCTTGAAACACCCAGACAGTCGACTGCTGTTTACTTTCGGACTCATACGCGTAAATCCACGATTCATCACCTGTCACGATGTCATAGACGTGTTTCGAAGCACCGCGACCGTATTTTTTGAGCATTTCTTTCGACCAATTGACACGACCCTTTTTTTGGGCGATTGACAAATTGTGTGGGATCCAACGCGAACAAATTTTTTTGACAGTCAAATGTTTATGCAATATTGAATATATGCTGGTCCCACTAACGCCTAAGGTTGTCTCAATCTCACGATAGGTCACATGACGATCTTCCAATATCAGTTCCCGCACAGCATCAATGGTTTTCGGAACAACAACTGATTTTGGACGAACTTCACGAAATTCATCTTGGAGTGAACTACGACCACGATTGAATTCACCATACCATCGATAAACACTGGTCCTTGATGGAGCTTCATCGCCAAAAATTGAATTAAGTTCATCCATGCACTGTTGCTGAGTTAGTCCACGCCGAAAGTTGTAAAAAATAATCACACGAAAATGTTGACGATTTAATTCCATTTTTGGGCCGAGATGAATCTTTTAAGTTACTGTAAACAACACAAATAGCGCTCGTATGTCAAAACGTTCTGAGTGCGTATAACCTCAAAAATGTCCAACTTTACGACAGAGCTGTCAATTGCCGGATTGCAACACTAGGGTTGCCAAATCCCGAAACATAAGAGGCAACCCTCGTACACATCACCGTGTTCGTCGATGCGTTTAGTCAAGGATAAACAGAACCTGAAACGAGGAAAAAAAGAACAAAGGGGAAACGACCTAAAGCATCTTTCGGTAATGAGGGTCAGCTGTCTAAATAGCAGCCACTCATTAGACGCTAAAAGGGATTGCGATTATTCATACAATAGAGATCGTATATCGTCTCTCTGCCGACTGGGAGAATCGGATTCTTTTGTTCGCATATGTTTATCCTATTGGATCCGATCCGACGGCAAAACGTGGCGTCGGTGATCGTTTGAAGATTCAAACAAAGAAATATTTCCGCGAGAAGTGCTTGCAATTGAATCAATAGTTGCAAGTCTTCGGAAAGTAATTTAGATGGGTACACAATGATGGTTGTGTATACCATCTGTGTCAATTATGCATGGCATCTATGGCGACGGCAGGATCGAACTATAGTGTGAAAATTAACACTACTTGGAAATTCGGTTTCTTGGGTCGCTAATGCAGATATGCATTGATAATGTATGAATGGCCTTGTAGACGTAAGTCTTTTTAGGAATTCTATGTAATGCTTGTATGCATTAATGTCCTTGGTAAAGGAAATATTTTCAGGTGCCAATGCGATTGCATTGGCGGGAGACAATGGGAGTTGAGTTGCGGATATGGGGGGTTTTTCAGGTAATAGGCCGTGGGGTTTGATGGAACCGCCACAGATGCAATATGATTTATATACCTCAATTGAATTGTGAAGTTTTGTGCGTTAATAGGGGTGTTTCAGCAAATGTGTATGGTTGTGTGTGTGAGTTATACAATTATAACAACTGAATGTGTGTGTTCCATTTAATCAGGCTCCCCTATAAAAAAATGGCTACTCTTGAGGAATGCAAACATGGACATGTATTCAGTGGCTCTTTGCTGATTCTGTCAATTCCCCAGCTTCTCACAACTCTATTACCTTCAAAAAAAAAAAAAATAAATAAATAAAAAACCGATTTGGGTTTTTTACAAAAAACAGACATTATTTTTCTATGCTTCAGCCCACCACACCTCCTCGACTACGACAAATCAATCTTGCACTTGATCCGTAAAATTAACCCAATCTTCATTTCTTTCTGCTTATTCTCTATTACTCCCAGTTTTAATATTGATCGCCTTCACACAGCCCTTCTATATTAAATTTCTAAGTTTTGGCTCGTAAGTCTAAGGGATAGAGTAAATATGAAGTCTGTGTTGAAGACAATGAAGTTCTGAAGACCGCAATCGACATATAAGAGCCGATAAAATGAGCATAGTTTGATTAACATAGAATAAACGAGCGCATCGTATTGTAGCGAGCTTAGGGTTCGCTGGATTAATTATTTTTAATAAATAAGAGCCGTTAAATTGATTTTGAATTAATGTAACACTTTATTAGTCCGTTAATAACAACCGTTACTTTTATCGTACACTTAACGATTTCTTGACTTATCGCTTCCGTACTTATCGCGTCTTTCACTGCTTACTTCTCTCTTCTTACTTCTTCGTGCGATGTATTTATACCGTTTTCCTCCTTCTGATTCGGTGTTTCGTTTCCGTCCATTCCATAGCCTCGAATTTTCTATTGTTCATAGTCTCCAGTTTTCCAGTACTTTCTAGAATATTCTAGTACTTTGTTTCGAACTTTCTAGAATATTCTAGTACTGATTGTCATATGTGTCACCGTATTTTAAAAACCCAAAAAAGTAAAAATGTGGACAAAAATGGTCCAAAGATCAAGCTTTTTGTGTAGTTGAGTGGCAAGCTCTTGGCTTTAAGACGTAGCCCTAAAACGGACCATTACTTATACAAAACCCCGAAACGCACACCAAAAACATGACAAAATGATTGTGCTTAAATATTCAAATTTCGAATCCTTAAATCTTCAGTGCCGAAAGCATCTCTACATGTAGGAGCAATATAATTCCTATGGGTTGAATTTCATATACGGCATCATCGATGGAAAACTCTCCGTCAATTACTCAGCACTCAGCCGCATTCATTTCAATATCAGATGCATATTTTTAACAGACGTAGTAAAACGACGAGTCTCATCCTTCCGTCTGGCATTGATTGACTGGCAGGATATGCCGACGAAGGCTTGCTGCACAAAGCTTTCGAAATCTGCTTAATCTATTTCGCCATTCCCAAATCTGTCGCACTAATCCAAGTGCACGAACAACGGTGTTTGCCACGAATTACAAACGAAAACTTGACTAACAGTGTACTCATTGCGAAGAGTTGGGACGGTGTACCACCTCGGCCAATCCTGCCATCCTCAGCCTAGTCTTAATTTCGTCCCTTCCTTTTCGTCTTCATATCCCAATAAAAAAACGTCCGCGAATGAATCTTGAGTACAAGGAAAGAAGTTCTCCATGGTTTTTGAGAGTATTTTCAAAATCAATTTCTAGTCGACAGCAGAAGGAGACACTTGGATGGGTATGCGCCCCGGTGGAGTGTTCCGTGGGTTTCCTGCAAAGGGGTGCTTGCAAACGGCTTTGATGGGAATGCAGAAGAAAAAAGAGCTATCGACAAAAGTAGGAAACTTGTTTAGCGGAGTTCATTTGGATCCTTCGTTTGTTCCTTTTTTTTCTCCTTTTATTATCAGGGCACTTTTATTAAGTCTTGCACATGTCAATTCCAATGCTGTCGTCCTAGACGATGCCTCGAAGAAAACGCCACCAATTCTGAGGAAGGAAGTTCTTCTATAACACCCATTCCGTTCAGTCCAAAAATGTATCCCAATAGCCCACCACCTGCACGCAGCCTGTTGTCGTGTCTATTTGTATATGGAGCGCAGTTGTTTCTCCGTAGTCAGTTCTCACAGTGGTGTTGTGACAGGCGATGGGACTCAATTTCAGTCAGAGAGGGAGGACACCCGAAGACAGGTCGGTTAAGAGTGTAGAATCCACGCTAAAGCAATAATATCATTCAGAACAAATCGCTTGAGGTGCTTGGCGTGGTGTAGGATGCGATGTGAAGGGCGACATCTGTGAGGGAAATCACTCCGTCCCTGGAATTTGATATCAACTTTGAGGGATTTTCTCCTGCTTGGCTTTTTGCCCCGACTTTCAACTCCCGACTTGACAAAGTACAAGTTCAGTTCACAATGTCAAATGCACTTGGCATCATCAGAGGTGTGTGACGCCTCCTCCCGTATTGTGTTACCACCGAAAACTAGCGCTTAACCTGCTGCAGTACGAAATCAATTGGGATGACACATGTAATGCCCGATAAATCCATAGACATGATGCAAGGCTTTATTGTAAAAAGAAAGCAATATACGGTAGGGTGTGTGAGGGAAATAGTAGAAAAGTTAGACGCCACGAGTGTACTTTTGAGTTGGGGAGGGTCTTAAAATGACTTTCTTGAGTGCATCAGAAATACAAAAGCAGCTCCTAAATTATATGCAAGAAGTGAGGTCCATGAGTTGACTTTTATTACGAGTCTGGTAGTTCGGAGCCTAACTGGAAATAAGGCTTTTGTTGTATGCCCTAATACATCCATGGGGAGATTTATGATTTAGAGCATGCTTTCGGGGAACACTTTACCAATAGCCTTTGAATTATGACTTTGAGCAAAGGCTGCTTTACCGCCACTTCTGTACAACGCATCAGAAGTTCACGACGGGTGCCAATAACTCGAACTAGTTAAAGGGGTGCCAGAAACCAATGTCGACCTCCAATATTTTTTTCGCATCGTATGAGTTACTTTATTCATGAACTAAATTTCAGCGTGGTTCAGATGATTATTTTACCTTGCTTTTTAAAAACAGTTTCTTGAATGGTCAACGTGGTTGACAACCCCAAGGTGTTGTATTATTTGTGGGGAGACAGGGCAGCGCCCATTGTAGTATTATTTGTAGAGACAAGTGTGCTCCAATTGTGGTGTTGTGCCGACCGAAATCTGATTTTTATAATTGTAATATCATGCTGATTGTAATGGTATCTTCTGCAATGTGGATGCTTCGTCACAGAAGTTAACGGGCTGCTTCGGCCGTAACGAAAATTAACCAAATTAATTGTGACGAAATGTAGAGTTGTAATGTATGTATATATGACGTAAGTTGTAATGTAAAGCTGCCACACCAGTTAGGACAGTTGGAACGTATATAATGTATACTCCAGATATAGTAGATTACAGGTGCGAAAAGTAACAGAGAGATGATCACCAGGTACAGTATATTACAGGTGTCGAACGTAACAGAGAGATGATCACCAGGTACAGTATATTACAGTAGTCGGACGTAACAGAAAGATGATCACCAGGTACAGTATATAGCAGCAGTCGGACGTAACAGAAACATGGTCACCAGGTACAGTATATTACAGTAGTCGGACGTAACAGAAAGAAGATGCTTCAATGGAACGCTCCCAGAGGATGAAGATACTGGAGTGTTGGGCTGCGCTAGTGGTTACAGTGTAAGTCGTTGGGGAGTGTTTTGCTGTATATTGCTAATAACATGTAATGGTAGCAATCGGCCGGCGTAAATACTACGTTGTAGTTGTTCTACGAATCAGTCTCTATCAATCTAATTGCATGGTGTTATTAAGTTCTTTCCTTGAATTAGGTTTCCATATTACAATTTCTCATTTTCATCAATGCCGAAAATGTCGAATTTTGTCGTCTTCCACTTGCACAGTTACACCTTAATCAGTTAGGGCACCGCTACGGCAGCCCTTCCGTTCCCTTTTTAAACAGTCGCACCCAGTTATCGTCCGACCATTCTATCCCCTGCGAACAGAACGTTAGATAAACACACTGGTTACCTGGTTGTAGCTGCATAGATTCCGCCCGAACAGTGTTAAACGTAAACACCTCCAACCTTGGTTTACTTTCAATTTATTTTTCCTTTTTTTTCGCTTCAACATACAAAGACAAACGCTTCCACAGGCATTTAATGTACTTCTTCCCAACAAAGTTTATTACGTTTATTTGTTGATACGATTAGACAACTTAACTTTACATCAACTATCAAAAAAATCCCGTATCGTTTTGTTCTTCATCTATTTTTTCTTTCTATTGGTAAAACGAGTAGCGCGCACCAGATCTCTTATCAGACCTGCTTCTTCGACCAAAGACAAGACTCTCCCTTATCTCTCCTCAACATCAATTCAACTTCGACGACGGTCGAGCTCGAAACTAGCGAAAGTCACCACCGCCGAAAAGAGACCGGGTTTACACACCACTAGTGTTCTAACTCGATTCCAACCCAGCCGCATTCAAATACTGGTTAGTATACCCGCCTGTCACGCGGGAGACCGGGGTTCGATTCCCCGTCGGGGAGCCTCTGGCGCAAGACTAATGACCTTGCCTGGAAAAAACAAATCATTATAGAAAATTTAACAAGCCTCAGGACTTGCTAAATAAGGCCAAGACCGGTTCCAGGTTGTAGTGCCGATGATGATGATTATGATATAATAATATAATATAATTGTATTTTCGTATATTCATTAATCCATTGTAATTTTAATTTATTTATTATTTATACATTAAATTAAATGCAACTGAGTTGGTCGAAACAAAAACGACATAAAGGTTACTCAAGTAACAAAGGTTTGATTTTGATGCCATCCGCCTTATGGATGGCAAGTTTAGGTAACAGAAAACTATATTTAACTTACGTTTCTTTTTACGGTTACATTATCTTTTTTTTAATAGCATCCTTGTACTTCATATACACATTTGAAAACATTTATTGCTTACAATTTGGCATTAACATGCCCGTCGAAGTCATATAATTGTTAGAATTCTATTCACAATCTTAACTGTCGGTCCTTTCGGGGAAAATCCCAAATTAAATTTGGCGCCTCCTTTGTAAGTTGTTAGTTAGTTAGTTGCTTAGTTTGTTTCCTATCAACAGACATACCCAGTTGCTTTTAATTTTCCTTTCTAATCGCTGCACTAAATGCACCTACAAAGAAATCACGACCTTTGGTCTGATTCGTCTCGCCGACTCGTCCTACTCTATTGCTGACTAACTAAAAACAATTCAAGCTGACCTCTTCCGCCACCAATCGTCAATTGATCCCACTCAATTAAAAAAAAATACAGTTCAAGTGAGTTGTATGGTCGCTATGTAAATCCGAATATCGTCAGTCCATGGCCCCAAGTCATTGCATACGATGCAGTGCGCACAAAGTTATTCGATTGGATCTTTCCTGGAGCATCATAAGTTGTTGCAATCACTGTCGCTGTCGGCGAACTCCAAATCGGGTATACACTCGCTTTGTTGTGTCATTGTCTTCGTCTCCATACATAGGCAGAGGGGATTCCAGGCAAAAGCCGATTAAAATGTTCTCTTGAACTTCCTCGAATGCGATTGTTTGTCTTTCTGTTTTATATCAACCGCCACCTCTGCCGTCGCTGCTACATACCCTCCACTCATTCGTTAGTTTTCTTTTATTCACTGTTCAAGACTTGCGAGACTTGCGGCTCAAGGTCCCAAGCCATCATCGTCTGGCGCTTTGTTCTCTCCCCATGTAGAGATAGTGGCGAGTTGATTTTCCTCTTCAATTTCTGATTCATCATCCGGGATTATGTGAGAATTTGTCTCGCATAACCTACTGCATAGTCATGCCCATTCATCCAGGAAGCCATTCTTACTGCATCTTATGCTTATCGCTAATCCCCCTAAAGAGACCCATTCAAGCGGTGAAACAAGCACAATCACCGAATGCCGGCTCCCAACAATAATTCGCCCTAATGATGGGGATGTGTCGTCGGGATTGGCCTCCCTTAATTGAGTTTTCAACTCAAAAGGTGAAGAGGAAACAACCTTTACTAAAGTCCCAACGCCGCCTGTTAGACAGGTGTTCAACAGCAATACATTCATGACATCTGAAATGTCATGCCGAGTGCGGCAACATTGACTTTTAGTCAGGGCGCGGCTACTTATGAAAAAGATCACTGTAGACTGCACAATGGGGTTCGGAGAACAAGATCCAAATGGATGGTAATTTACAAATTGAGAAGTATAATGATGACATGTGCCAAGGGCATGTAGCCTCTGATTGTTGACGTCTTTGTACAAACATTTGCAGCGACAGTTTGTCGTCAAACTGTCTTTGAACTAAAATGAATTAAAAAGTCAAACCACAGATGGATAGCTTTCCCCCACAAGTCATAGTTCAGTGGAACTATTACTTTATGTGTCTCTGGCGCTAACAAGTGTATAAATGACTCACTAGCAATGGACTTGATTGATGGAATCAGTTCCATGTTCCCCGTTCTTTACAAACACCATAAAACAATCGCCAACCTCCAATACCCCCACTCGACCCTCTTGACTGGAATACAATTTATTCTCTAGATTGGGCACATAAATCATTTCTATTTCTCAACAAATCGAACGAGAATAGCCAATAAGCCAACAAAATGGTTACACATAAAAACTAAACCCATCACGACGTGGAGAATGCAGACATCGTCACCCGAACATCATCGGTGGAGGAAAATGATTTCGTTCCACTCAATACGCCACGACAGCACACTCCCATGAATGCATATTAGCTAATTAAGGTCCCCAACCAATCGCGGCTCCGCCGGACCACCATCTGTCTGAAGTGTGTAATTCGAGTGGTCCGGTGGTCGCATTGTGCATGCACCTACATCTCTCTACCTAGTCAACAGTTAGGGCAATAGATCCTTGTCCTTGGCGAGTTTAAAGCTCCACATTTTGTAGATTGCAAATAGAGATAAAATACCCAAGAATGCGAATACCGATAAAGGAGGTCTGACTGAGTTCAATTGTCCACCATATTCGTGAGCACGTTGTAAGGACACTAACTTGGCGACCAATTCTCACACAGTGCCACGGAAATTCAGGGAATTGGTCGTTTCGTGTCCCCATCCGCAGTCAACGTCTGTCATTTCCGTTCAGGCAGACGCATACATAATGGAAAGCAAGCAACATGAACAATGGCACGCACAAAACCAAAGAGGAACATCACTTAAGACTGTTTTTGTTAGATATAACCAGGAAGTGGTTCCTGCACAACAGCAACTGTGTGCTACCCACAAGCAAAGCGAATGTTTAGTCGAAGCTCGTTACAATGGTTCGGCGTACGACGTAATACTATCTCCTTGTAGTGAAATATTGTTGTACACATCTTAATTGGTGTCACGTCTTTTCTGAAGCACAAAAGTCACAACTGCAGTAATAATCATCGGAAATGCCAATAGGATATAACAGGATACGAAGAGGATTGGTTTATTATAAGCAAATTATTTCTGTCTAATAACATACAAAGGCGACAAGTTCGTTGTCCCTTACTTTTCTATTGGTCTCGCTGTTGCAAACCTTCTGGAATGCGGACGTTAGTAGTGTTACTATCAGATTCAAGACTTATAGGAACGAATGAAATTTTTTATAAATATTAGTATACCCAATCAAGCTCTAACAAGGGTTTATATTTTACCTTTTTTACACAAAAGACACGTACAAAAGAAGTTTGAGGAGCTTTTAAATGTAAAAACATGGTATGCATGTTAAGAATGATAAGAAAATGAATTGTGGCTGGGTGCCAACTACCTGGCCTACGCCAGAGATGGCGCTGCTAATTTGTTTCTTCTTTTCATATTTCTTCTTTCAGAAAAGCCGAAAAGACCTCAAGACAGTTGAATAATAACACCGTCGTATCAGTGCTAATTGGAAATTGATTCGAAATTAAAAAAAGGAAAAAAAAAATCTAAGGCCGATATCGATTATTTTTATCTGCTGGGCCATGTGTAGAAGCTTAAAGAACCAAAGAATGACCGTCGAAAAGTTCTTCTTTTTTTATGACACTAGTTTACGAGATATCCTGTACAATATATCATATACGGTATCATATAGTATATACCATAGGTCCTATATAAAGTATCGTATATCGTTATGGCATATCGTGCATCGTATATGGCATATAGTACATTGTATATCGTGTTCTATTTGTTGATTAATAAATAAAACACGTGCACTTTGCACTTTATATTGTACATATACTTTTTATTTCATGTCCATGCACTACGGCTATTCAAATACAACTACTGTCACTTACGTTGATACTTAAGAAGCGGAGGAGATCAGCAAGTTTGTCACGGTGTTGCCAGCATCTTTACATCACATCGTATATGAATATTGTATATCATATATATCATATATGAATATCGTATATAGTATATCGTATAATCTAAGTCACATATCGCATATCGCAGATAGCATTATAGCGTTTGAAATAATAGTGAAGAAGATCGTGTGATTCGAACTGACGCTATGACAGCTCGAATCACGAAAAAAATTTTACCTAAGCGTTACACATCAGGCTACTGACCGTGTTTGGTATTTGATTTCCAAACTCGACTATATTCCACTGATGTGAATTATTTTTATTTATCGCTTGGTATACGGTTCTGATGTATTTGTCTTATTCGATTTTTCGTTCGGTGTTCTTTACTATTTTTGCTTGTGAACAGTATACCGTGTATCGCATATCATATATTGTATATCGTAGATCGTATTTCGTACATCGTACATCGAATATAATATTATATACGGTATTTCCGATATCGTATATCGTATAATGCGCGTCGCATATCATGCTTCGTAATTCGTACACCGTATATCGTATATCATTCATCATATATCGTGTATTTTGTGCTGGGTATTGTATGTCATAAAAGTGTGTAATATATGATATATGATATGCAATAAGTCACTGTTTTATGAGAGGATGCGTTGTATTCCCCGTCGGCGGTTCGATTCCCCGTCGGGGAGCCTCTGACTAAATGACCTTGCCCGGAAAATACGAATCATTATGGAAAATTTAACAAGCCTCAGGACTTGCTAAATAACATAAGACCTAGACCTGTCCCCGGTTGCAGTGCCGATGATGATGATGATGATGATGATGATGATGATGATGATGATGCGTTGTAATATGTGTGTTCCACTATAGAAATTTCTAGAATTTGGTATAAATGGTTTCATACAAGATAGATATGATTTACCACATATTATTAGATCTTAGACAAAGGATTATAGTCTGATAGGGAAGACATGTCCACTAAAGCAGACCGCCTGTGATTCGGTAGTACTATCATCGGCCAGCCTACAACGGCTTAGCTTTTCTACGGTCTGTAATAGGAGTAATGTTATATATCGGATGATTGCTTCTTCACGCATCGCTTTCCCGATTGCGGTGAAACTTTTGTGAGGCATGAAGATTTTTGACATAGTACAGTCAACACACACCAGGTAATGGTTTACCAAATATTTGTTCCTTCAAGTACGGTTCGTCCGATTGCGATAAAACTTTGGTGACTCGCTGCTGGCCGTGATGTGAAAGTTTCTATGATTGTACCATCAATGTACACCAGGTGGCCTCATGTCGAATACTTTATCTGATTACGATGAATCTTTGATGGGTTGGCGTGAAGGTTTTTAACAAAGTACCCCCAATACACACTCTGTGGTCTGCGAGTTATATCGTATCAATGTTCCTCCGGACATCGCTTATCACATTGAGATGAGACCTTGTACCGAATTTCACGTATCCGACTTGTGTGGGGATTTCTGATATATTAACATCAGTGTAAAATACATGATATTTGAATCATATCGGATCACAACCAACACATCATGAAATTGGGGATATCATTCAAATACCAGATTCTGAAGATGATCAATGAGGCATGTTCTGTTCTCTATTTAAAAAAAAAAAAAAACCGTATGTACAATTCTGTGTCCCGAAAACAAAACACATTGGAGCACTTCATCATCGTCGCGTGATGCTTCAAATTCTACTTAACCAGACTAACATGTTTTTCACATTACATACCACGCCATATATTTCCTACAACAGTTTCCACCTAGTTCAATGTCCTAAACGCATACTAAAGATGTCCCAAAGTTGTCACAACGATGTCCCAAGGATATCCCAGGGATGTTCCAAGGGTGTCACAGGGATGTCCCAAGGATGTCCCTAAAATATCCCAAATATCCCCAAAGGGTGTCCCAAAGTTGTCCCAAAGGTATCTCAAAGGTACGCTAAAGATTTTTCAAAGCTGTCCGAAGGATCTCCTAAGGGTAGGCCAAGGATGCACCAAAGTTGTCTCGAGGGTATCCCAAGGATGTCCTAAAAATGTCTTAAGGGTGACTTAAGAATATCCCAAGTTTCTCCGAAGTTTCTCCCAAAGATTTTTCCAAGGTGTTCGAATGATCTCTTAGGGGTAACCCAACAGTACCACAAAGATGTAACAAAATTGCCTCAGGGTTGTCCCAAAGATGTGCCAAAGGTGTCTCGGAGGTACGCTAAAGATTTTTCAAAAGTGTCCGAAGGATCTCCTATGGGTAGGCCAAGGATGCACCAAAGTTGTCTCGAGGGTATCCCAAGGATGTCCTAAAAATGTCTTAAGGGTGACTTAAGAATATCCCAAGTTTCTCCAAAGTTTCTCCCAAAGATTTTTCAAAGGTGTCCGAAGGATCTCCTATGGGTAGGCCAAGGATGCACCAAAGTTGTCTCGAGGGTATCCCAAGGATGTCCTAAAAATGTCTTAAGGGTGACTTAAGAATATCCCAAGTTTGTCCAAAGTTTCTCCCAAAGATTTTTCAAAGGTGTCCGAAGGATCGACTAGGGGTAGCCCAACAGTACCACAAAGATGTAACAAAATTGCCTCAGGGTTGTCCCAAAGATTGTCCCGAAGATATCCCAAATATGTCTCAACGGTGCCCCAAAGATTTTCATAAGGTGCCCTAAGGATCTCCTTGGGGTAGTCCAAGGATTCCCCGAAAATGTCTTAAGGGTGGCCCAGGGATATCCCAAATTTGTCCAGAGTTTCTCCCAAAGATTTTTCTAAGGTGTCCGAAGAATCTCCTAAGCGTAGCCCAACGGCACCCCAAAGATGTCCCATAGTTGTCGCAAAGGTGTCCCGGGGATGTCTCAAGGATGTCCACGAATACCTCAAGGATGGCCCAAAGATGTCCCAGACATGTGCCAATGATATCCCGAAGATATGCCAAAGATGTCCCAAAGGTGTCTCAAAGTATTTCCAAAGATGTCCCAAGGATTTCCTAAGAGTAGCCCAACGATTCCACATAGATATCCCAAAGTGATCTCAAGGGCGCCCCAAGAATATTTCAAGGATGGCCCAAAGATGTCCCAATAGTGTCGCAAGGATATCCCAAAAATGTCCCAAAGGTGTCTCAAAGATTCTCCAAAGGTCTCCCAAGGATCTCTTAAAGGTAGCCCAGCGATACCGCACAGATGTTCCAAGAATGTCCCAAAGATGTGCCTTAAGGATCTTCTAGAGATAGTCCAAGGATTCCCCGAAAATGTCTCAAGGGTGGCCCAAGGATATCCCAAATTTGTCCAGTGTTTCTCCCAGAGATTTTTCGAAGGTGTCCGAATAATCCCTTAAGGATAGCCCAACGATACCACAAAGATGTCCCATAGATGTCGCAGAGGTGTCCCGGGATGCCTCAAGGTTGTCCAAGAATATCTCGAGGATGGCCCAAAGATGTCCCAGACATGTGCCAATGATATTCCGGAGATATCCCAAAGATGTCCCAAAGGTGTCTCAAAAATTTTCCAAAGGTGTCTCAGAGATCTCCTAGGGGTAGTCCAAGGATACCCCAAAGTTACCTCAAGGGTGTCCCATGGCTGTCCCAAAAATATCTCACGAGTGACCCGCGGATATCCCAAGTTTGTCCCAAAGGTATCCCAATGATGCCCCAAATAGGTCCCAAGCATGCCCCACAATATGTTCTACATCGTGTGCCATACTATTGTTACGCACAAAAGCCTCAACCCTTTAATACCCACCTCTTTGGAGCTAGTCCACCATTAATCGCGCATACATTAAATACCGCGATGTCATTTAAATATCAAACAAATTGAACTAAACGTTCAAGATAAGAAAGATAAAGAAAGGAGATGGTGGCTGTCAAAAGGGCCATGCAGACAAAAGGACACATCGTTCGATCTGCACGAAAAAAGTCTTCATTCGGGGAGACGAAGGAAAAACGGAGTTGTTGGTTCTAGAAATTTGACCGAGACGGTCTTGAAGTGGTGCGTGGAGTGAGTGAGGTTAAAAAGGATAATTTGTTGAGTCACGGTGCAGAGCGTTTCAGTGAGAAAATCCAAGGGTAATTTACTGAATAAGATTTTGTTTTAATTAAATCATTAACGAAACGAAAACCGAAGAGTGTCTTTCTTCAAACGATTACTAAGATAGTAACAATGAAGTTTAGTTAAATAAAGAAAAAACGAAGAGTGTTTTATTTCAAATGTGTGTGTCGAGTGTGTGTGGTGTGCAAAAATATAACACTACAATCCACCACATGCCCCATAACATCTAGGACATGATCAACAATATACATGTTGAACTTTCCATGAAAACTGAGTAGGTCATCCCAAGTTTGTCCCAAATTTCCCCCAAAGGTGTCCCAAGCATGACCCAATGATGCGCCAAATAGGTCTCAAACATGCCTCGCGATATGTTTCAGATCGTGTGCCATAACAATTCGTAACAAAAAAAGCGTAGCATAGTAACAGCATAGTTATTATATTGCAAACTCGTATACTACGAGCTCTTATATATGAGCTAATAGCACCAACGTGCATAGTTTATGGTTGTAAAAAACTAGACCATTATGCCAGTTGTGGTTTAACTTATACAGTCTCATAACAACGGCGCTATCTACACTTTCCTCGATAACCTGCCCCCACCCCCGCCCCTACCCCCGCCACTAGCCTTGCCTTTATAATGTATCCTGTTTACCTTAGGTTAAGCTTAGTTAAGTTACTTCTTACGTTTTGTAGTTTGTAAAATTATATATACTGTAGCTTATGAGTACTTATATTGCTTGATTTAAGCCAATAAATGGTGTGGTAGCCCCAATCAACTAAAACTAACTATAATACCACATAAAAATCAGTCGTCTGTTGGCAGTCGTATGGTGCGCGTCACTAACCAACAGAAAAACAATCAATAAATCGACTTTGTATGTTTTTTCCATAAGCAAGTAAAAGCCATAACCCAATAAGGGTGCGAATAGTGAATAGTATAAGACTGAACTGCGTAAGAGTGATTAATATAAGAACCAAGAATACACCAGTAAATAATATAAGAATGAATGGTATAAAAGTTAACGGTATACGAGTGAATAGTATAAGAGTGAATAGTACAAACGTGAATAGTATAAGAATGAACTGCGGACGAGTGATTAATATAAGAACCAAAAATACACGAGTAAATAATATAAGAGTGAATGGTATAAAAGTGAACACCAAAAGAGTGAATAATACAAGCGTGAATAGTATAAACGTTAAGAATATAACAAAAAAGTGTACAGTGAAGTACAAACGTGAATTGTATACGCGCTAATAATTCAGAAGTAAATACCATAAAGATGAACAGTATAAGAGTAAGCGGTATAAAGGCGAGTAGTATAAAAGTGAATAGTATAACTGTGAACGGTATATGGTTAAATAGTATAAACGTGAATAGTATATAGGTGAAAAGTGTACGAGTTAGCTGTACAAAAGTTAATGTTATACGAGTTAATAGTTCACAAGTAAATGGCATAAAAGTGGCAGTGAAGTACAAACGTAAATTGTATACGAGCTAATAATTCAGAAGTAAATACATAAAGATGAACAGTATAAGAGTAAGCGGTATAAAGGCGAGTACTATAAAAGTGAATAGTAGAACAGTGAACGGTATATGGTTAAATAGTATAAACGTGAATAGTATATAGGTGAAAAGTGTACGAGTTAGCTGTACAAAAGTTAATGTTATACCAGTTAATAGTTCACAAGTAAATGGCATTAAAGTAAGCAGTGAAGTACAAACGTGAATTGTATATGAGCTAATAATTCAGAAGTAAATACCATAAAGATGAACAGTATAAGAGTAAGCGGTATAAAGGCGAGTAGTATAAAAGTGAATAGTATAACAATGAACGGTATATGGTTAAATAGTATAAACAAGAATAGTATATAGGTGAAAAGTGTACGAGTTAGCGGTACAAAAGTTAATGTTATACGAGTTAATAGTTCACAAGTAAATGGCATAAAAGTGAGCAGTGAAGTACAAACGTGAATTGTATACGAGCTAATAATTCAGAAGTAAATACCATAAAGATGAACAGTATAAGAGTAAGCGGTTTAAAGGCGAGTAGTATAAAAGTGAATAGTATAACAGTGAACGGTATATGGTTAAATAGTATAAACGTGAATAGTATATAGGTGAAAAGTGTACGAGTTAGCCGTACAAAAGTTAAAGTTATACGAGCTAATAGATCACAAGTAAATGGCATAAAAGTGAACAGGATTTTTCCAAAGGGGCATAACGATTTTGTATTTTAATATGAATGCCTTGAACGTTTTCACAATCTATCAATGTCAAAACATTAGTCAAAGTTTGCAGTTATAGATATGTGCATATAGTGCGCTTGTAATAAGCGTACGAAGACAACTATTCTCATCAATAAATAGAAATTTGTATACGAACGTGCTGTGAATTGTTATTGATATGACCATTAGCTGAGTAAGAATTCCAACATATGTGAATAGAGAGAAGAATATTCATTTTACTTTTGCTTTTTGTTTTGTTTTTGTACAAATTGAGTGTATCATGGATGTGTAACTTCCAACGAATGGGGCTTTTTTTTTAATTTGTATTTCTTAATTTTTCATTAATTTTTCCTTATATTATTTAACTTGAGTGTTAGTAGGAGTTTTTATACCACTCGAGTGTGACATATAACTGTGTGTGCTACTCGCCGAATTGTTGAAAAATGTGATATAAATTTCACTTTACCCGATACCGGAGCATCAAGAGAAAACCGGAACGCAAGAAACCATGTTAGTAGGAGTTTTTATACAACTTGAGTGTGACATATTACTGCGTGTGCTATTCGTCGAATTGTTGAATAATTTGGTATACATTTCACTTCACACTATGCCGGAGAATCAAGAGGACAGCGAAACGCAAGAAACTATATGCATATTGACGCAGAATATGCCAGTCTTACAAAAGGCCCAAATTAGTTGATTAATCGATGTTTTCAGGAACTTGACCTTTCAAGAATCACAATTTAACCGAGAAAATATTTAGGGTAGCCGCCTTTAAGATTGTGTTGATTCAAGAACTGAAGCCAGTTGACCATCATAAATGTCACGTGTTTGTTGATTGGGCTCTAGAGCAACTGGAAATTGATCCTATTTTAAAAATAAAAATCATTTAGAGTTCTGGATAAATAGCTTTTTTAACTCTTTGCGAAAAAAAAATTTCCATAACAGACTCATGAGAAGTTTTGCATCCAGAAAGGGTTACTGCTTGGTGCGGTTTATGGCATGACGGCATCATCGGGCCTTTTTTTGTGAAAATACAAATAAAGGTGCAGTAATAGTGAACGGTGAACAGAATCCGATCAATGTTACTAGATTTTTGTGACCAAAATTGGATGAAATTGATTTGTGTTTTCAACAAGAGGGAGCTCCATCATATTTTGCCAATGCCACTATGGGGTTATGCGGAAAAAGGTTAGGGAGACTGTAAACTTCACAAATTGAACTGTTTCTGGATTTGAGAGTTTTGGTCTATGCCAACCAGCCCCGAACTATTGATTAATGAAGTCATATCTGATGAATTTGAAAAGTCACTGAAAATCAGATTATTCGAATTCGACCCTACCAATGAACCTGTGCTGGACATTTGAATGATGATATATTTAAAACGAAAAATGCCAAACGAGGGAGGCTTTTTTTGTCCAAAGCGGCAATGCGTGCTGTGGAACTTTTATTAAAATCAAAAACTGGCGGTAAAGAAGGAAGATACTTTCTGAAATTTTTTTTCTTACATTTTTTCAATGTTCTTTATAAATTAGTCCCCAAAAACAAAACTTTTAGTCCATCTTAATTTTATTCATAAATATATTTTAAGAATAAAATATAATAACTTTATTTAGTAATAAACAATTGTACTTTATTTTAAATTATTGCCGACTGGATGCTGGTGGACGACTGACTCTTCATTCCAACTTAAGAGCTATTCCAACTCAAAACAATAAAGATATAGCAAAGGAATTGAATTGAACTAGTTACATATTCGAGATAACATTTGAATTCGGGTATTGTTTACATATGTTATTCGGAATAACGTAAGATAAAGGAATTTGATTCAATTATTGTTTGCATATTCAAGATAACACCCGCGATTGATAGAAACCCTGACGTGGAACGGGGACTTAAACTACAATGAGGCACTCAGACTATGGTGATGGAGGCATATGCTTCCAGTAGGGTCACCCATGTCAGACAGGCTAGCGAGGAGAAACACACAAAAACCTGCCACCCCTAATCCAGGGTATTAGGCGTCGCCGTGTCCATTGAATGGTTTCCAGCCAGGGAATACCGGCTGTATTATAACGGGACCTCTCTAACACCGGGTCGAATTAGAGCAGTAAACATACCTTACCATATCAAAATGGGGCTGGGACACACATAATCTTGGAACCGGCTTCATCATAAGCAAGAAGATTACGCCCCATGTAAAAGATGTGAAATTTATAAATGACCAAATGTTGGTGCTAAAAATACGGGGTCCATGGTACAATTATGTAATTATAAACCTACACGCCCCAACAGAATCACCCAACATAGATAAGAAGGACACGTTCTACGAGACCCTAGAGGAAGTATTTGATGGGATCTCATCATTCGATGTTAAAATCATCCTCGGGGACCTCAACGCGAAAATTGGAGAGGAAGATATCTTTCAACCAACTATAGGTAAAGAAAGCCTACACGATGTTTCAACGATAATGGAATTCGAATTATCACGCTCACAGCTTCAAAAAATCTGGTAATGAAAACCACGATGTTCAAGCACAAGCAAATTCATAAAGTCACATGGATATCACCCGACGGCGCAACGCGTAACCAAATACAATACACCACTTCCTCATAGACAAAAGACACCACTCTAACATCATTGACGTAAGATCATATAGAGGAGCAGACTGCGACTCCGATCATCTTCTAGTGATGGGTAAAATTAGGAGTCGGCTCGCAGCAAACCCACACGGGAGACAAGCAAAAAAATCGATATTGCTAAGCTAAAAGAACTACGCAAAAGGGCTAAATATCAGGACGAACAAACGAAAAGTTTTAGCTTCCTAGAGATTGGGAGTAGTGAGGAAGAGGAAACCAATAATATAGACACTAAATGGGCATTAATCAGAGACGTAATCAAAAAAAAACAGCCCAAACGGTATTAGGATTTAGGAAAACAATTAAGCCCAAATCTTGGTTTGACGATAAAGATCGAATAACGTAAACGCCTCAGACTGATCCACTTAGAAAGATATGATGAAGTCAACGCAAAAAGATACGCGACACTTCGGAAAGAGACAACGAGACTTTTCAAACGCAAAAAACCCGAGTGAGAGAAGACTCGGATCGAAAAAATTCTACAAAATGCTAGAGCAAAGAATATCAGAGGTATATATATCGGTATAAACTCAATTAGAAATGGCTACCGAGGAAGAGCCAAAATAAACGCAAACGGCTGGCTGGCCATAGACACACACAATATCGTGACAAGATGGAAGCGGTACTTTGAAAACCTGCTCCACGTGGGTACCCATCAACCACAAATAATCGCACAGAAGTACATACATCCAAGCCCTTTTTCAACAAAGTTGTAGACGCAATAGATCGATTGAAAAACAACAAGGCTCCCGGATTCGACTGCATACCGGCCGAGCTTATGAAGCATGGAGGAGAGGCAACCGCTCGAAAAATCCATCAACTGATTAAAACAATATGGGATAAGAAATTCACTCCGAAAGAATGTAAAACCTCAGTAGTCGTCGCTATTTTCAAAAAATGCGACAGAAATACAGAGGAATATCATTGCTCCCCACCACGTACAAAATATTAACAAATACCATACCGCCGAGAATCACACCGTACGCAGAGGAATTACTGGAAGACTACCAGTGCGGATTCCGTAGGAACCGCTCAATGAGCTATCAAATGTTCATAGTAAGGCAATTGCGGAAAAAGAAGTGGGAGTACGAAGAGTTCACAAACTTTTCGTTGACTTGAAAAAGCCTACGACTCAGTCGCAAGTCAAAAACTCTACCATATTGTAGTTGACCTGGGAATCCCGAAAAAATATGCCGCCTTCATTCAAATTTGCATGAACGAAAACAAAGGCCGAGTTCGAATAGAAAACCACCTCTCTGAACCATTTAAAATCCGGGCCGGACTAAAACAGGGCGACGGCCTCTCACCATGTCTCTTTAACCTTGTGCTCGAGAATGTCATCAGAAAGGTACAAGACGACAACACGGCCGGATCATCACTGAACGGCGTAACACAAGTGCTCGCATATGCGATGACATCGCTATTTTGGGCGATAATGTAGGAACTTTTAGTAAAAACTGTGAAATCATCATGCAAGCGGCAGAAGAGGTGGGCCTAGAAATAAATGAAGACAAAACAAAATACATGATTACGACGAGAGCAGGTGGACCTCGGGGAACACATATAAACGTCAGAGGCAAGATATTTGAAAAAGTTAAAGAATTTAAATATCTGGGAATGATACTGACGGCCAGTAACGAAATGTCGAAGGAAATTAACAAAAGACTTCATTTTGGCAACGTTTGTTCGAACGGAGTCAGTAAACTGTTGAAATCCAAACTGCTGTCACGTAATATAAAGCCTTGGGTTTATAGAACCATAATCATGCCGATTGTTCTATACGGGCTCTCACAAAATGGGAAGAAAACAAATTCCGCGTATTCTAGAATAAAGTTTTAAGGAGTATCTTTGGCGGGAAAGAAGAGGCAGGACAATAGAGGAAACTCCACACCCACGACTTGGAAGAGCTATACCGCAAACCTACAATAGTGCGAGAAATCAGCTCACGGAGATTAAGATGGGCTGGGCATGTGGCGCGAATGGACAACGATAGGACCGTGCGTAGAATTCTTGACGGTAGACCGGGAAAGAGACCGGTAGGACGGCCGCGACGGAGACGGGAGGACAATGTTAGGTCTGACCTTGAGGAAACCATTTTGGATGGTCAAGCGTGGGAGCAGAGTGCACTGAACAGGTGAGCAGCCGAGTCGGTGAGGTGATGAACTTCCGGGTTCCTATAGGCTAATAAATAGTAATAGTAATATTCAAGATAACATAGGATGAAGGAACTTAGTTCGAGTATTGTTTACATTTTTGAGATAACATAAGATATAAGAATTGGATTAAAATATTGCTTAGAATGTGTGAATGCAATGTAAATAAGACTTAAAATGAAGTAACTATATTTTGGGAGCTAAGACAAATAGGTTGGAAAGAAATTATTGTTATTCTTATTATCTAATAGTTTTGCACCTAGGCTTTTGATGATCTTATCATGTGCCTCAATTAACGGCCGCCTGGATGGTAGATATGGTTAACATAACCCGCGCATGAAGCAAGACTTTTGTATATATGTTTTCTTTTATAATAATGCATATTATGTTCATTAGAAGTTGTACAGGACTGAAAGAGGATAAGTGTTAGTGTTTAAATATTCTAAACCTTTATGAAGAAAAAAGCCCACCGCATTTCGTATTTCCAGAAGGAGAGTACAGCCCAGTTCTATAAATTGCTAACCAGAGCTAACTAAGGTCAAATTTTTGTATAGGTAATAAGTTAGGCCGTCGGGGAGGCACTGGAGCAAGACTAATGTCCTTGCCCCGAAAAAACAAATCATTATGGAAAATTTAACAAGCCTCAGGACTTGCTAAATAAGGCCAAAACCGGTTCCCGGTTGTAGTGCCGATGATGATGATGAATAAGTTAGGCTAATAACCTTGCCGGAAAAACAAATTATTGTTGACAATTTAACAAGTCTCGGATACCGGTGGAGAGACTTGTTAAATAAGGCCAAGACCGGATCCCGTTTGTAGTGCCGATGATGATGATGATGATGATGATGAAGAAGTTAGACATTTAACAAGTATTTTTATGTGCCCTCGTAAAAGAATATATCTTGATATTATTATCTGATCGTTTGAAAGTTAATACCCTATTTTGCAAGCGTTGAACACGACAGCGTTTTTTTATTTTTCTAAACCTTCCATTTGAATTCCTCTCTGTAAAGTATTGTGTCCCGCATCTCATTTTCTATAACGTAAGCTTTTTGTTAGCAATTTATTATTTATTATTATTTACACACCACGTGTGCCTTGCTGCTGATACCGTCTGCCATCGCCAACACTGGTATCCATTCAGAAATGCCGTCCCCGGTAATGTTGTTCAAACTGTTTGCACTATCACGATACATTGTGATTCACTGGTATTCGGCAATCCACACCCACAAAACATCGAGATCAGTATTTTAAGCCTATGAAACACCGACGACCGGGACTCGAAACCTCTGGTTGGGAGGTTTATCGAACTCATAGACGAATGACCATGTTCATGTCTTTCCAGGAATTGACCATCTTGGCCATCTCATTCCTATTAGCATCATTTTCGCAGAGATTATGATGACGCTCATTTGCTTTGATCTTGAATGAGCTTTACGAAAAGACTCATTAATTATGCGATTTCCATACAATGGTTGCCTATCGTTTATCAGTTCGTGGATTCGAATCAGCGAACTTGTCTTTCCTATATTAAAGTTCTTTGGTTTACGCCCTTTAAGGGTGAGTCTGAGTACTCAGAACCTGCTTTGCGACATGAAAGGGAAAAGGCGGAAGTTTGAAGAAATGGAACAAAATAAAGTAATCTTGAGTAAAGCTGAAAAATCGTTCGTATTAGACCATCGTATAGATGAGTAGCAGCGACATGATTCCACTACGTACTTCAAAATGAAGCCTAATCGCCTTAAGTTGCATATCATTGTCATTGCCAAATTTTTGCAAACATTGTCGTTTTTGATTCATAAAGCCCACTTTCTACTCACTCAAATCATCAGGGTATACTAACCAGGTTATCCCATCTCTACTCTCTAGCTCCATGTATGCCCTTCAAAATGTACAAGCTTGATGTTAATTTACTCAGTTCACGGAACCAAATGACAGCAGTAACCACATAAAAGACTTTTGCCTTTCTACATTGTACCACACACGCGATGTATGCAAATCGCCTTCTCCAACTCCGATTGCATTCCCAACTTCAACGTGGCATAAATCGAATAGCGTCACATGGACTTGATAGTTCAAGAAGGAAACATATGCCCGACACCACGGTACCACATTGGGTCGTATCTTTAGATAGACTTTTGGTGATGATGACGATGACAACGAAGTGAACACGAACGCGCCAAGCATAGCAATTGCAAGAGTGCAACGAGCGTCTTAGTACGTCGTGCAACGTGCATTGTTTTCAGATTATTAGCTCCGGCGAATGATTTATTTGCATAAACGCTTTCCTAGGGGCGAGGGTGTGAACCGAACATAGCTGTGGTACCAGATGGAGCACAGATGGTTCTTGACATCAGCCAGCTCATCAGCCTCTGATCCATAATTAGCGTTGCCGAACAATGCCTGTTCAATTATTCTCGGGTCCTTTATTTGTTGTGGCGCCAGTCCGCGGGCTCATATTTTCCCAACCTAGTGGCCATTTGAAACAACGAAATATTTCTCCAGATGAATGTGGCAAAGGATCGTAGAGCTAAAGATGACTCCGTCCAGACGAATCACTGAAACCAACTGCTACTAGTGTGAAGCTGAGAAAAGTATGCACATAATAGTATTAGCTTGGACACACACCTTCCAGAAAAAGCAGATACTACATACCAATCAATAACGTCTTCTTTACGACAAACGTAATTTGAAGCCGATAAGGTAGTCCGCAATTACAAGAAATATAAAGCCAATGATACTATGAACGCGGGATTAACAACTAGCGAAGTCAACAGGTCCTTCCGCAGAATTGAGATACATTAACACATATTTACCCAATATGAAAACATTGAAGTGTGAGACCGTATTCAAAGATACACCTCTACTAGACCTATCAAAATCAGAAAGTTTTGAAATCTAGACGTAGAATAGTGGGTAAGGTGGATACGGATGGGGTATCCTAGCTCATTTGCTCTCATAAAGAACTTGGCTTTAGATCGACGGACTCTTGCTAGGTTGTATGATATCATTCTTTAGCATTTCCAGAATTCGCTCGTTTATCACATGAGTCTTAGAAGTCGTTGCACTCCTGACATATTTCCACTATTGATCAGCGTTCTTAAGGACTTCCATTTTCCTCCCAAATGGAATTCCTCATACAATTGTGCTTCTCTTAAAGCTTGTGTTGAATTAGCTAGCAACTCGCCTTTTGACCAAAGATGTCTTACGTATTGGAGGTGTTCTACCTTGAAAGGTTTGAACTCGAATGTGGGATAACTCGATGTATTATCAGAGTATAATCCCGTTGACGTATTGACTCGCGCCCGATAGATTTGTTCTTCTAGTTTTTCAACCTAATGAGGGGATATTCCTTGTTTGGGTACAACTCCACATTTATCAATAGCTTGGGGGTAATTGATTATATTAAAAGCCGCTATTTATGTACTCTTTGCCCAAGGTTTCCTAATTGTACTTTCTTTGGCCCAAGTATTACCTCCTCCCGGATTGCTATTGGGAGACCTATTACGTTTTGTAAGCGCCCTGGTGCCATGACCGGTTTATTCAAAAAGATAGTCGTTGGTGTATGTTCTACCTGCGTTTTCCCTTCTTTATTACCCTTTAGCTTTTTGGAATTTGCCATACGATTGTGGTAACAGGTGTTCGACGATATTTCGCAGCCATTTCCTTGTGCGGGTAAGATCTTGAGTTGACTAGCGATCGAGGTTTGGGCCTTCACAGATCCACTTGGTGTGGTAGTTGTTTCTCTTTGTTACGTCTCCAGCGCCGTGCTTCCTCTTTCGAGGGAAGAGCGTGGGGGTTATGATATCTTTTCTTATTTGAAATAATTATCGTTTCTTAGTTATTAAATTAATTATAGGTTTTATTTATTTTTATATTTTATTGAACTCAGCTATCTCAAGCTGAGCTCTCTTCTGAACTACCTTTACAATATAAATTTTCATGTTTTTATAGAACAATTTGTTCCAACAATCTAGAAGTTTCTGTGACTTAAAATTTTGAATAAACTTTGAACGAAAATCAAAGTGGCTATGTTTTGAAATGAAAAATGTGCTTGTTATGAAAAGGGGCATGTTTTTAAATGTGCTGTAAGTGACTGGATATACAATATTGTGTCTGTTTATTTATGAATTGTATTAAATGAGAATGTAAGATATGTGAGGATGTAGTTTTAAAGGTTATGTCAGAAAGGACATGAGATTAGTGTTAAAGCGAATAAGGGTAGTATTCTGGAATACAACATCCCACCCTTCTTCGAGAAAGAAAATTATCCTTGAAGAGAATAATTTTCTGTTAACTATTGCTTAGATTAGGTTTAATTACCGACTTGGATTTTCGTTCAATTACAATGGCGTTCAAAGTTAATCTTATATCAAAAGTTACAAAAATCCAAAAGTTCTTAATACTAGCAAAATAGGTTACAATAATCCAAAAGTTTACTTAGTCTACTTACTTTATATTTTAACTAACTTTAAATATTTCCAACTAACTTAAAATATTCCCACTTGGAACCTTTTCTTTTATTATCCAAAATAATTTTTTTTTTTTTATATATATGATTAATATTAATTTTCAAAATTCTCTTTTTCGTTCGAATTTCCAATATATTATATCCCAATATATATTTTAAAATATATTATATCCCAATATATATTTTAACTCTAAAATTTTCTTTTTTCTTCCCCTTTTTTAACTTTTTTACATATTGTCTGCGGGACTAACCCAAAGACGTATCGCTGGTTCTTTTAATTCGGGACAAAAGGGTACGTGGAATCTTAGATTTGTTGTATATTGATCATTACAGTCGTTCGAAAGGAATGGCTGTGTGGCTCCTTCCGAATTACCTTGTTTCCTCTCTATATGAGTCGACCGAATACTATAGATTGAAGAGTGCCGTTCAGCATGATTCTGTTGGCGTCTGGCCTTGTTTTCCGGCTCTTGCACCCGAGAAAAGTGAACATTTTGCCTATCGTTTTGTCTATTGGTGATTCTAGGATTTTCACTAAAACGATTTTCGGTAGGATTATTTCGGAATGGATTACGCGTTGTTGTATCTTGTTGGTAATTTGTTAAGGACGGTCCATTCCTAGATATCTTGTATCTACACTCGTTCTCTGTGTGATTATTCCGTCCACAGAAATTGCAAGTAATGTTAAATTCTCTTTTTATGGGTTGTCTATTCGGAAAATTGTTGGACTGCATGTTCCGATAACAAGTGCCCTGAGAACGACCTGGCTTACCGCAGGTTTGGCAGACTATTCGATTAAATCTGTCATTATAGCTATATGGCCTGGGAGAGTTGTCCATTCGAGCAGCATGTGATACTACATGTGCAATAGACTGTTTTAAACTACTTCCCCCATGGACTTTGGCTAGGATTTTCAGTTGTTCATTCTTGAGACCATCCTCAAATATTTGCACTGCCAATTTTGAGTTTTCTTCTATCAAGAATTCCCTAACCACCGCGTCTGCTGTTAATTCACACGTAGCAGGGTTTAGCGTCCTCAGAGCATTCGCAACTCTATCTCCGTATTCCCGAACGGTTTCTCTGAAGTTTTGTTTCAGCGATATCAACTCATTGTGTGCCGTTGACCGAGATTGCTCCTCTTTATATTCTGATTCAAGTTTATCCTTTAAATCCTCCCATTTAGCGATTGTGCTATACCTAATTAGATCATAGGCAGGACCCTCTAATCTATTTTTGACTAGCTCCAAAAATGTTTCATATATCTCCGGGTCTGCCCTTTTTATAGATCTAAATAAAACGTCTTTATCGTTTTGTGTCTTATTATATTTTTTTTTTTCAAATCTGCTGCCACTGAGGTTAATTTGGATTTCCTCTGGAACTCATCGGCAAAGGAAATTACGAAGTTATTTGTCTGTTTCAAATGTGAGTCACCAGCAGTTGCGTTGACCTCGTACAAGGAACCTTCATCAATAGTTACACTCGATACATCGAATGTTCCGCCATCCAAGTCGAAAATGAGGACATTCCTTCCCTCTTTAGGGTTTTATCCCGCCAGTCGTCGTTAATCGCACTAATCTTCCTCTGGGGTCCAGTCCTCCTTCGTGGATCGGTCTTCCTTCGAGGATTGAGTCGTCCTTCGGGGAATCCACCAGTCTTCGTGGATCGGCCTTCCTTCGAGGATTGAGTCGTCCTTCGGGGATTGGTCTTCCTTCGAGGATTAAGTCGTCCTTCGGGGATTGGTCTTCCTTCGGGGATTGAGTCTTCCTTTGGGGATTGGTCTTCCTTCGAGGATTAAGTCGTCCTTCGGGGATTGGTCTTCCTTCGGGGATTGGTCTTCCTTCGGGGATTGGTCTTCTTTTGGGGAGTCCACCAGTCTTCGTGGATCCCACCGCTGCCACCAGTGTTACGTCTCCAGCGCCGTGCTTCCTCTTTCGAGGGAAGAGCGTGGGGGTTATAATATCTTTTCTTATTTGAAATAATTATCGTTTCTTAGTTATTACATTAATTATAGGTTTTATTTATTTTTATATTTTATTGAACTCAGCTATCTCAGCTGAGCTCTCTTCATACTCTATAGAACATTTTGTTCCAACTAACTGTGTCGTATAAAATGAACAAAACAATCTAGAAGTCTCTGTGACTTAAAATTTTGAATAAACTTTGAACGAAAATCAAAGTGGCTATGTTTTGAAATGAAAAATGTGCTTGTTATGAAAAGGGGCATGTTTTTAAATGTGCTGTAAGTGACTGGATATAGAATATTGTGTCTGTTTATTTATGAATTGTATTAAATGAGAATGTAAGATATGTGAGGATGTAGTTTTAAAGGTTGTGTTAGAAAGGACATGAGATTAGTGTTAAAGCGAATAAGGGTAGTATTCTGGAATACAACATCTTTCAGCTGCCTTATGCCGACCCATTCCTGTACTATTATTTGCAAAGTCAATGGAAAAATGTTGGGAACTTATGATTATTTGGGAAAATTCCGAACAACCTCACATTCCACTCATCTTTAAATTTGCCGACAGGAAGTCATTACCCAACAGACCCTCTTCTGACAAGCCCGTCAAGGAACATATTATCTTGGAGCTACAAACGGTTTTCCAGTTTAATTTCAAATTCCTTTGTTGGCATCCTTTAGAGTTGCTTTTTCCAAAAAGCATTTAGGGAAACGTTCCTTTTTGGGAATACATAGTATATTTTGGGGCGAGTGCATTTAGCTTTGAGAGGCTGATCTCAGCCTATGTGTTCACAATTACCCGTGTCATTGTTTAACGGCCAATATCCGAAGGGAGTTGGACAACTGGAAATTTGGTTGGCGAAAACTAAGAACAGCTTTAGGTGATTTGCGAACTCAGTTCGGTCCTGACCTGACTCCCGGGAGTTTTCCGACTTCTTCTATTTTGCTATTTGTCGACACCCTGCTGCCGTATGATAGTGACGCCGCAAAATGCATTCCATTTGGCACCCTTACTTGGGTAACGTCACTCTGCTTTCGTGCCTTAGTAGGCTCTGTGTTAGCAGAGTTAGAGGGGCCTCGCCCTGTCCTCGGCCGACGGTGTCGTGCTCGAAATTTCCTGTTTTTTTTTTTAGCCTTCGTGGTGTGTATTTTCGGGGCCCTTTCGTTTGTTTTTTTTTTTTCGTTTTAACTTCCAGCCATTCATGATTAACCGTGTGCTTTGGCGTCGACGTTTAGTGCTAGCCTTTAGAATTCTGCTACAGTTTGGGGTTACTTAAAAATGCAACTCTTTCAGTCTTAGGTTTTTCATTACTTGACATAGATACTCATACCACCTTTCGCCGGATTGTCTTAGTCCGTAAAGCGGTTTGATTATTTTATCTTTGTCGCCTTCAGAGAAGTCCTTCACTATTTGCATCGCCTTCGAACGATTGGTGAGTTCTCTCGTTCTGTCCGGATTATGTGTTCCGGCGCTTCTTTCAATATACCTGGGCTCTCCATATATAATTCCTCGTTGATATCACTGCATAAATACGCCCAGACGTCACCCGATCGCAAAAAATTGAGAGTTCATCAACCCCATCCTTATAAAGGACCGAGATTAAGACGAAATAGATGGTCGCCAGGCAAGAATTGAAAATTATCGAGAAGAAGGCCAGAATACGAAACGAGTTCAAAAACTGAGGACGAAGTCAAAGAAGAAGAGTGCGTCTACATGATTTAATTAGATCTTGGATCAATTACTCGAGGCTGTTCGAAAAGATGATGCTGCATCACAAAGAAAAAAGAAACAGTGACATTCGGGAGTATTTTCGGAAGACGTTTGATGATATGGCGTCCGACTTCACTAATGCACAGAACAAGGCACGTTTACAAACAGCACTCCAGAGCAGAGCGCGAGAATTAATGAGAAGTCTGCTATTCAAAGCCGTGGATCCAAGGAGGGGTGATGAAAAGACTAGGGGCTCGCTTTGGAAGACCGGGAGCATTGACATTGCCAGAATTGACAACAATCAAGAATCCGACGCAACTCGCGGAAGATCCAGTTGACGTTTGCACATTCAACAGCCAAGTGAGGAATTCAGTCGCAACCATCAGAGCTTGAACTCACCCGAAGCAGTGAAGGTTCCACGATTAATACGTCCCTTGTTTCTTCGACCTTTCCTGTGTCATTTTGCCGGACAGCAACAGCGAATACTCAATACTCGCCGGTTGATGGGGTGCCTTGTTCGTTTCGTTAGCTTCGGTCTCCTTTTGTTGATTCTGTGGCCTAACTGGCATCGAAGGTCCGAGATTGCATGAAAGTGATGCTGTAAAAATAGCTCGACAATCCCCGATGTCATGCCCATATTCACAGCAATGTTGGCAGTACGAAGTATTTCTTCTTTTTAGGTACTTATGTATATGACATGACTTTTTTACTTGCAAAAGTTGCAAGTGATGCGTGCAGCTAGCGGAAATGGGCAGGTTCATTGTGGTGGCACTTGTTCCCGCCGCCTTGTTGTAGTACCGAAGTTCGAAATCCTAAGAGAGAGTATCCTTGTGAATGAAAAGGATATTTTGCACTCACGGGTGGGGGCGCCTAACAGACACTTCTATTAAATATTGGAACTGACCCGTGAAGATCGGTATACTGTCAACCGAAAAACCGTAACCTTTCACAGTGGACTGAAACATTCTAGATTTCCATAAGGAAATCTTGAACCGTACTCTTGAAATGAAGAGAACAGAAGTATTATAGCCGGAGCCGAAATCGGCAGAGAATAGAAACACGATCAATTCGGCGAAAAGTAAAACTGAGCCCGACCTAAAACAATATTGGTCCCCTGGCGCAAGTGTAGCTCAACATATTGACGGTAAACTCAGGAAGAATGGCGGGGCTTCTAAAGAAGAATTTTGACATAGCCAGGTTGAATCTTTGCTCAATCACTCGAGCCTGGTCAATGGAGAAGAAAGGATGTCGACTCGCGAGTAATTGTACCTCCATAGTCCTCGTAATAAAGCGGTGTCAGAACTTATACTTCCCAGCGAGTTTGTGGAAGCAGGAGCTAACATGTGCGTTCCTGAACTGTTCCGGATCTCTTAAAAGCGATAACAACAGCGTAGTTGTCCTGAAGTGGATGAGGCCCATCGAGGAGGACTATCTTTAGCGTTAAGCAAGGATAGTGAAGAAGGTGAATTGAACACACGATGAAATGGTTGAAAAGCGAAGCAGTGAAGCATCAGACTACTGATCGTGTTTAGAATTTGATTTCCAAACTCGACTATATTCCACTGATGTGAATTATTTTTGTTATTTATCGCTTGGTATACGGTTCTGATGTATTTTTCTTATTCGATTTTTCGTTCGTGTTCTTCCCTATTTTGCTTGTGAATTGTGCGTATCTGTTGGAATCGCTACGCACTCCCGCCGCAGTAACTTCGTTATGATCAGATTCGTATGCGGACGACGGACGAACGAGAGAGAAACGAGAAAACGTCGGAGGCTGGGCTCTATGCGGAAGTCGTGACCGTGTGTGAAGTTCTGCTTTACTATGGGAAGTGTATGCTGTGTGTACAAGATCACGTCGGGGTCACCAATTTTAGCGTTAAGCAAAGATAGTGAAGAAGGTGAATTGAACACACGATGAAACGGTTGAAAAGCGAAGCAGTGAAGCATCAGACTACTGACCGTGTTTAGAATTTGATTTCCAAACTCGACTATATTCCACTGGTGTGAATTATTTTTGTTATTTATCGCTTGGTATACGGTTCTGATGTATTTTTCTTATTCGATTTTTCGTTCGTGTTCTTCACTATTTTGCTTGTGAATTGTGTGTATCTGTTAGAATCGCTACATATCCACCAAGCCAAAACAAAGCGGTGGGTTTAGTATATTACGGAGAATGGATTTTCGAATTTACGAAGTTCAGAAAGGTCGATATGAACACCAAATGGATGATAACGCCGTTTGGCTTCCAATGCCTACGTTGCCGATAATCTAAATCAACTTATAGAGTGTTAGGCTGCAAGAAATGTGTGAGATGTGTCGGAAAATGCTGATGAATTGTCATCGATAATGACATATGCAAAAGAATGTATGCCGCAACAATTATAACAAAGAGTCGAAACAAGAAATGATGGCAGTAAGCATGGGCAACTGTTGAAAGAAGGCGGTTTGAAAGACTTACCTCAAGGCGGTGCTAGCAGACTTCCATGATGAGATCTACTATGACTATCTAAGTATTACCTATGTTGACTACGACTATCTAAGTAGTACCTATGTTGAATGGGATCCACCATCTCACTCCTGGATTCATCCATTCTTAAGAATGCTGCGAAGGGCAGACCCACAGCTCATCGTGGGAATAGTCAATAGACAAAACATAAAGAAAGAAATTCACCTAAAGTCCAAGCAAAGATTCAATGTGAAACAAATGACACGCGAGGTCGATCGAGCTAACAGCAATCAGTAACTTGAACCTCTCCAGGCAGGAAGGAATGAATGAGTTTGCAAGGAGATGCGAGCACCTACAGAAGATTGAAGGCCAACTAAACTATGAAGAAATATATTCGAGATTACAAGATAAGCTATATGTAGATTGATAATCAGAAGGATACAAACAAATTATAAAATCTCCAAACTAGTCATGTCAGTCACACATTTTGGGTGGAATCCTTCCTGCTGCAATCCCAGAGACAATATTCAAACAAAATTCGTTTACTGGAGCAGGCTATTAGAAGCGTTCGACGGGCACCACATGTGAAATTGAAGCAATCAAAGCCCAGCCACGTCGCCCGAACTACGACAAAAGGCGTTAAAAGATCAGAAATCATGGAAGGACAGGTAGAATAAAAAAGGAATCAAAAATGTGGTATTCTTGTGAATGAACGAAGATAAAGTTATGGTACTGGGTTGCCAAATGCCACAGAGTAAGACTCTGAAGGCGGATTTCAACCAGAATTTGAGTCTACAGATGAAAAAGCGAAATCTGGGAAGAATAAGAATAAGAAAAAGTGGAAGAAGAGTGGCGAAAAAATAAATGTAGTAAAATCCATAGCACTCGAGGGAATCGAGAATATTCATTGCCCTATACCAGAGCATTCACGTAGAAATGACAAAATTTAAAAGGCAATTTGAGACATCCTGCTGTACATGCGGCCGTGGTCTTGGTGGTGTTTTGGTTCTGCACCACTTCACAAAATGCTGTAGAAGCACGAATGTAATAATAAAAATAGTTTGCGTAGGGCCATTGTGGTTGTTATGTGGGATTGTCTCAGAAAAGTCAAAGGAGAGAAGGAGTCGGCAGATCAACAAGAGATAATGTAAAAACTGACCGTATCGAGTACAACAAAAAAGACAAAGGGAAAACAAAAAGTTCGCACCGTGCGCCACTTACATAAAAGATTTATTCCCTTGTATATTAACTCCACCATTCTGGGCTTCCAAACGTTCTCGAACTTTTCTACCAGTCATTGTTCTTGGAAACAATTGAAAAAGCGGATTAAGTTGATTATGGATAACCAACTTACTCGTACTTTATCGTACAGGCGATACTTGCTATAAATTGCGTTACAAGAATTTCATGCAATTCTTATTCTCCCCTTTGCTAAGTACGAGTAGTTTTCGGTAGCTGTTTATTGGTGTGACGGGTCGTTCTAATTAACGCATGCAAAATATTGTGACGCATATGACAATCAGTACTAGAATATTCGAGAAAGTCCGGAACAAAGTACTAGAATATTCTAGAAAGTACTGGAAAACTGGAGACTATGAACAGTAGAACATTCAACGCTATGGAACGGACGGAAACGAAACGCTGAATCAGAATGAGCAAACGGTATAAATACGTCGCACACAGATCATGGAGATGAGTAAGAAGTAGAAAGTGAAGCAAGCGATAAGTAACTAGTAAGAAGTAAAGAAGCAGAGTAGCAAGCGATAAGTCAAGAAATCGTTAAATGTATGGAAAAAGTAATGGATGCTATTAACGGACTAATAAAGTGTTACATTAATTCAAAATCTATTTAACGGCTCTTATTTATTAAAAATAATTAATCCAGCGAACCCTAAGCTCGCTACAATTGGTGTCAGAAGTGGGATTAATTATTGGTGAAATAACTAAGTCTGTGGAAGTGTATTGTGACGATGTCAGATAGAGATTTTGGAGAACCGGAACCTGGATAGCAGAGGAGAGAAGCCAATTCTTCGACAGCGTCTGCAAGCAGCAATAGAGGAAAAGGATATTGATATCGGTACAGATGCTTTTACGAGTGGGCCAGATTGTCCGGATGGAGAAGAAACTTCGAGTCAAGATGGTGCCAATCTAACGGAGAAGAGCTCGTCATCGTTGGACATTTCGGAGATGTTCAGGATGATGATGGCAAAAAGCTCCAGAGTTTAAGGCAAAATTAGATGCGCGATGTGCAAAATTGGATGCGCGAGCTGCAGACGTTAATGCAAAATTGGACGCGCGAGCTGCAGAGTTCAAGGCAAAATTGGATGCGCGAGCTGCAGAGGTTAATGCAAAATTGGATGCCCAAAGGCAGTGTATGAAAGAATTCTGTGGCTCGGAAGCGGAAGAATCTGAGGATGAGGAGTGATTGGAGCCACATGAAAGGAAGAAACTCAGGAAGAGCAAAGCTATGGCCGACAGCAGTGAGGAAGAGGAGGAAGATGACGATGATGTGTTACGTGAAGAACTGAAGGATCTCATCGATGATAACCCAATTGAAGAGGGCGGCAGTGATGGTGAAAACACTGATGCTTCAGGCCGTTCCCCGAAATGGATTTACAATGATGATGACGAGTTGGACGACCGACTGGAAGACGACGACTGTGACCTTATTGAAGAGAATCTTGGTTTGAAAGCCGAACGCATAAAGCGTTCCAAGCGTCTGCGTCGTACACAGGACGAAGAAAGTGATGGAGAGGAACAGCACGTCGATGAAGGTTCAGCACGTGAGGCTATAGCCGAACAGCTATTCGACGACGAAGACGATGTTGAACGTCGCTCTGAACGTAGTCACAGGGAAACTGAGGGGGCAAAACATTTCAATGATGATGAGGAATCGGAGTCTGATGCTGAGGATTTTATTGTAGACGACGAAGGAAGGCCGATTGCTGAGAAGAAAAAGAAAAGACGACTTCTAGTCACTGACGCGTCATTGAAAGAAAGTCAGGACAGTTTCGGTATAGATTTCGACTATGCTATGATGAGGACGGATATGAACCCGAATACGAACCTAGTGAATTGGAAAGGGGTCACTTTAAGGATTTGGACAATGAAATCCGTAAAACGGATATTCCTGAGCGAATGCAATTGCGCGAAGTTCCGGTTACGCCTGTTCCAGAGGGACCCAATGAATACAAGATGAAGCTGAATGGATTTACAAACAGGCGTTTTGTAAATCAACTGTTTCCGAACAAGGGAGATCAACGGATGTTGGAGGTCGAGACCGCTATTGTAAGCCACCACATATGGGGGGAAAGATCAAGCAAGCCCTAGATTGTAGGCGTAATCAACAGCTAGAGGTGCCGTTCATTGCGTTCTACAGAGAAGAACACGGGAAACCAGAATTAACGTGCGACGAAAGTCTATTACTACGACGCACGCTGGTGTTTACTGTCACCTCCAAAGAACAAATCGCTCCAGTTATTGAAAAGATGCGGAACTACCGGTTGGATACAGTTATGAATTCGACAGATGCTCCAATACCAGGTGATATGCGTGTAATTAAAGATGAAGATCTAGATCCCTTACGTGATGTGCAAACTCGAGAGGAGCTTAGGGGTGTGCACATGCAGAGGAGAGAGAGAGAGAGAGCAGTAGAAGCAGGAGAGCAGTAGAAAATTTGGAAGAAGGTCAAGAACTTCCATCGCCGAACGCCAACATGAAAGTGGTACATCGTGACCGACTGGCAACTTTGGTTAGCCCAGAGGACCAGTGAACTTAGTTCGGGACGAACTAATCTAGGCGGAGGGTAGTGTGACGCATATGACAATCAGTACTAGAATATTCGAGAAAGTCCGAAACAAAGTATCTACTAGAATATTCTAGAAAATACTAAGTAGTAGTAAGAAGTAAAGAAGCAGAGTAGCAAGCGATAAGTAAGGAAGCGATAAGTCAAGAAATCCTTAAGTGTATGGAAAAAGTAATGGATGTTATTAACGGACTAATAAAGTGTTGCATTAATTCAAAATCGATTTAACAGCTCTTATTTATTAAAAATAATTAATCCAGCGAACCCTAAGCTCGCTACAATATATTATATATTGATTTTCTTCACTTTACAGCTAGCAGGTATACAGAACTCACGTACTTTGACATCCACTCCCTTTTTCTATCCTCACTTTATCTTCCCCTCTTTCTACCACGTTGCATATTTTGATACCGTAAGGGTACTAAAATTCCTTTTAACGCATGCGGATACTATTTAGAAAAAAAAGTAACCCCTTCAACAATTTACATCAACCAAATTAACGACCCTAATAGTGTGGTTGGTAGAGTAGTGGATAATGACCAGAGGTTCAATTGACAACCCTGTCTTAACAAATTTTGGTTTCTACAGCTGCGAAAACTGGACTGAATTTTAGGATGGTTTGGAATGTTTTTACTGCAATACATTGTATCCACTCCAAAGTTGATGCATTTACCACCAAAATTGCTTTAGGGCAGTGAATATCACACACTCATATTTCATTAATAACGACTGGACAGCCACACCTTACTGTGAACGACTTATCTAGGAAAAACCAATCACAATTTCAAAAAAAAAAAAAAAAAACGAATTCCTGGGTTTTACCACTCGACTGACTTCTTCTCCCTTGAAAAGTGTTCGGGAGAAATATGACTAGTGGGTAAATGCGAACTGGTCCAGAGGTACGAGTGGCTTCTCATACTAAAGAATATCCAGATTAGAAGAAAATAAAATCCGTTTGGCTTCTTTTTGACTGTTAATCTCTCGATGCGGGCAGTTCTGATTATTATAGGGCCGCTGCAGAACATATTTCGAGTAATCATTTTGATTGCTGCTTGTTTCACTTGACTGCCACGAGGAGGTGTTTCTAGTGCGGCTCGAATGAATGCGGCTGGCGAAGAGCACTTCACAAGTCGACTACCGTCAGATCCTCGTAAAATCTGTAGCCAGCTGATTTCCGATTTGTAACCAGGAAGTCTCCACTTGGACTCAATTGTATTGGCGTCGTTGTCGCATAACCTCGTCCTCAGTGAACAATTGGCAATTTATGTGAAATACGCTGAAACAGTAAAGGATGATATATCAGGATGCATCATCAGCTGATTTTTTTCCTTTTCTCCTCCTTGCACTACTTTTCCTTCTTATTTTCAAAAGGAATCTTCTTCATTTACGCCCTAGGGTATGGCACAGTGCCTACGTAGCATAAATCGCACTCACGTCGACGTCTTACCTCCCGTACTGAAATCCTTCGTACAGTTTGAATAAAGTCATAGAAATATAATGCGCCGCAAAGCCCAGGATGATGAGTTGAATCTGCCTCAATGAGGTAAGCCACCATGCCTAACAATGTTGGCTTGTTTGGACGGTCGTTGCCGATGCATACAACATCGACTGGAAGTTCCTGTCTTGTTCTTAGTTGCATGGCTTTAGCATTCCACTCCTCATTCAATACAAGTGCTTGTCATTGGGTCCTTTTTATCGTTTTGTTCCTTTATGCTACTCTTTGAAGTGCAGTGAGCATAAGAAGAAGAGATTGGAAAGTACCCTGAGAGTGGCAGCGGTAGTTATTGTTAAAGACATAAGCGAGGGGGTTGCTTTCAAGATGATGCCGCACCACTATAGGAAGGATCCTAAAGCCTACCTAAGAGGGTCTAGGTGAATATGAGTTACAGTTAGTTGGAATTGTGCTTCAACTTTTACCTGACAATCTTAATAAACTATACGTAAAAAGCGCCGCAGAGAATTGTTAATTATTATTATATTGAGGAACCTAATGAGTCGACCATTGATTGTCGATAAGAGTTTTTGAATTCGATTTTAAGCGCCACCTTTGACAGAGAGAATTTCAGTACACATTCACGTAATGTGTTCATGCTACATTGGATTTAAATTATGAACGAAAGGGACTCTTTTATCTTCGTGGCGAACGGCCATTGCATCTTCTAGATTGTTCTTAGGGGGCACAGTTTACAGCCCTCTAAGAGACATTGTAAGATAAAAGAAAATGGTTCTAACTAACCCACATAAGTACAAAATTAGAATATAAAACAAAAATGGATTTTGAGAAACAACCTTAACTAAATCAACACAGTGTGGTTTTTCGGGGGAGAGGCAAAGAACGCCAGGGGTTATGAAGACATGAAATATTAAATAAAACAGGTTCGGTGAACAAGTCAGAAGGTCTAAATGAGCCCAACATTCTTCTCAAGTGACCGTTTCCTCAGTTGTATACCTTCTGGTTAATTATAAAAATTCATTGTATCTACGCATAATCGTACAACCTTCGGACGCTCCGTTGAGTGACGCTCCGTGATGCTTGTTGCTGAAGTCTCGTAACTACAGATTAATAGGCTCACAAATGCCAGAATATGTAAAGCCTTGAAACGTATATTTTCTTTAAAATAACAGAAAACACGTACCAGAAGCTAGTAATGGATCCCATCATTAAATGTTCAAAGAAAAAATGTGGGGGATGTACTAATGTGCGACTATTAAGCAAGAAGTAGCCTTCTGACGGTAACAATAAGTGTTCGCTAAAGAGAACATTGCAATGCCTTAAAGGAGGCAAACCAAAATGGAATGATAAACTCGTTGCTATCGACGACTAGTGCAACCGCAGAGGTTATGTCGCTCGGCCTAAAACTGGTACAAACGTGGCGATCAAGGGAACATTGGTAATATCTAAAAGACTCTGTGGGCCAAATTTAGGGTTTGGGGGTCTAATGAGTTCCCAATAGATTACCTACCCAACAATGAGTAAGGCATCTAATCCACAATTTGATTACCAACACCACAGGGTTTAATACTTAGCATCAAATTCTCAAAACCCTACTCTTCCCTGACTTTATGCATCCAAACCGGATCACACGTTCGGGTTTTCTTTGAGAAATCGATTCCCATACTCGAAATTTCAACTGGGAATCTAAAGTAGAAGGAATTCGAAACTAGCTCCTAATAAATAGATACACCAAAAGAGATCATAACAATTGTTGTATTTAGGCATGAAATTGGAGGCTTTGTTTAGCATAGTTGGAACGTTCGGATTTAAGTCAATTATTCACCGTTTTGTTCGAGAACTTATTGCCATTTCGACGGTTGTTTCATTATGCCTCTCTCATAGAAACCTTCGTCCCTATTGGCACAAGACAGGGCCAGTCGATTTTCGCAAGCGAAATTTAATAATTAATAATAATTACTTTTTTTTATTGACCGATCGTACTGACGGTTGCGCACAGACTCTTTTTTTTTAAATCAAATTTACGGGATGGGTTTTATATTTGATGTCCGTTTTGAAGGATGGTTTGAATCAGACTCTACTGATTGAATCTCCAAAACCGGACGACATTCATACACTTACATACTCTTATCTCTCTTTCGATCGTGCAGACCGAAGGATGCATTCATTGTTTACACACAATAGATCTTTTTTGATACACTTGAGGTATGCTTCGCAGTACATTTCCTGAAGATCATAAACATTGAAAATGTTTATGATCTGCGAGACCTGATTATGTGGATGCGTGTATACAATTCTTAGAACCTTGTATTGGTCATTTATGGTCAACGATGGCAAAGATATTTTGTATACCTTATTGCTTCGTTACCATTATTTTGTTTGTGCCGTCATGGATGTGGTATCTGGATTCCATGATTCGCCCGTATATGCATTTTGTATCTAATGCACTTTTACAGGTACTCATTGGATTGGATATGTTGATTTGGATTAATCAACATATAGGGCTTCACATGAAGGTGAATCCTGTTAATGGTGGGGGATGGCACCCAAAAGGGTGAGTGTTAGAGGAGGGTAGGCGTTGCGTGCAAAACTTGCATCCTTTCCCGAAGCGGTATTGGTTTTCTGTGTAGGGTTCAATGGAGCGGGAATTTCGCGTTGATTTGTGTAACATTCGCGACTTGAGATGCAATTTCTCTTCTGTGTCTGCCCACGTTTCTAATCAGAAGCAAACTATCCTTGCACTTAGCGAAACCCAGGTAATTACTAATACAGCTATTTCTGATTTTAATCTACCTGGATATAACTTAGTGCCTCTGTTCTTTCTACATCGTGATATAGCCACATACATACGAAATGATATTGCTTATCAGCCTCTGCCACAATATGGGCTCTGTTCCAACCCAGAATTTAATTTCTCGTGCATAAAACTTCACGTTCGTAGGCATCACATACATTACTACTTTCTTAAGAGAATCCCAAACTTGGATAGAAACGCATCCTTTAACGAATTTGATGCTCTGTCTGATTCTATCGATATCGGATCTTGACCCTACATCCGCACACTGAAATCGTTATTGCGGGTGATTTTAATGTGTATAACTCTCAATGGCTTCGTCACTCCGGACACACAACACCTGAAGGTCAATATGTCCAGCTTTTTGCTGATTCAAATAATTTAACTCAACTTGTCAATGAGCCAACATGGCTACCAGATATATATGGTCATTTCGCCAGCACACTCGACCTGTTTCTCACCTCCCACCCAAACAAATACACAATTGAAGTTTCTTCGCCCTTGGGCACTTCAGACAACTGTGTCTCGTGTCAACTAAATTTCCTCTAACCAACAGTAACGTTAATGAGGAAGCTCCCAAAAGAACAGTATGGTTCTACGAGAAAGCCAACTGGGAAGGTCTGAACGACTTTTTTGAGAGGTTTAATTGGTCGTTATTTTTCCTCAATAACGATGTTGACTCTATAGCAGACACATCAACAGACACGATTTTACTTGGCATGGGAACCTTTATTCCACACAGAGTAAAGAGTATCAAACCCAAGAGAAATATGTGGTTCGATTCCGGGTGCAGAGAGGCCATTAAAACTAAAGAGTTGAGCTTCCGGTTGTATAAATCAAACAATACTGAGGAAAACCGGAAAAGATTTAAGAGAGCTAGAAATGTCTGCAATGCGTATATTCAACGCGCCAAGTTCTTGCATGACCAGAGAGTGAGACAAAAAATACTACACCCTCCCACGGGTAGTAGAAGCTTCTGGGCATTCGTGAAAAACATTCAAATCTCGGTCTCCTCATTCATTCCTTCGCTAATAGCCGATGACAGACCAATCACCAGGGCAATAGAGAAGGCGAATCTACTTGCTGCACATTTTGTAGCCAACTCAACGCTGCCGACTAGGAAACACATGATGAGGGAGAACATTCCACATTTGTGTGGTTCGGCTAAAGAATAACTCTCTATGTTTATTTGTACGCCTGAAGTCCACTTTCAACGTGAACTGATGCCCATTCACAGATTGACGGGTATCGCGGGAAAATTTCTGAAGGGGCGGAACACATTCAGCAAGTTCAGCTGAGCAACGACCGTGGTAATACCTATAGAAAAGAGATGGGCATGATACGTTGCGCTTATGTTCTAACGACGGAATTGATCGACTTACGGCTGAGTCCCTAATAAGTGTCACTGGTCGTTTTTGCATCCTGTCGAGCACATGTAGTGCAGTTTTGGATGTGCCCGACCAAATATGTGAGTTAAACTCCATTTTTGGTGTAATATACGCCTTGTAAATAGTGGCCATGTTGGATGGAGTGAAGTATCTTCTGTATATCTTAAGGAATCCCATACATTTGGCTGCACTTTTCGCAGCTTCAAATATGTGGTCATTTATATATATATATATATATATATATATATATATATATATATATATATATATATATATATATATATATATATATATATATATATATATATATATCCCGCTTGGTAGAAACCTTGACGTGGTGCGGGGGCTTAAAGTACAATGAATCACTCAGGCTATGCTGACGGAAGCATATGCTTCCAGTAAGGCCACCCATGTCAGACAGGCTAGCGAGGAGTAACACACAAAGATCTACCACCCGTAATCCAGGGTGTTACGCGTCACCGTGCCCATTGGATGGTTTGCAGCCAGGGGTATACCGGCTGTATTATACCGGCGCCTCTCTGACACCGGGTCGAATCAGAGCAGTAAGCAGACCTTACCACATCAAAACGGGGCTCTGATGTGGCGGACTATTTGAAACCCCAAGTCTCGTGGGATCAAAAATGAATAACCAATATATAAAAAACAATCCCACGAAAAACCCGGTAGGCGTAGGTGTGATGAACCGACACTACCATAAGGGAAAAAATCATCAAGAAAACAACGACTCGGCAAAACGAAGACGTAGGGAAAAACTGAAAAAGCGAGATATACGCGTCGGCACGTGGGATGTTCGAACGTTATATAAACCAGGCGCAATAAAATAACAGACGGTCGTAGAAAACGCGAAACAATATAAAATGGACATCGTCGCGCTTCAGGAAGTTCGACTCCCACATCAAGTAATCGAAACCAACGGGTTTACACTGGTGTGTGGAGGTACCGATACACATAACCTCGAAACTGACTTCATCATGAGCAAGAAGATTACGTCCTATGTAAAAGATGTGCAGTTTATTAATGACCGAATGTCGGTGCTAAAAATACAGGGACCATGGTACAACTATGTATTTATAAACGTACATGCCCCAACAGAATCTACCGACGAAGAAACGAAGGACACATTCTACGAGACCCTAGAGGAAGTATTTGATGGGATCTCATCATTCGATGTTAAAATCCTCTTCGGCAACCTCAATGCAAAAATTGGAAAGGAAGATACCTTCCAACCAACAATAGGCAAAGAAAGCCTACATGACGTTTCAAGTGATAATGGTATTCGAATTATCACGTTCGCAGTGTCCAAAGGTCTGGTAGTGAAGAGCACGATGTTCAAGCACAAGCAAATCCATGAAGCGACATGGATATCGCCCGACGGCGTAACGCGTAACCAAATAGACCACTTCCTCATAGACAAAAGACACCACTCGAATATCCTTGACGTAAGAGTTCATATAGAGGAGCAGATTGCGACTCTGGTCACTTTCTAGTGATGGGCAAAATTAGAAGTCAGCTTGCAGCAAACCCACATGGACAAGCACGGGAGACGACCAAAAAGTTCGAGATTGATAAACTACAAGGGCGGAATATCAAGACGAACTAACGAATAGATTTAGCATCCTAGAGAATGACAGTAGTGAGGAAGAGGAAGCCAGTAGTGTGGACACTAAATGGGCATCGATCAGAGACACAATCAAACAAACAGTCCAAGAGGTATTAGGATTTAAGGAAACAACTTAGTCCAAACCTTGGTTTGACGATGAGTGCAGGGCAAAAATCGAACAACGTAAACGCCTCAGAATGATCCACCTAGAAGCACATGATGAAGTCAACTCAGTAAGATACGCGACAATTCGGAAAGAAACAACTAGGCTCTTCAAACGTAAAAAACGCGAATGGGAAAATAATCCGAGACACAAACGGCAGTCTGGTGACAGAAACAAAAAATATCGTGACAAGGTGGAAGCAGTACTTTGCAAAGCTGCTTAATGTGCGCGCCCATCAACCACAAATAAACCCACCAGGCGTACATACAGCGGAGCCCCAGATCCTAGAGCCCTCTTTCGACGAAGTTGTAGACGCGATAAATCGACTGAAAAACAACAAGGCCCCGGAATCGATTGCATACCGGCAGAGCTTGTGAAGCATGGAGGAGAGGCAACCGCTCGAAAGATCCACCAACTGGTTAAAATAATATGGGACAAGGAAGTCATTCCGGAAGAATGGAAAACCGCAATAGCCATCCCCATTTTCAAAAAAGGCGACAGATCTGACTGCGAAAACTACAGAGGAATATCATTGCTCCCAATCACATACAAAATATTAACAAATGTCATACTGGCAAGAATCACACCGTACGCAGAAGAAATATTGGGAGACTACCAATGCGGATTCCGTCGGAACCGGTCAACAAGCGACCAGATGTTCACAATAAGGCAACTGCTGGAAAAGAAGTGGGAATACGGAGAGATGGTTCACCAACTGTTCGTGGACTTCAAAAAAGCCTACGACTCAGTCGCAAGGCAAAGACTCTACCATATTGTGGTTGAGCTGGAGATCCCGAAAAAATATGCCGCTCTCATTCAAATCTACATGAACGAAAACAAAGGGCGAGTTAGAATAGAAAACCACCTCTCAGAACCATTTGAAATCCGGGACGGACTAAAACAAGGGGATGGCCTTTCACCATGCCTTTTTAACCTTGTCCTCGAGTATGTTATCAGAAAGGTACAAGACGACAACACGGCCGGATCATCCCTGAACGGGGTCACACAAGTGCTCGCGTATGCTGATGACATCGCCGTTCTCAGCGATAATCTCGAAACTATAAGTAAAAACTGTGAAATCATCATGCAAGCAGCAGAAGAGGTGGGCCTAGAAATAAACGAAAGCAAAACGAAATACACGATTACGGCGAGAGCAGGTGGACCGCAGAGTACACATATAAACGTCAGGGGCAAGATATTTGAAAATGTCAAAGAATTTAAATATCTGGGAACGATACTGACGACCAGAAACGAAACGTCAAAGGAAATTAACAAAAGACTACATTCCGGCAACGCTAGTTGGCATGCAGCCAGTAAACTATTAAAATCCAAACTGCTATCACGTAATATAAAGCTCCGTGTTTATAGAACCATAATCATGCCAATTGCTCTATACGGATGTGAAACATGGGCTCTCACAAAACGGGAAGAAAACAAATTCCGCGTATTCGAGAATAAAGTTTTAAGGGGTATATTTGGCGGTAAATATGACGAGGAGTCAGGACAATGGAGGAAACTCCACAACCACGAATTGGAAGAACTATACCGCAAATCTACAAAACTGAGAGTGATCATGTCGCGAAGATTAAGATAGGCCGGACACGTAGCGCGAATGGGCGATGATAGGGCCGTGCATAGAATTCCTGGCGGCAGATCAACGGGAAAGGCCCTGGCAGGACGGCCGCGACGGAGATGGGAGGACAATGTTAGATTGGAGCTCGAGGAGATCGGATCAGATGATCGAACGTGGAAGGAGAGCGCACAGGGAACAATGGCGGAGCCGAGTCGGTGAGGTCATGAACTTCCGGGTTTCTACAGGCCAGTAAATAATACTATATGTATATATATATATATATTTATTTATTTATTTATTTATATATATATATATATATATATATATATATATATATATATATATATATATATATATGTATATATATACACATGTTTGTTTGGTGTCCAAGTTTGTTGAGCGCGAGAAAGTGGGAAATCGTCGACATGCCGGTCATCAACGCCCAAGACGTTCGTATGAACTGCTTGTAGTGGTGAGAGGGAGTGCTCCCGAGAACCCACATGTGTCGTATCGTCACCGCGCTCAGCATTTTGAAGGACGATTTGCATTGAATCCATAAATGGTGCAATTGACTCAAAAACAACGTTGCCGTCCACGTCGCTTGGAATTCAGCCAAACAATCGCCGACATAAAAGATTGTTGACATTGGCCAGCCGTGCTTCCTTATTTTTAAGGGGAGAGTTGGTTCGCGGAGAGTTAAACTGAAGAAAATTAAGTGTTTTATTTTATTTTATTCAAATGATTGATTTAAGTAAACAGGCCGGCTGTCTCACGCTTGGCTGCAACCTGTTAATTACTTGCAGTTTTAATTTAAAAAAAAGGTCTTTATCATAAGCACTTATTATTTTGTTTTTAAAATTTTTGCTTCCTCAAAAAAAAAAAAAAATCTTTATTTTTTTTTGTCATAATGCCTCTAAAAGAAGAAGAGGTAGACCTCTAAGATAATAGTCTATTTTTTTTATAAAGTATGTGTATTATATTAAGAATAAATAAAAGAAAATGTAAGCTGAAAGGCATAAGTTAAGCATATAATATTGTATAATTTAGAGTGCTTGTGAAGAGCCAGTAAATTACATTATGTAGTAAAAATTATTAAGATAGGTTTAGCATTTAGACTAAAATTGTAAAACATAAAAAAAGACTTTGTGAATAAATGCGTCTGCAAACAAACAAAAACCTGTTAATTACTTTTCACATTAATTCACTCTGAATATTACCATATGCAACCACTTCTTTTATAAGAAAATTCTTAAGAAAAAATCGCAAACGAAGCACTTAAACATTCTCCACTCAGCCTTATCACCCACAAGTCTTTTACTCTGCCGCAGTTTTACCCAGTCGGCTTTGACCCATATTGAGTGCAATCGCCTGGCACGAGTCATTTTTTAGCTTAATCGATATTGATTCAGTTAAAGTGCAGTCGCCATATTTAAAGCTTATTTCGTCACTTCGAATCACCGGTAGCGATTCGTTATTATTCATATGCCTTTCTTTCGCAGGCATAAGTATTTTTACTGGGAAACTCCTAAGCAAGTGCAAGACACCTGATGTACGGTAATTTGTTAGTATCCATACGTTTTATATTTGCAGGCGTAAGCAATTGCCGGGGAGTGCCCATGCGACTTGGTGTGGCATTTGCTTATAATAATTTGATATGCTGATGCGTAGACTTGTGAATATGAATGATTCATAATTGGATAATGCATAGCTTGAAAAATGACGGCGTCACAGCTAGGTAATTAAAGCGGAGTGGAGGAGGAGCGTTGTGTGTGTTATGATTATTATGGGGTTTATGTAATGGAATCGGTGAGCCTCTGGCGCAAGACTATAATGACCTTGCCCGGAAAAAAACAAATCATAATGGAAAATTTAACAAGCCTCAGGACTTGCTAAATATACTATATATATATGTATGTATATACATTTATTTATTTATTTACACATTCAGTTGCTCCTCTCTTCCCAACGATGTGTTATTCAAAAGTTATTGAACACCAATTATAGCCAAATTTTAATTATAACGCCCATATTTTAAATTTAAATAACTGCACTAACATTTCATCTTTTCTTTATATCCTCTTCGCACTGACAAACATACTTGTATATAGTTCCTTTAATCAAAGAGAAATACTTGGTAGTCCAACTTCGAGGAAGCGTGGTTTTGCTGTCTTTTATTTGAATCTCTATTTCGAATCATTCAATCTGTCATGATATTCAAAAACCATCGTACGCAATACTTAACCCCTAGAGGGCTATTTTGGTTTTCGGTTAATTTTCCTTTTACTTTGACCTTTACTTTTTTAACTACGATCGTTCGGGTTATTTTTCAACTACTGTGGAGCTCGGATGTTTTGAACCCTCCCTTGCCTTTGACCGGGGTGGTAGCTAAGCAATTTTAAATTTCTTTTTACCCTTAACCAATGCCTTATTTCAATAAAGACACAATATTTTCGGATGACATCTAAACATCCTCTATGGGATATGTGTCGCATACCCAACATTATTGGTTTATCTTTGATTAACGGGTGAATGTTTTAATGCGAAACCTGCTTGATCGACGTTTACTTCTTGAGGAGGTGCAGTTAATCATGCCAAGCAAGTTGTGTTTTTACAAATGTACATTCGTGTTCACCGATATATATTCATTTTACTAGTATTGTTTGGACGCAACACAGATAAATTCACTTTAGGTGACTCCAACCACCGTGCGAAGCAAGAGCATTAAATACGTATTAGAGGATGATTCCTGCTCCTGTCCTCGTATCTTCAACACTCTCTTTATTAAATCCGTACACTCTCTTTTTGTCACTCTTTTACAGTGACGCTCTCCTTTTGTAGTTTACACGCTTTCCTTCGTTCATGTACCCATGTAATTTTCTTCCCGTTTTTCCAAGCCATTTTCAGCCTCACTCCCGTTTTTTTTTAGGACAACTAAGACTCTATCTCCTTTCCAAGGGCATTTTTATTTCCAATTGGTACAACAACAAGTAAATGAGCACCAATGCTGCCACAGGTAATTGAACAAGACATAATAACCGTCTACTTTTGGTTAATTTCCCTTTTACAAAGACTTCTCAGATATCTCACACAACGACCAGCCGGAGCCTATAGTGCAACTTGAAGTTACCAACAATGTCCCAGGAACTCTATTCCATTTGGAGTCTGATGTAAGATTGCCACAAGGTGCTGTTGAGACACAACCAGACAGAGTACCTGTCTAACGAGGTAGTGCGGTCGTCTTCTTATATTGTAGTCCAATCCAACTGGATATGATTTGCTAGAGGTGAACCATGCAACTGCTTAAAGCTTTTCTCGGTTTGGAGGGACGACTGGTAATTTATTATCTCGGTAGGAAATGACAAGACACAAAAACGTTGCATAACGTTCACTAGTTGAATCAGTGTTCAGTCAGATTTAAGGTTGACCTTAATTCCTACAGAATGTCCAGGAACGCTTCAGCCTTGTGCAACAAGGCCATCAAGTCCAACAAAGAGTTGCGACCATTTCTTCACCCACTTAATCTCGAAAGTGGCAATGCATCTGTTACAGTCGCCGCTTTACCGTAACATATTCTGACTACTTTTCGACCGAAGAGTAACTCGTGTGCCACTTACCCCTTGGGTCGTCTCGTTCAGTGACTTGTTCAAAACCTTGTTTTCAATTATTGCCGGATTCCTGATCCTGAATTGCAAATTAGCTCAGGCTTAAAAGTCATGCGCTGGAGGAGAGTACGTAACCGAATTTAGGAGCAATGTAATACCTCCGATTAGGATGAACATTTTCGTGGCAAGGACATCCATTCCCTATCAAATGGCTGTGAAGCTAATTTTGCACATGCTAAGGATATCAAATGCTGATAGAAAGAATGAAATTGTCGGGCGATAGTTGGATACCTCCAAGGTCCTCCTTGGAGTTACTGCCTGTGCTCGGAGGCACATTAAAGACGTGACACTATTAAGGACTTCGTTCGCGAAACTTTATATAATCGACATGAATATTAAAGGACGCACACACACTCTCAGCCAAACTGACTCAGAGCATACAGCATTCACCCGCTTAATTTTGTGGGTGCAGCGGTGGGATTAGAAGCAATAGATCTGATCTGCATGGTGACACTGCTCCCAGCGCCGAGGCCAGACCAGCTAGCTACTTTGAATGCATGACTTTCAACTGACTCAAGTAAGGATATCGCCTCGAGGATCGTTAAATTTTAATTACTCAACTTCGTTCTTTGTTGCGTTGGATTATACGCAGTAGCTGGCTGACGGGAGTTACAATCATCGCTGGCGACGTTCTTCTGTTCATGGTAGTTGTTGTACGTTTAGTTCTTCTTTTTTTCCTGGCATTGTGCATCTTCAGTCGAGTGCTGTGCATAGGACAAATATGGGGGAGGCAATGAGACGCACTGTTTATGCATGTATTACGGCACCCCGCCCTTCCCCGAACTCACACAATATAAATTAATTTCAATGCATGTTCTTCTTTTGGATTCAATGCCGTATGCCCCTGTTCCTGTTGTACGCATACCTTACTACCGGCAGATGACTTTTCGAATCGTACCAGTGTTTAATTAAATGACGAAGACACGGCTCACTAAAGGTGTCCACCGGAGGAATAAGGGGGCTGCATTGTCTTCTCCTGAGCAAGCTGTCGGAAAATACCTGCAACTTACAAAACGATTTACATGTATTACACTCCCCACAGACCTCCCTGGTTGGGTGAAATGAGGCAAGGCGGATTGTGTGGAAACGCTCATAAGGTTACAGAGGAACGTTTTAAACATTATAGTGTAGCTTTGCGGACTTTGCAGACAAGCAGTTTATCGCAATCAATTTCGAGTGAATGTCCGACAGTTACAACAGAGCCTTGATCGTCACAGGCGATGATGCACAAAGTACTTCTACACATTCGTTGCGTTACCCCCATTCAAATGAGATCAGAATTCTTTCTTGGAATAGATGGCTTTTTCATCAGGCAATTTATCATCGGACAAATTTATATGCATAATAATTAACCTCATGGTTAAGTAAATAAGTCAAATAATATATGGGAATCGCCTCGCCAAACAAACTGATATACGTTCTACTCTGAGAACCAAACGCAACATCGACACAATGGATAAATAATTGGTAAAAGGTTTCAAAAAAAAACTAATGGATCACCGCAAAGCAGATCAGAAATGCTCACGACAACTAGCTGAATGGCACTACAAAGGTAATTGAGGGAATAACCTAAAACAGATCAAAATTGTGGTGAATGCCTCTGATTCACGTTGACTAACTTCTGATAATACACTTAAAATGTTGACGGAAAAGCAACCATGAAATTTCTTTGGCAAAAGGAAAAAGTAAAACCTGAAATTTTGCACTGCATTAGAAAACGATATGATGAAAATCGAACAAAAAACCCTTCGGCAAACAGTAAGCTTTCTAATAGTAACCGTCTTTGAATGAAGGACAAAATAATAATATTAACCTAAACTTATCATTATTTTACAATTATATTGATAAACAAGTTAATAATGATGCTCAAGAACTTGAACTTGAAGAACATTACCAATAGAATTCTTGAAAGTTCAATTCTGAACCTTCAATTTTTTCTTAAATCTGCACTCAACTTCTACTAATCACAGGATCAATTCGCCCATAAAAGATTTAAGATTTAACTTAAGAAAGTCGTTCTCCAGCCGAATACCACGCAAGCGTCGAACAATCTTTATGTTCATCCATGTCTTGCTTTCTTTGATTGTTAAGGTCACCTTAATAACCGAAAAACGGCGGTCCAAAACCGGCGTCGCCTTTGCTGGTACCATGTTGGAAAAAATATTGGACTGGCGAGTTTTGGACAACTACACCCACGGTGACCACCAAGCCGTAATATACCAAATAGGGGATTCATCACAGGCTGATTAGTAAAGAAACCCCAAAAAGGGGGTTAAAAAAAAAGACTTCGATGCGCAGCTACGCGATTACATGTGGGAAAACCGAAAACAACAACTTGAGATAGGGCCCGAGGCGAAAGCGGGCTGGAAAAGTAATAAAAAGGGTAACTGATACATGCAATGCTAGCATATCACGACAAGGCCAACCAGTATGGGCTAGTAAACCAGAATATTGGAGGAACCCCGAAATTGCCCAGGCACGAGTCGGGCACAATAGCTGACGACGCTTGCAACAAAGAGCAAGAAACCATCACACTTACTCACAGCCGCATGCGGAAATCGTCAACAGACCTAAGGTTTTAAGGAATATGATTCGTAAAAGTAAATATCACACGCCTGTGAGTAGGGCGTTAGAATATACTCACAGTTAGGTCGGCTTGTCGTAAGAGGCGACTAAAGGCCGAGTGGTAGCCGTGGTCCCAACGCCCTCTGCGCCCGGTGAAATACCACCCCATCAAGCTTTAGGCTCCGGGAAATGGTCGGGAGATTTCCCTGGCCATCTTTCGGAGCTTGGCTGATGGACCGGTTCGAGAAAAGGTTGGTTAGGTGGTAGTCGGTCCCAAGGAGAGAGACCACCCCGTCACACTGTACATTCCGCGATATCGTCGAGAGAAATCTTCGACGGTGTTTCGGATGTGTGGCTGATGGCCCGGACTGACACGGAGATAAGTCATGATGGTACCTTCTGATATAAAGAATTCCGGAGGTAAAATAGTCTCCCATTCGGATCTCCGGGGGGGACTATGTCCGGGGGAACATGATGCAGATATCATGATAAATTAAAGGAACTTTAAGAGGTTCGTCATCGCATAACCGGGCTTGCTCTCGAGGCTCTGCCCACGCTCGACTGGTGACGGCATTTTGTAACATCGGGGGCATCGGTTTACGAATGTAAACCCCGTCCACCAATATTTGCAAACAACGAAACCTAATATCCTTGCCCTAACTGAGACCCAGGTCGATTGGTCAACTGATTCGATATATCTTCGTTGCTCAGGATACGACTTACATTCGAGATTCCGTTTTAAGGGCGGAGTCTGCGTCTTCATGCGGTCCGATCTTGCTTGCCAGAGTCGGGCTGAGGAATTCCGTTAAATTTCTTTGTTGTCTTTACCGCTCCCCGAATGACGATCAACCGGCGACATTTTTCGAACATCTTTCACATACCGTCGAATGGATACAGATCAACCACTCAGCTTCTGAAATTGTTGTCCTTGGCGATTTTAATGTGCACAATTCCGGCTGGTTGTTAGACGAGGCTGGGAGGCTAGCGGAGATGTTTGCTGTAAGCCACAACTTGACTCAACTCCTGGGGGAGCCGACGCGAGTGCCGGATGCCCGAGGCAAATTCTGCGAACAACCTGGATCTGTTTTTGACATCCGAAAAGAGTATATATACCGTAGAGGTTTCTGCGCCACTGGGAAACTCAGATCACTTGGTATCTGGCGCGTAAGCACTTGCATATCAAGCGAATAACCGACCTAGACAGCTGCGCCATGTATGGAAGTATGGGCCTGCTAACTGGGATGATTTGCGGGATTCCTTCCCATCCTTTCCATGGTCCGAGGTGTGCTTCGGAAACTCCGATGTTAACGCTTGCGCGGACTCGGTATAAAAGATTATTCTTCTAGGGATGGAGATGTATACTCCACATTCCATCAAACGAAGTTCGTCTGATAAACCTTGGTTTGATAAAAAATGCGAGCAAATTACAGCGGCAAAAAATAGATGTTAACAGAACGAATTTTATTAGAATCAGAAACGCGTGCAACCAGTCGATTGATACCGCGAAGAAAGCTCACAACGACAGGGTGATCAATAAGCTCCTTCGGTGCCCAACTGGTTCGCGCTGCTTCTAGTCAATGGCAAAAGCTGTCAGTAGGAACTTCGCTTCCTCCTCTTTCCCTCCGTTGGGGACAGTCACGAATTCAAAGGACAAAGCTAATGTGTTCGCGAATTTATTTTCCGCGAATTCAAACCTCGATCCCGGCGTTTTGGAGCCACCTGTGATCTCGCCGGTACAGTCTTCGATGCGGGATGTGGGATTTCGTCCGAGCACTATTCAACGCATTCTACGTGAACTGATTGTAGGAAAGCAACCGGCCCGGACGGAATACCAGCGGAAAACTGTGCTCCAGAACTATCGCCGGTTCTTGGCAGACTCTTCCGCTTATCTTATGCGCGGAGGACCATTCCTGCCTGCTGGAAAATCGCTCGAGTTCAGCCAATCCCAAAGACGGGAAAAAAGTGCCTCCCACAGAATTACCGTCCGATAGCATTATTGTCTATTTTATCTAAGGTAATGGAAAAAATCATCAATACAGAGTTAGTTAAATATTTGGAGTGCAACAGACTTCTGAATGATCGTCAATACGGATTCCGTGGCAGGCGGTCCATGGGATACCTTTTGACACATATAACCGATATATGGACATCTGCGATTGAACGGCATGGTGAGTCAAGGCAGTCGCATTGGATATCGCCATGAACTTTCCCAACAGCTTTGCGACTGGACGAGGAGCTTTCTCGAGAATCGATCGATCCGGGTTGTTGTGGACGGCGAGTGTTCGGATCTGTATCCTGTTAATTCAGGGGTGCTCCCGGCTTCTATTTTGACTGGAACCTTGTTCTTGCTTCACATAAATGATTTGTTGGAGACAACGGATAACACAGTGTTCAGTTTTGCGGATGATAGTACGCTTGTTTCCTCTTTTTCGAGTGTTCGGCCGATTGGTGCATCTGCGTCGCATCAGCTGAGATGCAGACAGATTGACTCTCTGAATCAGGATCTAGATAGAGTCCTGCAGTGGGGAAGGGCTAATCTCGTCGACTTCAATGCAGCGAAGACACAATATACAACATTCACAAAGAAAAGTGGATCATCGGTTCCACAGCTGATGATGAATGGCCGGGCTCTCGAGGCTGAGGAAAGTTTAAAATTGCTCGGCGTCACGGTCTGTGGGAATATGTCATGGCATAAACATGTGTCGAGCATCGCCAGGTCAGCCTCAGGAAAACTGAGCTATATTTTTAGCGCCAAGAAACATTTTACTCCGGCCCAACTTCTTCTCCTATATAAATCCCAAATTAGACCCGCGCTAGAATACTGGTCTCATATTTGGAGCTCGGCTCCTAAATATACTCTCGACCTACTTGAGAGCATACAGAGACGAGCGATCCGCCTGATCGGGGACTCGGGGCTGACGTCGGGACTACAGTCGCTATCACATCGAAGGCGCGTAGCCGACCTCTGTTTGTTTTACAGATATTATCACGGGTGCTGTTCTTCGGAGATTGGAGGTATTGCTTATATGCGGTCCACAAGACAATCCGACGGATCGCACCCGCGAACATCCCTGCATCAGAACTCGTTCCGTTACAGAGCGGGGAAGCTGTGGAACTGCCTTCCCACGCGAGTGTTCCCGGAGCGTTACAACCTGCAACTGTTCAAAAAGAACTGCAACAGTTATTTGATGGCATCTCGGGGAGCCCAGTCGGCGCTATAGGTTCGCCTCTCCCGAGAGAAGTCTAATAAAAAAAAAAAAAAAAAGGGTTCTAAGGTAGGGATTAAACAATAACCCAGGGGGCAGCGCCCATAGCATAGTCATGAAAATATTACACAACAGTTGCCGATCTCTTCCCGCAATGTGAAGATAGAGGGCAAGAGAAATGGCACATCAGTGACTGGACAATACCTGCAATCACCATCGAAGAGGTGCTTATGGAAGCAAAGTTCATTAAAAATAATGGGGTCCTAGGACTAGTTGGAATTCTCTGTGCTGTTATGAAGACTGCTTTAATTAAAAACCCGAAGTTTTTAGCAGCATTTTCTCCACCTACTTCCAAACAGGTTTCCCCCAACGACGGGAAATACAATGGCTTGTGCTTATACCTTAAGGAGCCAAGAAACCAGAAGCGCCTATCGCCCAGTCTGAATGGTAGACGCAACAGGAAAATTGCTCAAATTAAACCCGCTTGAAACAATTCTTCGAGGACACATCAGGACTTTCTGCATGACAATATGAAATCCAGAAAGGTAGATCAACCAATCAAGTCATATCTATTTTATGCGACATTACCCGCAACACGATAGCCGGAGTGGGATGGCTGTTTGAAACCAAAAAATACTGCGCATTGGTGACACTACATATGAAAACACTCGCATTGAACTCGGCCAGATGGAATCACATCCTTGAAGCGTTGTACAGTCTACAAGTCTCAGCCTGCCTAGTGCGAATAATGAAAATCTGTCTCTCTAATAAAACACAGTGACACCGATAGATACCACAGAAATGTGAAACAACAACGGGCGCGGCTCGGGGGTCTGTACTGTGACTATGATAGTGTGCTCAGAATCAATGTGCCAGAAGGAGTAAAACACGTTGGGTACGCAGATGATTTGGCAATAGTGGCCGGAGTTAAATACCGAGAGAACGTGGAATATATTTGGACCCACCCATTGTACGATCTAGAGAACTAAATGCTGACTAGATAGGGCCAGATTGAAACCTGTTGCACACAGAACGAAGGGAGTTTTTATAAGAAGCCACAACATAGTTGAGCACTTTGATATAGAAACAGAAGGATTTAGTCCATCTATAAAATAGCTTGATGTTACCTTCGAAAATAGGTTGTCCTGCTAGCAACACGTGGGGAAAATGAGTGAAAACAGGACGAAATTATCCGATGTATTTGCGATACTAATACCTTATGTAAGAAAACCGCGCTCCAGACCAGAAAATTGATAACCAACCTCAAAACCTTCATTTTCATGTGTGAAACTCATATATGGACAGGAGGCGCAAGTCGTACATAAAGGAATTGGACTCAGCATATAAATTTCATTCACACAGAGTATGCAGTGGGGACGGTATCCGAAGTTGCCATAAATATCCGGCTGGAAGGAAACCACCAGATATCATAGCTAAAGATACAGCTGTCTTGCAAGCGATTGAAGTCCTTGCTTCGCAAGAAGACCACCTGCTAATGCGGATATAAATAGAGAATTCCTACCTAAGAGAAGATGGGATACTTCCGCAAAAGGAGAACGAACCCACACCACGATACCTGATATAGAAACTTGCGTGAAAAGAAGTCATGGCCCATTGAACCACCACTTGACTCATCTGTTATCAGGACATGAATGGGGACATCACAATTCTTTCCCACTTTAAAACGAGCATTATTCTTTGGGAGCGAACATACAGGACAAACTCACTGATTGCTTTCAACCCGGCGAAGGTCAGGACGATCCTTGTCCCTGTTCAATCCAAGTTGACATGCAGTCTCCACGTGACACCCTGGCACCCGCCAAGTAGTGAACCAAATGCATGCAGTGACATCCTGAGAAAGGTTGACCCAAGGCTAATAACCTTGCCGGAAAAACAAATTATTATGGAAAATTTAACAAGCCTAGGATATGGACCGGAAACGAAAATGGCTAAACGATTTGAGAATTTTCTCACGGGACGTCCGCTCTCTATACAGAGCTCGAGCTGCACAGCAGCTAGCCGATGCCCTGCCCGAATATAAGGTTGACATAACATCACTGCAAAAAATAAGATGGTACTAAAAAACGAGTATGACATTTATTATAGCTGTCAAGCAAAACACCATGTGCCCGGGGTAGGCTTTCTAGTCAGTCAAAAACTGAAGCCTGCCATTATCGGCTTTAATGCAATCGACGAAAGGCTATGTACTTGTGGCGTTCCTAACAGATGCACACACAATACAAAAGAAAATAGTGAAGAACACCAAAAGATAATCGAATAAGAAAGTGCATCAGCCGTACACCAAGCAATAACATAGCAATTCCACAACAGTTGAATGTACTTGAGTTTAGGAATCCAATTCCTACACGCGGCAGTAGCCTGATGTATTGAGCATTGGTTCAATTTTTAGTGGTTCTCACCGTCATATATTCGGTTCGAATTACACTGTGGCGGTTCTTTAATACCTTCCCAAAGAACCGCCAATCCTCTTTAAATTAACCACCTTCCTCTTACCATACCAAGTCATGGTACTTACCTGCAATTAGAGGCAGCGTAAGCTCCCCTGCAGCATCTTACCTGAAAAGAAAACCAACCCGACGGCATCCATACATTTTGAATTTCCCTGGTTCATATTCCATGAACCAGTTCATCTCCTATCGACTCAGCATGTCTTCAATTACGATAAACAAACGCTGGCCAGCGTATTATTGACATAGCTGTAGCCGATATTCCTTCCATAGTTCACAATTGTGTATCGCTCCTATACCCTTAGGTCCGCGACAGTTGCGACAATTCCCCGTTATCGGTTATCAACCGATCATGAATTTGGGCATGGATATGATCATTGTTTAGGTAATCTTACCCATGCCATGCCTATGATGTAGCGCTTGAAAACCTAAATTAAACATACAGTATCTCACTGTGTTCGTTTTACTTACCCGCATATTAATCTAAACATACAGCCATCCATCCAGCCTGACCCTTTGTCGCCGTCGACGAGGTTTCTATGACTAATGTCAACAAAACAATTTGCCTTCTTGTGCACCGGAGCCATACGGCTAGATTGGATATTGGCTACATCGGTGTTTCCAAGGAATCTTAGGCAAATACGATGACGACCCCTTTTGTATCATAGACACATCATATACATCATGTGTGCCACCATTTGATCTGTGAAGTAGCGTTTTTGTTTACTTTGAAACAAAAATCTATTTTGATCTCTGGCATACATCATCAACGATGTATGGGTACATCGCCCCCGACGATCGTACGTCTGTTTAATCAAGTGTCCGCCGATCATCGTCCTCATCGCAGGGCATTGTACTTGTCCTATGGGGACACATATAGAATCCTCCCCTAGCGATGCAATTCGGGGCCATTGAATCTGATGGATCTGGGTTACGTCGTGGAGTCAGATTTCGTCCCTTTTAGTGTGCACGCGCTCTATACGAGTCGTGTTAGGATCGGTAAAAGTGTATACGATATCGAGTTCGTAATTAAGTACCATTTTAAGTCTTGTACGTGTTTCTATTTTGATGCCGAGTTAGTAATTGAGTATCGTCTTGATTTTTTTTGCAAGCCACTAAATATAACTTCATATCCGTTGTCTTAACGACGTTGAACGTCTTAAATAAGCTAACGCAGCCTCCACCTTATTAACGCTAATATGTACCGCTAGTTATAATAAAAAGAACGTTTTATTATAAAAAGACACTGTGCTAAGGAGTAACAAATCATCAAGTGAACATTAATAAAAAGATCGTTTCATTATAAAAAGACAGGAGTAACAACTTATCAAGTGGACATCAATAAAAAGACGTTTATAAATAGAATAAACCAAATTGTTAATTCCATCAACTTTCGCCAGGGTGTTCAGTGTTTTGTTCTAACATCAGTGGGTGTTTTTATGGAACCCGCATCCTTGCTGATGCCATCGTAAAAACTACCTACAAGACGTACTTCACGTTGGAGACCCCGAAGTGATCTGTATACACAACACACAATATTCTCTCACTCGCTTGCTCCCCGCCCCGTCGTTCGCACACGAAGTTGATCGTAACAAAGTTACTGAGGAGGGAGTAGTGTAGCGTTTCTTACAGATACGCATACAACGCACACGCAAATAGTGAAGAACACCAAAAATTAATCGCATAAGAAAATGCATCAGCCGTATACTAAGCAATAACATATCAATTCCACATCAGTTGAATGTACTTGATTTAGAAATCGAGTTCGTACACGCGGCAGTGGTCTGATGAATTGAGCTTGGGTCAATTTTTAGTGAGTCACTCCGTCATAGCGTCGGTTCGAATCACACGTGCTTCACCACCATCGCAAACACTATATACTCTTCACATGCGAGGCAAGTTTAAGAACTTAAGCCTCATAAACGTTCACCGACCCACACAGGAGTCCCCTGACAACGAAAAGGAAAAATATTACGAAAACGTCGAACGGGCCCTCAATGCCTGCACAAGATACGATGCGAAAATCGTTCTTGGTGATTTGAATGCAAAAATAGGTCGGGAGACGATTTTCAGGCACTACGCAGGTTTCCATAGTTCACATTAATGACAATACGAGTCATCGAACTGGCAGCATCAAAAAACTTGGTCGTTGCGAGTACCAGGTTCTTCGGTAAAGATATCCACAAGGACACCTGGATATCGCTTGATGGCGTCACTCGCAATCAAATTGACCACGTTTCGATGGAACGCCGCCACTCCTCGAGCCTGATGACGGTACGAACGTACCGAAGTGCTAACGTCTACTCGGATCACTATCTTGTTGGTAAATCAGCACCACTCGTCGAGCCTGGTGACCGTACGAACGTACCGACGTGCCAACGTCGACTTGGAACACTATCTTGTTGGTATAGTTTTCCGAATGTGGATTGCTTTACGGAGGCGTATTGCATCTGGGGATCAGGTTCGAATCAAGACGGCTGCCTTACGCAATGAGAATACCAGTAACACCTTTGGTCATACGTTAAGGCTCGCCCTCGAAGATCTCTATGGAAGGAGAGTAAGTCATGCGGCCAAAATAGAAATGGACACGCTTTAAGAATACTGTCATTAGTACTGCCAACTCCATCTTAGGCAGTAGTCGTAGAGATCGAAGTGACTGGTTTGACGATGAGTGCAAACTAGCGACTGAACGTAAGAATGCTGCGTACCGGGCAATGGAACAGTATCGTAGTACGTGGGTACGCGAGGAGAAATACAAAGAGCTCAGAAGATCTGGAAAAAGACTCCACAAACAAAAGAAAAGCCCCTGTTCTACTAAATAATCCGCAGTATGAGCGCGGTACACACCACGCTGCACTTACTACAAGGATAAAGAAGGTAATCTGATTACCGATTCTGGAGAGCGATGTGAAGTGAACTTCAATGAATTGGTAAATGGTCACCTCAAAGAAGAATTGGAGGCTCCACCAATGCAAGATCAACACGAAATGCTGCCGCCACCAAACATAGAGGAAATATTAAAAGCCATACGACAGCTTAAATAAAATTAAGCCTCCGGAGCTGATGGCATACCTACTGAGCTGATCAAACAAGGAGGACAGCGTAACATCACGTAATTCATGAGATCGTGGTGCATGTATGAAAGCCAGGGGAGATGCCGGAAGATTGGCGTCGCAGAATAATTTGGCCTATACATAAGAAGGGAGATATCAGAGTGTGCAGCAACTATAGGGGCATAACATTGCTAAGTACCGCCTACAAGATCGGATAGCCCCATACGCTAAAGTCATCGTTGGTCAATATCCGTGTGGCTTTATCCCAGGAAAATGATCGATTGACCAGATATACACCCTTAGGCAGGCGGCGGGAACTTGTCTAAAATTTAAGATTACATTATATCATCTACTCATAAACTTTAAAGCCGCATACTATCAGCACAGCCAGGGTAGATCTATATAATGCACTGAGAGAGTTCGGCATTTCAAACATATTGATACGACTTTGTAGGTTGACCATGACCAACGTAACTAGTCAAGTAAAAATGGTGGGATTGCTGTCCAAACCAATAAACATATTTAATGGACTCAGACAAGCGGACGATCTGGCGTGCCTCCTCTTCAACCTGGGGTTGGAAAAAGCAATATTTGACTTTGGTGTTACAACTAGAGGGACTACACCAAGTCCAGCCAGATATTTGCCTATGCAGATGACATCAACATCATTGGTAGATCTGATTCGGCTGTATAGGACTCCTTCACCCAGATCGAGCAGGCGGCACAAAAATTGGGACGGCACATTAATGAGGGGAACACTAAGTACATGGTGGCAACTTCTGCGAAGAGAAGACCTAACCTTGATCAAACTATCAGGGTAGTGGAGCACGAATTTGAAGTAGTGCAATCCTTTAACTGCCGATAACAGTATGGAAGAAGAAATAGGCGAACGGCTGAACAAATCCAACAAAGCCTACTATGGTCTATCAAGGCTCTTTAAATCCCGAAATTTATCCAAAACATCCAAGGTACTACTGTACAAGACCATGGTCTTACCAGTACTCTTGTATGGATCCGAGACCTGGGTGCTCAATAAAAGGCACTCTGAATTCTTAGCCGCGTTCGAGAGGAAGGTCTTAAGGACAATTGTTGGCCCCGTATGTGAGGGAGGATGATTCCGGAGACGCTACAACCATGAGTTGTACGCGATCTACCTTGAAGCTAATGTTGTAAGAAAAATCAAGCTCGGTAGACTCCGGTGGGCACTTAGCTCGAATGTGTGAAGATTAGCCTGCCCGGACGGTCCTTTGTGGCAGGATGTATGGAAGGTGACAGCGCGGCAGACCTTGTCTACGATGGAGGGATGGCGTAGACCAGGACGCCCAGAGCCTGGGTGTGCCAGACTGGATGACATCGGCTCCAAATCGGGACCGGTGGAGAAACTTGCTATATAAGTCCAAGACCGGATCCCGGTTGTTGTGTCGATGATGACGATGATGCTGATGATGATGATGATGATGACGATGATGATTAGGATGATGGTTATGGTGATGATGATCATGATGATGATTATGATGATGATTATGGTGATGATTATGGTGATGATTATGGTGATGATTAAGGTGATGATTATTCTTTGAAGAGGAATAAAGCTCTTGTGTAGGTCGCAATTACGATCGCTACTTACTGCTTACTTTACAGTCTTCTACATTTTTTTAATGACGATTTCCGCACTTCAAAGCGTTTGAGTTACAAATTTGTGCTGTATTATTGGGAATTTTGCTTGGATGATACTAACTTGAAGGTAAGCTATAGGATATCCTAACATCTATTCTACACTGAACCGTCAGTTATTCGTTTTTTCTTAAAGTATTCTCTCATCCTCGACCGCTTTCTTTCTTCTCAGCACCTACTCATCTCAGTCGTTTCTTTTTCCTTCTTTGTCAACTATGGGTAAAGTCTCAGCTTTTGTTCACACTTAATAATCGCTAGTATTAAGAAAAACCGAGACGAGCGACGCCTACACATGTACTCTACAATGTTTATATTGAAGAGCATAGCTGACATCTACGTAACACCTGCATTGTAATGTGCTGCGTATATATGGGTAGAAGCAGCACAGTAAAAGCAGTACGTAAAGGGAGTGAGCTCAGCACATAGATTAGCGTCATAAAGAGCGACTTCTACCAGATGGTATCCGAAGATATCATAAATGTCATGACTGGAAGAAAACCATTAAACATCGCAGCTACTTTTGAAGATACTAGAGAACGAAATGCTGGCTAGATACGACCAGATTGAACCTTGACACAGCTCAGCTGATCATCAAGACATCTTTTCGACAATTATTACACAGCTATAAAAACACCAATTGCCCATTCTGTTTGAGCTGCGAAGATAAGTTCGAAAATGTGGAACATCTAGTCATAGAGTTCGTGAGATGCAAGACCGCATTGATATTGGAGCGGCATATGAGACGAGAAGTTAATCCGACAGGAGTAAGCTAAACCCAAAAGAAGTATAGATCGTAGCAATTCACACACTATGTGACATAATATAATAGGTGTATCCTGACGAGTAGAGTATCAGATAAACTCCCTTCCGCCTCGTGATGGAATATCTAAATAGAAAGTTCCGAAAAACGAGAATAAGTGAGAGGAGGTTTTTTGGTCGGAAAAAAACGGCATGCATCTGGGTTGGTCCAAACGCACCTTCCGCTTTTCTACAAAAACCACAACAACAACAAAATAATTATATAGTGTTGAGGCATTTGACACACAATATACAAACAAATAGTGAAAAACATCAGCAAACTACGTAGGAGTTCATTTGAAAACATTGTGCATTGTGTGAGCATGTAAACGTCCAAATCCACAAAGTGGAGCTTCAATGTTTTTTTCTACCCAAAGTGTTTGATATCCGAAATTTACGTTTTATTATTCTTATTTGTTTAGTCGTAAGGACGGAAATGAATATAATGAACATATTTTTCCTCTAAAGAAAGTACTACATTGAACACCCAAAACAATAAAAAGCAAACACCAACTGAATGTTGAACCATCGTCTTTAGGTCTAGACTATACTACGAAAACGTAAACTATTATTTTTATTCTATATACCAAAACGAAATAAATGAGGCTCCCTGTGGTGTCTGATCTCGTGCCATTCCAGTAGTGCATAACGGCATTGGCATAAATTATCTCTTATCGAAGAGACCTTTCCAAGAATTGCTTCATCAAGTTACTCTTTCCAAATAGATTAGAACCATAGAAGTATTTGATAAGACCTTCCCAGAAGAAGCGATAACCCAGCCTGAGCATATATTCCCCTTTCATACCATAGTGGATTACTTACATCAGTTCGGAGTTCTTATTGATCCCCAGTTTCCCACTCACACCGGGGATGATGGATCACTTATGGATTGGCGTCGAAGTCACCTAATTCATTTCAATTTTATCCATTCTGTTGACTGTTGAGAATCGCTTCAGTTTGTGCCGCAAGAACCAGTTTCTGAGTGTGCGTAGTAGGGTTCGAAACACAACAGCGCCCGCAGCAATGGAGCAACACCACCCAGCCACATGAAGTGGCATTAATCAGACAAATGATAAGGCGTCCTGCTTATTTAGACTCGCATGAGATATGTGTGCCCAATGAACATGTTCCGGCCATAAGCCCATTCGAGACCCGCGTACATGCCTGCGTATGCATTCGTAAAAGTATACGCGCAATCGTCCATTTTATCTTGTCCCTACTGTTTCAGAAGAAAAGGAAATTATAGCGCCGCTGTAATAACAACAGTCCCTTGGCTGTTATTACTTCCGTTTGGATGCTGCCAGAAATGTACTTTTCATAATTTTTATTTTTTATTCGATTATACGTACAGCTGATGGACTTTGGGGTGTTTTTGTTAATTATAAATTAACATACGATCAGCGAGATTATTCAGTTGAAGGGATTGATTTTGTTTTTTATGATTGCACTCATACGCACGACCTTTGATGACTAATGACATTCAGCATCTTTATGACCATGCAGATGTGGCTCAATTTATCTAGGATACCCCAACGTTATATTTATAGACCCACGCTTTTTTATCGTGAACTAGAGACTAATGGTTGTGTAAAGGTTCATTTCATTTTTCAAAGGAATGAAGTTCATTGCAACCGTTTTTGTGCTGGTACCCGGTGCCACTTGTAATTAATATTACACCATTAGTGTTGTGGTTTTCGTATCCATTCACAAATTGTAGTGAAATAGCAATATACAATACAACAAATAGTGAATAATAATATTTCATCTGGATGGCGAATTGTATGTTTGTTTGTGTTTGAGTTTTATTTTTTGACTTGAAAGACTCAACTGATACTGAAAATCATGGGATACTAAAGTTATCATCTTAAGAAGAAGTCCAAAAATGATACCTGTCAGAAATATCAATTCTACATCACTAGACCATTTCCTCTAAGTGTAAGGAAATATAAGAACAAATCTTCAGATAGGAAGAAGGGATGTACAAACTGAAGTTATTACATAGAATACCCGAAATCTAATAAAATGCTTCACCTTATATTTCAAAGACATGCTGTTGGCCCAAGGATAAATTTGAGTACTATCTATCACGTCTTGCGAGCTGCATCAGCTTCAAGGTAACAGTCAATTCTTCGTGAACCCTCAGGCTGCCCCCGTCATAGACGTAATAACTTAAGGCAAATTCCCAAACCTTTGCATTGATCACCTCAACCAATTACTCAGTTCTTAAAACATTTTTACTTAATCAGATAATAAAATCCAGTAAAACTCTGCCGGTGCCAGATATAGAACCTGGCCACTCATCATAGATGGAACCGTTGTCAATAAAATTCTTGTTTAAGAATAAGTATCCTTCACGGGAAATATGGTCCCATCCATAAAACTAATTTCCTGCAATCATAAAAGCTTGCCTCTCAACAAATAAAACAATATGCTGACACATTTGCTGTTGTCCAAATCGAATCTTTATGTTGAAGTTGGTTCGTAAACAGGTTGTCCAGTTGGAGCAGTTAGAACAGGATTCAAATTTGCCATGATTTGACGAGTGTAAAGCATAGACGTATTGTACCCAACAATTTGTGAATTCCTTTTCTATTTATAGAAAGTTTATGGCGTCAGAGCTATATACGCAGGTACGAATAGAAAAATAATAACGTTCTGATTTGTTCGAACAATTTTAAGGTATACTGTTTCTCTTGTGTCGTTCGGGCAGACATCTGTCCACGCTGTATGATAACTCAGATATACTCCGGAGGACCGTCTGCGAAATAAAGCCACCAGGTTTGGAGCGACTTTACGAACACAGAATAAATGATTAGTATTCAATGATAATTAATTCGTCACAATAAGTAATGTCTCTGTTCTAATTTCGATTCAGCTCTCAAGCTAAAGAATGAATTCGGAATTAGCACCAGTAACGGTCGTTTGTCAGAGATCGTTACTCTGAAGAATTTTGTCAGTTGGCTTCTACCACTCGTAGTTAAGTCGCCCTGTGCTTCTGATTCTTTCTTATGATCAAATCCCCATTATAACTAAACTACATTTGAGGTGTTTTGGAAATAACATATATTTTATTTAAACGTAATTGAATAATAAAAGAAGATCGTCTTATGACGTTAGCAGGTTGTATCCAATCTGTGGGGAGGAAGTATGTACCAGTCACGGGCACTAGATTCACTTCCTCCTCCATCAAAGATTGTCACTAAAGTTCCGCCGCTGACGTCAAAGGGAAAGCACAAACACAAACCTCTACAACACACCGTCCACCAAAAGAGAGGAGAAAACAAAACACGCAAGTTTGTCTCTATAATTGACACGCACTTTTATTTATTACTAAAGGTTCTCATATTTCACAATCATTATTTTTGTTCCAAAACATTATTAAATATGTTAGCGATCTTATACTCTAAGAAAACAACTAAGTCCAAACCTTGGTTTGACGATGAGTGCAGGGCAAAGATCCACTTAGAAAGATATGATGAAGTCAACGCAGAAATATACGCGACAATTCGGAAAGACACAACCAGACTTTTCAAACGCGAATGGGAGAAGACTCGGATCGAAAAAATCCTAGAAGATGGCAGAGCAAAGAATATTAGAGGTATGTATGCCGGCATAAACTCAATTAGAAATGGCTACCGAGGAAGAGCCAAAATAATCCCAGACACAAACGGTTGTCTGGTGACAGAAACAAAAAATATCGTGACAAGAAGAAGGAAGCAGTACTTTGAAAACCTGCTCAATGTGCGCACCCATCAATCACTAATAAACGCACCAGACGTACATACAGCGGAGCCTCAGATCCCAGAGCCCTCTTTCGACGAAGTTGTAGATGCGATAAATCGACTGAAAAACAACAACGCTCCCGGAGTTGATTGCATACCGGCAGAGCTTGTGAAGCATGGAGGAGAGGCAACCGCTCGAAAGATCCACCAACTGGTTAAAACAATATGGGACAAGGAAGTCATTCCGGAAGAATGGAAAACCTCAATAGTCATCCCCATTTTCAAAAAAGGCGACAGATCTGACTGCGAAAATTACAGAGGAATATCATTGCTCCCAATCACATACAAAATATTAACAAATGTCATACTGGCAAGAATCACACCGTACGCAGAAGAAATATTGGGAGGCTACCAATGCGGATTCCGTCGGAACCGGTCAACAAGCGACCAGATGTTCACAATAAGACAACTGCTGGAAAAGAAGTGGGAATACGAAGAGACGGTTCACCAACTGTTCGTTAACTTCAAAAAAGCCTACGACTAAGTCGCAAGGCAAAGACTCTACCTATATTGTGGTTGAGCTGGGGATCCCGAAAAAATATGCCGCACTCATTCAAATTTGCATGAACGAAAACAAAGGACGAGCTAGAATAGAAAACCACCTCTCAGAACCATTTGAAATCCGGGACGGACTAAAACAGGGGGAAGGCCCCTCACCATGCCTTGTTAACCTTGTCATCGAGTATGTTATCAGAAAGGTACAAGACGACAATACGGCCGGATCATCCCTGAACGGGGTCACACAGGTGCTCGCATATGCGGATGACATCGCCGTTCTGGGCGATAATCTCTAAACTGTAAGTAAAAACAGTGAAATCATCATGCAAGCAGCAGAAGAGGTGGGCTTAGAAATAAATGAAGACAAAACAAAATACATGATTACGGCGAGAGCAGGGGGACCTCAGAGAACACATATAAACGTCAGGGGCAAGATATTTGAAAATGTCAAAGAATTTAAATATCTGGGAACGATACTGAGGACCAGAAACGAAACGTCGAAGGCAATTAACAAAAGACTACACTCCGGCAACGCTAGTTGGCATGCAGCCAGTAAACTGCTGAAATCCAAACTGCTATCACGTAATATAAGCCTCCGTGTTTATAGAACCATAATCATGCCGATTACTCTATACGGATGCGAAACATGGGCTCTCACAAAACGGGAAGAAAACAAATTCCGCGTATTCGAGAATAAAGTTTTAAGGGGTATATTTGGCGGTAAATATGACGAGGAGTAAGGACAATGGAGGAAACTCCACAACGACGACTTGGAAGAGCTATACCGGAAACCTACAATAGTGAGAGTAATCAAGTCGCGAAGATTAAGATGGGCCGGACACGTGGCGCGAATGGGCGATTTTAGAACCGTGCATAGAATTCTTGACGGTAAACTAACGGGAAAGATACCGACAGGGCGGCCGCGACGTAGATGGGAGGACAATGTTACATTGGACCTTGAGCAGATCGGATCGGATGGTCGAACGTGGAAGGAGAGCGCAAAGGGCGGGGAACAATGGTGGAGCCGAGTCGGTGAGGTCATGAACTTCCGGGTTCCTACAGGCCAATAAATAATGATAATAATAATAATAATAAAGCGATCTTATACTCCGCGTAAGCTTATTAATACGAGATTGGTTTTTTTATAACTTCAATCGACAAACCACCACTCGCCTATAGTCGGGTCACCGTGCGCACCGGAGAGCGGGAGATCGCGTGACCGTGGCAGTCAGTGGATGGAAAACGACTCAGCGTTATCTTGCCCGTGCAGAGCTCACTCGCTATGGCGATCATGGTGGTATGTGTGCATGGTTCTTTCATGGATGAGAACGAACCTAGAACAAAGAAATGGCATAAAGTGCATTCATTGGATACGATTTCGGTAAAGGAAATAAAACCGAAATCGTCGCATGCTGATTGGATCTTTGTTGGAACATGTGCGTTGCGGCTAAACAAAGAGACGACGATGCGATGTGGAAATGTGCTAATTGGTTTTAGCTAAGTTACTGGGAAATGGTGTTTATCGCATTGCTAGTAAGAGTAGGTATTGAATTCCTATTTACATTTGTTTATGCTGTAGGATTCAATTGATGCCAAGAGACACGGAATGCGTATTTGCTTTGGTCCCTTGGGTGTAAGTCGCCAGCCAATGTGTATGTATGGAACATTGTTGTACACATGGCGCGGATGGGAATATAGACGGCCCAATATTTATGGCCCATGTCATGACGGTTACATTGTATGCAAACCGAATCATTTTGTTTACAGGAATTTGTCTGGTACCGAAGGTGCTGAATTGGTTTGGAATTCCAGATAAGTAAAGCAAGAAATCTTACGGAAAATTGTATGCGAAGCGATGAATGAAAAGTAAGTTTTCTTTACAGGGTCTTTAAGATTATAGATTTGATCTATATAATGCGTGAAGCATTTACAGGTGCTAATGCTGTTGCATTACCGAAGTTAGGAAATTGACTGAATGTTATGGGGGTTTTACGGTAAGTAGACAGTGGGGTTTGGCGGAACCGCCACAAATCCACTACGGATGCAGCACAGCTGAACCAAACCGCAAAACGTCCCGGCATTGTGATGTTTGGAAGAACTGTCACCAGTAGGCAAGCGTGTATTAGGTTTTACTTAGGAAAATTTATGAAGGAACATCGACGGATTGGATCTGGTAGGGCTCTCCGCTGAGCCTGCGGCCGCTGATGGTGCGGCCCATGCCCCGCGGTTCCGCCCTGCTGTCCACCACCCCTGTATGGAGCCTGGGGTTGGCGCGTCCATCTCGGACGATCCGGGCACTCCACTATATCGTGGCCATACTGCCAGCACTCGCGAGAGAAGGGATTGTTCCTCCTCTTCAGGCACTCGTCGTACACATGACCCCTTACTTTGCAGAAGCTGCATGTTGTCTGGGATTCCAGGGGGTGCGCCGATCGACCAGCCGAATTCCGGACCGGATTGTCCCGACCCGATCGATCCTCAGGCACATACGCCCCTTGAGCCAAGCCCTGCAACCCTTCACTCCGGCTCGAGGAAAACAAGGTGTTTGACCACGCTCCCCTGCCAGGGGAGGCCGGAGTATAGGCCCCAGCATCCGTACGATAATCATTGGGTCCGTACGACCGCTCCCGAGCAAAACCGCCCCCCTCCCGCCGACGACTACATGGCTCTTCGCCAGGCAACACGAAAGACACCGCCCGGGGATCCAAATTCGACAAAACCGGCGCCGGCGCCGCGGCGCAATCCCTAAAAACGTAGGAAGGGCCATCTATTAAAGTTGAAGAGCTTCCTGGTCCTACATCTAATGATTCTGACGCTCGATCGGCGATTCCGGGCCGCGCATCCACAAACAGGTCGTTTTGCCTCAACATTTCCCTACGAGCTCGCTCAAATCCGGTTAGGTGGTCCACCAGGCTTCGAAATGGGACATTATCCAACGTCGGGGGGAAGTGCTTTAGTCCTTCCTCCCGCAGACCCCTTACCAACACCGGCTTGGCCATGCCCTCAAGCTGGCTTGCGAAGACGGACGTACCCTGGCGACCATAAAAACGTTCAGCTGCCTCCTTGCACCGTACCACGGACCGCTTCACTCGGGAAACGAAACTTGTGGCATCCTCAGAAGGAAGTTGTCGCATTTTGGAGAGTTGTGCACACAACTCCTCATACGACACTCGGGGTTCGTAGGCCTCTCTAAGACGCTGTTCCGCTTCGAGGAAGGTCGTGGGTGATCTCTCTTCGAACATTCGATATGCCTCGCCTAGAGGGCAGCCACCGGAGGAATATATGTTCCTCTTCCACCGCCAACCCATCCAAGGTCCTTCTACAGCCTTTGAGAAACGAAGAGAGTCTCTCGGCTGTATCCGGGCCTTCCTGTCCCGAAAACATGGGGACCGCCTTTGACACAAGGTCGAAAACCCTATCCGTGCCCAACATGGTCCGTACGGGGCATGGCTGCGGGCCCAGTTTAAAATATGAGGGCATCGGCGTGTCCTCCATGCTCCCAACAGGATGTTTGCTGACGGTGGGAGGGGGCCTCGTTGGCGAACCGCTCGTCCACAAATTCATCCCGCGAATCGTGGAATGCCTCCGGATCCACCTCGTCAACCGGCGGCTCGGGAAATGCCTCGGGCCGCGCCCGGGCAGGGGTGCCCTCTCGGACATCTCTTTGACGCTGCCTTGTTTGCATCTGCAGGCCGTCTACTAAACCTCACTATCACCGATACCAAATTCAATCTCGGAACCCCGCGGAGAAAAAGCAACCTCGTCGCCGACAGCACCAACCAACAGAAAGGGTGTGAAAAACAACAAGGAACACAATTCCCACAACAAACAAACAAACACTCCCAAGGGGGGACAAACAACAAAGACACCGCTCGAGAAGGGGGAGAGAGAGAGAGAAAAGGAACAGAATTCGGAAATGAAAAAAAAAATTTTCAACGCGACGATGTAGCAATAACACCCAAAATCTACACAACAAAAATACACGCGCAGCTAAAAAGGAAAGAAAAGCAGAATCTTTGCTCCAAACAAAAATTTAGAGATCGATTAAGCTGAAAATTATCCAATAAATAAATAAATCAAAAGCAACAATTAACAATCCATAAACAACATCAAAGTATCAGCTTAAGTCTAAAACCAAAACAATTCTACAGTCATTAACATACAAGTTTTCCATTCACAATAAGAATAAATAAATAAATAAATAACAAATATTGTTCAATTAATAACAAAAAGAGAAGAAAAAAAAAACAAAAATTTCCGCTTTCCGTCCCTGGTCCATGCAGGCCTCTCTGTTACGATCGTCGCCAACCATCCTCCAATGCCACTCGATACGCAACGAGTATTAGTTGCGTGATGTATCACAATAGGTTTTATAGTTAATAACACCAATCCGCAAACCTGTCCTGGGAAGGTTTGTCCGCAGCGCCAGTTTGTGACAGTTTTTTGCCTTTGCCACAGAAAATTAATTGTAATTTAATTTTACCTGTAATCTTGGTGAATTAGATCAGCAGCTAGTCAAATCATAGACCTCGGTCCATTGTCGATAATGTCAGAAATGTACAGTGTTCCCGCTCTCGGCCAGATTGGTCCTTTCAATGGTGAATGATTTAGTTAGAATCTATAGATCATATATTGAAGCTCTTCTATTTCCATGGGCACCATTGAAACAATTTTGTATTTTATAAACAGCCCTCCAGGACAGTGATCATTTAATTACAAATAGATGTTCGTGACACTGTACAAAAAATATAGTTTGCTGTTTTTGCACGTTCACACTCGGGTCATATCTGAGTTAGGATTTATATGAAGGGTAAATTTTCTGAACCGAATCATTTGAAAGAATCTGACACTGAGAATTTTAATTAATTATTAGATATATTTAAAATGTAACAAACAATTTTAACACTTTTGGGAATCTAGTGTATTTTTGAAAAATGCTCCTATTACTTTTCAATTTTTCATCTTTACTTTTCAAACAAAAAAAAGCACGGGCTTCTTTCTTTTCTTTCCAAAAAATATCCATCAACGGCGCAACGAACAACCGTATTTTTTCTTCTTTCAAATCAACCGAAAACACGGAATTCCAAAACCGTACATCTCAAAAACATTAACCCGTTCTCTCTCTCGCTCCCCATCAACGTCCACTTCGAAAACCGAATTCGAACTCGAAGAGCTGCACGATCCACACCCGAATCGGGGCGTGTTCGAAAACTCACTTGTGGATCGCGCAACTCCTCCACCACCTTACCACCATACCATCTTAAAACAAATTATATTAAATTTACAAATTATCGAATGATGGTGATGGCGGAAACCGCACGTAACAGGATCAACAGAGATAGGAGTCATTTTATATATATATATATATATATATATATGTATATATATATATATATATATATATATATATATATATATATATATATATATATATATATATTGGTTATAGGGCCCTAAAAGGAGTATTAAGTCTTAAAGACCCCGCAACCTACGTTTTCAATACAAAGTCGTAGAAAATGACAACAAAATTAAATATAAGTTCAGAAAGTACAACACAAATGTAAATGCTCTCAGACGAATCCCGCATGAAAACGCTGGGTTGCAGTCTGATTTTTTAGTTTAGTTTTAGTTTAAGGAGAAATGCTTGCAAAGAATTTTTCCTACAAGGGCATTCATACATGTATCAATGCATCTCTGCATTAGCAACCAACAACCGAATTTCCAATTAGTGTAGATATTCACACTAGAGTTCGATCCTGGCGTCGCCTTAGATGGCATGCACAATTGACACAGATGGTATACACAACCGTCATTGTGTAACCATCTAAATTACTTTCCGAAGACTTGCAACTATTGATTCAGCTGCAAGCAATTCTCTCGGAAATACTTCTTTGTTTTAATCCTCAAACAATCATCACCGACGCCCTTAGCCGACGGATTGGATTCAAGAGCATAAACATATGCAAACAAAAGAATCCGATTCTTCCAGTCGGCAGAGATTCGATATACGATCTCCATTGTATAAAGTATCGCAATCCCTTTTAGCATCTAATGAGTGGCTGCTATTTACTCAGCCGACCCTCATTACCGAACGATGCCTTAGGTCGCTTCTCCTTTGTTCTTTTTCCCTCGTTGTAGGTTTCGTTTATCCTTTGCTAAACCCATCGATAAACACGGTGATGTGTACGAACACGCACGCATACCACCGCGTGCCAGAGATCGCCTTCCATTGGTCACTGGTCAAAGGAAATTTCATTTCCTTTTCACCACACCACCAAACTCACCCCATTAGCGAGTCGGCTCTGCACGACCCGAATATCGCTGAGTCCTTTACCATCACCCGACCGAGCCGGTCGGCCTTCCTCCCGCTCTCTGTCTCTCGGCGGAGAAGCGTATATATACCGAAGTCGAGTGTAAGCAACAACTTTTAACTTAACTTCTGTTATCGAAATTACACGGGTCGCGGATAAAGTAACAAACAAGTGGCTGTACAGAGTTGTTCGGAGACGAAGAGTTTAAATATAAAAACAGTGCGCATTAATTAGAAACGTGAAAATTCACAAATAAATCTTAATTCGATTTTTTTTTCGCGGCATCATGTGTACTTGGATGCCATCACAATATCATAGTCAACGTACGGATTAATAAAGAGAACTTTAAATATGTTATAAAGATTTTTAGTGTTTCATTTAACTTGTTTATTTAAATATCTTATAAAGATTTTTAGTGTTTCATTTAACTTGTTTCCTGCGGACGCTCTGTTGAGAAGTCTGGTTGCTTTTCTTTTCTTTCGGGTGAACAGTGCGTTTTCTTTCGTTAGTTTTGGCTTACCCTTGGAGAACGATCTGCAGCGGAACGGTGTTAAGCGGTTGTGGGGACGAGGTAGACCTCTCGGCCATGCATGCGTCACGACATCCCCCCCCCACCGATTCATTCGATAATTGTAAAGATTCCAATGCATGTACTGTGTAAGCAAAATCGAAAATGTGGAACATGTACTCGCTGAGTGCATGAGATTCTAAATTGCACAAATGACATTAAAGCGGAATATGAGGTAAACAGTTTATCCGGCAGGAATAAGTTCAAAAGAAGCGTGGTCTATAACTAATAGCATACCATCGGGCATTGCAAGAAGCGAAGTGACAGATAAACTCTCTCCCACCTGGCGATGGAGTATCTTGTTGTTCCGCGGGCAACAACGGAAATAAGTGCTGGCGGAAGGTGGTTTTAGATGGTAAACACCCGGCATACATCTGGATCGATCCGCGTGTATGTTTTGAAGACTGTTCCACCTTCCAACTGAAAGCTCACGCGCACACACATCAACTATAGAAATATGCAAAATCCAGTTTTATACCCCTTATATTTAGTTACTCCACCTTTCTTAGCAATGTGTCACCCACAGGTCGTATTGAACACTTATTGTATCCAAATGTATCCTGTAACGACATCTACAATAAGAAGTGCTATCCAAACCAAACACCAATGAACGAAAACATTATTCATTATGAAGTCCAATTTTTATTTATACATCTTCGGCGCAAACAGAAACAGCTAATCTTTTATTCTGTGACTGGAATAAATTTTCACTCGGGATTAAAAAATCCTCAACGTCAACGTCCGCTTTCCCAAACCATTCTAGCGACTTAGTTCATTTTAAACCCTTCTTAGTGGACAGCAATTTTCGCACCGAGCAGTAAAAGGAATAAGTTTACTCTAAAGGTTTCCCAATAAGGACGACATGTATGTAAAATGAAATAAAAACCAAAATGTTTAAGATAAACGTTTTTTTTTTTTTTTTTTTTTTTTTTATGTATATTACAATACAATTATTTAAAAGCTAAACTATTCTAGAGCCAAATAACAGCTAGTGACACTTCTACTGATTTAAATATATCTGCCATGACGTTGTTTTCCCTAATGGGAAACCGAATACTTAATTTTAAAAACATGTCCTTATTGGGTAACCCTTTATTTACAGCTTCAAATACGTTTATGGAGGATTTATTTTCGACACAAATTAGAGTTTTTTTAGGAAACTTTTTTTACATCTTCGAACATGTTTATGGTGGATTTATTATTGGCATAAATTAGAGTTTTTTTAGGCAACAATTTTTCTGCTATTCTCACGCATCATCTTCAATGCCAGTTTGAACAAAAAGGCAGTGGTAATCAAATCATATAACGTATTAATTCGCACAGTTATCAATTACGTAATTCACGCCACAATGTAGTCATGATACTTGACCCCCCCCCCCCCCCCCCCCCCCCCCCCCTTCAAAACACGTTACTTTTATGTATAAGCCCAAAGGACGAGGAGACCTAGTAGCCACCACATATGTTAATAAGATGCCTTTTCGTGCCAAACTGGGCAAGGAACAGGGCCTTCATTTATTCCAAAACTTTAATTCAAATTTCCTGATAACAAAAGGCCTATGACTAAGATTTGGGATTTGAATTTTTTGATTATTTTTCAGAAAATGTTCTCTAAAAATAAGCACCGTTGTTCCTAAATAAAAGTCATAATAAAGAACCTCTGACGCGTTCCAAGTAGGTATTTTTAATAAGAGACAATAAGAAATAGCTATTCTTTGATGTACGTAGATCCCTTCCCAAACAGCTAGGCATGCAAATAAATTTATCATTGCACGGATTTCAAAGACTTCCTCGAATCAATCTGAGAATCTCATTGAACATTTTAATTACCGTTCAACTTTCAATCCACAGCTGACATTTTCATGAAACAAATTAATTAAATTAGTTAATTAAATGAGTATTTTGTGGGGTATTTCACTGTCTGTCATTATTATCTGCCACAGTCGTTCAACTGTTGTACTGCGGACGTGATTTATACCCTGGAGCCAGGCAAAGTGTCCAACGTCGATAATACGCTTTACACCGGAACACAAAAGCTTTTTATTTATTCTTGATGCGAAATTATTAACTGAAAAATTAATAATCAGCCGCAGCAGATATCTGCGCGCAAGGTCATTGTCAGTGCATTCCCCCTTAGTGGGGGTAATAAAACTTGTCAGACGGAAACCCACGGATGTCTGTAATCGAAAGCATAGGCCTACGATCTCAGGAATATAACTAATTCGCTGAGATAGTTCATGAATAATGGAGTGTGCTTTTTGCTAGTTTCACTTTAGCTGAAGTAATTATTGTATATATATGTTTTGTTGTACTGCACGCATAAAAAGACCTATATATCTTATGAATACCATTAAAATAATTTAAGGAGGGTCACGGTCAATCTGGGTAAGAAGGACAAAAGGTATGTATGTATGTATTCTGAATATTAAGTCATTGCGAAGTAGAACAGCCTTCGATGGCTTAGTTGGTAAGGAGGTTGTGTTTTGCGTTTGATTCTCCGAACCTAGGTTCAACTGACAACTTTTGCTTTGTGCAGGTTGCCATAATTACTGAGTGGTAGGTAGAGTCCCAAAGTTACCCGTCCGGTGAAATACCACCCCATTAAGCTAAATGCATCGTGAAATGGTTGGGAGAAATCCTGAGCATCTTTCGTACCTTGGCTGATGGACCCATTCGAGAAAAAAAATAGTATCTCAGGGCGCTGACTCAAAAAAAAATCAATATTCATGTGAACAACAAGTCCTGATTTTAAATTCGAGTTCCGCAACCTGATACATTTCTTAGGACTAAATAATAAATTGGACAGAATCATTTATTGAACCTGCACAAGTAGAACTTCAACATTTTTACCGATTGTAGTACATGCCACAAAAGGCCGAAATCTTAGACAATTTTAGGAAACGATGTTACCTACGATCTACAAAACTCCAGTTGTTAATATCATGGTATGCTCAAGTAATAATAATAATAATAATAATAATAATAATAATAATAATAATAATCATCATCATCGGCACTACAACCGGGAACCGGTCTTGGCCTTATTTAGCAAGTCTTCAGGCTTGTTCAATTTTCCATAATGATTTGTTTTTTTTTCCGGGCAAGGTCATTAGTCTTGCGCCGGCGAATAATAATAATAATAATAATAATAATAATAATAATAATAATAATAATAATAACAATAATAATAATAATAATAATAATTGCTGTACTAGGAAATGAAACGATATATATATATATATATATATATATATATATATATATATAATAATAATAATAATAATAAAAATAATAATAATAATAATAATAATAACAATAATAATAATAATAATAATAATAATAATAATAATAATAATAATAATAAAAATAATAATAATAATAATAATAATAGTAATAATAATAATAATAATAATAATAATAATAAAAATAATAATTGTTGTACCAGGAAATGAAACGAACGGGCGACTCCTCGTACGGAGGGTACTATTTATTCAACGAATACAAAATTACACTCTTATTAGGTGTTTATTCAACGAATGTTGTAGCAAAAAGCGCACTCGGTCTGGTGTAACTGTCAGATGTAGAGTGGGCGCATTAGGGCCCTTTACTCGTAACGCCCGGTCCCGCGCTGCAATCGCATAGAGCACGCAGCTTAGGGCGATTGCAGTGCTAGGTCGATCCTCTGAAGAACCCCCGACGCCGGTCAAATCCAGACACTTCCGATGCTTTTCTTTTATCAATCCCTTCGGGAGAAAATCCGCGGCCGTCTTGTCCGAAGGAAGGAGCTTGATGTCCAGTTGACCATCGCGCAAGACATCTCTGGCGAAATGGTGCCTGATGTCGATGTGTTTCGATCTCGCGTGAAACGTGTGATTCTGGGTCAGTAGTTGTGCCCCTCGGTTGTCATTCATCACCAGAACTCTTTCACACTCGGATAGCTTGATCTCCGACAAGAATCTCTGTATGTATAGGGTTTCTCTCGCGGCTTCAGTGAATGCCATGTACTCCGCCTCAGTGGACGAAAGCGCGACGGTGCGCTGTTTCCTCGACCCCCAGCTGATGGCGGCACCGCTCAGGTTAAAGACGTATCCGGTATACGACCTTCGATCCACTAGGCACCCAACCCAATCGGCGTCAACAAACCCTTCCAAGGTTTTCATGCTCTTCGTGTACGTGATTCCGAAGTCGGCGGTCCCCTTCAGATATGTCAGGACGCGTTTCGCCGCCTTCCAGTGTGCCTCGCCGTGACAAGTGTTGAATTGACTCAAACAACTGACAATATGCGAAATGTCCGGTCTTGTGACAATCGCCAAGTAATTCAGAGCTTCGACAAACTCGCGATAGGGCCGACTTCCTCCTGGTGATCCTTTCTCTTCAACGTGCTTTTCGAGCCTCGGACCCGATTCAACGGGATTACTGACAGTGTTACAGTCGTCCATCCGGAATCGAGAGAGTAGTTCCCGAACTTAATTTGGTTGAGAAATGGTAATCTGATTTCTGCTCCTGGCGATTTCGATCCCCAAACAATAGCGAGCTTTTCCCAGATCTCTCGCCTCGAATTCCTGCGACAAACCTTTTCGGACGTAATCAAGATCCTTCTGGTCTCGATAGAATATCAAAATGTCGTCAACGTGGACCAATATTATCAACGGTTCTCCCCCTCGTTTGAGGCGATAAACGCACGGATCCGCGCTCGTCAGTGTCATATTTAACTCTTCGAGTTTCCCGTTCAGTTTCTTATGCCACTGTCGACCGGCCTATTTAAGGCCGTACAAAGCCCTTTTCAAACGACAAACCTTTTCGCCGCCCTGAAGCTGTTTCAGCATTTCCTTGACGCGGCTCCCGATGTCGGATTTGCCTTGTGTCGCGATGATTTTCTTCAAGCATCCTGCGAGTAAATCAGGTAATTCCATGTACGTTTCCTCTTCGATCGTACCGTTCAGGTAGGCGGCCGTGATGTCCATCTGATGCACCTTAAGGTCGTGCTTGACCACCAGTGCAAGTAGCATATGCATGGATCCCAGGCGAGCGACCGGAGCGTAGGTATCATGAAAATCGATCCTGGGTCGCTGCGCGAACCCCCTCGCCACGAGTCGTGCCTTCCTTCTCTCGACCTCGCCGCCCGAGTCATACTTGTTCCTGAGGACCATTCGACATCCGACCACGTTGCGATTCTTGGGTCGATTCACGACCAGCCATGTGTCGTTCTGGATTAAGCATTTGATTTCTTCGACGATGGCATCCAACCATTCTTCTTTGTACGGCCCGTTCAATGCCTACCTGATACGGGACCTCCGAGTGAAGACTGGCTAAATTTGCCTCCAGGCCGTCCGAGATGTACTTTTAATTCGGGGCGAGAGACCTGAGAACGGCTCGCTATTGTTTGGGGATCGAAATCGAAGCCGCACCAAGGAAATGCTGAAACAGCTTCAGGGTGGCGAAAAGGTTTGTCGGATTCGCCTTTTGCTTCAACATGACGTAACACTTGAATTGCTTTTATACTAATTATTGTTAAGTTCCTTTTTAATAAATAATATCTTTCGTACGAGTAGTCGCCCAATCAGTTCATTTCCTGCTACAACAATAATAATAATAATAATAATAATAATAATAATAATAATAATAATAATAATAATAATAATAATAATAATAATAATAATAATAGTAGTAATAATAATAATAATAATAATAATAATAATAATAATAATAATAATAATAATAATAACAATAATAATAATAATAATAATAATAATAATAATAATAATAATTATAATAATAATAATAATAATAATAATAATAATAATAATAAATAAATAAATAAATAAATAAATAAACAAATAAATAAATAAATAAAAGTAGGCGACCATAATAATACTTTAACAGATGCCAGTATTTATTTTATCGCAATAATATATTAAAAACAAACAACACCCCACTGACTGAGCAACACCTTAATGCCTAAGTTGGTAAAGAAGTTGCGCCTTGCGTTTGATTGTACAAATGTAGGTTCAACTGACGACTCTTGCTATTGCGCAGTTCGGTATAAAAACTGAGTAGTAGGTTGGGTCCCAAAATCCACCTGCCCGGTGAAGTACCACCCCATTAAGCTATAGACTCCGGGAAATGGTTGGGAAAAATATTTGATCATCTTTCTAAGCTTGCCAGTCGAGAAATAATAGTATCTCAAAGCTCCTGAACACACAGAAATTTCAAAAATAATGTAGTTTGTCGCAAAACTTCGAAAGTGGCGTGGTTTACAGCCACCAAAGGTTTCAGTGCAAAAATCATGGCAATTTCATTTTATCATATGAGTTTGAGGTTTAAGAAGATGTTTGAAGTTTAAAGATACAAACAAAGGACACGTTTACGGTCTGCTTCTTCAGCTGATAAAAACAAGTGGCAACGCGGCAGAATATATGACCGTCATTATTGCACTGTTGGGAGAAAAAGTATCTGTGAGAACCCTGACACATGGGACTTCAATCGAATTCAAAAATGTAATATGTGAGGCAGTAAGTAGGTTTCCAGTTTGGAACCCATGAGGTGTCCCACGCAGACATCGTATCGCTGCGCAAAGTATACAGGGGTACCCAAATTGCTAAAATAATTTATAATTTAAAACTTCAGAGAACTAATTTAAGGGAATTGCCAACTAATTTTGTCAAAAAAAGTTCCAATATTATTAATAGAAAACTCCGTGAACAACCATAATATAAGTAAAAATTGAAGGAAGGTCTTTTGGTAGATTAGAAGAAAGAAGACTTATTAAATTAAATAAATAATTATACTTTTAAATTCTTTCCAAATCCTGAATGCAATAAGAAGTGGAAGATAAAGAGAGAAAAAGGACAGATAATTCTTGCGGGTATGGGAGCGTTCAACCCAGCGAAGGTCAGGACGATCCTTGTCCCTGTTGAATCCAAGTTGACATGCAGTCTCCACGTGACTGGATAGCAGCTTTGGCACCCACCAAGTAGTGAACCAATGCATGCAGCGACATCCAGAGAAAGGTTGGCACTAGACTAATAACCTTGCTGAAAAAAAAACTACTATGGACAAACTAACAAGCCTCGGAATACACGACGACGACCGCGGAAACAAATTTGAGAATTTTCTCATGGAACGTCCCCTCACCATAGAGCGCTCGAGCTGCACAGCAGCTAGCCGATGCCCTGGCCGAATATAAGGATGACATAACAGCATTATAAGAAATAAGATGGACGGGGAGTGGTGTTATTCAAAAAAACGAGTATGACATTTATTATAGCTGTCATGCAAAACACCATGTGATCGGGGTAGGCTTTCTAGTCAACCAAAAACGGAAGCCTGCCTTTATTGCAATTGACGAAAGGCTGTGCACGATTCGCGTGGGAGGCAAGTTTAAGAACATAAGCCTCATAAACATTCACGGACCCACAGATGCGTCCCATGACGACGAAAAAGAAGAATCTACGAGAACTTCGAACGGGCCCTCAATGTCTGCCTAAGATACGATGCGAAAACCGTCCTTGGTGATTCGAATGCCAAAATAGGTCGGAAGCCGGTTTTTAGGCACTACGCTGTTTCCCATAGTCTGCATAAAAACAGTAATGATAATGGACTACGAGTCATCGAAGTGGCAGCATCAAAGAACTTGGTCGTTGCGAGTACCAGGTTTCAGCGTGCAGACATCCACAAAGCCACCTGGATGTCACTTGATGGAGCCACTCGCAACCAACCACGTGTTGATAGATCTCCGCCACTCCTCGAACCTGATGACGGTACGAACGTACCGAGGTGCCACCGTCGACCGCCGTCGACCACCGTCGATATATATATATATATATATATATATATATATATATATATATATATATATATATATATATGCCAGGAGGACGCCACCTGACACTGCAGCAAAAGAAACGCTGCATTGCATAAGGTCTCCCAAGAGAATCGTCGGAGAATGCGTCACAATTAGAGCTCTCAAGCCTAAAAGAACGGCAACGAAAGCGGGAATCTTCCATCAAAGGAAGATCGACCCACACCATGATACCTGATATAGAAACCTAGGTTAAAAGTAAACATGGTGAGCTGAATTACCACTTGACTCAGCTAATATCAGAACATGGATGTGTGGGGTACGAGTAAAGTGCCAACGTATGGCACGCAGTTCTTTCGTATCCCCATCGATCCGTAGAAAGAATATTGTTCACACGAGAAGGGGAAAAGCACCAAGCGAGGAGCCCAATAACTCGGGTTGAGCTGGCTTAGTGTGCGTGTGGTAATGTGGTCTCCGAGGTGTTTCACACTGGGGTAGTGTGGTGTGGTGATTATCCCGGAGGCGCATGGCTTTGGAAAGGAAGAAATGCGGAGGAGAGGAAAATGAGTTTTACGGTATTCACCTGGGTAAAGAGATGTTTGATCCCCAGCGAATGGAGGAACTGGGAAAGGGCCAAGTGACGCTAGGGAAATAATATCGCGTGATTCACTCGAATGTTTTGATAATTTTTCCAAGCGGTCCTGCAATGATGCGACAACTTCGTCCGGCTGGGTTGTCGCTAATCGACATGAACCAGAGTTGCCGTATGGCGAAAAAGGGAAGCTAAACTCTTTTATGCGTTGTCCGCATGGAAAAATGAGTTTAGCTGTGCGCTCTTGGAGGTAACATTCTTTGAAGGTGAACAGGTAAGTGGGAGGGGGGAATGGGGTTGGCTTGACGTGCTGTAAGGCGGTCGAAATTGGATGGGATTGGCCGGGAATGGTGGGTGGTTCTCCGTGTAGTTTAGAGAAACCCCCACAGATGCTTTCGGCAATACTCGCACAAGTATAAGCATGTGAAACACCCACACTGCTTGTATTGCGAAGGCAAAATAGAAAATGCGGAACACGTACTCACAGATTGCGTGAGATTCGCAACCGCACGAACGATTTTGGAGAGACATATGAGACGGACAGTTACTCCGGCAGGAGTAATAGAATACATGCTTAGTTCAAAACAGAAATGGTCCGTATCAAATGGTATTCTCTGTGAAATGATGCAGCAGTTGCGACGCGACGAGTTGAGTAACAGGTAGACTCGGTACCATATATATATATATCATCATCATCGGCACTACAACCGGGATCCGGTCTTGGCCTTGTTTAACAAGTCTGAGGCTTGTTAAATTTTCCATAATAATTTGTTATTACACCTGCGCCATATATATATATATATATATATATATATATATATATATATATATATATATATATATATATATATCTATATATATATATATATATATATACATATATATAGGCTCCTCGATAGTATAGTGGTTAGTATACCCGCCTGTCACGCGGGAGACCTCTGGCCTCTGGCACAAAACTAATGACCTTGCCCGGAAACAACAAATCATTATGGAAAATTTAACAAGCTGCAGGACTTGCTAAATAAGGCTAAGACCGGTTCCCGGTTGTAATGCCGATGATGATGATGATGATGATGATGATGATGATGATGATGATGATGATGATGATACATATATTTACATATATACATATATACATATATATATATATATATATATATATATATATATATATATATATATATATACATCGTGAGAGTGTAGGCGAAGAGTAGGGCGCGGTCAGGGCGGAAAAGAGGAGACGAAGTTTAAGAGCGGGAGAGGTGAGATTGAAAATAAAAAAGGCGGGGTAAAACATGGTTGTTGCAACAATAAATATCATCCGACCCGTGTTCTAAAAGTAATGATAATTTTCAAATTGCGTGTACTGCATATTGCAAATGAACTTAATAAAAAAAAAAACGTTTTTCTGTATTAAATGTTCCTGGAGTATTTGAAAATTTAGAAAAACATTAATTGTTTGGTTTACTCTTGAGAGTAGAAAAGAAGGGTACCATCATCCGAACCTCACAAGTGGTTCTAAGTGTGGAAACTCTGAAAAGAACAAAATTGGCCAGCTTATAAAGATTAATAAATACATAAAGAATTTTCAGGAAAAAATAAAATTCAAAACGGATGTTCTCACCTCTTTATTTTATCTAATATGTATTCCAAAATTCTTAAGAGATCTTGGGCTGTTCTAAAGGCCACTTTTCAAGACTCACATTCAGCTTTTCAGACAGGCACCACAGGCATTGTATAAAGATTGTATCCAATTTAGGAATATAAGGCTATTCATGCAACAGTATTTACAAGGCGTATATTCGTCCAAAAATGGAATTCAACGCCCATATTTGGTCAAGCGTTTCCAAAACTGCACTACACGTGGTCGACAGGATGCTTAAAAGAGCAGTGAAACTTATTGGGCACCCAGCCGTAAGTCGATCAATTCCGTCGTTAGAACACAGGCGCAACGTATCATGCCTATCTCTTTTCTATAGGTATTACCACGGTCGTTGCTCAACTGAACTTGCTGAATGTGTTCCGCCCCTTCAGACATTTTTCCGCGATACTCCTCAATCTGTGAATGCGCATCAGTTCACGTTGAAAGTGAACTTCAGGCGCACAAATAAACATAGAGAGACATTCTTTAGCCGAACCACACGCATGTGGAATGTTCTGCCTGATCAAGTGCTTCCTGGCCGTTGTGATGTCAACATTCAAGACCAATATACATCGACACCTTTCCTTATCCACTTCCTCTCCATCTGCTCGCAATGTGCTCTGATATTTAAGGGTACTTCAAAATCCCCTTTTGTGCGCGCGTTAGTGAAAAAAAAAAAACATGAATATTTTCGTATTAAGTTCCTTGTAGTAAGTAGCTCCGCCTTTTTTTAATTACGTATACCTAATTTATTTATTTTATTTTATTTCGGTGATTACACGTATTTTGATTCGGTGATTACACAATGAAATGATAGTAAAAAGTGGCGAAAATTTAGTTTTCGTAATAAGTAGAAAAAAAAAAAACGATTATAAGATTATTTAAAAAAAATGAAAGAGTCGAAAAAGTGTATAGGATTTGAGACATTAATGAAACGACGCTATGATGGTTAGAATCCCTAAAAAATTAAACCAATGCTCAAGACATTAGGCCCCGTGTACAAATCCGATCGTTAAGCTCAAGTACACGGATGTGGTATTGTTATGGTATACGGCTCTGGTGTTTTTTGCTTATTCTAATTACGTTGCGGTATTGCTCTTCACAATTTGCTTATGTATTGTGTGTATATCTGTTAGAAACGCCAAAATTGTCAAATACACAATTACGATGACGAATATACGAATGCTACCTTAAATTTTTTTCAGGATCTGTTAATATAGCAAAGTAAGTCAAGGTTTTATATTCTTGTGATATCCACGAACGAGCAACTTTTGGAAAATATTCAAAATTACTACCGAAAGACTTTCGTGGGGGTCTCCATTGTAGGACTGCATACCCGTTATTTCGATCGTAACAATTATCCCAGCAGACGGGCTGAGGCGGGATGATGCTATAGGGTATAGACTTGAGTCAAAATGTTCACTATTAGATATTCCTGCGTCATCGCGACAACACATTGGTACCGAAGTACTGAAAACATTGTAGGGGTAAAGGCTTCAATTCAAAATAAGCGAAATCAGTCGTTTTCACGTCGTTCACAGCAAATGGGATTCTCTCAAACCACATCGTGGGGAATAAAATCAAATTAACTCAAGAACTGAAGGCTTCACGGCTACAATGTTTTCAGTACTTCGGTCTCGTGTGTCTTGCCAAATTAACTCAAGAACTGAAGACTTTCGATCATTTGAGACGACGAAACTCCTCTGATTGGTCAACAAAAGCCAACTAAAGTTAGAAGAAGATCCCATTATGTCCCTATTGAAAAACCTGTATTAAATGGAACTACAACCCTTCTTTCGACCTATCTGAAGAGGCTTATAATGTCGTGACTATCAGCATTACAAATCATTCTATTGATTGCTTATACAGGTACAACTGGGCATCCTCTGTTTACAATAAAGCAAAAATGTGAATATTCTAAACCTTTTCTGCGGCTAAGAAACTTTGAGTGAGAAATTGGGACAATTCTAAAAAAGCCTCCACCAAACCCCTTTCACACATCCCCTATGAATAGGAGAATTAGCTATAAAAGGTCGACAACTCTGGATATCTTCAAACCGTTTTCATTAGGGCGGTGACCCAGTTAGAGAGGGAATTAATTAACAATATCATAAACATTTTCTACGACACTACCATCAGTATAAACACCGAGAAATATCGTTAGCATTGAAACCCTCGACTTGATGGACAACCCCTACCATCAGCCGACTTGCCTAGCATTTATTAATTTCATATGCAGACCATTAACACTGTCTGAGGAGCTCACGGCACACCTTTTGTTGTAAAATACTGTCGATGAACACGCGGGTTCTCTTTCACTGAAACAAAACATGGGAAACAGTTCTCCTTTGAACGGAGCCATGTCTGGCAATAGTGACGTAAGCCCATTCATAATCAAAAGGATATTACCTTCCCAATACCCAATTCCCAATCTCACTCAAATTCATATCTCGCTCCGGTTCACTCTATAAAGTCTCAGAGCGACGACGAAAGGACATTGACACAACTCACACGCACACAATCAAAATTTAGCCGGCAAACTCCTTTGCATGAGTCACCGGGGGGTACATATATCCTCCCGTGTTCTTCCTGCGGTTATTTTAAACATGCAACACATTGTACTCACCACATTGTCGTGAGATATTTTCTCTGGATCCTTGAATTTGCTTCGGATTTGGTACGTTAGTCCTGGTCGTATTATCCATAGAATTGTGTAAGGAATAGCTGCTATTAGCCAATGATAGTATGAAGTCCTCATATCCTCTATTTAGATTTGTTGTTTGAATCAATGACAACACGTATTATCCTTTGCGAACTTTTACGGCGTTAACATCACGAACATTCAAACTGTTCTCTATGCACACACTTCGCACTTCCGGTGGAACACAACTGTCACAGGGATACCGTTACAATTGCCGACAAATACACAACTCTTCACCGAACCAGCCCTTCGACTACGCTCTGTCGCGACGACTTCTCCTTTTGACTAGAAGTATAGCTAACGAATTATTTACAATATTTTATTATTTAACAATTTCCACTGCCAACAACTCGGATTCAAAAGGATGTATGCAACACGTTTGGGGGAGTATGCGCAAGGATTACAATCGGGGAAGAAGAACATACACACGAAATCACCACGGAAACTCACTCACAACATAACCGAATAACTGTTTCTTTTTTTTCGCAACACGAACAAGGACACACACTCAACAAACGCCAACGAACTCACTCGGAGCGTGTTCGGATAATTACTGCATCCGTGGAGCAATCACAATGAACCCTGACGAATAGCATACGGCGCGCGGCAATTAGAATGAGTCGTACAGAGAGCCACAGCCGCGATGACTGTCGATTACAAACGTCGCGCCTTCAAACTGAGAGCGAACGATCAGTGCGACGCTCTCTTGAGCAGACACCAACTGGTTTGACGGCGCTGCGGCGCGCACTCTTGATGCCTTTCGCTGCATTCGCGTGCTCCGTTTATCACTGGACAGCTGAGCGGCGATCTGGTGAGTGGGACTTTGTGCTCTTTGCCTAGACTTGCCACAGCATCTGGCCCGGGGCTGGTTGGGGGGTAATACTAGTTTTGGTTATCACTAGAGTTTAGGTGGTACGATGGTTCGCGCACCAAGGCGAACAGATGGTGCCAGTGATAAATCGTCCCGCTAATGATGAGTTTCAGGTGTTGAAAAGTGAAAGACGTGTTCTGCAGTTTCACTCTTTTAAGGTGTTTCCTGTTTCGGAATCCGCGCCCTTAAAAGGGAATTTTGGCAGATCGAATGGCGGAAGAAGCGAATCGGCGCAGAGCATTGTTCTTGAATACCTCTGCGGATTTAATGACGGTTAATGCTACACAAGGCTTTGATCCGCCTTGAACTTCCGCTGTGTAAAGAACTAAAAGGAGTTCAGTAGATTTCGATAATTTGAGTTCATAATTTTGATTGCCCCGATTGCCGCTGATCGGAGAACTCCGCTCTGCCCACGAAGAAATCCGAACTAACCCATTCTGAGGTCCGGCTTTCCGGTTACTTTATAATCCCGCGGCGTCGGTCAGACATAGTCGCTTTTGACTTCTCGCACTTTTTTCATAATGTGTGCGATGTTTCTTTTAATATTTTTATCATTATTATAACCAATAATTGCATTGGATTTTATTATACTGGGCAAAAAGAATTAGATTGTAGCTTTATGTACTCTTCAACGATTTATAAAAACATTTGCTTGAAGTTTCCGTTTACGATTGTTTTTTTAAAGCAGTTTGTTGACGATCGCACTTGTTGTTTTATCGTCTAGTAGAGGAAATTTGATAAGTTTGCTAGGTGATATTTAATCACTTCGGATCATTTTGAATTTATGTTAAGGCTGCGTCATTACGTTTTGTTAATCAAAACCTGTCATGCCTTCGTTAAACTGCAAACAACTTTTTTTAACTACGAATATAGCAACAACTGAACCAACAAAACTTAATTTGCGTATGTTAACTGGGGCTAGTAGGGTGCATACTCCATCAATTTTAATTTATATAGACAGTTCAAACGTGATGCTTTTTACCTCAATGATAAGGAACCTGAAGAAAAGCCACACACGTGCCAATATTAAGAATTATTGGACCAATATGAATGTCAACCGCAAGAAAAACCAGCGAAAGAATTCGGCGTGACTCAACAAGCTAAAAACAAGGAAATTGGCCCCTGCATGAGTTGTAACGCGGAAGGCCGAGGTTCGATTCCCCGTCGGGGAGACTCTGACGCAAGACCGGTCCCAGGTTCTAGTGCCGATGATGATTATGATGATGATGATGAGTTGAAGCAGAGGGACATAGAACCGCAATTTTTCACATGCGAATAACTTTTCCAGTGCGCGAAAATAAAAATGTTCTTCACCCCATCATGACGGGTGATGAAAACTGAGTTTAAAAGCGCCGAAGTGGAAAATGTGATTCGAACGCATGCTAGGAAAATGTTAGAACCGAAGCATCAATCGTTCAGACCACGGCCGCGTCTACACGAGGATGTTTCAACTCAATACAGAAGTACCACCGCCCCATTTATTACCTTAAAGCAACCTTAAATATTAATAAAAAAAATGACTAGAAGAAAAAGTTTTAAGTTTAGTGGGGCTACCATCCCATTTATTGGGTTAATTCAAGCAACATAATTGCCTACAACTAATGTATATATAAGTTACAAAGTAGAGAGCTTAAAAAGTATCTTCACTCGTCTGATCGAGTTCTCATCCCATACTCTCCGTGCCTTAGAGAATGGCAACGAAGTCGATGTAATCACCACCGATTTCAGCAAGGCCTTTGACAAAATGTCCCATAATCTCATACTTTTTAAGCTGTCCTCCCTAGGTTTCGAACCCCTACTGATCAAGTGGTTATCTTCTTATCTGAAAGATCGATCCTACCCTGTCAAATTCAGATCCTCCCTGTCCAATCCTTTTCTTCCCACGTCAGGGGTTCCGCAAAGCAACCATATAGGTCCCCTCCTATTTATCCTTACCATCAATGATGTTGACTCCATTATTAAATACTCATCCATCGCCCTATATGCGGACGACGCCAAACTCTACAAAACGATCATGTCTCCTCTCAACTCCTCACTTCTCCAAACGGACCTCCACAGCTTCTCAACTTGGTGCCGTAATAACTGCCTCGAACTCAACACTGTCAAATATCACTCCATCACCTTCTCTCGCAAACGTCCCCCTGCCCCCCCCCCCCCCCCCCCCCCTCTTACTTCCTGCTAAACCAGCAGACATCATCTGTACCCTCGATACGCGACCTCCGGATCTTATTTGACAGGGAGCTTAGCTTCATCCCTCATATTGATGATATTATTCTTAAGGCCAACTCTGTCCTTGGGTTTGTGAAACGCTGGTCTAAAGAATTCTCTAATCCTTACGTTTCCCGTTCTCTCTACATAGCCTTCGTCCGCCCCCTTCTTGTATACGCCAGTCAGATCTGGTCCCCACACTACTCGTCCCATGTACGCAGAATCGAAAGAGTGCAACGTCGTTTTCTGCGTTTTGCCCTCCGCGGACTGAACTGGGCGAAGCCTCGGATTCTCCCCCCATACACAAGCCGGCTCCATCTGATCAATTTCAACACACTTGAGGAGCGCAGAACTCACGCCGATATCCTTTTCGTCCACCGACCCCTTTCAGGCACAATCAACTGCCCAAGTTTACCCTCCATCATTCCACTTCACACTAACCACCGTAACCTGCCAAACCCTAAGCTCTTCTATCAGCCCGCCCACCACACTTCTTACGGGTCTAATGAACCCATTTCGCGAATGCTGCGGCGGCCAACCTCCTACCCTACCTCCTTCGATTTCAACTTTACCTCTATTGCTCTCAAACTTCATCTCCTCTCTTTCCCCTCCCGACCATGCCCACGCCCCGCGTACAATCTTACACCCTGTACTAAGCGAGGTGAATGAATGAGTGATAATCGATGTATAAACCCATTAACCAATTCGCCAAACATACCCCCCCCCCCCCCCCCCCCCCCCCTACCTTTTTTTCTTTTTAATCATAGTTTATATTTATAAGAATAGTTTTAAGATGGTAGTTAAGTTTTACCGCTTTTACTAAGCTGAATATATGAGGGTTCTGCCCACACTAAACTTAAATTTAAACTTTAACTTAAACTTAAAGAAAACAACAGGCGCAATAAAAGCACTATTGATATTTCTTTACCGAAAAAAGGATCAGGCGATAAAAATTAGAGATCCTTTTATCCGCCGAAGGAAACCAAATTTCGATGCTAAAGCAAAGAATAAGACGAGAATGAAGTTGGTTTTTGAATCTCGACCGAGACGGTGAGATACAGGAGTTGTGTTTGGAATTACGACCGGGACGGTGCGTTCAAGTGTTGTTGGTTGAGAGTTGAGAGTTGGCAAGAAGGAAGTAACGTGCTGAGGTTGACGAATCGTGTGTCGGGTGATTGAAGATATCGACTTGGTTTCGAGTTGCAATAAATTCAGTTTTGATTAAGAGTAGGTTTTCGTGTTAAATAACTTGGGAGCGTTCCGGTGTGTGGTGACTGTGGCTAGATTTAAGATAATAGTTTGACAATACAAAACATAAAGAAGTGTATTCGTTTAAATAATCCAGATCGATCTCTTTTAAAATAAAAAAGTAATATGTGTATTAATTAATAAACAAAGAGTGACAGATCATGTAATAATAAAGTTAGTATAGTTTAAATAAAAATAAAACAGTGTTTGACTTAAACGGTGAGTGTTTTAAAGGAAGTAATAAATAAAATCATTAGAAGGAAGTGGATAAGGAAAGAGGTGTGGATGTGTATTGGTCTTGAATGTCTGGACATCACAACGGCCAGTAAACACTTGATCAGGCAGAACATTCCACATTCGTGTGGTTCGGCTAAAGAATGACTCTCTATGTTTATTTGTGCGCCTAAAGTCCACTTTCAATGTGGACTGATGCGCATTCACAGATTGACAGGTATCGCGGGAAATTGTCTGAAGGGGCGGAACACATTCAGTAAGTTCAGTTGAGCAACGACTGTGGTAATACCTATAGAAAAGAGATAGGCATGATACGTTGCGCCTGTGTTTTAACGACGGAATTGATCGTCTTACGGCTGGGTCCCCAATAAGCTTCACTGCTCGTTTTGCGCCTGACCAAATATGGGAGTTGAACTCCAATATACGCCTTGTAAATAGTTGCCAGATTGGATGGAGTGAAGTATCTTTGGCATCACTTAAGGAATCCCATACATTTGGCTGCACTTTTCGCAGCTTCAAATATATGGTCATTCCGGTTAAGAGTCGAACTAATTCGACTGCGGAGGATTGATAGTTCCTTGGCTTCGTCGATGCAAGTGCCGTTCATAGACAGTATATTTACTTTGGGGTTCACCTTTGACGACACGAGACAGCACTGAGTTTTTAGGGCATTGAATTCGGTTAGATAATCCCCACGGATATATCTTGTTGAGGTCTGAATTCAATGTATCAAGCATAGGTTGCTGGTTGGTAGTGACGTTCGAAGAGTTTGGACGGGAGTGTTCGTATGAGTATGAGAAACTCGACGTGCTATCATCAGCAAACGAGTGAATTGGGTTGTGAGTAATTGACAAGAGATCATTTATAAAGATGAGGAAGAGAGTGGGTGAGAGTACCGAACCCTGGGGAACACCTGCATTAATTTGATGGGAGACAGATTTGACACCATCAAGAACCACTTGGATTGAACGGCCAGAAAGATAGCTCTTATCCATTGGATCAGGGAATTGTCCACTCCATATGAATGCAATTTTGACAAAAGAGCTGGATGTCAAACTCTATCGAAGGCTTTTGAAATATTCAATGCGACTACCTTGCTTTCACCAAGGTAGTGGATGGAATGGCTCCACTTTTCCGTGAGATACGCTGTGGTGGTTCTTTAATACATTCCCAAAGAGCCGCCCATCCTCTTAAATTAACCACCTTCCTCTTTCCATGCAAACCCATAGTACTTACCTGCAATTAGGGGCAGCGTAAGCTACCCTGCAGCATCATACCTGAAAGGAAAACATACCCGACGCCACCCACACATTCTGAATTTCCCTGGTTCATATTCCATGAACCAGTTCATCTCCTATCGGCTCAGCCTGTCTTCAATTACGATAAACAAACGCTGACCAGCCTATTGTTGACATAGCTGTAGCCGATATTCTTTCCATAGTTCACAATTGTATATCGCGCCTATACCTTTAGCTCCGCGACAGTTGTGACAATTCCCCGTTATCGGCTATCAACCGATCATGAATTTGGGCATGGATATGATCACTGTTTAAACAATCTTATCCATGCAATGCCTATGATGACCCGCCTGAAAACCTAAATTAAAAATACAGTATCTCACTGTGTTCGTTTTACTTACCGCACATTAATCTAAACATATGGCCATCCAGCCTTTACCGCCGTCGACAAGGTATCTGCTGACTTATGTCAACAAAATAATTTGCCTCCTTGTCCACCGGAGCCATACGGCTAGATTGGATATTGCCTACATCGGTGTTTCCGAGGAATCTTAGGTAAATACCAGGACGACCCCTTTGTATCATAGACACATCATGTACGTCATGTGTGCCACCATTTAATCTGTGAAATAGCGTTTTTGTTTACTTTGAAACAAAAATCTATTTCGATCCCTGGCATACATCATCAACGATGTATGGGTACATCGCCGCAGCCCCCAATGATCGTACATCTGTTTAATCAGGTGTCCGCCGATCATCGTCCTCATCGCAGGGCATCGTACTTGTCCTATACGAACACATATAGAATCCTCCCCTATCGGTGCAAATCGCGGCCATTGAATCTGATGGATGTGAGTTGCATCGTTGAGTCAGATTGCAACCCCCGTCGCATACACATACGCTGTCGAGCCAAATTTAACATCTCGAAGAAGCGATTTCATCCTCCGTCGAGTGCGAAAAGTCAAAATACCTTCTCCAAGGAGAGAAGTCGAGGTCATTGCGTTGCCAGAGTCGGGACCATACGATAAGTTATGCGTTCGGGTCATGTGTAAATTCACCTCTTGTGAGAAGTCGCTTTCTTTTCGAAAATAGTGTTTGAAAATTCGCATTATTTTGGAAAATACTGTTTTCCGTTCGTTGTTGTTCGTCGCGTCATTTCTCTGAATTTTCCACTTGACTTAACTTGATTAAAACGTAAATCGGTTGTGATAGTTGACAAGTCTAATAAAAAAAAAAACATTGTAACAAAATATCTAGAAGAATCTTTTTATTGAAGACTGATTCCCACTCCTCGATAGTATAGTGGTTAGTATACCCGCCTGTCACCCGGGAGACCGGGGTTCGGTTCCCCGTCGGGGAGCCCCTGGCGCAAGACTAATGACCTTGCCCAGAAAAAATAAATCATTATGGAAAATTTAACAAGCCCCAGGACTTGCTAAATAAGGCCAAGACCGGTTCCTGGTTGTAGTGCCGATGATGATGATGATGATGATGATTCCCACCTTAATTTGTCCACACTTTAGGGGGGAGGGGAAATTAATCGGAAAATAAATATATCAGTGAACGAAAAGAAAATCAGAGTGTTTTATTGTTCCTTTGCGTTGAAGAACAGTTTCAGTGACATGCTGTGGAGTTTTGTTTGGACACATTAATAAAAGAACTTTGTAAGTGTTTCTATTTCCGTCATCGTTTCCTGTGCGATTAGTGTTTTATCTTCTACGTCGATAATCTCCTGTGAACAACCTGCGTCTGTGCTGACGCCTCTAGCGAAAAATACCCACAACGCCGTCAGATCTCCTGTGGACCTGTTGCTACGAAAGCCATATTGGCGGTCATTGAGGAGGTCATTTGATTCCAGATATTTTGAAAGTTGACGGTTGATAAGAGAGTCTATAGCGTTGAAATAATAGTGAAGAAGATCGTGTGATTCGAACTGACGCTATGACAGCTCGAATCACGAAAAAAATTTTACCTAAGCGTTACACATCAGGCTACTGACCGTGTTTAGATTCAGATTCGCCTTCTCTATTGCAGTGGTGACTGGTTTGTTATCGACTATAAGCGATGGAAGCTCCTCGATAGTATAGTGGTTAGTATACCCGCCTGTCACACGGGAGACCGGGGTTCGATTCCCCGTCGGGGAGCCTCCGGCGCAAGACTAATGACCTTGCTCGGAAAAAAAAACAAATGATTATGGAAAATTTAACAAGCCTCAGGACTTGCTAAATAAGGCCAAGATGGGTTCCCGGTTGTAGTGCCGATGATGATGATAAGCGATGGAATGGATGAAGAGACTGAGTTTTGAATGTTTTTCACGAATGCCCAGAAGTTTCTACTACCTGTGGGAGAGTGTAGTATTTTTTGTCTCACTTTCTGGTCATCCAAGAACTTGGCGCGTTGAACATGCGCATTGCAGTAATTTCTAGCTCTCTTAAATCTTTTCCGGTTTTCCGGATTTGATTTATACAACCGGAAGCTCAATTCTTTAACCTTAATGGCTTCTCTGCACCCGGAATCGAACCACATATTTCTCTTGGGTTTGATACTCTTTACTCTGTGTGGAATAAAGGTCCGCATGCCAAGTAGAATCGTGTCTGTCTATGTGTCCGCTATAGAGTCAACATCGTTATGGAGGAAAGATAACGACCAATTTAACCTCCCAAAAAAGGCGTTCAGACCTTCCCAGTTGGCTTTCTCTCGTATTGTTCTTTTGGGAGCTTTCTCATTAACGTTACTGTTGGTTAGAGGAAATTTAGCTGACACGAGATACAGTTGTCTGAAGTGCCCAAGGGCGAAGAAACTTCAATTGTGTATTTGTTTGGGTGGGGGGTGAGAAATAGGTCCAGTGTGTTGGCGAAATGACCATATATGTCTGGAACCCGTTTTGGCTCATTGAGAAGTTGAGTTAAGCTATTTGAATCAGCAAAAAGCTGGACATATTGACCTTCGGGTGTTGTTGTTCCGGCAGTGACGAAGCCACTGAGAGTTATGCATATTAAAATAATCTGCAATAACGATTTCAATGTGCGAATATAGGGTCAAGATCCTATCGATAGAATCAGGCAGAGCATCAAGTTCGTTGAAGAATGCGTTTCTATCCAAGTTTGGGCTTCTGTAAAGAAAGCAGTAATGTATGATATGCTTACGAACGTGTAGTTTTACCCAAGAGAAATTAAATCCACGGTTGGAACAGAGCCCATATTGTGACATAAGCTGATAAACAATATCATTTCTTATGCATCTGGCTATACCACGATGTGGAAAGAACAGTGGCACTAAGTTATATCCAGGTAGATTAAAATCGGAAATATCTGTATTAGTAATTACCTGGGTTTCGCTAAGTGTTGGATTCTGACCAGAAACATGGGCAGACATAGAAAATAAATTGCATATCAAGCCGCGAATGTTACACAAATCAACGCGAAATTCCCGCTCCATTGAAACGGCCCTACACAGAAAACGAATACCGCCTCGGGAAAGGATGCAAGTCGGGACCAGCAATAGATGAGCGAAAGCAACCACTACAGGTGTTATGCCCTTGTAGTAGGTGCCCCACCAGATCCGTGCCGAAATTCAGGTCACATCCCTTCCATGATGAACATTATGCCACTCAGATACAAAAAACTCTCCAAAGATCATTAATCAATCGAGAGTATCGATGCCTGAGGGACGCAGACAGAGGTGCGAAAAAAAAGGAAAACAATCACAAGGAATGGAAAGGGTAGAGAGTTTCCTCACACTGCACATCACTCGCGTGTATATTCTCGCACTTTTCACAGCACTAAGACGCGTGTGCGGAGATCCGTTTGTTTGCATAGGATCGCACAGAAACCTTTGCACTGCACTCGCACGCGTGTATGAAGATCCGTTTGTTTGTTTAGGATCTCATAGTAAGATTTCGCCCCCGAACCGATAGTGCAGTTGGGTATCTTATGTGTATCTAAGAATCCCAAAACGGATTGCACAATTGATCCGATGGTACGAATCACGAGGCAGAAGCGCACGTGCTGTCTCGTTGGCGGTTTTCACGCGACTTCTGGAGTAAAAGAACTTGCCGAAAGGTTTTAGGTCATTCGACGCTTTATGAGGAGATAAATTGAAAATTATATGGAGTTTGACGAATAATTTGTGGACACTAGGAACGTCAGTAGGTAAACCTTCCTGTTAAATAGAGAGTTTGACACTGGTTTTGGTTTTCCTTTCATAGCAGGCAAAATCAGATTTGACGTGGAGATACGCTAGAAAAAGACGAATATTTTCATCTGTCGTTCGGTCTCTAAGTTTGGGCAGTGCGTAGTGGCAATCAGATGTTTTGGTTGATAAGCTGTGTGATTTTTACTGCGGGGGGGAGACGGGGCCAAAAGCTGGTTGACAGGGGGGGGGGGGGGTGGGGGTGACAGGTGAGGCAGTTTCCAAGGAAGGGGAACGCGATGAGTGGCTACGAGCGATGTTGGATTTGGAAAATTCCTTGCACTAACAAGGGTTTAGTTGGCTTTTAGAATCAATTCGTCGATATGTGAGAGTTCCCTATCACTCAAGATACCGAAGTAGCACACAGACTAAACAATGGTTAAGGGTTGCTTATGAAGAAAATAGGGGTGAGAGAAGAGAGGTGTAGTGCTCTCAAAGCCCTACCATTTCCCCCCAATATGCATATCCCACCCGCCATCCCATAGCCCCAAACGATTCCCGAATTGTTATCAAATATACATAGCAGCTACAATAGCGGTTGCCCAATAAAACGATTCACGAATCGCCACCAAGCAAACATAGCAGCTGCTCAAAGTGACGATTCTAAATCACATCGAGCAACCAGCAGCTGCTAAAAATAACCAACCCTTGCATCCCAAGCCAAACCCCATGGCTGCTGATTGAATACCATCAGCAAAACCAATATCGAGCAAACATAGCAGCTGCTCGATTATGATTGGCCAAACAACCCTCGTGTGTTTTAGTGTTCAAGTACAGAAAGGAAAAGCGACGACCCTTTTTCCAGGTTCGATTTTTGTTCATTCTTTAGTTCTCATGAAAATTCTTTTAGAAATCGTAACGAGCAGTAGTCTCGATCGTAGCAGGATTGTACTTTTGCACGTCGTGGTGAGCGAACGGATTGTATTTAAATTTAATAAAGTGTAATATAAGCGAGGACAGTATCTCTAAGTTTTACCCTTGTGATCTTGGAACGGATTGTATTTAAATTTAATAAAATGAAATATAAGCGAGGACAGTATCTCTAAGTTTTACCCTTGTGATCTTGGAACGGATTTTATTTAAATTTAATAAAAACGGATTGTGTTTGGATTTGATGGGGAGAAATGTGGACGAAAACAGTATATTTAGGTTTTACCTTAAATACTACATGGTCAACAGAGGGTTCGCTCATGAGTAAACGTTATAGATTGGCATTTGGCAGTCTTAAGCTCGAAGCCGTTTTTAAGAAGCAAAGTAAGAAGTTTTTGTGGCCAGTTTGAATCAGTAGAAAATCAAATGGTGGTGCAGGGATCTTATCGAATTTAGTGTCATCAGGTAGTAATCGGGTCGCGAGGATTGAGATGGGCCGGAGATGTGACGCGAGTGGGCAACGAAACCACCGTGCGTAGAATTCCTGACTGTAGACCAGCGGGAAAGAGACCAGCAAGACGGCCGCGACGGAGATGGGAGGACAATGTTAGGTTTGACCTTGAGGAGATCGGATCGGATGATCAAGCATGGAAGGAGAGTGCACAGGACAAGGAACGATTGCGGAGTCGAGTAGGTGAGGTCATGAACTTCCGGGTTCCTACAGGCCCATAAATAGTAAGGTAGAGAGACACACAGGAATGCTTGTCGCTGCCTTCAGGAACCCCAGATGCAATCAGGAACAGACAGATGTTAAGGATCTAAAAGGTACAAAATAAAGTCTGTATTTCAGATAGAGAGAAATCCATTTCAGCGGTGTGGGTTCGAAGCCGAGTGTAAATAGTTTGAAGAGTGTGAGATTATGGAAATTCCTCCTGTCAGGGCATACTTCCGTTGTTCCCCGTGGAACTTCTTTATTAGACATTCCATCCCGAGCGGGATGGAGTTTAAGTGTTACTCCCCTTAATGTTGGGTGTATGAGCCTTAGTTCGTGATATAGCCTATAAGTCCCTTCTTATGTCTGGAGATGATGAAAGAGGATTTCATATGTGCAGGAGAATACACCTTGAAAAATGGAAAAACAAGATTTTAAAAGTTTCGAAAGAGAGACAGAAAGAGATGGTGAATGTTGTATTCCAGAATACTACCCTTTATTATATTTAACACTGAATCTCCTTACACATCCTTAAAAACTTCCCTTAACATATATTACATTCTCACTTAATACATACCATTCATAAACATTCACAATATTGCCAGTATTTAATAACATGCCCCTTTTCATAACTTGCCCCTTTTTATTTCATAACAGAGCACTTTGATTTTCGTTCAAATTTTATTCAATTTAAAAGTCACAGAAACTAAAGGAATACTTTGAGAAAATTTGTTTTGTTCATATTATAATTTCCAGTAAATTAGAACACAATGTTCTATAAGTAGAGAAAAAATTCAATTGTAAGTTCAGTTCAGTTAGTTTGAGATTGGAAGCGAGTCAGTGGAGAAGAAACAGATTTGAAATTAAATAGCTGAGTAAACAGTCAGCTGAGTTTTGAAAGTTAATTTTGAGTTTGAATTCGGAAGCAGTTAAAATGGCCGGTAATATGAGCTCAGTGGAAAATACTTATTAAGAATAACCACTTAATCGGAAACAACGCTTTCAAATATCAAAGACCGATCTTTGATTAAATACTGGAAAGAAAGTTTGATTTGGAAAAGGCCTTCTGGATATGCGTTATCTGATTCCAAAGCCATCACAACAAATCTAGAATCAAGATATCTAATAAGATTGTTGCGCGTACAGAAGTTCCTTAAAAGAAGTAAAAGAAATAAATAAAAGGTCCCCGCTCTTCCCTCAACCGAGGAAGCACGGCGCCGGACGGCAACATGAACATTTTTAAGGAGTATTGCTTGGATACCATCTGGACTAAGTGTGAAGGCATCATTTAATTCAAATACTTTAACCTCTATTAGGGAGGAATCAATGGGTAAAAATGGACTGGAGCATAAGCTGGTTAGATAATCAAAGTTGGCAAGGTCGGAAACAAAGAAGTCATCTATAAATGGTTTTTCAAAATATCTGACAAAAAGATTAGTATAGAAAATGGGCCTGTTGAGGTTTGAGAGTTCTAGATAAACGACGTGACAAAGAAATTGGATGATTGTTTATGATTGACAAAATGAAATGGGGTTTTGAGCTAAGTTTTTTCAGTTAGTTTGTTTTTTAAGTAAGTAGTTTGGGTAGGGTGTGAGGTAAAACCCAGAAAGTTACAATAGCCGTAAACAGTACACTTCCAAAGGAAAGTGACCACAACTTGTTCCACTTGTTACGTAAGGAACGAAGCCTGTTGTTACACGCAAGGCCTCACACTCCAGAATACTTACTCTTTTGGAGCCACCCTCTACCATTAATCGGGTTCATCTTTATATGAACCCCCATATGTTGGTTAACCTTAATCAACTTAATCAATACATTAATGGGTACCCGTAAAAGTGCATGGTTCCTCGATAGTAGAGTAGTTAGTGGTTATACCCGCCTGTCACGTGAGACCGTGGTTCGATTACCCGTCGGGGTGCCTCTGGTGCAAGAGTAATGACCTTGCCTGGAAAAAACAAATCATTATGGAAAATTTAACAAGCCTCAGGACTTGCTAAATAAGGCCAAGACCGGTTCCCGGTTGTAGTGCCGATGATGATGATGATGATGTAAAAGTGCATGCAAATTCAAGTGCATATGCAGGCAGATCATCGAATCCAGATACCACATCTGGAAAATCTATCTGGGGGCACAAAAGCAAATATAATGCAGATTATGCTACCCAAACAATAGTGATCAATTCTATGGGAACGATGCATTGCTATTGTTGACCATAAATGAACACATTTACTACAAGGTACTAAAATTATATTGCGCACATCCACACAATGAGGTCTCGCCGAAGGTAAACATTTTTCAAGGGTAAACAAGCGAAAAATATACGGGGAGGCACGCATCTGTTGTGTGATAAAAATGCATCTATCGGGTGTTTCTAAACAAAGGGACAGTGCAAACAAAGAATGCATCCTCCGACCTGGAAGATGGAGGGAGAGATTTTTCTTCCAATCAGAAGATCGAAAAATGTGAGGAGTTGGTTGTGAAGTATTGGTCGAGACGGTCATCGAAAGTGGCGTCGGCTTAAATTATTACTTCGAAAATAATTAAATGCTCCTCCTTGGAAAATGATTATTAATAAAGATTAGATTTAATTATAAATAAAAAGGTGTGTTTATTTTAAATGTGTGTGGTGATATATAACACGGTGATTGGGATGTGGTCGATGCTTAGTGTGCGGAGAATAAGGAATGTGAAGGGAAATAAAATTTTATAGCTAAAAAATAGTGATCGCACCTTCAATAGATAGGTGATAATAATTAAAAGAGAGACTGCATACGTAATTATTGATGAGACGAATGTTTGATTTACGGAAGTCGTAGAAGTAGTGATTACTATGGGGGGTACGCGATGAGGAGCAGTCGCGAAAAAGGTTATAAGAAGAGGGGGTGGTGCTTGTCGATAGTTGAGAAGACAAAGGGGCTGGGTAGCTGAAGAATGTATGGAGTCAGTTGTAAACATAAGACCTAGCTGCCTACCCATGTAATTTAGTTAGTTGGCCATTTGACAGAGGCAAAAATTAGCTAACTGATCAATGAAGACACATTCCCTGGCAAAAGTGGGATAAGGAATATAGCAAGATTGATCATCAGGTTATGTCCATTTTAGTTGTGGGCCGTTGAAATCGCTAACTCCTGACGTAATTACTCAACTTCGTTATGTGGGCAACTGCGTTGAAGGCAAGCTTATGGGGGTTTTAAGTATTGTTGCCAATACACGTGCACTATTTCACTTAAACCCCCATCAAGTTATTCCGACGCCAAGAATTGTTCATCAACGATGTCCGAAAAGAAATGAAAAAGCACTGATGGTAATTACCGGGAAAAGTTCTTCAAGAGAAACGGAACTCCACTCCAGAAGGAAAAGAAAACACAGTAAGTTAGTTTTAATGTTATTGTTCCTTTATTTGCTCTTGGATATTATTTACACTTGATTATTTGTATATATTGAAACAATGTGTTGATACAGGAAAACTTATTTTCGTAATGCACAATCTACTAGATGACTTTGGTAATCACTAAATTAATTTATGGTGACAATATCCAACGCCGGTATTTTTAATTAAACTGGAATATCTTTACGGCGAATTGTCCAACGCAATTAACTCGATAACTTTAGTAAGCACTAACTTATTTAATGGTGACAATATCCAACTCCGGTATTTTTAATTAAACTGGAATATCTTTACGGCGAATTGTCCAACGCAACTAACTCGATAACTTTAGTAAGCACTAACTTATTTAATGGTGACAATATCCAACTCCGGTATTTTAATTAAACTGACATATCTGTACGGCGACAGACCACTGACTCGCGGGTGGTGTAATTTTGGCTCTTCAACCGAAGGGAACTCCGACACGCAACATCCTAGAACGTATGCGTGGTTCTATGGGTAAAATCTGACTCGTCTAGTGTCTGTTGGTGTCAACACCCAATAGCCGCGATGGCGATGGATTTCCATCGATCTGGGAGTAGCCAATCCGATCTTCTCCTTGGTGATAACCAATGAGCGATTGAATTGGAGTTTCTAATAGCAGAATTTCCCCTGCGACCGTGCAGGTCAGGATGAAGACCCATTCGTTGGAAGCCATGACAACGCAGATGCGAAGGGTGCGCAAAAGAAAATCTAAATTGCCCGGCAGATCAAATAGATGATCGAATATGGAGGCTGGCTGCCTTGTTTATCTTAGAGCATGCATCATAGCGCATGGCCATTGATACGATTGTTTAAATAACAAGTGAAAGAGTCGTGTGAAACTCGATGATCGTTCGCCGCTTGGGTGACCGATGATGAGGAATTTGACTTGCAGATGTGCAAGCACACGACTTACCCAGGGTGGCTATGGACCAACGGATGGTAGGTAAAATAAACACAGTGAGGTTATCGTGTGTTTGGTTTAGGAAAACGGTACGTGGGACACGATCATTGGTATGATTGTTTAGGTAGCAATCATGATCATGTCCGATTCAATGGATGTTTAGGTTTTCAGAAAACTGTATCATAGGACATGATCATTAGAATGATTATTTGAACAACAATCGCGGTCATGTCCTATTCGATGATCGGGTGTCGCTTGGGCGATCAATGGTCGGAAAAATCGGCTGCAACTGTGTCAACAAGTACATTGCCCGACGTGTCTTCTTGGACCAACGGATTGTTGGAACAAGAACACACTTAAAGATTGGCGTGTGTTTACCAGCCATGATTGCTGGAGAGCTGAGCCGGTTGGGTTGGTATGGTTCATGTATTATGAACGGAATGATTTGGTGATATGCATGCTGGTGATTTACTTTCCAAGTAAAAGATAATGAAGGGTAGCTTACGCTCGATTGCAGGTAAGTAAAATGGCTTGTGGGGTGAGGGGAAAGCGGGTTGATTTAAAGGAAATGGGTGGTTCTTTGGGAATACTTTAAAGAACCTCCACAAGCTCGTAACCTTTGATGGACTGGGATGTGGAAACAAATTACAAAGATTAATTAAGGGGAAAAGTATCTTTGAATAATCAAGTTTGGTGGAAGTAGAAAAGCAAATGTTGAATACAGACTTTTTTGGAGAGCAATTAGCACGTCTCGGCACAGGGTAGCATCAATAAGATGATTAAGCCCACCATCGTGCTAGACAATAAAAGTGGGAGGAATAAGTTCCAGATTATTTAAACTGCGGATTATGTTTGGTTCTCTTAGAGGGATTTCGTCGAACTGAATGCTGTAGATAATTAATAAATTCATTTGCTGTAGATAATTGATAATTTATTTGGATTTTTGTGTGTGGTGTGTTCTTCATTGCAGATATGAGCTTGTATGTATCAGTTTGGAATCAACACAAATTGTGTGTACGCTTGGGGTAAGCCTGCGCAGGCATCAATACCGATTTCAGAGACAAATATCCATCAGTCGACTATCATCCTGAGTATTTGCTGTAATCAGCTTAGTTTAGGTGTTGCAACTCCTGGCAACTCCTTACCGAATCAGTTGATGCACTTGAGTCATGCCGTATAACATGACGGTTCGGAGATAAGCGCTAAGATCCTTAGGATATTGGTATGTAAAAAGATAACCCTATAATAAATTTGAATCTCTTGTGAAGTATCGCAGCTGTAGGATCATCAAAATTACGTCGTGCTTTTGAAATTTATGGTCGCTATCGTGAGCGCACGACCATCGTAGCAGCCCAGTCACCCGCGAACTCTCTTACAGAGAACACCAGTTTAACAGTGCGCCAGTTAAAAAGTGAAGTGACTACATATTTAAAAAGTAAAAGTATGTCAAAAGCAATTTTTGACAACAAATACAATTCCGAAGAATTCACAAACAAAAGACAACAAGGACACACCAGTAAACTAAATATTAATGTAACAAGCGCGACAAACAATAAATATACTCGAGTTCACGCCAAAAGTTTAAATTCAATAGACATGTGGTGACCAAAATTAAAACAGTGAAGATAGTCAAAACAATGAAATTCAGAAACCAAACAAAACAAATAATAAACGTAAAAACTTAATTGTAAATACTAAGTGAATTAAAAACACATAAATTAAAATAAAACCTAAAAGCAAATGTGCATATTGCAGTGAAGTGCGAAAAATAAAATAATAATCAACGATAAGAAACATAATATATCACCTCGGTCGCAAGCGCAAAAAACAAAAATTAAAATAGATTGCTCGTTAAGCAATCGGTATTTACCAGGTGTACCGGTATAAATGCATTAAATAAAATCAAAATAAGTGCATATAAAAACAGTTGAGTGAGGTGCAAAAGTGTTCGCGACAATAAAAACAAAAACAATAAAAAGATAACACTGCGGTCGCAAACGCGAAAATTAAAACAAACAATATATTGCTTGTTAAGAAAGCAATTTTTAAATCATCGTTTGGCGCGAGTGCAAGCTTACTGACTCTTAGCAGGCGGTAGGCGAGTTCAACTCAGCTTGCAGGAGAAATCAAGTCGCCGTGGTTCAAAAGGTCGCCTTTGTTTTTCTTTTAATGAAAACAAACTGGAAAGAACCAGAATGAATACGGAGGACGATAAGAACACGACAACGCACAAACGAAAAGGCGCCCCGAAAAACTCCATTTTGACGCGAAGCAAAACCGCGAAATTGACGATGGATAAAGGAGATCAACAATTGGCGGACGACAGTGAGCTCCCCTTCCCCTCCAATTTTAACATATATGGGGCAAATAATTCATTCGCTTCTCTTGCATCCTCAGAGTCTGAGGATGAAGAGGAAGAGATAAGTGAATTGGAGGCGAAACTGGCGATGGCAAGAGCCCGATTACAAGAGAGACGCCGAAAGAAAAAAATAGCGGCGCTCGAACAAGAACAAAACCAGCAACAACTACAAAAGCTAAAGCCAAAAGTCGGCCAACAGCAACAATCTCACCATCAACAGCAACATCAACTTCAACATCAGCACCATCAACAGCAACAGCAACAGCAACAATTAACACAAAAGCGATCAACGAACCAGCAAGCAACACAGCAGCAGCAAAGCAACAATAGCAGCGGAAAAATAAAGATGCCACCAATCAACACCATAGATGTTGACTGTAAGGAATTGGTAAGTCTTTGTAAGCTAGCCATAGGTAACAAGTTTGCAGTTAAAAGACTGACGGGTAACAGGCACGCCATTCAAACATATACGGTGGCAGACCACGACAAAATTAAAGAGGTCTTAAAAAGAGCCACCGCGGAATTTTATTCGTTCACGCCGAAACAAACGAAGAGCGTAACGGTTCTATTAAAGGGTGTCGACCCTGAAATGGAACCGGAGGCTCTGCTCGAAATGCTTCAAAACCTGAAGCACGAAGATCTCGAGTTTACCGCGGTAAAACCATTCACCACACCCAAGGCAAGAAGGGAAAACCGCAAGCTACCCTTCTTTTTGGTGCAATTAACACCCAACAGTAGGATTGGTGGTCTAAGAAAAATTTCAGTCTTGGATCATCAAATGGTCACATGGGACAAATTAAAAAAAGGCAGAGACATCCTGCAATGTCTACGTTGCCAAAGGTTTGGTCACTCGGCGGCTAACTGTGAAATGCAGCGCCGTTGCGTAAAGTGCGGAAAGGACCATAAGGCAGAAGAATGCCCTCTGGGAAAAGAACGGGTAGAAGACAAAGCCCTTCTAAAGTGCGCAGTGTGTCGGAATGAGGGACACCCCGCTAACTATCGAGGATGTCCTAAATTCCGAGAAATAATGGCAAGAAGTGTCACCCGGCAAAAAAACACAGAGCCAGCTCGTACTTCAACAATGCCCGTAACATCGCAGCGGTCGTACGCACAAGTTGCTTCGGGTGGGAGAACACCAAATCAGGCTACATCACAGGTAGCCACAAATACTCCCACACAGACTGAAACAACACCGCAAGCGGACGTGTTCGCAATCCTGCTCAATCTGCAGAGACAGATGACACAGCTACAAAGCCAAATAAACGAGATCTACTCGCATTTGCCCAGTCTAAATAACAAGTCGATATAAACCCTCTAACCACAACATCAATAAAAGCTCTTGTCGTGAATGTAAATTCACTAATAAGAACTGAGAGAAGAGCCAATCTTTTTAACCTGTTGCAAGAGGAACAACCTGATGTACTTCTGGCGGGGGAAACAAAGTTAAACCAGAGACATAAGATAGGACATAAAAACTACGATATTATACGAAGAGATCGACCTAACTCCTCTCAAGGGGGGGGGGGGGTGTCGCAATCTTTATTAGAAAAGGGATCAATCATAAAGTAATATATAGTGGAGAAGTGCGCAGGTTCCGGGTGCTGGAAGCCTGTATCGTCCGCATACCCCTTCAGCAAGGAAGGGGTTTGTATGCGATTGCGGTCTACGCACCTGAGGAGCACCAACAAAACCTATTTATAGCGGAGCTCGAGACACTCTTTCGATGCTTACAATTGCACCTGGACAAAAATTACTTTATCCTAGGGGGAGATATGAACGCCAAGCATAGAAATTGGGGAAATTATATATCTAATGCCAGAGGAAATCAATTGGCTGGTTGGTTAGATCAGTATCATATTGAATATAGAACTGACCTGCTAGCTACGAAATATCCATCGTTCCCCAGAGGTAGATCGTTCTTAGATATCTTGCTAATCGACTCACGACTGGGATTACTTAACACCAACAGACGAAACACAAACTGTTTACGGACAATTGAATACGACAGTGACCACTGTGCATTCACGGCAGTAATAGAGCTTCCGAACGAGCTCGCAGATCTGGAGGAATTCGTGACCCCGCAACCCTATAACTACGGGGCAATGCGATGGCCGCGGTTCACCAGATCATTAACAAGAGAACTTCGTTCGAATGACTTTAATCTGCCAGTAAACAGAAACCTGACTAATGACGAAATCGACAAATACATTCAACAAATGGACGAAGCCGTAAAACAAACAATGGACAAAACAATTCCCAAAACAACAGTTACAGATCACATTAACATGTACAGAAACGCAACAATAAACGCACTCCACAAGAAAAAGAGCAGACTGCTATCGAAATTAAAACAATTACACAGACAGTTTACAGACAGACAAGACCAGGAGATAATATCACTGAAATCTCAATTAAAAAACCTCCAACAATTACTTAAAGCTAATTATAGATTAGCAACAAATTTGTATTGGAACAACAGAATTCGAGCTATAAAAACTAATAACCCGAATATGTTCCCACAAATAAATAAAATATTCAGGAGAAATAATCAAAACGAGATTCAGTGTCTCCAAATTCCACGTACCGAGGTAAACAAGCAGCTGCTAACCAACATTGGCATAGATACAGAGAACGCTATCCTCAATAGTGAGCTCTTCGTGATCGAAGATCCTTTGGAGAGGGCGAACGCTGTGGGAGCTGTCTTTCAGGAAATGTACAAGGTGAATGAAAGCATTCGCCGAAACAATGACCTGGAGGACAGAATTCGACTGAATCACCTGCACCTCCGGAATGAAATTTCACTTTGGCAATCGGAGAATCCTGGTTTTACGGAATTCAGTGACGATAATCTGTCAATCGACATTAATGCCAATGGTGGGGCTAATAGCCTTTTAATCACAAGGGAAGGAATCCAGAGTATCTTCGACTCATTAAGAAGCAAAAAGTCAGTGGGAATAGATGGAGTACCTAACATCGTACTCAAGAACCTGCCCCCAAAGGCAATAGATATATACACGGTCCTGTTTAACAACGCGTTGAATAATGCATATTATCCCGCGCGTTGGAAAACGGCTATCATTCAGCCCATCCCAAAAAAGGGCAAAGACTGTACAAACCCAATGAACATGCGTTCGATAAGTTTACTCCCAAGCATCAGTAAAGTATTTGAAAAAATCATTAACAAAGCTCTGCTAAAATGGGTAGACGACAATAGCATTATTCCAAACAACCAGTTTGGCTTTAGGGCGGGTCATGAAACCACACATGCCGCAGCTAAACTGGTCTCCGACATACAATGGAATAAATGTAGGAACCAATGCACAGGTGCCTGTCTGATCGACCTGGAAAAAGCCTTTGATACCGTCTGGATCGAAGGGTTGTATTACAAACTGGTCAGATATGGCATACATAAGCCTTTACTATATGTACTTTACGATATGTCAAAGGACAGGAGGTTCGTGGTCAAAAGTGGTAATGTGACCTCTAATAAAACGTATAATATCAAGAATGGCTTGCAACAGGGCGCGGTACTCTCTCCGATTCTTTTTAACATTTACATTAGCGACTTATTAGATGCACTTCCGCAGGCTATTGCGTACGCAGACGATCTCATAATTTACAGAACAGCTCCGAAAGTTGCGATCATAAATAGGTTAATACAGCGAGACTTCAACAAAGTGCAGCGCTATTGCGATGACTGGAAACTTAAGATCAACTTCCAGAAATGTGAAGCCATCCTATTTAGAACTCCATTATATAAAGCCACGTACGACACAAGGAAAAACTGGCGAAAGCTAGTTATCGTGGGACCGCATGGAGATAAACTGGAAACCAAGAGTTTAGTTAAATACCTGGGCATCTGGCTAGACCAATATCTATATTTCAACAGACATGTAGAGGCTGCTTTGCTCAAAGCGAGGAAAACTTTTGCTATGACAAGGAGGCTATTTCATAGTAGCCAACTTGACAGCAGGGTAAAAGTCATATGCTACATGACGCTAATCAGGCCAATGCTCATATATGGTTGCCCAGTATGGTTCAACATAGGTCCAAATTTGATAGAAAAGATTCGGGTGTTCGAAAGAAAGTGTCTCAGAAGTTGTCTCAGATTATATCGGACACCGGAATCGGACTATAAAAAGTATTACTCAAATGAGACTTTATATAATGAAGCGTACATAAATAGGGTGGATAATTTTATGATTAAATTAATCAGAGGACATATTGCGAGAGCAATAAGCTCGTCCAATGACTTAATTTTCGGGGCTTATTATCCAAACACCTTATACTATGAGAGCGTGCGTCGCAACGGCTTTGTTCCACCAGAGGCGTTCCTTGACTTGGATATGAAAGGGCTTATACAGGATAGATCCGGAATTCCGCTGATCTATCATGTAAGTAGATCATCTGTAGACGGGCGATTGTGCTATGACCGGGAAGTAGCGCGCACCGAAGAAGAGCTCCTGCGCTTCAGTAGGGCTATCTCCCGCAGAGACCGGGACGATAGTATTAGACAGCGTCAACAGTTCTGGTGGTTGAATGGCATATAAAGACCTGGATACCAAAGTCGGTATAGAATCACACTATCATCAGCTAGCTTACATAGACTTAGCTTTTCTAGAATTAGGGTAGTATAAGATTTAAGTTAAGTTAGGCTAAATGATTTTACATAAAAAAAAAAAAAAAAAAAAAAAAAAAAAGTAGATAAGTTTAGGTAAGTTAAGTAAGTTAAATTTTAAGAAAAAAAAAAAAAAAAAAAAATTTACAAAGTTTTTCAAATTTTTCTTTGTCTTTCAAATAATTATAAGTTATGCCACAAAGTTCTGTCGCCGAAAGGCAAATTATACAAATATTAAGTAATGTTTAGCTTAGAGCGTCTGCGAAGGACCAGTAAGTTATTATATAAGATATTTAAGCTAGAATTTAAGCATTTTTTGTCTAGCCTTTAATTTAGAAAATAAGAATATAAAAAGAAAATAAAAAAATGTTTAAAAAATGAAAAAAAAAAAAAAAAACCATCGTAGCAGTTTGGATACTTACGGCCAGCGCCGATAGTAGTTTTTATAATTTACGGCCACCACTGTAAGTAAGGCAACGCCCGACTATTTCATGATTTGCTACTCCCGGTAACAGCTGTGAATTGAGCAACGTACGACCAATGTCGTGGTTTAAATTATTTACGAACCTTACCAACTTAATAAACTGTGCTTCCTCGTTGAAACCGGTGGAAGTTATTTGACACGTTCTCATATTTCGAAAGTTAACGATTATTCAGTGACTCTATTCCACGACAGAATGGAAGTTTGTGATAAGAAGCCATTTGTAAATTGATTGGATTTTCATCGAGTTCCATATACATGTGAATTGACCACTTGAATAAAACATGTAGGTGTTTAGTGAAGAGGAATGCAAGAAAAAGGAGAATGCCAGCGGTTACTATTCAGCTCTTTGTTCTTACTCCGGCGATAATGCGAGTTTGAAAATATATCTGCCTCATTGAGTGTTACGTACGCTCAAGTTGAGGAGAAGGAACAAAAATCAGCAGAAAATATTCTGGTAAATTATTAAATTGGTTCACTGACTTTTGAAAGGAAAATGGCAGCATTTCCCCAAGTAAAAATGATTTTTCACCACAACAATTCACAGGTATATATGTTATGAATTTGACTACTGATCGCCTTCTCAGCTACCAGTTTTTTAAAAAGTTGTCCAAAGATATTGATCGTCAGAAAAGAGATTTCGTTTCAGTTATGAAATCACTTTTCACACAAACGTCTAATTCGAGAACCTTGACAAATGGGATTCAAGGGATCAAGAATTTGAAAGAATTGACAAATATGCAATGAGCAAACCAAACCGATTTATCTTTCAAGACTTCACGGAAGTCATCGATTTATATATTCATCCACGCAATAGCCAAGCTCATGGAATACAATGCACATGGTTGGATAATAACTCATATAATACTCGTATGTATACTCTACAACACAATAAGGTAAGCATTCTTTTAGCTGACTGTGAGCTTTTTCCGTTAGCTGGTCGCTGGCATTGACGGGCGACGATTGGAGGTAGACGTATTTCACATTTGCGTCTCCTTAAAAGGCATCACATATCCCACCATACATATCTCTATAAAGCATGTGACCTATGCTTCCTCCAACCAATAATTCAGGACTCATGCACACCTGCTTCTTATAACAGCATTTCGCCATTTCGTCAAAGTGTTGTCCCCTCATTTTACCATTCCCTCCTTCAAATTATTGGCTTGGTTTACTAGTATTTCAATGGATAACACAGCCCTCCGACTTATCATCGTATTTGTGATGAATGCATCCTGTATTTCGATATCAGAATCATGCTCGCGCAGTGGGTCGCAGAAGCACTTTCGAGACTTAGCACGCTTGGAATTCGCGCCTATGATTCAAGCTTACGTACTCTTAACCTTATGCGTGACATTTACCGGATTTTTATGGTTGCTTGTGATTCTGAGTCGCATCGAACACACGTGCTGATGGAAGAGTTCCTTGTACGCCAATGGATAGCTTCAAACCAAAGGTGATAAGTTTAACTACGCAGTCAGACTGTCAAAGATAAGTGTGCCGCTGCTTTGTCTTACTAGAATCGTGAATTGTATTATCATTGACAACGATTGATAGAAGCGAAAAAGAGCATTCAAAGAAATGGTTGCATTACACACAATACAAACAACAAACACCATGAAGCAATTGTCTCTTGTGACATGTGCCCGACTACAAAGATCTGATTGACCAGATAAGCAGCACCCAAATCCGGCACGTACTTCGACTCGATTGTATTTTGCTTATTTTCGCAATTCACGTGGCCAAAACGAAAGCTGATTAGAAAACAACATCATCCACATCGAAGACAAATTTTAAATGAAAAAGTGATAATGGGGATGCAAAAGTTGTGCGGACAATGGCCCTAGGCCAAAGACTTGGTTTATCGGATAAAAGCTATATATATATATTGTAGCGAGCTTAGGGTTCGCTGGATTAATTATTTTGAATAAATAAGAGCCGTTAAATCGATTTTGGAATTAATATAACACTTTATTAATCCGTTAACCACAACCGTTACTTTTACCGTACACAACCATTTCTTGACCTATCGCTTCCGTACTTATCGCGTATTTTACTTCTTACTTATCGCTTGCTTCTCACTCGAGACTTATTACTTTCTACTTGTCCCCATGAGTTGTGTGCGACGTGTTTATACCAGTTCCCTACATTCTGATTCGGTATATCGTTTCCGTTCGTTCCATAATCTTGAATGTTCTATTATCCATAGTCTCCAGTTTTCCAGTACTTTGTTTTGGACTTTCCCGAATACTCCAGTACTGACTGTCATATGCGTCACACTACCCTCCGCCTAGATTAGTTCGTCCCGAACTAAGTTCACTGGTCTTCTGGGTTAACAAAAGTCGCCAGTCGATCACGATGTACCACTTTCATCTTGGCGTTCGGTCTTCGCCGAATCCTATAGACAACGTCGTTAATTCTTGTGAGAATCTTACATGGTCCTTCCCAATGTTGTTGTAACTTCGGAGAACTCCCCTTTTGCCAATGAGGGTTATAAAGCCATACGCTATTGCCTGCATTAAATCCGGTTGCGTTGGCTCGAACGTCGTACCTTGTTTTCATCCTGTCACTGGATTTGCTTTCGAACCAAATGATGAATCTCATCGAGGCGAATTCTCCATTCGGCTATGTAGTCTTCGGTCTTATCTATGGCGTCTGGAGGTATTCCGAATCGCAGATCGGCTGGTAATCGTGTCTCCCGTCCAAATATAATTCTTGCTGGAGAATGGCCCATCGTATCGTGATTAGCCGATCTATAGCTCGTGAGAAAGGTTTGTACATATTAGTACCAATCTCGTTGGTGATCACTAACGACCTTTGATAAATACTCTTTCATTGTTCGGTTGAACCTTTCGACCATTCCGTTTGACTGTGGATGTAAGGGTGTGGTCCTGGTTTTCCTTACGCCCAGTGCCGCACAGATGCCTTGAAATATCTGTGATTCGAAGTTTCGGCCCTGATCGGAATGAAGCTCACAGGGGACTCCATATCTGCTGATCCAATTATTGATAAGCTGCTCAATGACGGTTGTTGCTTCTTGGTTTGGAATTGGAAGGACTTGCTGAAGTAAACATGTATTTGTTGTTGTCGTTTGTTTTTGGGAGTGGTCCTGAGATATCAATCGCAATTGGCTCGAAAGGGCCACCCACGTTGTACTGCTTCATAGCGCTCCTTGGTTTTGCTGTTGGTCCTTTGGTCGCAGTGCAAGTTGTGCACTTCCTACACCAAGACTCGACGTCATCTCTCATGTGAAGCCAGTAGAATCGAGATCGTAATTTTGAAAGTGTTTTATTAGCTCCCAGATGTCCACCGGAGGCCCCGTCGTGCATTTCTGTTAGTACATCTTTTACTTTTGATGGTGGGACTAGAATCTGCATTCGATAGGATTTTCCGTCCGCGGCTTCCCATTTACGCTTTAGGAATTCCATTGTGCCCAATATGCCTTAAATGTTCCACTCTTGTCGGAAATATTGTTCCAAGTTCTTTTCTTTATATTCCAGAATTAGCGACATATCTTCATCTTGAAGTTGAGCTGCGCGTATAGCATCACTCGTCCACCCATCTAGTACTTCTACTTGTACATTTCGCAGATCGTACGCCCCTTCTTTCTCTTCCGCTCTATGACAATGTTTACAATCTGGCTTACATGGTCTTCTTGATAGAGCATCAGCGTTATTATGTACCTTCCCTTGACGGTGGGAAATTTGGAAATTCGATCCATCGAGCTATTTGTCCTTCCGAATTCTTAAAATTTAGCAACCATTTCAGGGCGGCATGATCCGTCCGAAGGTGGAATCGACGTCCGTAGAGGTATTTATGGAAATTCTTAACGGCTTCTACGACAGCCAGCAGTTCCTTTCTTGTTGCGCAGTAATTTCTCTCTGGCTTAGATAGAACTCGACTATAATATGCGACAACTCTCTCTTCACCATCGATTTCCTGTGACAACACTGCTCCAATTCCTGTGTTACTTCCATCAGTATCCAATATAAACGGGCGATCCGATCTTGGGAATGCCAATGTTGGAGTGTTATATAACTCGGCCTTCAATGTGTTGAATGCTGCCTCACACTTGTCTGTCCAATTGAATTTTTTGTCTTTACCCGTTAGTTCGTGTAGGGCTTTAGCCACATTAGCGAAACCTTTAACAAACCGTCGGTAATATGTGGCTAGTCCCATAAAGCTTCTTAACTGTTGCTTATCTTCTGGTGTAGGCCACTCTTGGACAGCTGCTACCTTATCAGGATCCGTTTGGACTCCTGCAGATGAAACGATGTGTCCCGGGAATTTTACTCTCCTTTGGAAGAGTCCACATTTCTTCGAATTGAGCTTTAAGTTGGCCTGTCTTAGTCGTTCGAAGACGGAGCGCAGATTATTGATGTGTTCTGGTAAATTCCTTCCGACAACGATTATATCGCCCAAGTACACAAGACACGTCTTCCATGTAAGTCCCCGTAGAACACTTTCCATTAATCGTTCAAACGTTGCTGGAGCACTACACAATCCAAAAGGCATCACGTTGAATTGATAAAGTCCGTTTCCGGTAGTAAACGCTGTCTTCTCCTTGTCCTCCTCCTTCACTTCCACTTGCCAGTAACCGCTTTTTAGGTCCAATGTTGAAAACCACTGAGCTCCAGAAAGGGTATCTAGTGTGTCGTCGATTCGAGGAAGTGGGTAACTGTCTTTCTTCGTAACCTCGTTTAACCGGCGGTAGTCGACACAAAATCTAGTTGTCCCATCCTTCTTCTTGACGAGCACTACCGGCGAAGCCCATGGGCTCGATGATTTCTCGATGACTTGCTCTTCCATATCTCGAATCATGTTTTTTTTTTTTTTTTTTTTTTTATTAGACTTCTCTCGGGAGAGGCGAACCTATAGCGTCGAGTGGGCGCCCCGAGATGCCATCAAATAACTGTTGCAGTTCTTTTTGAACAGTTGCAGGTTGTAACGCTCCGGGAACACTCGCGTGGGAAGGGAGTTCCACAGCTTCCCCGCTCTGTAACGAAACGAGTTCTGATATAGGGATGTTCGCGCTGTCGGGAGATGAACCACAAACGGGTGCGATCCGTTGCCTACTTCTGATTGTTTGGCCAACGGTAGTCGACGAGGTGGCTGCCTTATAGGTCTTGACTCACCCGTGTCAATGCGATGTTTAACTATACCGGTGCGTCCGAATTTATCATTTCCTGTCACAAAAATATCAGAAAAATCGTTCAGCAGTGTTTCAACGCTTGTCTTTTCTTCGTCTGTTAATCCGATTTTCTGGGGCATCAGCCTATTAATCACAGGGGGTGCACCAGAGGGCTGTTGAATTGAGTGGTCCTCTCCCCTTGTCTGAATTGAGCTTATCATTGACACGGGTGCACATTCTGCGATTACCTCTCCTTTTCTTATTGCGATCGGCTCCTTGGACGCGTTTAGTACTCTGACGGGTACGATGTGCTTCTTCGCATCGATAAGGGCTTTCCCAACAAGGATGTTCCCCTTACGCTGATTTTGTACAGCTTCGGTGATGTAAAATCGATTGACACCGGAATCACTCTCGAGACTGGTCCAAATTACCGAGTCCGAACGAGGTGGTATCTCATCCTCCTCACGCGCATAACATTTCAGTCTTCGCAATTGTTCGTCCTGCAATGTAATAGCAACCTCCAAGTTACCGATTCGCAGAGTTCTTTGACCGATATCTAGAACAACGTGGTGCTCCTTCATGAAGTCCATTCCAAGAATGCATTCGTCCGTAATATCGGCAACCAAAAATTTGTGGGAGATGGAAATATTGCCCAGCACTATTATGCTCTCGACTTCTCCGTAGACTGTCGAACATTCTCCTGTGGCAGTCCTCAAAGCGTATCTTCTATTTTTATTAAGGGCAATTTGGCCCACGACATCCGGCCGAATTATGGATCTCGTTGCTCCAGTGTCGATTGTCACTGTTGTTATCCTTGCATTAACAATCGTAGTTATAACCAAACTTTGGGTATCCCGTTGGAGTTGTGATACAGTAACGATGCTGGGGCTACACATTCCACCAGGTGACTTTCGCCCCTTAAAGTCTGCCCTTACAAGTTTCCCGAGCTATTGGCCTCAGGTTGGTCCGTAGATAGTCTCCTCTTGTGATTAGCGCATGAACAACAATTCTCACTTGATGTTTCATTCATTCGTCGACGTTTCCTACAGTCAACAGAGATGTGACCCACTTCGCCGCATGTCCAACACTTCATATCAGGTCTCGGGGTTCTCCGTTGTACATGCCCGATTCTTTGGCAGGAACATTCCTGGACGGACATTTCTCGGACTCCGTATGTACTCCCGGTAGCCGGTTTAGCAGATTCATAAGCCAATGCGAACGCCAGTATTTCATTAGTCGTCTTCTTTCCTGCCAAACGAACGGCCTTTTGCAAGTCCCGATCTTGGAGTGCGTTTATAAATGCATCCATTGCTACCTCGTTTAGAAATTTTTTAGTCATATTTGTATAAGCCAAGTTTGCCAATCGCTCAATGTCTGCCTGCAACTGTTGAAGATTTTCTCCCGGTTTCTGCGTTCTGCTTCGCAGTTGCATGCGGTAGACCTGCTGCATGTGGTTGTCTCCATACCTAGCTTCAAGGCCGTCTCTTACCGCTTGGAAATCTGTTTGCTTCTCTGCTGGTATGGTTTGTAGCAATTCTGCAGCCGCCCCGCGGAGTGACAAGATTAGTGATGTTGACTTTTGCTCATCCGACCACTTATTATAATTGGCCGCGCCGTCAAACTGACGTATAAACACGGAGAAGGGTCCCGTTCCATCGAAGGTTGGCGGTTGCATCCTTGTATCTTTGTAGTCATGTTGATTGCTAGGCGATGTCTTATTTCTCTCAACACACTCAAGTCTCTTTTCGATTCGCATTATTTCTTCGGTGGCTTTTAGATCCAGATTTTCTACTTCGTTTCGAATTTCTGACTGGATTTCTTCCTTAAAGTGTTGAAAATTACATTTCATCCACTGTGTTTGAGCATCCAATTTTGCATTCAGATCTGCAGGTTGTGCGTCGAATTTTGAATTTTGGGCATCCAAATTTGCATTAACATCTGTAGCTTGCGCGTCCAATTTTGAATTTACGGTGTCGAATTTTGCATTAACATCTGTAGCTTGTGCGTCCAATTTTACCATCATCATCCTGAGCATCTCCGAAATACCCAACTGTGGCGAACTCTTCTCCGTTACATTGGCACCATCTTGACTCGGTGTTTCTTCTTCATCCGGACAGTCTGGCGCAATCGCAAAAACATATGTGTCAACATCAATACCTTCTTCCTCCATTGCTGCTTGTAGACGCTGTCGAAGAATTTGCTTCTGTCCTCTGCTATCCAGATTCCGGTCCTCTAGTTCCTTCTTCAACTCAGGAACGCGAAGATCCTCCAAATGTCGATCTGACATAGTCACAACACACTTTCACAGACTTATTCACTTAAACGATAATTAATCCCACTTCTGACACCAATTGTAGCGAGCTTAGGGTTCCCTGGATTAATTATTTTGAATAAATAAGAGCCGATTTTGGAATTAATATAACACTTTATTACTCCGTTAACCACAACCGTTACTTTTCCCGTACACAACGATTTCTTGACTTATCGCTTCCGTACTTATCGCGTATTTTACTTCTTACTTATCGCTTGCTTCTCACTCGAGACTTATTACTTTCTACTTGTCCCCATGAGTTGTGTGCGACGTATTTATACCAGTTCCCCACATTCTGATTCGGTATATCGTTTCCGTTCGTTCCATAATCTTGAATGTTCTATTATCCATAGTCTCCAGTTTTCCAGTACTTTGTTTTGGACTTTCCCGAATATTCCAGTACTGACTGTCATATGCGTCACAATATATATATATATATATATATATATATATATATATATATATATATATATATATATATATATATATATATATATATATATATACATATATATATATATATATATATATATTGTAGCGAGCTTAGGGTTCGCTGGATTAATTATTCTCATGCAATAAGAGTCGTGAATTCAATTTGCTATTTAAACTTTATTCGTCCGCTAATGACAACCGTTACTTCATTTCTCCCCTGACTTTTCGTTTCTCTTTCCCGGTGCACTTCTCTCAGTGGCGACTTATCGTTTTTACTGCTCATAGTCTCCAGTTTTGTAGTACTCTGTTTTGGAGACTTGCCAGATGTCCAGTTGATTGTCATATGGGTCACACTACCCTCCGACTAGATTAGTTCGTCCCGAACAAAGTTCACTGGTCCTCTGGGTTAACAAAAGTTGCCAGTCGATCACGATGTACCACTTTAATCTTGGCGTTCGGTCTTCGCTGAATCCTATGTCGGTCATCTTGGCGTTCGGTGAAGGAGGTTCTTGCCCTTCTTCCAAATTTTCTAATGCTCTCCTTCTCGCGTCAGCTCTAGCCTGTCGCAATTCTTCCTTTTCCCAACGACGGAATTCCTCTTGCATTTTAAGAATCTCATGAGAATAGTATAGTATAGTATAGTATAGAAAATGCAAACTGGTAGTTCCGCATCTTTTGAAATATCTGGAGAAGTTTGTTCTTTCGAGCTGACAGTAAACCCCAGCGTGCGTCGTAGTAATAGATTTTCCATAGATCGTCGCACGTTAATTCTGGTTTCACGTATTCTTTTCACGTATTCAACCTCTAGCTGTTGATTACGCATAAAATCTAGAGCTTGCTTGATCTTTCCCACCATATGTGGTGGCTTACGATAACGGTCTCGACCTCCAGCATCAGTTGATTTCTCTTGTTCGGAAACAGTTGATTTACAAAACGCCTGTTTGTAAATCCATTTCGCTTCATCTTGTAGTTCATTGGATCCATCTGGAACACTGGACATCCATGTATGATCATCGGTCTGATGAGACCCATGTAACATATAACTTTAACCCTGCTGTTAAGTTAACTACTATGACCGTCTTCTTGTCATACCATAAGTTTTCTTTGCCCTAGCCAGCGCAGCCTCTACATGTTTGTTAAAATATAGATACTGATCCAGCCAGATGCCTAAGTATTTGACTACATTTTTGGTTTCCAGTGTTTGTTGACGTGGTCCCATAATAGCTAGTTTCGCCAGTTTTTCCTGGTGTCTCTGGTAGCTTCAGCCATTAGTGTTCTAAAGACACACCTCTGGATATTGATTTTGAGTTTCCAGTTATCGCAGTATCGCTGAACATCATTGAAATCCCCTTGTAATAATCGGTTAATGATTTCAATTTTAGGTGCTGTTCTATATATTATTAGATCGTCTGCATACGCAATAGCCTGATGAAGAAACCCTATCAAGTTGCTAGTGTAAATATTAAAAAGGATCGGATATAACACCGCTCCCTGTTGCAGACCGTTTTTTATTTTTTGAGTAATGTTGGAGGTCACATTGCCAATTTTGACGACAAATTTCCTTTCATTCAATATGTCGTATAGTATATACAATAGTGGTTTATGAATGACTAGTCTCACTATTGTAGGTTTGCGGTATAGCTCTTCCAATTCGTGGTTGTGGAGCTTCCTCCATTGTATTGCCTCCGCGTCATATTTACCGCCAAAGATATCTCCTAGAACTTTATTCTCGAATACGCGGAATTTGTTTTCTTCCTGTTTTGTGAGACCCATGTTTCGCATCCGTATAGAGTAATCGGCATGATGATGGTTCTATAAACCCAAGGCTTTATATTACGTGACAGCTGTTTGGATTTCAACAGTTTATTGACTCCGTTCGAACTGACGTTGCCAAAATGCAGCCTTTTGTTAATTTCCTTCGACATTTTTTTACGGGCCGTCTGTATCGTTCCCAGATATTTAAATACTTAAACTTTTTCAAATATCTTGCCTTTGACGTTTATATGTGTTCCCTGAGGTCCACCTGCTCTCGCCGTAATCATGTATTTTGTTGTGTCTTCATTTATTTCCATGCCCACCTCTTCTACCGATTGCATGATGATATCACAGGCCATCCCCCTATTTTAGTCCCTCCCGGATTTCAAATGGTTCTGAGAGGTGGTTTTCTATTCTAACTCGCCCTTTGTTTTCGTTTATACAAATATTTTTTCGGGATTCCCAGCTCAACTACAATATGGTAGTCTTTGCCTTGCGACTGAGTCATAGGTTTTTTTTTTTTTATTTCAACGAACAGTTGGTGAACCGTCTCTCCGTATTCCCACTTCTTTTCAGGCAGTTGCCTTATTGTGAACATTTGGTCGCTTGTTGACCGGTTCCTACGGAATCCGCATTGGTAGTCTCCAAGTGTTTCTTCTGCGTACTGTGTGATTTTCGTCAGTATGACATTTGTTAGTGCTTTGTATGTGGATGGGAGCAATGATATTCCTCTGTACTTTTCGTAGTCATATCTGTTGCCTTTTTTCAAAATGGGGACGACTATTGAGGTAAAAGAGTCTCTAGCTACACTATAAATAGTTTTTGTTGATGTGCTTCTGGTGCGTAGACAGATATCACCTACATCCCCCTTCCTTGTCGAAGGTGTATGCGGATGATACACGCTTCAACGTCCCGAAATCTGCGCATCTCGCCAATATATATTACCTTATGTTGAAGTCGTTTTTTAACAAAGATTGCCACCCCTCCTCCTTATGTGGGGTTGGGTCGATATCTTCGTATAATGTCGTAGTTTTTGTGACATAGTTTATGCCTATGATTCAACTTAGTTTCGCTAGCCAGTACCACGTCAGGACTTTCGTCTTGTAACACTTTAAAGAAAGGGCCTCTTCTCTCGATTCTGATACGTTAATTTACATTCACGACTAGAGCCTTTATTGTACTTTCTGTTCGGGGGTTTATATTGACGGCTGGCTAGACAACTGCGAATAGACCCAGTCTAGTCTAGTGTCCTGCTCCTTTATTTGTTTTTGCATTTGTGTCATCTGCGTCTGAATAGCGACCAAGGTTGTGAGCACATCTGCTAGTGTTACCCGTGTGGTAGGTTGTGACGTGTTTCTCCTACCAGCTGTTACTTGAGCATACGAAAACTGGGCTGTTACGTTTAGTGCTGGTCGAGCTTGAACTACCGGGCGTTCTATTTTTCATTGCTGTGAGAACTTTTTTCCTGTAGTTCACTGAATATCGGACAGCCTCGATAATTAGTGGGGTGTTTCCCATGCTCTTACAAACTGCACACTTTAGAAGAGATCTGTCGTCTACCCTTTCTTTACCTAACGTACATTGTTCTGCGCTGTGGTGCTGTCCGCATCTTACGCATCGATACTGCATTTCCCAAATTGCTACTGAGTGCCCGAATCTTTGGGAGCTAGGACACTGTATATCTTTGTACATCTCTGCCTTTTTTTAATTTGTCCCATGTGACAATTTGATGGTTCAGGATAGTGATTTTCCTAAGTCCACCAATTTTGTTACCAGGGCCCAGCTGCACCTGGTAGAAGGGTAGTTTATGATTCTCCCGCCTAGCCCTAGCTGTATTGAAGCGTTTTGCCGCGATAAATTCAATATCATTACAGTTAATCTCTCGAAGCGTTTGTAATAGAACTTCCGGTTCTGTTTCAGGGTCGACGCCCTTTAGTAGAAGCGTTATATTTTTATTTCTTTCGGGATGTACGTTTTTTTTTTCCTCCGGTGAGCCTTTTTAGCACATTTTTCATTTTTTCGAAGTCTTCAACCGAATTTGTCAGTATGGCAAACCTGTTTCCTGTCAGTCTTTTAATTGAAAAATCCCCCCCAATAGAAAGCTTACATAGACCAGTTCGTTACAGTCCATATATGTAATGTTGATGGGTGGCATAGTAGAATTCTTGACGGAAGACCAGTGGGAAAGATTTCGGTAGAACGGCCGCGACGGAGATGGGATGTGAGGTTTGATCTTGAGGAGATCGGATCAGATGCTCAAGCATGGAAGGAGACTGCACAGGACAGGGAGCGATGGCGCAGCCGAGTCGGTGAGGTCATGAACTTCCGGCTTCCTATAAACCAATAATAGTAATAATAGCATTTTCAAAAGTCTCTGTTTCCGTTTCAGGTTCGACGCCCTTTAATAGAATTATAATATTTTAAAATTCTTTCGGTGTGTAAGAAAAGAATTCCGCGGTGACTCTTTCAAAACATTTTTAATTTTAACATGGTTACCAACGTTGTGTGTTTGAATGGCATGCCTATTGCCTCCCAGTCTTTTGAAACAAATTTATTACTTCCTACAGCTAACTTACACAGCCTTAGCAATTCTTTACAATCGATGTCTACCGTGTTGATTGGTGACATTTTTTGGTTTTTTTTTTTTTTTTTGCTGGTTAGCTGCTGTTGCCATTTTGGCTGATGTGCTTCCTTTTGTTGATCTGGACTTTGTTCTAAGTTTGAATTTTGTTGCTGATGTTGGCCTTCTTTTGACTTCCGCTTTTCTTGTCGGACTTTTGCTATCGCTAGTTTCGCTTCTAACTCATTTATTTCTTCTTCTTCGTCTTCAGATTCAGAAGAAGCCAGACAAGCGAATGCGTTGTTAGAAAAATTCCGGCTGTAGTTGGAAATAGAGGGAAATGCATTCTCCGCCTCTATTTGTTGTTGATCTAACATAAGTTCTACAGCATTGTCGCTAGTCATTATTGTGTTACTTATTTCGCTTTCTTTGATTTTTTTTTTTGTCGATTTTAATCTCGGTTTAGTGCACGAAGAGCGTTTTAGACTTATTTGGCCTTTAATATCCTATATCTAAAGTCATGAGCTTCAATCTGTGGAATTCAAATATCTTTATTTTAGTTCAAATTTTCTTTTGAAATTCATTCAAGTACAGCTTCCACCCATCATCATCATCATCATCGGCACTACAACCGGGAACCGGTCTTGGCCTGATTTAGCAAGTCCTGAGGCTTGTTAAATTTCCCATAATGATTTATTTTGTCTGGGCAAGGTCATTAGTCTTGCGCCAGGGGCTCCTCGACGGGGAACCGAACCCCGGTCTCCCGGGTGACAGGCGGATATACTAACCACTATACTATCGAGGAGCCCAACACATCTTATAATGCTCTACTACCCTTATTATAATTGTCAAAACGATTGTAGATCCTCAAAACATTTGTTTTTTGTTTTGTTTGTTGTTTTGATCTGTACCACGGACAGATGGCATTTCGAAAAGAAGGCATTTTTTAAATTCGTGTGTTTAAAAAATTCTTAATTTTGCGTAATTTGTCAATTCTTAATTAAACCCGAAATTACTGTAAATACACATATTTGTAATCGTACACAAATAAAAGTAATAAAAATCGGTTTCCAATTATCAATAACGTATATTATTAGAAAGACTAAGTACACACCTGTGGCGTTTCTAGCAGATACACACCACAATAGTCAAGCAATAAGTGAAAAACAATACCGAAAGAAGGTCGAATAAGAAAATCGTCAGAGCCGTATACCATAGCAATTCAACATCAGTTAAGGGTACTTGAGAATAACGATCCAATTCTAAAAACACGCGGCAGTATCTTGACACATTCACTCTCAATATGGCTTGCACAAGGTTTGATAACCTCCGCTATCAAAAAGACTAACTCTAGAGAAAAAATAATTGGACACTTGGAAAACAATTGATAGAGTTTGGCTTTAAGGCTTGTTATCAAAATTGCACCCTTATGCAGTCTCGTCAAATGCTGCTGTAGTGTTTCTAACAGATATACCATACACATATACGGTCACAATAAGTTTCGACAAGCAAATAGTGAAGAACAATACCGAAAGAAAATCGAATAAGCAAAGCACCAGCCGTATACCAAGCAATAACATAGCACTTCCACATCAGTGTGCTTGAAAATAACGATCGAATTCGTACACGCGACAGCGGCCTGATGTGTTGGGCATTGGTTTAATCTTCTAGTGATTCTAACCCTCATAGCGTCGGTTCGAATCACACGTTCTTCTCTATCGTCGCAAAACCCTATACACCAACTTGTTTTGGTTTAAATAATATTTTTAATATAATATAATATAAATTAGCGAGAGTATAAACAAATCGTATCTCCAAATGGCACTATTTTTCATCTCCTTTGCTTAGTTGTATTGGGCCTGTGTTTTGTATTAATAATTACTGTTCATCGGGAGTTTATGGAGGATTGGATCGCCAATCTGGTATTCACATAACAGCTAAACAGTCGATCGGATAGCTTACCTTATTGTAAAATGGAATTACTACTTCGGTAAAATGAAGGCCGTCCCTTGGTATATCTCTAAAGAATTCGCAAATTTTTGCATTTGGCCATATCGTTCAACGAAAAGTGACTATCCTCCTTTCATTCCAACAACCTACAGGATGCGTCACAAAAATCATGAGTAGCACCTTTTTGTGTCAACATATTTTTTACTACAAGAATGAAAAGGTTTACAGTATTTTTTGCCCACTGTATTTTTAAGGCCATAAAAACATATTTACTCAACCCCTCACTTAGTTGAATGATCACCTCCAGTATTGGTATAAAGAATAAGCGGGCGCGCTTTGATGTATCACGATCTACGAATCACCCCACAAGCGCCGAGTAACGTCGTACATTTAATTCAACATTCGGGACCTACCTTTCATATCCAACACCCTCACTGCTACCTCCTGTCACATGGTTATGAAACCAAAATGCAGCGTAGACACAATTGGTCAAAGGTGCATGGTCAGCGGATACTGGTTATTTTCAAAAACACCCAAGTGATCAAAAACCAATAAACGACAGCGTATTTCACAATGCTGTACTCCGCACCGACTGGGTTTTCCGTCACGGATATTTCGTCAATAAAAACCGCATTACAGAACTAGTATGAGCAATATTGTTTGTGATAAGTAAATACATTTTTTTTTTTTAAAGCAATTCTATTTTTAGTGCTGTAATTTTTATTTTCATTTAATTTAAATTCTTATTCGTATATTATTATCTCCCTTTCTTTTTTCTTTTTCTCAACACTAATAGCATTTTTTCACCACTAATAGCATTTTTTCTTTCTTCTTTTCTCGATTTACTCTTATAGTAGTATTCATGTATCATCATCATCATCGGCACTACAACCGGGATCCGGTCTTGGCCGTATTTAGCAAGTCTCTCCACCGTATCCGGTCTTGATCTGAGACTTGTTAAATTGTCCATAATAACTTGTTTTTCCGGCAAGGTGATTAGCCTTGCGTCAACCTTTCTCAAGATGTCGCTGCATGCATTGGTTCACTACTTGGTGGGTGCCAACTTGGATTGGACAGGGACAAGGATCGTCCTGGCCTTCGCCGGGTTGAAAGCAGAGACTTTGCCCTGTATGATCGCTCCCACTCAGTATTCATGTATAATCGTTTTAATTTGGGTGTTGTACTTGTTTTATAGTTTATAGAGGAAGGCCTCTTTTGATCTTCCTCTTCTGAATCTTCTTTTGATGTTCCAGTTTATAAAGCGTCAGCGCACATAAACCCGTGACGTGATAATTTATAATTGACGCCTAGGCTCATCAGCCTATGCGTCCAACGTAGATTTCAGTTGATGATCCAAACAACACTCGTGATACTGTTGTGGCTGTAGCTCAGACAATGGGGAATTTTCAATCACAAAATTCCGTAGTGATCTCGTGCCATCGGTGGTAATTACTTTAACATTAATATCACTAATAATGTTACGCACCTTTTACAAAAAACAGTTTTTGTTTATTTTATAGCAATACGAAACAAACCGCTTCACGTTATTTACGATATTCCAAAAAAACAAACGTGGTTTTTACTCTTGCAGGTGCACGGAAAATAACAACAACCTTTTGTCTTGCTCTCTAAACATGAAGTGTTCTTTTACTACTGACGTACATGAAATCTATCATAACAAAACAATTCCATTGAGAACATGGCGGACTTCAAGTGATTCCAGGCCCAATAGAGTTTATGATGCAATAACAAGGATGGTAAAACATACTTAAATTCACAATGATACAATAACAAAAATGATCAAAAATACTTAAATTAACAGTACTTAATACACAAATGAATCAACAAGTAGAAACTCAAATGAATTTTTGACAATAATCTTCTGGAAAACTATTTAAATAGGTTGTTTGTACGCAGATTCCACAACACAAGCTATTGCGATTTCATTACTGTAAAGTTCAATGAACTTCCTACATCAATAAGGGTCCTATAAGGACCAGACGCCTTCTTAAATACTGTTAATAAGTGACTATTTAGTATGGATGGTCAGTCTTCATTGTTTATCGAGAACACTTTCCCTTAACATATTTAACATATAGTACTAATACATATTTTTGATCTGCTTATTAAATTAAATTACTTAGGATTAAATTTATCTTTGAGTGTTGAATGATAACCCCACTCTGAACGTACTTTTACTACATGGGCTATTTGAAGAGGAAATCAACCCTGTTTCTTTCTTTAATTGCATAAAAACAGTGAATCGCTTCTACGCTTCTTACCAAATTAATGATTTGTCATATTTAATGTAATATTGGAATGCATTTTGATTGTTGTATTCCAGAATACTACCTTTTATTAAATTTAACACTGAATCTCCTTACAGATCCTTAAAAACTTCCCTTAACATATATTACATTCTCACTTAATACATACCATTCATAAACATTCACAATATTGCCAGTTACAGCACATTTAATAACATGCCCCTTTTTATTTGCCCCTTTTCATAACTTGTCCTTTTTTATTTCGAAACAGAGCACTTTGATTTTCGTTCAAATTTTATTCAATTTAAAAGTTACAGAAACTAAAGGAATACTTTGTTAGAATTTGTTTTGTTCATGTTATAATTTCCAGTAAATTAGAACATAATGTTCTATAAGTAGAGAACAAATTCATTTGTAAAATCAGTTTGAGTTTAGGTATTGAAGTAGGAGTTTGAGATTAGAGTTTTAATAAGTTGAGTTTCAGTTAAGTTTTTGAGAGTTAAGTATTGAGGAAGTATTGTGGATTTGAGAGTTTAAAATAAATATATCGAAGAGACGGAATAATTTCTTTCTTTGATAATGGATTATCAATGGCAATAAATTGCTCAAACAAACGGAGCGAATAAACATTGCGACGCGAATTGATGAAAGAATATTTTATAAAGAAATAATAAAAGGTCCCCGCTCTTCCCTCATCCGAGGAAGCACGGCGCCGGACGTCAACATAATTTTATTAGATATAAAAACTACTAAAACTACAGTCTGGGGAAGGAGTTGACAATGCAATGCCTCTAGAGAAAATTTACTAAAATTCTGCTTTTCATCAAATAATGTCTATTACCTACGCTAATTATAATTGCAGTTAGTATTCTTATAACGGGAAATATAAGACTCTAAACAACTCCCCTTAATACGAAATTAACGCAGTGGCGTGGATGATCAAGTAAGGGCATTGAGGATATTTGGATATAAATATGACCTACAAACCAGAAATGTCGAAGAACTCGCACAATCATATTACATGAGAAATAAATCGCAACTAAAGTTTGCTGGAGATATATCCATGTATGCTTCCATTATTTATAATTGTACTTCAATCAGTTGCTGATAATTTATTTGACGTCTCAGCAGTAATAACATTACAGCAATAATTTCCCGCATAGGCAGAACCAACAGTCAACTCAGACGTAAAACTAATAACAAAGTCCAGATATAATAGCACTGAACAACTTCAGCGTGACCATTAAAAATTGAATTTCAATTGTTTCGAGAATTTCTTCGAAAACTCTTGAGACTTCCGTTTCAATACTCCGTAATATTGTACCGAGTCTGATTCAGAACCGATTTGGAAAAGTTTGTGCGAGGGAAAAGGTGCTTCCCAGGGTTGTAAACGACTACTCATTGTGAATGAGTAGAGTTTGACCACCTTCTTAGCAACCTATCAACCACCTAACCTGAGTCACAAATAAACCGGCCCGTAACAATGAGTTTATTCATCATCAAAGGAACTACGTCATGGTCTCCGGTCATTAGCATCTCACATTCCGGACATTTAATTTTGAATATTAATCTAGGCTCTTGCTACTTGTTTTATTTTTTTAGCGCTTCTCTTGGGCAAAACAAAAATAACGCCGGAGATACGCTCGCGCAATCGCTTCACGTATTTTGTGCCCTCGGTCGCGGTCCAACTGCGTTGCTGCCGAAAATCCCAATTGCCGGCAAATTCATCGCGAACATGGTTGCAATTTTAAACGGTCCACCGCACCTTTGAGGTGTTGGCCCATTTCTTTATTTGTACTTCCGCGGTGACTCGTCGCCGGCTGCAGGATGATACGCACAAACTGGTTGCTGACAAAGCGTATTAAGAATACTTCTCGGAAGCCGCTTATACCTGCGGCTAATTGCGAGACTTCTGACACCTCGGATCAGTAGATTTGGAATTTCCCAACGCTCTGTGATTGTCACATCGATGAGAAAAGAGAAGGAAAGCTAATTAGACATTATGGCACAATCTTTCTTTATATCGTATTCTTATAGTAATCCGGTGTGACTGGATACTCAAACATCGGTGGAGTGTCGTACAAGTAAATGTGAGGTAAAAGGAAATTAGTCTTTCGAATAGCATGGGTCACATTCAATGTCAATTACCACCATTTTATTGTAATGATTCAAAACCGCATTTACACACAATCATTCAATTCTTCATTGTTCTGTTCTCGGTGATTGTCCTACCACCTGGGATGTGGCATCCGGTAACTACAGCTTCCTACATTCTGCTTTGTAAGTGGTCGAAGGTTACTGACAGAATCATAGGTGCAACAGGTGATCCCCGTTACAATCGCTATAAACTGAATCATCGTTTTTACACCTAATGAATGAGACGGAGTTTCAGTTTGACGAAGCATTGGGAAACAAGGGAATTTTTTCGGCTAGTCATATTACCAAACCAATTTCAAGAAGGCCAAGAATGACTCAATATAACGCCACAGATATGGGTCAGTAAACAAAATGTTGCTTTACGGCACTTGGTCCTACGAAAATCGATAAGAGTTAAGTCGAACTGATGATAAACACTTCAAAGAACTGCCGACGCTGGTCTACCAAAAAATTAAGTCGAAAAGTGATGTGTACGGAAAGAAAACCGAAAACGAAATTGAAATGAACGAAAAACTTTTTACGAGCGGGCGCTACATGTCAGAGGAGTGTGCCGAAATGTCTTCTATAAATTGCTAAATTGTGATTTTGTGAATGAAACAATGGCCAACATTTTTTAAGTTGTTTACTCAACCTTTTCGATTTTCGACATTACGCTTTTAACAAGATACTATTGGGGACTACTGGTGAGTCCGCTGCCAGTAGAGTCCTGTTGAGGATGACTTTGCGCCATAAATGAATGTTATGGAGAACAAATTTATGGAGGTCTAAAATTGTCCTGGATAATTCGCTAACGTTAGAGTTAGGAGGGCAATTGGTACCAATAGACTGACTAAACTCCGTCGAAGATAATTCACGGTCGGGCTTAACTATTTGCCCAGTTTCAATATATTGTGAAAAAAAAATCCTGTGGTGGGCCACGAGAGCGAAGGACAGAGAGAGAGAGAGAGAGAGAGAGAGAATCCAAGAATAGAGAACAGTGCAACAGTAGAGCTCTTGAATGAAGAACTCGTAAAAGCCCTAGAGAGAAAAGGAGCGAGAAGGTGGTTGAGAAAATAACGAAGATCTGATGGACTATAAGATCGAACAACGGAATGAATAACATGAAGAACGTGGGAGGGGAAGAAACAAGCTAGACGTCAACATAGACGCGAATTAAAATCGACTACAAAGTATTTATCGGATATAAAAAGAAAACGTAACGAGCGAAGACAATCGATAATCGTGAGTTATCGCGCGATGAATTGTTACTGGAATCAATACGGTATAAAAGGAAAACGAATGCGATAAGAAACGAAGACGAACTGAAATCGAGGCCGAGGTATTTTCGGTTATCCAACAACATTACAAGTGATTGGTGCATTAATATAAAAAACCGAAGATGAACTGAAACCGAGTGCGAAGGATTTTTCAGTTATTCAAAGCATGCGTAAAATTACCTTGAAGTCAAACAAATGACGAGTCTTCTCTCCCAGGGAATCCCATTCCTTCCTGCACGGAAAAAGGAATGGAGATAACAAAACCTGAGGATATCCAGTTACTGCTTCGGGATTACCATGATCCTCCTTTGGGCGGACAACAAGGAGTGATAAAAACCTATAACAAGATTCGTAGGAATTTTTGGTGGAAGACCATGATGCGCGACATTAAAGTCTACATTAAGAAATGTAAGGAATGTCATACAATGAAATCTTCCCCAAACCTACGAATGCCCATGGTAATCACCGGCATTGCAAAGAGGCCCTTCGATAAGGTATATTTAGATATAGTCGGGCCTCTTTATCGAACTCCAGCAGGCAATACCTATATACGAGGGTTGCCTTTTATATTTCGGGATTAGAGAACAAAAACAAATATTGATCATCGAAAATCACTTTATTGTTTTTCAAAATATTCCCCATGAAGATCTATACACTTTTGCATGCGTTTCAACCAATTGTCGAAGCACTTTTGCCACTCTGATTGAGGTATCTCCAACACATGCATTCTGAATGCAGCAACCGCTTCTTCAGGTGTCGAAAAACGTTGACCTCTCAGTTTGTTTTTTACGTACGGGAATAAAAAGAAGTCATTCGGTGCCAAGTCGGGACTATACGGCGGATGACCCATCAAATCGATGTTTTGAGTGCTCAAAAATGCAGTTGTCGCAGCCGATGTGTGAGAGCTCGCATTGTTGTGGTGAAGAGTGATCCGTCTTCGGTGGTTGGTTTTCCTGATTTCTTGGAAGACAACTGGCAAATAAATGGTTGTGTACCACTCAGAATTGACTGTTCTGCGTTGTTCTAGTGGTACGGTTGCGACATGTCCAGTTTTTCCGAAAAAACAGGCGACCATTTGCTTGGAAGTGCTTCGTGCGCGAACAACTTTTGTTGGATTTGGCTCATCTTGAAACACCCAGACAGTCGACTGCTGTTTACTTTCGGGCTCATACGCGTAAATACACGATTCATCACCTGTCACGATGTCATAGACGTGTTTCGAAGCACCGCGACCGTATTTTTTGAGCATTTCTTTCGCTCAATTGACACGAGCCTTTTTTTGGGCGATTGACAAATTGTGTGGGATCCAACGCAAACAAATTTTTTTGACAGTCAAATGTTTATGCAATATTGAATATATGCTGGTCCCACTAACGCCTAAGGTTGTCTCAATCTCACGATAGGTCACATGACGATCTTCCAATATCAGTTCGCGCACAGCATCAACGGTTTTCGGAACAACAACTGATTTTGGACGACCTTCACGAAATTCATCTTGGAGTGAACTACGACCACGATTGAATTCACCATACCATCGATAAACACTGGTCCTTGATGGAGCTTCATCGCCAAAAATTGAATTAAGTTCATCCATGCACTGTTGCTGAGTTAAAGTTGTAAAAAATAATCGCACGAAAATGTTGACGATTTAATTCCATTTTTGGGCCGAGATGAATCTTTTAAGTTACTGTAAACAACACAAATAGCGCTCGTATGTCAAAACGTTCTGAGTGCGTATAACCTCAAAAATGTCCAACTTTACGACAGAGCTGTCAATTGCCGGATTGCAACACTAGGGTTGCCAAATCCCGAAACATAAGAGGCAACCCTCGTACTAACTTTTCAAGACAATCTGTCTAAGTATATAGATTGCTATGCCTTACCCAATGCGGAGGCAGAAAAGGTGGCCACGGTCTTCTTTGACCAAATAGTTGCTCTGTGTGGTGCTCCGAAGCAACTGATCACCGATCAGGGAAGCAACTTCCTAAGCAGCTTGTTTAAAAACGTGTGCAAGCTTCTCCGTATCAGAAAACTTCAAACCTCAGCGTACCATCAACAGTCGAATGGTGCTTTGGAAATAGCCCATCGACCACTCGTAGAATACCTACGCAGTATTGTGGATGGAAATTCCCAATCGTGGGACCAATACCTGACGACGGCAACATTCGTGTACAATACCAACGTAAACGAAGGTACCAAGCTTACGCCTATAGATTGTCTCTTTGGTTTCACCCCGGAGATACCGACTAATTTCAAACAACCTCCGGAAACGATGTTCAACTGTGGGGGGTGGTGGAAGGGGTTGTGGTACCTGCAGGAGCACTGTTTCGCCGACTCCCTAACACCTTTCTCCTCACTATTTCAAGTACTGCGTTTGTCGATTCGCTAAATAACCCTCCGGGCTGTGCTCGGCCGTACCACTGCTCAAAACAATTCATCCGCCAAGAAGAGTAATAAAAACACTTGCCTTGATTTGTAGTAAATTGATTTTATTGATTTGGACTCGATGTAAATGATGTTATTATACCGTACATATATTAGTAACGCAATGGTTATAGTAGCAAGTATCGCGCAAGACCGATCACTTTGTAACGTCAAGAATATCGCTCCGACGTTTAAGTTCTAAATTAGTTGACGTGTTATGTTTACAGTGGCAAGTATCGCACAAGATCGATTACTTTGTAACATCGACAGCATCGTTCCGATATTCAAGTTCTAAATTAGTTGACATGTTATGTGTACAATGGCAAGTACCGCACAAGATCGATCACTTTGTACATCGAGAATATTGTTCCGGTATCTAAGTTCTAAATTAGCTAACACGTTATGTTTACAGTGGCAAGTACCGCGCAAGATCGATCACTTTGTACATCGAGAATATTGTTCCGATATTTCAGTACTAAATTAGCTAACATGTTATGTTTACAATGGCAAGTCCGCACAAGATCGATCACTTTGTACATCGAGAATATTGTTCCGGTATCTAAGTTCTAAATTAGCTAACACGTTATGTTTACAGTGGCAAGTACAGCGCAAGATCGATCACTCTGTACATCGAGAATATTGCTCCGATGTTTAAGTTCTAAATTAGTTGGGCTGTTATGTTTATAGTGGCAAGTACCGCACAAGATCGATCACTTTGTACGTCGAGAATATTGTTCCGATATTTCAAATCCCGCATGTGATTTAGAACCCGCCGGTGATTGTAGCTCGCTCCCGATTCCTTTGGTGGCTATTTCTCCACTGACTCATGGAATTGAAAATCCATTGCGTTGTGGTAGTGGCGTCGTAAACTCATTGCCACTTCCTAAGAATTTAGTGGAAGAGTTGCTATGCCTATGCATATGAGTTTAGTTCCAGCGAATCCTTGCCGTATAAGCTAAGTTGGATTCGTTGGTTGTGTATACCAGGAAATTGAAATTGCTTGGGTGCAAGCAAGGAATATCATTTAGATAGAATGTTAACCGAAGTTATTTCGGGGAAATATATGCCGCTTGGTTGGCTGTTAATGTTCCGTTGAGGATTTGGATATGCGTTTGTTATGGCATACGAATTTCGGGGAAATATGGATTGCTTGGTTGCGTTGAGGAAATATGGATAATTGACCGAAGCAATTTTGGGGAAATGAATGCCGGGATTATTAGAATATATTCGGTTGAATTATATTCTGTTGGAGGTTTGGAGGTGTTTATTGCGGATTGGTGAGATGTATGCTGTTGCGGATCGGGTTTTTGCATGTTTGCAGGTTAGGGTTGTGGGTTGGTTCTCCGTGTGACGTAGAGAACCCCCACATAACCATGAGAGCTACCATAAACTATTAAAGTACAAACTCCAACATACGTACGAAATAGCGAGGCGTAACCTGTTGATTTCCAAGAGGAAATCCAAAGGGTACCATGACCGTACAGTACCCCCTTTCAAGTTTCATGTGGGCGATAAGGTTCTGATACGGAATGCGCAGAAACAAGGGAAGTTAGCTCCCGTATGGAGCGGTCCCTGCAATGTAATGGCAATACAGGGTCTGGTAAACGTGGCCCTGAAAATAGGCAGAAAAAATGTGGTGGTGCACAATAACAGGTTTTTTTTTTTTTTTTTTATTAGACTTCTCTCGGGAGAGGCGAACCTATAGCGTCGAGTGGGCGCCCCGAGATGTCATCAAATAACTGTTGCAGTTCTTTTTGAACAGTTGCAGGTTGTAACGCTCCGGGAACACTCGCGTGGGAAGGGAGTTCCACAGCTTCCCCGCTCTGTAACGGAACGAGTTCTGATACATGGATGTTCGCGCTGTCGGGAGATGAACCACAAACGGGTGCGATCCGTCGGATTGTCTTGTGGAGCGCATATAGACCGAATTGCGTGGAACAATGCCAAGAATCTCCGAAGAACAGCACCCGTGATAATATCTGTAGAACAGACAGAGGTCGGCCACGCGCCTTCGATGTGATAGCAACTGTAGTCCCGACGTCAGCGCCGAGTCCCCGATCAGGCGGATCGCTCGTCTTTGTACGCTCTCAAGTAGGTCGAGGGTATGTTTAGGAGCCGAGCTCCAAATATGAGAGCAATATTCGAGTGCGGGTCTAATTTGAGATTTATATAGGAGAAGAAGTTGAGCCGGAGTAAAATATTTCTTGGCTCTAAAAAGATAACTCAGTTTTCCTGAGGCTGATCTGGCGATACCCGATACGTGTTTATGCCATGATACATTCCCACAGACCGTGACGCCGAGCAATCTCAAACTTTCCCCAGCCTCGAGGGCCCGGCCATTCATCATCAGCTGTGGAACCGATGATCCGGTTTTCTTTGTGAATGTTGTATACTGGGTCTTCGTTGCGTTGAAGTCGACAAGATTGGCCTTTCCCCACTGCAGGACTTTATCTAGATCCTGGTTCAGAGAGTCAATCTGTCTACATCTCAGCTGGTGCGACGTTGATGCACCAATCGGCCGATCACTCGAAAAGGAGGAAACAAGCGTACTATCATCCGCAAAACTGAACACTTTGTTATCCGTTGTCTCCAACAAATCATTTATGTGAAGTAAGAACAACGTTGGAGCCAAAATAGAACCCTGGGGCACCCCCGAATTAACAGGATACAGATCCGAACACTCGCCGTCCACAACAACCCGGATCGATCGATTCTCGAGGAAGCTCCTCGTCCAGTCGCAAAGCTGTTGGGAAAGTCCATATGAACGAAGTTTGCTCAGCAATGCCCCGTGCCAGACGCGTTCAAAAGCCTTGGAGATATCCAATGCGACCGCCCTTGACTCACCATGCCGTTCAATCGAAGATGTCCATATATCGGTTATAAGTGTCAAAAGGTCTCCTGTGGACCGCCTGCCACGGAATCCGTATTGACGATCATTCAGAAGACCGTTGCACTCCAAATACTTAACCAACTCTGTATTGATGACTTTTTCCATTACCTTAGATAAAATAGACAGTAATGCTATCGGACGGTAGTTTTGTGGGAGACACTTTTTTCCCGTCTTTGGGATTGGCTGAACTCGAGCGATTTTCCAGCAGGCAGGAAAGGTCCTCCGTGTATAAGATAAGCGGAAGAGTCTGCCAAGAACCGGCGATAGTTCTGGAGCACAGTTCTTAAGGACTATTGCTGGAATTCCGTCCGGGCCGGTTGCCTTCCTACAATCCAGTTCACGTAGAATGCGCTGAATAGTGCGCGGACGAAATCTCACATCCCGCATGGAAGACTGTACCGGCGAGATCACGGGTGGCTGCAAAAGGCCGGGATCGAGGTTTGAATTCGCGGAAAATAAATTCGCGAACACATTAGCTTTATCCTTTGGATTCGTGACTAACGTCCCGCTGTCTGTCACCAACGGAGGGAAAGAGGAGGAAGCAAAGTTACTGCTGACAGCCTTTGCCATTGACCAGAAGGAGCGCGAACCAGTTGAGCACCGAAGTAGCTTATTGATCACCCTGTCGTTGTGAGCCTTCTTCGCGGTATCAATCGCCTGGTTGCACACGGTTCTGATTCTAACAAAATTCGTTCTGTTAACATCGGTGGGATTGGAGCGCCATTGCTTAAAAGCTCTATTTTTGCCGCTGTAATCAGCTCGCATTTTTTGTCAAACCAAGGTTTATCAGACGAACTTCGTTTGATGGAATGTGGAATATACATCTCCATCCCCAGAAGAATAATCTCTGACACCGACTCCGCGCAAGCGTTAGCATCGGAGTTTCCGAAGCACATCTCGGACCATGGAAAGGATGCGAAGAAATCTCGCATATCGTCCCAGTTAGCGGCCCCATACTTCCATACATGGCGAAGCTGCCTAGGCCGGTTATTCGCTTGGTATGCAAGTGCTTGCGCGACAGATACCAAGCAGTGATCTGAGTTTCCCAGTGGCGCAGAAACCTCTACGGTATAAATACTCGGTTCGGATGTCAAAAACAGATCCAGGGTGTTCGCATAATCGCCTCGGGCATCCGGTATTCGCGTTGGCTCCCCCACGAGTTGAGTCAAGTTGTGGCTTACAGCAAACATCTCCGCCAGCCTCCCAGCCTCGTCGGTTCTGTTAGAATGTAACAACCAGTCGGAATTGTGCACATTAAAATCGCCAAGGATAATAATTTCAGAAGCTGGGTGGTTGATCTGTATCCAGTCGACGGTATGTGAAAGATGTTCGAAAAATGTCGCCGGTCGATCGTCATTCGGGGAGCGGTAAAGACAACAAAGAAATTTAACGGAATTCCTCAGTACGACCCTCAACCATATGATGTCCATATTATTGGGTTCCAACGCCTCCATCCTCTGGCAAGCCAGATCGGACCGTGCGAAGACGCAGACACCGCCCTTAAAACGGAATCCCGAATGTAAGTCGTATCCTGAGCAACGAAGATATGTCGAATCAGTTGACGAATCGACCTGGGTCTCAGTTAGGACAAGGATATCAGGTTTCGTTGTTTGCAAATATTGGTGGACGGCATTTACATTAGTATTGGTGAAACCGATGCCCCTGATGTTACAAAATGCCGTCACCAGTCGAGCCTGGGCCGAGCCTCGAGAGCTAGCCCGGTTATGCGATGACGAACCTCTCAAAGTTCCATTATTTATCATGATATCTGCATGATGTTCCCCCTGACATAGTCCCCCCCGGAGATCCGAATGGGAGACTAGTTTACCTCCGGAATTCTTTATATCAGAAGACACCATCATGACTTATCCCCGTGTCAGTCCGGGGCATCAGCCACACATTCGAAACGCCGTCGAAGATTTCTCTCGGCGATATCGCGGAATGTACAACGTGACGGGGTGGTATCTCACCTTGGGACCGACTACCACCTAACCAACCTTTTCTCGAACCGGTCCATCAGCCAAGCTCCGAAAGATGGCCAGGGATTTCTCCCGACCATTTCACGGAGCCTAAGGCTTGATGGGGTGGTATTTCACCGGGCGCACAGGGCGTTGGGAGCCCGGCTACCACTCGGCAATAGGCTAAAGCCCTATTTCGAATAGAGGATCAAACCTGGAATCAGCAGTTATGTATTAGGTTCCATTTCAGTGCCAATAGCGAAATCAACAAGGATAGAAATAACCTTCTTCATCCAATTAAAATTGCAACCACCAGAACTATTCATGACCTAGGAAGCACATACGTTTGACAAAAAACATTGTAAATAATATAGTTAAATATTATTAAAATAAATAATAACAAAAACATAGCTAATAAATATGAAAACTGTAAATAAACCAAATTAAAATTATTAAATAGTATAAAAAGCAAAAGGAAATTATTGTAAATAAAAAATAAAATTAGACTAACTGAAAATAAGATAATTATAAATAACATAGTCTAAATAAAAGTATATAATGTAAAGCCAACCGCCGCGCACACACCTACATACTAACGAAAGTGAGTTTCATTCCTCTTCCAAGAATGAAACTCCATTTTTGAAAGGAGGGAGGAGTGTTATATAATTAATATCAGTTAATTATCAAAACGATCAATCCCTCTACTTCTCAAACCGCACAAGTTCCAAGGAACGTCTTTTTCTAAACGGTCTCTCCGACTCATGCTTCAGTCAAATAAGCAATATGGGGAGACAACTGGACCTCGTGTTCACAACGGAGCCACACAAGTCCTCAGTTGCCCTTAGTCCACACGCCCTCTCTACCATTGACAATTACCAGCCCCCTCTTCTCTTATCTCTATATCTTGATCACGTAACCCAGCCTTCTCTACTTCATGACAACTTTTCCTACATCTTCCACAAAGCATACTTCCGCCTTCTAAATGAGCATCTTAACAAAACTGCGTTTCGCTTTGATTATCTGGGGATATAAGAAGCTACTGCCACTCTCTATAAGTAGATCTGTGGGGCTTTTCAGGGCCCGAAGAGCCATGCATCGCTCGATCCCCACCATTTCCAGCGATGCGACTTACCTTGAAGTCGAATCTTCAGCAAGATTATACAACCTTGCTACGGCATTAACCGCCAACCAATTCGCTGGAATTAATTCGGTTATCCCCAAGGATAACCGACATAAATATATATTAGGCAGCTTACCTTTTTTGGGGGCTTTTCCAAACCTCTTCCCCACGGTCATTCCTGAAAGCAGAATTCATGGCAAGATTATCATCTTGCCATGACATCAATTCATCAACCGAGCTTCCGCGACCGAACAATGGATGGCACATATCCACCAACACACGCTGATCTTTCCGTGTGTTATCTTCGTACCCATTCATTGACCTAGCATTATTTCGGGTTGCTTGCACATCTGCAACCCAGATTTCCAACGGCATGTCTATGATCTATCTTTCCTAAAGTAGAGAAGATCAAATTAAACATTGGCCTTTCAGGCGCGTACATTTGCTTGGATCTCAGCATGACCGATTTTATGATCTGTTGCCGTTTCTTGGAACGATCGCCAGCATCGGTCATGGTCACCAATTTTAGTTTACACAAAGCATACGACCGAAATTTGTTTATTTTAGATGATCTAACAACGGCCATGCCCAATGTTCGATTCATTTTTCCAAAATAGATTCCTGCCTTCGGCAAGGGTTTTATTGACTCACGTCAATCAAAAAATCTATCCCTTGCGTATGGCGGCAGTTTATCTTGCCCAAACATGTAGCAGCGGATTCGATCTGCTACATGAGTTTTTCCCTTTTCCTTTTGTTTGGACCTTCGCCATTGGCGGCGAATCCTTTAGGTTCGTTTTCGTTGGATGTCTGTAAAGAGACATCCAATAACCAGTCAGATTTTAGTCACCAGAGCAGAGGGACGTCACCAGAAAGTCTTAATCTGGTCAGCTGAGAGTAAAGATGTGCGTCGATAAATTCGCGGGTGGAAAGTTAATTTTAGTTGCAAAATTCGGTATTCCTAAGAAAAGTTCGTATGTTGAATTTCCCAAATAGCATTTTATTGAATTAAGGTGATGGATAGAAACAGTGAAGAAATAGTAACAAACGAAAAAAATAAGTTGTTTCAACTCTCTTCTTTTATTGATATGATATTTTCTTGTGACCAGTTTTAAAGTAATGTAACAAAATTCAGACATATGTGCACAAATTTGAATAAAAATTTGACAAAAAATTCAGTGTAGTGTAATAAAACTTGTATGAACTTGGAATGGAGATTTGACTTTTATTCGTTCGAAAGTATCATCGGTGAAATATCGGTGAATTCCTGTCCTTGCCGACACACCATACCGATAAAATACCACAGATCTACTATGCCATCGCTCTATATGTCCCCTATTCTCGTCACAGGTCATCGGTTTCACCGCCGCCATGGTACAACCGCACACTCCGCGCTCTTAGGAACAAGGGAAATAACTTGTGGAACATTTTCCTAAAAATGCGTTCCTTCGAAAACGACTCCAACTATCTCGGTTCCTTTTATAAATATACCGAGCTCTACAACTCCCTCTGCTCCAACTACCTCACAAAAACACAATCCAACTTGATCAATGACCCCAAATCTTTTTTCCACTTTTTAAATTACAAACGTAAACCCGACGCCTATCCTAACTCCCTTTCTTATGACACGACTACTTCAACCGACACCCTAACTATTGCCAATCTATTCGCTTCGTTGTTCAATAAATCCTTCACGGACATCTCTTTCGAGCCTAACCCGTCTTACTTCAAAGACTTGCCCGAATTCTCCCTTGGCCCATTCACCCATCAAATTATTCAGCATCATGTAGTTGACGAGAAACTAAACTTACTCAAAGACGAATTCAGCCCTAGACCTGATGGACTCCCGGATGTCCTCTAAAGAAATGTTCCTCTTCTCTTTCTCTCCCGATATCAAAAATCTTCTATCTATCCCGTACACAAGGTATCTTCCCTAGTATTGGGAAATTCTCCTATGTCACCCCCATACATAAAAAGGGACCTAAAAACGGTATAAGCAACTACAGTCCCATCGCCAAACTGTCTCATATCCCTAAGCTGTTCGAAGGAATTCTTAACAACGGGTTATCTTTCCGTTGTAAATCCATCATCTCACCCAAACAGCATGGCTTCCTTTCGGGTAAGTCGACCACAACCAATCTGGTCGAGTTCTCATCCCATACTCTCCGTGCCTTAGATAATGGCAGCAAAGTCGATGTAATCAACACAGATTTCAACAAGGCCTTTAACAAAATCTCCCATAATCTCATACTTTTTAAGCTGTCCTCCCTAGGTTTCGAACCCCTATTGATTAAGTGGTTTCTTCTTATCTGAAAGATCGATCCTACCGTGTAAAATTCAGTCCCTCCCTTTCCAATCCTCTTCTTCCCACGTCAGGGGTTCCACAAGGCAGTCATCTAGGTGTCCTCCTATTTATCCTTACCATCAATGACGTTGAATCCATTATCAAATACTCATCCATCACCCTCTATGCGGACGACACTAAACTATACAAAACGATCATCTCTTCTCTCCACTCCTTACTTCTCCAAACGGATCTCGACAGCTTCTCAATTTGGTGCCGTAATAACTGCCTCGAACTTAACATTGTCAAATGTCAGCTTCTGCCGCAAATGCCCCCCCCCCCCCCTCCCCCGCCGCGTTCCTACTTCCTGCTAAACCAGCAGATATCATCCTTACCTTCGATACGTGACCTCGGGATCTTATATGACAGGGAGCTTAGCTTCATCCTGTATATTCATGACATTATTCTTAAGGCCAACTCTGTCCTTGGATTTGTGGGACGCTGGTCTAAAGAATTCTCTAATCCTTACGTTACCCGTTCTCTCTACATAGCCTTCGTCCGCCCCCTTCTTGAATACGCCAGTCTGGTCTCCACACTACTCGCCCCATATTCGCAAAATCGAAAGCGTGCAACGTCGTTTTCTGCCTTTTGCCCCCCGCGGACTTCATCTGATTAACCTCAACACACTTGAAGAGCGCAGAATTCATGGTGATATCCTTTTCATCTGTGGGGGTATGAAGTAGATGTGCCAAACACGGCACCCAGTTCACACCTATCCCTATCAGATTATGCCGATAAAAAAAAAACGTTCAGCCAGAAAAAGTGATATTGAAACACTGTTTTTATTTGTCGTAAATTAATTTCATTGTTGAACTGCTGAAACACTAATTTTAACATGTACAAATGTTTTATTTTGGGGAGGATTATTTTGCACGTTATCCTGTGGGATGATTTTTAACTTTGCACTTCACATGTAACTGTAGCGTTTCTAACAGATACACACACAATTCACAAGCAAAAATAGTGAAGAACACCGAACGAAAAATCGAATAAGAAAAATACATCAGAACCGTATACCAAGCCATAACACAAAAATAATTCACATCAGTGGAGTATAGTCGAGTTTGGAAATCAAATTCAAAACACGGTCAGTAGCCTGATGTGTAACGTTTAGGTAAAAATTTGTTCGTGATTCAGACTGTCATAGCGTCAGTTCGAATCACACGATCTTCTTCACTATTGTTTCAAACGCTATTGATCCTTGATATTTGGTATAAAAGTAGTTAAAACTCAGGAATTGATTACTTTTTGTAACGATTGATACAAGTTTATTATTCATTTTTGACGGTATTGTTAGTCTGAATAAGGGTGGCAAATTCACTGCATTGAAGAACACGCACGAATTATATTGGAAACATGTTTCGAATTTTTACTTTGTCTTTTCTATTACAAAACGGTTTCGTTCAGGGAAACGCAACTCCGACTCGATGAGTTAATGGGACCTGCGCACTCTCGTGCGCTCACGACGATGGTTGAAAAGTGGCTATCAGTAGCGTGACCAGCCGCGGTTTTGGTTGAGCAAAGGCTGGTGCAATTAGGGATAAAGATGGGATTTTTGCTTTTGCACAACGATCAACCAATGGTAATCGCGCTTTCTTGTGCATGCTTCAATTCTCTACGCTCATCGAGGTGGATAAAATACTTGCGTATTCGTTCGACGTCGATGGGCGTAGAAAGGATGAAGAAATCAAAAGGAAAGCACAATAACCCAGGGTTGATCTGGCTTTGGTATGCGTGTATTAATGCAGCCTCTGAGGATGATCCATTGACCATTGCGGTGACTGTGGTGATCTCAGAGTGCATTGAACTATGGAAAGACAGAATTGTGAAGGAGAGGAAAAGGGTATCTTGTGCTATTCACCTGTAAGAAGAGATCATTGATCCCCAGCGAATAGAGTGTCTGGGAAAAGTCGAAGTGACGCTACTTTGGCTAGGGTAATATTATCGTGTGAAAAACGCTGAGGAATTCGATAATTACCCAAGCCGTTGGATAATGGTGCAACCACGTCATTTGATTCGACTTAGTTGTTAGAGGAATGGAGTCGCCGTAGGGCAAAAAAATTGCTGAATTCAATTATGCATTACCTGCATAAACTAATGAATTCAGCTAAGCGTCCGTTTTTAAAACATGATACAGGTGAATAGGTTGGTAGAAGGAATTGGGGTTGATTTGACATGCTGGGGGGGGGGGGGGGGGGGGTCGAAATAAGGCGGAAACAGTGGGTTGGTTCTCCATGTAATATAGACAACCCCCACACAGCCACAGTCTCCTCTCAGGTACAAGCCGCTCAGTATAAGTCGTACATGAGGGTAGTAAACTCAGCGCATAGGCTGGCATCACTAAGAGTATGCTGTTCGTTCTGAACGGTATCCGAAAATGCCATAAATGTTTTTGCCGGGAGGACACCACTTGGCATTGCCGCTAAAGAAAATGCTGCATTGCATAAGGTCTCCCAAGAGAATCATCGAAGAATGCGGTCACAATTAGAGCTCTCATACCTAAGAGAATGGCCACGAAGGTGGGATTCTTCCACCAAAGGAAGATGGATCCACGCCATGATACCTGATATAGAAACATGGGTGACAGGAAAACATGGCGAGCTGAATTACCACTTGACTCAGCTAATATCAGGACATGGATGCTTTCGGCAATACTTGCACAAGTATAAGCATATGAATCACCCATACTGCTTGTATTGCGAAGGTAAAATAGAAAATACGGAACACGCATTCACAGAGTGCGTGAGATTCGAGATCGCACGAGCGATTTTGGAGAGAGATATGAGTCGGACAGTTACTCCGGGAGGAGTAATAGAATACATGCTAAGTTCAAAACAGGCATGGTCCGTAGAAAAAGATGTTCTATGTGACATGATGCAGCAGTTGCGACGCGACGAGCGGAGTAACATGTAAACTCCGTTCCGCCCCGCGATGGAATATCTAAAAGAAAGTTCCGCGGAAATCAACGGGAATGTGAGCCTCGCGGGAGGTGGTTTTAGTCGGTAAAAACCCGGCATGCCTCTGGATGGGTCCAGAGGTATCTTTTGAAGATTTCCACCTTCCTGCCGAATCGGGAATCACGCTCAACTCAATCTCTATTGCAAAGATTGATCTATCAATCTATCATCAACCCGATCTGGATATATGGAATCCCATTATGGGGCTGTACAAAGCAATCCAAGAGAGATATACAACGAAGCCAGAACAAATTCCTTCGCATTGTCACCAATGCCTACCGTTTTGTGACAAAGCAGGAAATTCATGATGACCTAGAGATCAAATGGATTTATGAAGTTACCCAAGAATATGCTGTCAAACACGAAAGACGCCTACATAATCACCCCAACGTAGAAGCTATTCAGCTCTTGGATATTACCCACGAATTGAGAAGGTTAAAACGGACAAGACCTCATGAATTAACATATTAAAATCTAACATACTAAAATCGACTTGGGAGCTAAACGCCGGTCTAGTAAATCCTTACGCGTTTTACTTAATTAAACTAAATTAAGTACAGTTCAAACATAGTATTAAATTAAATTGTTAAGATTCATATCCAATAAAGGATGTTATTAAAAAAAAGAAGGTTGAGAAATAATTACCTGTTGAAACTACCTAAATAATTGACCAGAACTTGTTTCAGTTAGTCTTTTTGTCAAATGACGCCTGGTTTCAATTTTTCAGGTTTGAAAAGTAAGAAGATGGAAATTCTAGTAAGTTGTAGAATCTAAATTTAAATAATTGAATATATGTTCAAAGATTTAGCAATAAAACATACCGTTATGGAAGTATGATGTTCGTAGTCAGTGTTATATATTTGTTTTTATACATAACACTTACCGTCTTCCGGCTGTTAGCCCGTAGATAGGTGGCGTCCGGCTGGTTAGTCCGTGGGTTGCTTCCGGTTGTTGATCCTCTAGACTCATCCAAAATAAAGGGCCGACTATTTGGTTTTGTCGGTTTCCGGCTGTTGATCCTCCAGACTCATCCCAAATAAAGGGCCGACTATTTGGTTTTGTCGGGTTCCGGCTATTAGTGCCAAATGGTTTATCTTTTTATTTGCTGTGCACTTACCAAATGTTGCGAGCCAAGTTTATGATCTTTCTGCTTGTTCCCAGTGTTCAGTAATTCTTGCGAGTTTGTTTGGTTTAGTTTTTATTTAGTTTCTACTTTCCTTTTTAATTTTATCATGTGGTTTATTAATAACTACAAGTTTGGAATGTGCAAACAGATTCCTTAGTTTGAGTCCAATTGGTCTATTAATGAGTACTGTACTTGATGCCAGCAGTTCACTTAAATCGAATGTGCCGCTCTTTGGCTGTCTGATACTAATTGATTTTATTGTAACGGAGCCTCTCTTTTATATATTCAAAACTTAATCAAAACCCACATACCTTCCCACGATCATAGCTGTCCTCCAGACAGCCACCCTGCGCTAGTCTCAGTCGAATGCCAAGCCAACGATGCTCGGCCGGAAGCCGACCCCCCAACAGAAACCGCTGCCACGCACGCGTTGTGGGGCACAACATCACATGGCCGTTCCTCGTGGGTTGCGAACTTACAACTTCGACCCAGAGGAACTGGTTCCCGTCAAAAGAATTCAAGAACAAGCAGTGGTCATGGCAAATATAGGATCCGTGCCAGATCTAACGTCAGTGCATTTTACGAAGACCCCATCAACTGTCCCAGCAACAGTTACCAACAATGTCCGCAGTGACCGCGACAAACCACAGAGTCCGGTTAATAGCCCGTATCATCAGTTACATCCATTGAAACAGCAACAACTACAGAGGCATCAGCAGCAATATTCACCAGGAACTGACCTAGTGGCAGGCCAAACGCATTTGGCATTTATCAACCTATCGGTGATGTCAATCGACCCAGCCAATTCTAATTCGCTGCACTACGCGGATAGAAATCTTTCATCAAGCGATGATCTCTCAGCAACTATCCGTGGTACAGGAAACCTAACAGAGACACCGGATGGCCAAACTCCGGCCAATGACCGGAATCTTCAAAGACGACCGCTACCACATGTAGCTTCCCCAATAGGGATAGGAGAGAGCAATGCCCCACTTGGCGGGCGGCGCCCCCTATCATTCAAGAATCAACCAGCACGCCTTTCAGTAATCCAGAAGAGGTGGTACACCACTAAGCCCAGTAGGCACTGGGTCAGCAACTGTTATTCTTACAGGATCCGTGGACGGTGCCATGGAAGAAGCGGCACCAAACTCAACGTTGTGGCCTCACATGCCAAAGGCCGCATCCCATCGGTAAGTCTCGATGTAGTACTTTCGACCACCAGTCATAACGTGGTCATTGATCGTGGGTTGCGAACTTACAACTCCAACCCAGATCAAGTGGTCAGTTTTGCGACCCAGGGTACTGGACACCAGCAACAGACCGCTTGTCGGCACCAATTCTTCATCCTTTACCAATTCTGGGCGGACGGCTATCTCCAGACCTCCGCATCACCAGAAGACCAAGGTCCTGGGCCTCCGTCCACTGGAACAAACGGATTCGCCAATGGTTGGCGAATGCAGCTGCAAGCAATCACACCAAATCAGTGGAAACGGAAGCGCACCCCTTCCCTAGTGAGTGGAAATCAGCAGGCCGCCGACTGAAGGCCCGCCTGCCTAGAGACGGAACCCCATCCTATTCCAGAGAGTGAGCACCAACAGGCCGCCGACCGAAGTGCCGCCTGCTCAGAGATCAACTCGGCCCATGTCCTGATGCATGCACCAGGGTCGGGGCCCCCACGGAGACAATCGCCATGCATGTTCTGTGGGGCGCACCACTACATCTTCGTTTGCGATGGTTTTCGTTCCCTTCCACTTCATCGGAAGTCTGTTGCACGCAGGAAGAAACTGTGCCTCAACTGCTTGGGTCGCCACCTCACACGCGACTGCCTCCCCAACAAGTTGTGCCGACGATGCAAGGGGAGACATCATACTTTACTGCATGTGCGAACAGAAGCAGCACCCACAACAGCATCCAACCTAAAAGTGATTAGTCCTGTCACCAGCCACCACATGGCCGGTCCTCGTGGGTTGCGACGTTACAACTCCGACCTAGATGAACCGGTCGAACATAGTACTGCTGATTACAGATCCCATCAGAGGAGAAAGAGAAGACATCGTCGGCCCCGAACGTGGTACATGCAGCCAGCTACCGCCGATCCCCCTCCTGGATCATTCATCCGACATGCCCCTCGCCCGCTGAACCGCCGCATGGACAACGGGCAATTGAAGAGCCCGAAACATCGCCGCCCAAAGGCTTCAAGGCAACATACAGCCATCACCATAGACCAAGGAGCGCGAAATGCCCCGCTTGGCGGGCGGCGCTCCCCAGTATCCAGGGACCGACCGGGTCTCAGCCGCCGTATCCGAATGAACGGTGCGGCCTCAACCGCAAACGACCGGGCGGAATGTTGCGGATTCGCCCTGGACACAACCAGCCAATTCGCAACCGAATGCTACCCGTGGCACCAACCTAACAAATGTCAACAATCAGCTGATATTAAAATTAATTCGTCTGCTGTCATTGGTGACATTTCTGCTTCTACGTTAACCTTTTGAGCGAAACAGTTCGCAACAATAAGAATGAAATAGTTAAGATCAAACCAACCCGTATTATTATTCCATTGGATGAGGATTAGTTGCTTGGAATTGCTGCTACACATTTAGGTATTCTTTTCCTTTCACTCATTAACTTTAACAGAAGACATCAAATGAGATAAATCTTCCCCGACGACATTCCTCGGTCGGCAGAGCTCATATATATATATATATATATATATATATATATATATATATATATATATATATATATATATATATAAATATATATATATATATATATATTGTAGCGAGCTTAGGGTTCGGTGGATTAATTATTTTAAAATAAATAAGAGCCGTTAAATCGATTTTGAATTAATATAACACTTTATTAGTCCGTAATACCCCGTTACTTATACCGTACACTTAACGATTTCTGTACTTATCGTTTCCGTACTTATCGCGTCCTTTACTGCTTATTTCTCACTCGAGACGTATCGCTTGCTTCACCGTCTTACTTATCAGCAATCGGTTGTTTCATTTCCTACTTCATACTCCTCTCCATGGTCTGTGTGCGACGTATTTATACCGTTCCCTCATTCTGATTTGGCGTTTCAGTCACTTTTGAAACGTTGTTGCGTACGCAGCTATAATACAGTGGTGAGAAAAAAAAAAAAAAAAAAAACAAAGATTATATATTATAATATAAAAAAATACGGGGAAACCAAACTGTGTGCACATCAGTGGTTTCTCATTTTAAGTGGTTTTTAAAGGAAACACCACCATCAGTCATCACCAGGAAGCTCAAAAAATAAAAAAAAATAAAAAAAAATAAAATAAAATAAAAAAGACAGGATTGAGCTCTTTCATACACAGGAAGTATCTTATTTTACTTATTATTTATTTATTATAATTCAAATTTAAAGTATTTTACTTTAAATTGTATTCAATTTATCTTTTCTCTTTGTTTAAACTTCATCCTATTCGCAATTTCAATCTCATTGAATTTTCTCCCCTTTCCTTTAAATTTCCAAGATCGCATCTAGTGTTTAAAAAACCATAAAATTGATTTTAAATTTTCACACTTTCTCAAACATTTCTATTTTCATTTACATACCACATTTCTATATTCCAGGATTTCTATATTCCAGGTTTGCGCTAAAATTTTGGTTTTCATTTAGGTCTCATTGGATCTTTTACTTTCCCGGTTCTTGTTCCTATCTTCTTTTACTTGTTTCCTGCACTCCTACTTGTTTTTATTCACCTGCTTCTTGCCTGCTTGGCTCTCGGTCTTTGTAATTGCCCGTGTCCATCTTTTTCCTTTCAATTATCCGTTCCAAAAATGGACCTCTCTTCTCCTCAGAGCTTGGGGCATCAACCCAATCAGGATTTGATGACTCTTCTTGAGAGATTGAGAAGCGAACTCGCGACCGCGGTAGCCAGGATCGCTGCTCTCGAAAGGGAGAACGCAGCATTGAAAGCTACTTCACCCCCGACCCCCTCCAACAAAAACCTGGAAACCCATCATTCACAGGTCGAACCTGAAATGATAAGCCTCGACAGTGACTTTGATGTCTCTGCCGACGAGAATGGTCTCCATGTCCCTACTCTTAATACTTGCCGCTCCACGCCCACCTCTCTCCACGCGGAAAAGCGGAAAACGTCTCGACCCAAGCTGAACTGCGAGGGAGCTCCCTCCAGTAAACGTGTTGCCACCGGCTGTACGCCAATAATAGCCCCAGCTTCGGCTAATGAAATCGTGGCAAACCTCTCGGTACACCCCACTGCACAAAAAGTCGTTCCGCTGGAAAAATCGTGCACATCGAAGGTACCATCCTCCACAACCCCGAAACCAAAGACCACTCCAACTCAAAAGGCCAACCAAACATCGGTCGGGGCAGACGTACCTGCTTTAAAAAAGAAGCAGCAACCTGGGGTCTTTGCACGAGACCTCAACTTAAAGGAGTTCGTCGGTGATATGAACCGACAAGGAATATACAACTTTAAGGCAAAGACCTTGAGTCCAAGTCTCAATAAAATCGTAACCTACGATCGACAAACGTTCTCCAAGGTTAACGATACCCTGAAGGCCAAGGAGGTGAACTATTACACACTCACCCCGGCCGACGAAAAGTCGAGGATCATCCTCTTAAAACGAGTCGCTGCCTGCTGGGAAAAGGACGACATCGTAACTGCCCTTGAAGCAACATTCCCCCACGTCAAATTCACTGACGTTAAAAAATTCTCTCCCCCACAACGGTTTGTGAACATCAGACCGCAAAAATACAGCAAAGTAAACATATGGCAGCTTCACCTTGCCCCAGGAACCGACATAGACTCCATAATACGGACAAAGTCGCTTCCAACTATCCATCAACAAGTTCTGTTCGAAGTATTTCATAACAATGAAATACCTCAATGCCGACGTTGCCAACGTTTCGGGCATGTCTCCCGGAACTGCAACATGGCTCGCCGTTGCGTCCGTTGTGGAAAATCCCACGACATTGGCAAGTGCGAACTCCCTTCAGCAAAATACGATCCCACAACAAATGTGCAGGATGAAATTACGTTGCCAATTTGCTGCAACTGCGGTAATAAAGGACATCCGGCCAGCTACAGGAACTGTCCCAAATATAAAGAGATAGTCCACAGAACCAAGGAGACTCGAGCTAAACAAGTAGCCAAGTCAAACTTCGGAAAACAGCCCACACAAAATTTCATCCAAAATGGATTTACATTCGCTGATAAGGTTAAAGGGAACCAAACAAAGAATATGAAAACCCCACCACCTCCCCCCCAAAAACATATTCAAGTTCCTAAGCGATCCGCTATACAGGCCACCACAATGCCACGAATCCAAGCGGCGGCACAAAAGCCTCCAAAGGGGCAACCCTCAATGCTGGAGAAACTACTTAGTCTGTGGGGCTTTTCAGGGCCCGAAGAGCCATACATCGCTCGATCCCCACCTTTCCAGGCGAACGACTTACCTCTCGGTCGAACTTCAGCAAGGTTGCGTAACCTTGCTACGGCATTTACCCTCAGCCAAATCGCCGGAATTAATACGGTTACCCAATCGGATAACCGTTCTGAATTTATGTTAGGCAGCTTACCTATTCTGTAGGGGATTTCCTTCCAAACCCCTTTTTCTCCAGCATCACCACTGAAAACATTAAATCCACGGCAAAGCTTATCACCTTGCCGTGGCATCGAAAACTCACCCTCGGCCAGACCATATTCCCTAAAAAACATTGAGCCCACGGCAAAGCTTATCACCTTGCCGTGGCATCCAAAATTTACCCCCGAGGCGTACATCATTTCCTGAAAAGAACATAAGTCCATGGCAAAATCATCACATTGCCATGGCATCTGAAATCTTATCTTTAGGCATACATTCTGCCAGGGCATCTCGTTTCCATAGCCTTAAGCTATGGAAACAACAATCAACAAGAGTTCCTTGTGACTCGTTGTATTTGTTTACCCCCGGCATAACATGCATACGGCTATTGCCCCTATTGATTACTACCGCCGACAAGGTTTCTGTTGACGCAAATCAAACATGTCCCTGTTTACCAGCAATCGCTGGCACCACAATTAGCGTTCCCCATGTTCAGAGATAGCATTCAAACAACGATCACCAGCAGCCAGAAAATGTTTACTTACAACATCTGGCAACGGCTGCACCCTATGTTCGTTGCAATGTAATCATCGACATCCGAAATGATGATTTATGGCCTTCCATTAGGATGACCAAATTATCGGTTTGGGTCTTTCACACCCCAGATGCTATTATTTACATTCCTAGAAAATGCACTAGCGATGTTGCCCGCCATCCACGGTCGCTGAACGATCGTATGCATGGCATACGCACACATGCGTAATGTATGCCTATTTCGTGCGGTCCAATCACGATTAACTACTTCAAGTTAATCGTGTAACTCCGCCTCCTTTCCAGTTTCTTTCAGGGTTCCTTTCCTTTTGATGACTTCCAATGGAGTCAGTCAGATCTTACCCGTTGAACCATACCCACGTATCGGATACGTTGCGTGTCGGAGTTCCCTTCAGTTTGAAGAGCGAGATTTCATCCCCAGTTGGGTATACGAGCGTTCGAGGAATTCAAGTAATTTCCAGTTTCATTGGACAGTGTCGCAGAGTGGTTGCGTTTTTCTTTTATCCAAGTTAATTCCAAGTGTTAATACACCAGGATCGCGGAGCGGTTGCGTTTTGTTCCTTCTAAGTGTATGCCAGAGATACAAATCGACACTAATCTCGTCCAGTTTGTTTGAACTAAAAAGGCTTCGCGCCAGCAATGTGAATTGTAAGATAACTAAAATTAAAGGAAAGTTAACCTGTGTAATACAAACTTATCCAATAGTTATATATATAGCGAGGAATAAAAAGTATCTTTTAAGTGACAATTAAGCAGTGACAATCACCAGTGCTGACAGAAAAAAAGCAAAGTAAAGACAAATGTGTAAATAAAATTTAAGGATCACATCTGTGTCATTGATTAATACATTGGAATTAAGTAGAGCTACGTTGTGGTATTTCCTTTTTTATCGACTGGATTATTCTAATTAAGTTACAATAAAAACAACAACAACAACAATAAACAACAAGAACCGATGTGTTTTATTGAACTATTTATCTTGTGTGTTGGTGATTTGTCTTCCCCTCAGTGGTATATTAGTGAAACCCGCGTCCGTGTCGACGCACTAACTAATTACAACCTACATTGGTGACCTCGCGAAAGAACTCGCAAACTCCCGAAAAGGAGTCGGAATACATTCGTATTGTTGATCATATCATCGATCAAATATCTCGAAGTTTTGTGACAAAACTATATTCGAAATACGGTAATATATATTCAGTGCCAAATTTAAACAATTAAAGGGTACGCCCCAACGCCAGCCCAACAACAGCACCTGGCATAACACCTCCCACGAGCAACAACATCATTAGACGACAACGAACGGGAAAGCAGCGCACCAAGATCGATCAACAACACCTCTAATCAACACCCCAGGTACAAACACTAGTTTTTTTTTATTTTTGGTAACTTCTAGTGAAGTGCGTTTGTTTAGCCATCTAGTGTAAGCATAGAACAGCAACGTAGAGGAAATAAAATGAAAACAATTTAAAATCTCACATATAAATTATATAAAACAGTTTTCAATCAAAATTAGAAATTACTTTCATATAAAACGCATTTGAATTCGACATACATTTACATAGTACATTTAAGATTAAAATTTCAGCGTCATTGTAGTGAACATTAATAAAATATACTTGATATTGCGAGCGTATTGTATTTTCTAAATTTCTATTTCACATGAGATTCGAAGGATAATTTAGAACGAGATATTAGTACAAAAATAAGCACAAAACTGTTACGCAACGATCTCAGGTTTAAGATTGTTTAAGAAGACATTCGTTTGAATTGTGATTGTTTCTTGTCTGTTTGACTAAATTTTTTTTTCTCTTCTTTTGTAAATTAAAATACTCTGTTTCAAGACCCCGAACAAAATATGAAGAAGTTTAATTTATGTTATTTACAAATGGATTACACAATTTTTTTATTATAGTATTAATACACCGAACTTAATTTAATTTAGCTCTACAATTTATATATACTATATCTAGAGAAAATAAATCTGCTGCATTGATCTTATGTTAATGTATTAGTTTGGGAGGATTTGTTTGTAAACGAAAATCTGTAACAATAGCAACGCAAATAGATAAATCAAATTTATTGAAGCCACCATTGGCAATATGAAATAAAACCTTTGTAAACCCCTTCAGGGTACTGAAACATACAATTCCGTTTCGGCAGTAGATACAACACTACTTCATCGCTTCGCAACATTTTCAGACGCACACACTCCGGCACACGTTAAATCCTTGTTTTCCTTCCCTTTTGGAATTTCAATCGCGATTTTTAGTTATTCAAATTGACAACTTTTAATTTTAAAGTTCGGGTAGGCAATACTACAACCCTGCCGTCCGTGTTAACGACTACACTCGACTCCGCACGACTCTTCTTCGAACAGCATCGGACTCCTTTCACTGCGCGCGTCCTCTTGTGATCTATTTCCGGAAATCTAGACTCAACTCCACGTTAATAAGTCAAACTAAAGCTTAATTATTTTAAGATTAAGCTGTTTAACGATCCAGTCCCTTCCATTTTATCTACGACCAATCGTCCACTCTCGACTCCACTTGACTCCACTTCCGACCTTCGCTCGGCTTATTTGGTTAGGGAAAACCATCGTTTTAGGACCTCCGTGGTGAATATTTTGATTCCCTCCTACTCCGTTGATTTCAGTCCTGTTTCGTACAAAACACTATGGTTGTCACACGAAATAGCGCTGCCCAAAAGGCCCAAGAACAACCCGAGCCCCTAGAATTTCACGACGCCTCCAGCGTCGATTTCCCCACCGAGCAAGTCGATGCTGACCTAGACTTGCCCGGACAAGCTACTCCTCTGGCACCGCCCGTTGCCCCCAGCGTCGTGAACCGACCCCAACCTACTTCCCCAAACGCTCTCCCAACCTCTTCCAACGCCCCTGGTATCTGCCCTTTGGCAAATTCCGGCATTTTGGTGCCCACAACTGGTGCCAGCACCTCACAACAACCCCAAAGACTTTCAGAGTCCCAAGAATTCCACGATGCTTCCAGCCTCGGGAACGGGACTCGTCATTTAAATATAGGACTTCCCCCCTTCGATGAGGAGGACCCAGACCTGTGGTTTGCAGTGGCAGACCGCATCTTCCAGGCCTCGGCCTTGCATGACGAACAACTTCGTGCAGTCGAGCTGTTGAAAGTGCTTGACCGCACTCAGCGACCGCATGTTGCCCACATAATAAGGTCGGCCGGCCGCAACCCGTATAGCAACATGCGTGAAGCTCTGCTCGACGCATTGGACGAGCCAGGAAGTGCGCGGCAACAACGTTTAGCCGCTGTATCCAACCTTTCTGGGATGAGACCATCTCTTTTCCTGACCCATTTACGCTCTATAGCGGGGACCAGGATTGGGGACGACCTAATAAAGCCTCATTTTTTGAGGTGTCTTCCCCAGCATGCCCGTTCGGCACTTATAGCCCAACCCAATCAGAGTTTGGGCTATTTATCCAAAATTGCGGACGCAATAATGGAAAGCTCAGATCAGTATTCTGAGCCTCCAGCGTACCAGGTAGCGGCGGTTTCTCAACACGCCGCCCAGCCTGCACGGCACCCTCGTCTGCCTTTCTCAGCCCATCAATTGGTCTCAACTCCCCATCCTCCTCAAACCCAATTACCTTTTAGAGGGCCCGCCTCAACCAATTTCCCTCAGGGGAATCCAGTGGCAGGCCCCAACCCTAACCAAAGAAATTCGCCCACACAACTAACTCCTGCTGACCTCCGGGCGCTCCAAACCTCACTTCTCCGCGAGATAACGCAATTGCGCGCGGAGGTGAGGAACAATCCTCGAAGCGCCCAGAACCGAGCCATGCCGAGCCGTCCTCTCAATCGGCGGAATTCCTACCAAACTGCCCCTCAGAGGACCTATATGCCTCAAAACGCCCCACAGAGGGCCAATTCCTCTCAAAATGGCCCTCACCGGGCCAACTCCCAGCGAGCTCCGGCTCGACCTCCCCGTAACGGCAATGCCAATAGGCAGAATATACCAGATAATGCCGTTACTCTACCTTGGTGCGCCAATCACCAACGATATGGTGATCGCGCATTTAACTGCAAAGCGCCTTGTGGTTGGACACAACCTTCCACCAACCAAAGGCGCTCTTTAAACTAATTTTGCCGACCGACACCCTCGCGCAATCGGCCGGCACCCCTACGATAAGTCGCTTAACCATTCGGGATTCGAAACTGAATATCGCTTTTACTGTCGATACCGGCGCCGATATTTCAGTCCTCCCGCGATCGTTTGCTCCGCGTAACCGCGTGCCAGCCGCACTTAAATTGTCAGCTGCAAATAATACGCCGATACTTACGTACGGACGTAAAAAGCTGACACTTCAATTGGGTCTTTGTCGTCCGATCACTTGGCGTTTCGTCATTGCGGACGTGAATGAACCCCTGATAGGTTCCGACCTATTAGGTGCACATAATCTGTTGGTCGATTCGACCCATAACAGACTTGTGGCTCCAACCGCACCCCCCTTGCCCATGACGGCATCACCAGCGGCAACTTCAGGAGCCACAAAGTGCATAGACCCATTCCAGGTTATGGTACAGGAATTTGTGAGCACAACAATTCCTCTACCTAACCAACGCCGACATAAAGCCACGGTGTTTCATCATATAGAAACACGTGGTCCCCCTGTGAGCCAGCGTCCACGTCGACTGGCTCCGGAAAAATTACGTGCGGCGCGCGCGGAGTTCGAGCATATGATCGAACTAGGTATCTGCCAACCGTCGGACAGTCCCTGGGCAAGCCCACTCCACTTAGTGAAGAAACGTTCTGGTGAGTGGCGCCCATGTGGCGATTATAGGCTGTTGAACGCAGCAACTGTCCCGGACAGATACCCAATTGCACACCTCTACGATTTTTCGTACAAGTTGCGAGGGTGCAATGTCTTCACAACCCTGGATCTCACCAGGGCATACCACCAAATTCCGGTGGCACCTGAAGACATCCCCAAGACCGCAGTCATTACACCTTTCGGACTCTTCGAGTTCAAAGTGATGACTTTCGGTCTCAGGAATGCCGCACAGACATTCCAGCGGTATATCGACACGGCTTTACGAGGTCTTAATTGCTGCCATGCATACCTTGATGACATTCTCATCGCCTCCAAAGACCTCGCCGAACATAAACGCCACTTACGTCAGGTCCTAGAGCGCCTCCGCGAATTCGGTCTTGTCATCAACCCAGATAAGTGTCAATACGCCAAAGAGCAAATCACCTATCTGGGTTATGTCGTTGACAACCAGGGCATTCGCCCACTTCCAGACCGTGTGGAGGCCCTCATGAAGTACCCCCGGCCTACTAACGTGAGTGAGCTGCGTCGATTTTTGGGCATGCTTAACTTTTACCGCCCAACCCTGAAGAATGCCGCTCAGATTCAAGCTCCCTTAAATGAATTTTTGAAAGGAGCTAAGCGCAATGATAAGCGCCCCATTAATTGGACAGAAGTCTCAGATCGAGCATTCCAACTGTCCAAGGAACAATTGGCAAAAGCCACCTTACTCCGATACCCTCTCGAGGGAGCGGCACTTTCTATCCAATGCGACGCATCGGATACCGCAATCGGAGCCGTCCTTGAACAGGACATTGAAGGCCGACCGGAACCACTTGGCTTCTTTTCAAGGAAGCTGAGTCCCACTGAGCGACGTTACAGCGCCTACGACCGTGAATTGCTCGCGATCTACAGCGCTGTTAAGTACTTCCGTCATATGATAGAAGGTCGCTCACTCTCCATCTTAACAGACCATAAGCCATTGGTCTATGCGTTCCGGAAGAAGTCGGGAAATGCCTCCCCCCGACAAGAGCGTCAATTAGACCTCATTGGGCAATATTCCACGGAGATAAGGCATATCTCCGGTAAACAGAATGTCACGGCGGACGCCCTTTCTCGAATCGATACGATTCATTTGCGTACCGCCTTGAATAACGCTGATCTTGCCCTAGCTCAAGAGGAGGATGAACAGCTCAAGTCCCTCCTAACTGCCGATACGGCACTAGAGCTTAAGAAAATTACCCTTCGCGACCCTTTGGGCGAAATCTGGTGTGATGTCTCCACTGGAACCGCTAGACCTTACATTCCCGAGAAACTTCGTAAGGGCGTGTTCCAGGTTTACCACAACCCAGCCCACCCCAGCGGCCGAGCAACAGCCGCTGCTGTCCGTCGCAAATTTATTTGGCCCCGGATGAACAAAGACCTCACCGGTTGGGCCCGTGCTTGTCTCCAGTGCCAGCGCTGCAAGGTAGCGCGACATAATGTACTGGAGCCAGCGCAATTCAAGCTTCCCACGGCACGCTTCGCCCATGTCCACATAGACATAGTGGGACCGCTTACTCCATCAAGAGGATTTTCTTATATCCTCACTATGATGGATCGCTGCACGCGATGGCCAGAGGCGACACCTCTCCGGGCAGTTACTGCCGAATCAGGCGCCAAGGCCTTTTATTCAACTTGGGTCACACGCTTCGGTGTACCAACCACTATAACTTCGGACCGAGGTCCACAATTTGAGGCGACAATCTTTAGGCAGCTAACAGATCTTCTCGGCTGCCAAAGAAGTCGTACCACCGCCTACCATCCGCAATCAAATGGGATGATAGAGCGCTGGCATAGATCCCTTAAAGCCTCACTCATGTGTCATAATGACACACAATGGTTTGACGCCCTTCCAACCGTCCTCCTCGGCCTGAGGACAAGTATTAAGGAGGACCTAGGTGCTTCGGCAGCAGAGCTTACCTATGGTACCAACCTCCTTCTTCCAGGAGAACTTTTCCTGAATGGCGAAACACCGTGTGACCAACTTCGTGAATTGGGACATCTCCGTGACCTGCTACGTAAGGTTAGGGCAACCCCTGTAACCAGGCACGGCTCCAAAAAACTTTTCGTCCACCCTGAACTGCACAGCTGCACGCACGTCTTTGTCAGGGTGGATAAGGTCAAAAAACCCCTCGACCCACCTTATGATGGCCCATTCAAAGTCTTCCGCCGCATCAGTGACCGCGTCTTCGAGATCGACATTAGAGGCAAGCGATCCACGGTCAGCGTCGAAAGGCTTAAGCCCTGTTTTCTGGAAGCTTCCGCTCCAGAATCACCTCCGTCTTCAAATACCACTCCTACTCCACCGGCACAACCTCCCCGCACTCGCGCTCATACGCGCGCCCATAACCAACTAACCACCCCCTAACCTGCCTTACCTGTTTCGTGACTACGTCACTGGGGAGGGAGTGATGTGGGGCTTTTCAGGGCCCGAAGAGCCATACATCGCTCGATCCCCACCTTTCCAGGCGAACGACTTACCTCTCGGTCGAACTTCAGCAAGGTTGCGTAACCTTGCTACGGCATTTACCCTCAGCCAAATCGCCGGAATTAATACGGTTACCCAATCGGATAACCGTTCTGAATTTATGTTAGGCAGCTTACCTATTCTGTAGGGGATTTCCTTCCAAACCCCTTTTTCTCCAGCATCACCACTGAAAACATTAAATCCACGGCAAAGCTTATCACCTTGCCGTGGCATCGAAAACTCACCCTCGGCCAGACCATATTCCCTAAAAAACATTGAGCCCACGGCAAAGCTTATCACCTTGCCGTGGCATCCAAAATTTACCCCCGAGGCGTACATCATTTCCTGAAAAGAACATAAGTCCATGGCAAAATCATCACATTGCCATGGCATCTGAAATCTTATCTTTAGGCATACATTCTGCCAGGGCATCTCGTTTCCATAGCCTTAAGCTATGGAAACAACAATCAACAAGAGTTCCTTGTGACTCGTTGTATTTGTTTACCCCCGGCATAACATGCATACGGCTATTGCCCCTATTGATTACTACCGCCGACAAGGTTTCTGTTGACGCAAATCAAACATGTCCCTGTTTACCAGCAATCGCTGGCACCACAATTAGCGTTCCCCATGTTCAGAGATAGCATTCAAACAACGATCACCAGCAGCCAGAAAATGTTTACTTACAACATCTGGCAACGGCTGCACCCTATGTTCGTTGCAATGTAATCATCGACATCCGAAATGATGATTTATGGCCTTCCATTAGGATGACCAAATTATCGGTTTGGGTCTTTCACACCCCAGATGCTATTATTTACATTCCTAGAAAATGCACTAGCGATGTTGCCCGCCATCCACGGTCGCTGAACGATCGTATGCATGGCATACGCACACATGCGTAATGTATGCCTATTTCGTGCGGTCCAATCACGATTAACTACTTCAAGTTAATCGTGTAACTCCGCCTCCTTTCCAGTTTCTTTCAGGGTTCCTTTCCTTTTGATGACTTCCAATGGAGTCAGTCAGATCTTACCCGTTGAACCATACCCACGTATCGGATACGTTGCGTGTCGGAGTTCCCTTCAGTTTGAAGAGCGAGATTTCATCCCCAGTTGGGTATACGAGCGTTCGAGGAATTCAAGTAATTTCCAGTTTCATTGGACAGTGTCGCAGAGTGGTTGCGTTTTTCTTTTATCCAAGTTAATTCCAAGTGTTAATACACCAGGATCGCGGAGCGGTTGCGTTTTGTTCCTTCTAAGTGTATGCCAGAGATACAAATCGACACTAATCTCGTCCAGTTTGTTTGAACTAAAAAGGCTTCGCGCCAGCAATGTGAATTGTAAGATAACTAAAATTAAAGGAAAGTTAACCTGTGTAATACAAACTTATCCAATAGTTATATATATAGCGAGGAATAAAAAGTATCTTTTAAGTGACAATTAAGCAGTGACAATCACCAGTGCTGACAGAAAAAAAGCAAAGTAAAGACAAATGTGTAAATAAAATTTAAGGATCACATCTGTGTCATTGATTAATACATTGGAATTAAGTAGAGCTACGTTGTGGTATTTCCTTTTTTATCGACTGGATTATTCTAATTAAGTTACAATAAAAACAACAACAACAACAATAAACAACAAGAACCGATGTGTTTTATTGAACTATTTATCTTGTGTGTTGGTGATTTGTCTTCCCCTCAGTGGTATATTAGTGAAACCCGCGTCCGTGTCGACGCACTAACTAATTACAACCTACAAGTCTCTCTCGCGTGATTGAGGATATTCGACCCCGATATGAAAAACTAACAACTGAGGCTGAAAGGGATGCACTCCTTTTCACCGCATATGTAAGACATACGCTTCAAAATGGATCCCAAAATTAAAGTTATCCTTATAAATGTCAACTCCCTTGTTTCGCTATCAAAGCGTGCGATAGTCTCTGACTTCATAAAGGATAACCGGGCGGACGTGGTTCTTGTAACCGAAACTAGGTTGCATCCATGTCACCGTCCCCCTTTCCCAAACTTTTCAATGATTCGAAGAGATCGAACCCCCACTGGCGGCCCCACCATCAACGGAGGTGGCACCTGTATTCTAGTTAATAGCGAACTTCGCCATGAAGCTATTGACCTCCCACATTTCGAGTCCATAGAGGTCTCCGGGGTTGAACTGCATCTAGCTAATAATGGTAGAGTGAACATATACTCCGTATACCACTCGCATAAAACCAATAATGGCCCCATTAATCCCGAAGATATCGGCCAATTAATAACGTCCTTGGGGCATAGACCCTTCATCATAGGCGGCGATTTCAACTCCAGGCATCCCCACTGGAACAACTCCGTCTCTTGCCCAAACGGCACAAAGTTGTTCCAATGGTACAGCGAAAACTGTCATGCCCTCAACTTCGAAATAGTCGCACCTACGGATGGTACCCGAGGTAACTCCATCCTGGACATATTTATTGTGTCCAAAGACTTACTTCCCCAAATCACTCCTCCCCAAGTATCGCCGGGTGTATCTGACCACAACGCTGTGACCATGTTCATTCGCGGCTATCGAGCATCCCGGGCTCATGTCAGATACATACCCGATTATGGACGCACAAATTGGGACAACTTCAATATTACATTGAACGGAAAACTCCACCAACTCTCTCTCCCCACTGACAGGAACCTAACGACGGTTGAGATAAATAACGCTGCAACTCGACTTCACGAGATTCTAGTTGAAACTTCTGAGACTCATGTCCCGAAGTACAAACTTGAAAAGACTTATCAGATTCCCCTTGACGACCTCACTCTTCGTCTCATCCGGGAGCGTAAAAAGCTCTGCAGAATGAGATATCGTCACCGCTTTACGCAAAGGGAGCCATTATTGCGAGCCATTATTCACAATATTGGCACACTGATAAAACAGAGAATCCAAAACAATCGTACCCGACAATTGGAAGACAAACTGAAGGGTATTCAGATGGACCAGAACATTTATAAAAATGTTAAAAAGATATGTGGCACCTCTCGTATCACTGGACCAATCATGCACAACGACCTTGTTGTCAATAATGACACCAATAAAGCAAACATCATCGGGAGACCTTTGAAAACAATCACAAGCTCACTCTCGAGGATGGGGACCCGGAATCAAATGCAATAATTAGCTCAGAGGTTCACAACAAATTAGACAACTTTAACGAGCCAATAGTTGTCTTTAACTCAGCTAACAGTGCATACTTCGACGACACACGTGATAATAGTCACGGCTTCGTCACACCAAATACCCTACAGAACCTAGTTAAATCTCGAAACCCCAAGAAGTCACCCGGTATCGACAATATGTCCTACCACTCGTTGCGAAGGCTTTCTGCTTTATTCTTTATAAAGCTCTCCATTCTGCTCAACCATGCCTACAACATGGGGTATTTTCCCCAAGCTTGGAAGCATGCTGTTGTCTGCCCAATAGCAAAAGTTTGGAAACCAAATTATCACCCCTCAAGCTTTCGTCCTATTTCGCTCCTCACCTGCATCAGCAAAATATATGAACAGTTCATATACGAGAAGCTAAATAAATTTATCAGTGTCAGGAACCTAATACCTGACGTCCAATTTGGATTCAGAAGAGCGCATAGCACCACTATGGCTCTCAATATATTTCAAAACCACATTTGCGTGCGCCTCTTTAATAAGGAACCCACCATTGCGGTGAGCTTGGACATTGAAAAGGCTTTTGACACAACCTGGATCGAAGGTCTCGTTTTTAAATTACTGAATACTGGCCTCAGTAAAACGCTGTGTAATATAATCTACCAGTTCGTTTTAAACAGAACCTTCCAAGTTCGAGTGAATGGAAAGCTTTCCCGAACTTTCAACGCCGCCGCAGGCGTACCACAGGGCTCCATTCTAGGCCCCATCTTATTTAATATCTACACCTCAGATATTCCTCGCCCTGTGGATGGTAGAGTAAACCAGATTTGCTATGCGGATGACGTCCTAGTGTACACGTCATCTAAAAGCCCAAAACTCGCAACAAACCGACTCAACCGTCATCTGGACGAACTGTATCAGTATTACAGTCGGTGGAAAATTCGACTTAACCCATCTAAAGCAGTAGCTATAATTCTGAGTAGTAAACACTCCCAACCTACTTCTCGATATTCACAGAATATTCGAATAAAAATGGGAGATACTACGATTAGACCACAGGACAGGATGAAATATCTTGGGGTCATTTATACCCCAAAAATGAATTTCATCAAACATGTGACCCACATTCTCCAAAGGGGCCTCGGTCGGTCTAAGCAACTGCACAACATCTTCAAGTGGAGCAACAAAGTTGACACCAAAGTTAAGCTTCTCTGCTATAAGCAGCTAATCCGATCTGGAATATCGTACGCCTTTCCCATATGGTCCTGCATATCTTCGGCCCAAATGGAAAGACTTCGGGTTTTCGAAAGGAAACTCCTCAGAAGATGCACCAATCATTCTAGAAGGCCTGACGGTCGTCATTACCCCAACTCTCACCTATACGAAGGCGCCTCCATTACCCCTATCGACGAGTACTTGCTTCAATTAGCATATAAGTACCTCGAAAACATTCAGAACAGCGAGAACCTACTTGTACGGGACTCCTGCGTTCTTGACCCTTCTCTCTCTCTATCTCTTCGGATCAAACCCCCACAATTTCTTCTTCAGTACAAAACTGAAGAAAGCACCATTCCCAACAACATTCCCCTCTATAATAGAGGATTCCTGGACCCATCCCATAGGGTCTACTATTAACAAACCACACACACGAACGCACAGTACAAGACGGCACAAACACAAACATATACACCAACCAAAGCGCAGATTATCAGACGCCAAAGACGTGATCTGCGTTCACTACCGCACCCAAGACCTACCGGTCTTGTACGATTTCTTTCCCACCATCCCTCTATAAAAGTAGTTAGAGAACACTCGGACTAACACTGTCCACACTATCCTTGGATACCCCCCCTTTTTCTCTTTTCTTTTCAGAGATCGCGAGACCGAGCCCAACATCCTCACGGATGTGGGTGATTCTGGTTATCGCAAGATGACCAGAAGTCAGAGACAAGATGAAGGACACATATGTCCTGTCTCGCTAAATTCGGCCTTCTCGCCACAATTTTTTTTTTTTTTTTGATTTGGCGTTTCGTCTCCGTCCGTTCCATAATCTCGACTTTTCTATTCCAGTTTTCCAGTACTTCCTAAAATAATCTAATACTTTGTTTCGGACTTTCTCGAAGATTCCAGTACTGATTGTCATATGTGTCACAATATATATATATATATATATATATATACATATACTTATATAGGGCTCCTCGATAGTATAGTGGTTAGTATACCCGTCTGTCACTCGGGAGACCGGGATTCGATACCCCGTCGGGGAGCCTCCGACGCAAGACTAATGACCTTGCCCGGAAAAAACAAATCATTATGGAAAATTTATCAAGCCTCAGGACTTGCTAAATAAGGCCAAGATCGACTCCCGGTTGTAGTGCCGATGATATATATATATGATATATATATATATATATATATATATATATATATATATATATATATATATATATATATATATATATATATATATATATATATATTACATGGAAGGTATTTGTAATTTGCGTACAGCAAAGTGCAATATTCATGATTCCTTCCTCCTTCTAATAAGAGAATTATTCTTAGAAGAGCAATAATTCTCGAAAAAAATAAGATCGACTACAAATAGGTGGGCTTTGAAGCTGGGTGGCTACAGGGGGAGTTCCGTTTTAGAATGTTTTGGCCATGTATTTGAGAATAGTATCATTACTGGCAAGTTTGACTGTAAAATTTTCATTTTTAGTAATAGTGTATGATTCGATTCCCCGTCGGGGAGCCTCTGGCGCAAGACTAATGACCTTGCCCGGAAAAAACAAATCATTATGGAAAATTTAACCAAGCCTCAGGACTTGCTAAATAAGGCCAAGACCGGTTCCCGGTTGTAGTGCTAATGATGATGAATAGTGTATGAAATTATTTATTTTTCTAATTAGATTAATTCTAATAGGAATAGTTTTGCTTATTTTCAATTTTATTAGTAAATATTTTATATAACAGTTTTCTAATTAATTTAATTGTAATAGAAATAGTTTTACTTATTATTAATTTTAATGGTATATGACATTATTTATCTAATAGTTTTCTAATTTGTTTCTTTTTACATTTAGGTTCTAGTTTTTATAATTTTGTATGCCTTCGTTTTCCATAAATTTATATTATTTTTTCCCTTCCCCTTTTTTCTTTGTAGAATAGGATATGAAATCTAAGTAGCAATGTTAGTTTTATATAGGATAAGGATTTTATATTTAACTTTTTATACATATGTTTTTTGTATAGATGCCTGGAGGTGTCGATTTGGTAATTTGCCAACAGCAAAGTGCAATATTCATGTTACGTGTAACATCAGTCTTATTTATTTATTTATTTATTTATTTATTATCAATTAGTAATGTAAAATTACATACGAGGGTTGCCTCTTATATTTTGGGATTTGGCAACCCTAGTGTTGCAATCCGGCAATTTACAGCTCTGTCGTAAAGTTGGACATTTTTGAGGTTATACGCACTCAGAACGTTTTGACATACTAGCGCTATTTGTGTTATTTACAGTAACTTAAAAGATTCATCTCGGCCCAAAAATGGAATTAAATCGTCAACATTTTCGTGCGATTATTGTTTACAACTTTCGGCGTGGATTAACTCAGCAACAGTGCATGGATGAACTTAATTCAATTTTTGGCGATGAAGCTCCATCAAGGACCAGTGTTTATCGATGGTATGGTGAATTCAATCGTGGTCGTAGTTCACTCCAAGATGAATTTCGTGAAGGTCGTCCAAATTCAGTTGTTGTTCCGAAAACCATTGATGCTGTGCACGAACTGATATTGGAAGATCGTCATGTGACCTATCGTGAGATTGAGACAACCTTAGGCGTTAGTGGGACCAGCATACATTCAATATTGCATAAACATTTGACTGTCAAAAAAATTTGTTCGCGTTGGATCCCACACAATTTGTCAATCGCCCAAAAAAGGCTCGTGTCAATTGGTCGAAAGAAATGCTCAAAAAATACGGTCGCGGTGCTTCGAAACACGTCTATGACATCGTGACAGGTGATGAATCGTGGATTTACGCGTATGAGCCCGAAAGTAAACAGCAGTCGACTGTCTGGGTGTTTCAAGATGAGCCAAATCCAACAAAAGTTGTTCGCGCACGAAGCACTTCCAAGCAAATGGTCGCCTGTTTTTTTCGGAAAAACTGGACATGTCGCAACCGTACCACTAGAACAACGCAGAACAGTCAATTCTGAGTGGTACACAACCATTTGTTTGCCAGTTATCTTCCAAGAAATCAGGAAAACCAACCGCCGAAGACGGATCACTCTCCATCACGACAATGCGAGCTCCCACACATCGGCTGCGACAATTGCATTTTTGAGCACCCAAAACATCGATTTGATGGGTCATCCGCCGTATAGTCCTGACTTGGCACCGAATGACTTCTTTTTATTCCCGTACGTAAAAAACAAACTGAGAGGTCAACGTTTTTCGACACCTGAAGAAGCGGTTGCTGCATTCAGAATGCATGTGTTGGAGATACCTCAATCAGAGTGGCAAAAGTGCTTCGACAATTGGTTCAAACGCATGCAAAAGTGTATAGATCTTCATGGGGAATATTTTGGAAAACAATAAAGTGATTTTCGATGATCAATATTTGTTTTTGTTCTCTAATCCCGAAATATAAAAGGCAACCCTCGTATCAATAACTTAACCTAATGAGCCTAGCAGCGGGGACTATTGGCTCTGTATTTCTAATTTATAATTTAATCTTAATGCTATTTACAAATTTATTTACAATTTCTATGTTGTCGGTAGTGGGATCTGCCAGAATTGTATAAATATCTGTATTGCGAAATAGTTTGTCTTTCAAGGGTTTTAGGTGAGGACAGTCTTTCAAAATATGAGTGATTGTAAGTGTTGTGTTGCATTTTGGGCCGATTGGGGCTGTAGCTCGGTGGAGCAGGTGGAGGTGGGTAGCAGCTGTATGGCCTAATCGCAGCCTCACAAAGTTTGTGATTTTGGATTTGGACAAGTTAGTTGGGTAAGAAGGGTGAGTTTTGAAACGGTTTACCATTTTATAGGCATGGTGGTGAGTATCCCAGTTTGTTTGGTTTATTTGTTTTTGTTGATTGCTGATAATTGACAGTAGATCGGATCTTGTGTAGATGTTGAATTTATGGACTGGAGCTCTTTTGGCTGAGTTGGCTGCGGCGTCTGCATTCTCGTTACCGCTGATGGCGACGTGACTGGGAGTCCACATTAGTTTTATTTTATTGCAGTATTTAATGATATTATTCCGAATATTGGAAATAATATCATCAGTGTTGTTGGTGTTTTTTATTGAGTTGAGTACCGACAGGCTGTCGGTGCAGATGACATATTTTTCTCTGTGGTTGGTGGCGAATGTTACGGCTTGTAAAATCGCGAAGGCTTCCGCCGTGAAAATGGAACAAAATTCGGGTAATAGTCCGATTTTCTTTACTGCACCTTCTTCGGATGTGACCGCAAAGGAAGTATAGTTGGGTGTTTTGAATCCATCTGTGTTCAAAAAGCGCCATCCGTTGGATTTATATTTTGAGGCGACTGACAAGAATAGTGCACCGTATATTTCCTTGTTTGTGTTTGGTTTTTAAAATGTTGAGAGTGTTGTAATGATATTATTATTTAGAGCCAATTGCTTGGCTTTATCTAAAATGCGGCTGATTGCAGATGCGATTCGGTTGGTGATTTTGTATCCTATTGTTAGTTTGATGTCTTTGTCAATTATGGAATTTCGCGAAAACGTTAATTTAGCTATTAGTTTTAATGATATGATTTCCATCCGGTCCTCGATTGTTGGGAGCCCAGCTTCAGCCAGTATATTTTTTATTGGTGTCGTTCTGAATGCAAAGGTGCTTCTTCTAGCGGCTTGGTGATAGGTGGGTTTTATTATATTTAGAGTCGTTTTTGGACTATTGCCATAGATATAGATCCCGTAGTCTATTTTACTTAAAATTAGAGCTTTAGTAATTTTACATAGAGTGTTAATGTGTACATTACTTTTCATGTTGCTTAAGTATTTAATAATATTGAGCCTCGCTGCTAATGATACTTTGAGTTCTGAACAATGTTGTTTCCAGGTATACTTATTGTTAAATGTAATTCCTAGGATTTTGAGGTTGGGGACATTTTGGATTGTTTTGTTGTTTATGTTGAGGTGTATTTGGGGACAAAGTCGTCGTCGGCACACATGAAATAATTTACATTTATCTACTGAGAGTCTGGCACCTGAAGAATTTGACCATTCTAAGATATCTTTCACTGTTTCAGTTAAAATGTTTTTGCAGAAAGTTAGATCACTGGATTTACTTAAGATGTATATATCATCGGCGTAAATGCAATGATCTAGATGTTTCTGTTTGTGTATTATTGTACTTATGTCGTCAAAGGCTATCATAAATAGTACAACTGACAGTGGGGATCCTTGAGGGATTCCGTTGTGTAATGGAAATGTATTAGAGTATGCGTGGTTGGCTTTACATTGTAATTTTCTATTGCTTAGAAATAATTTAACGTACTTATATATATTGTTGCCAATTCTCCATTTTAACAATTTATTAAGTACGGTGTGAGCGCCTATTCTGTCGAATGCTTTCTCAAAATCAAGAGAGAGTATTGTGACGTGATTTTTGGCGGATAGAGCCTTTGAGGTGTAGTGGTCAATGTGGAGTAAGGCATCTGTGCAACCTCTGTTGGATTTGAAAGCTACTTGGTTGATGGATGTCAATTTCTTTGTTTCCATAAACCAGAGTAGACGTTTGGCTCTTGGAGTCTTGATCCTAACAACATACATCCCGCCCACCATCCCTTCCAACACCTTAATACATTTAAGAATATACAACCTCATCCCTCTGCAAAATCAAGACCTAAGCACACTAGCAGGGCTGAACGCCCAAAACTCACTTCAAAACAAAAACCATTCACCATTCTACAATGGAACATGAACGGTTATACCAATAACTTTGACGAACTAAACATTCTAATTAAAGACTATAACCCACATATAATATCACTGCAAAAAACGCATTGTCCAGTCAACACCACACCATTCATCCCTAAATCCTATGTAGGCTACTTCTACAATTCACCTGCAAACACATCACACAAACAAGGAGTAGGATTACTAATCAAGAAAGGTACTTCCCACAAAATCCTCCCCATCATTACAAATATCCAAACTCTCCTTGTAGAAATACAACACCCTTTAAATTTTACCTACATTGCCTTATATCTCCCCCCAAATCAGCCATTAAATAAAAATGATCTTCAGGCTATACTCAACCAAACAAATGAACCCAGAATACTTGGAGGCGACTGGAGTACACTCTGGGGTTCACTTCCACAAACAAAAGAGGGGAAGTAATTGAAAACCTCCTCCTCACCTCCAATCTGATCCTACTGAATGACGGTTCGCCTACTCACCTTTCTACCCACAATACCCTCACTCATATAGACATGACTTGTTGCTCCTCAGAATTGGTTCCGAAAACTTCATGGCAAGTTCTAAACGACCTCTACAATAGTGACCATTTCCCCGTTTTAAGCATAATAAATAATCACCAACCGATAACCCGTCACAACAGATCTCCAAAATACAAAACCGATTCCGCCAACTGGGCACTTTTTGAAAGAAAAGTTGACGAATTTCTTTCAAGCAATTCCACCACACCTGACACGAATCACGAAGCGGCGCTAATCAGTAAAGCAATTAGATCCGCTGCCAATCTCTCAATGCCCCAAACAAATATCACAACCAAATCAGAAACCAGGCAACATGTACCTTGGTGGAACTCCGACCTAACGCTTCTCACAAAAAGCAAAATGTCAGCCCTCTCTGAATTTAAAAAAAGACCAACGCAGGTTAATTTTGTTGCATACAAAAAAGCGAATGCACAATTTCGTAGGAAGATGAAAGAAAGCAAAGCAAAAAGCTTTCTTCAATTCACTTCCGCAATCAATCCAACATCCTCCACAACCACAGTATGGCATAAAATACGCAGCTTAAGTGCTAATCACAATCCGACAATTATCTCATCCCTTAATTCCGAAAATACTACAATCTCAGACACAGTGGAAATAAGCCAACTCTTCGCCAAAACCTGGTCGCAATTCTCAGGCAACAATAATTTTCACCCCGAATTCAATCGTAAAAAAATTGAATCCGTTAATAATCCACTATCTTTGCAAACTCCTAACTCTGCAGCTCTACGCATAGAACAACCCATCTCATTTATCGAATTCGAGTCAGCACTTAGTATAACTAAGCCCAAAACTCCAGGGAGAGATCGAATATCTTACCCAATGTTAAAAAACCTTTCGCATTATGCAAAACAAAGATTTATAAAGTTATACAATAAAATACTTGAAACATCACACATTCCACAAATATGGAAAACCGCGGTCTTAATACATATTCCCAAACCGAACAAAGATAAAGATACGGTGGATGGCTACCGCCCCATATCCTTAATTCCTTGTCCCGCAAAGGTATTAGAAAAAAAAAAAAAACATCAGACTTAAAAAGGTGACCAGAACAATTGTTGTTTTTTTTTTGCATTATTCCGATACCATATTTAAAAGACAGTTGGCAAAAACACAAAGGGATGATGCTTGAGAAATTATTTCAGTGCTATACTTACTATATATGCCTGAGGGCATTTCTTTCACTTTTGGAGATCAACTACTATGCAAGCGATAGGCTTATGAAAAATAAATGATAAGTCAAGTGCAACTAATCGTAAAAGTACAATACTTGTCACATTCCGTGCTTTAGAAATTTTCACCTTCGCATTTGCTTGGTAGTGTTGAGCTACTGTTTTGCGTGTCTGTAGTGAAATTATCCAAAAGGTCATATGGCGAATATATGTCATATTACACTGTTGAAATATACTTTCTCGAAACACATAAACACAATCAAGAAACACGAAACACAATTATGTTAGCAGTCTCTCCTCTCTCAGTGGCTCGTCGTTCGTCAAGCGACAAACATCGTAACACGGTGAGCAGTTCTAAAACAACGAATATCGAGTGTGTATGTGTGTGAATTCGTGAATAAACTGTGTTTTTCGCAGTTCGGCCGGCGTTGCACGGCGAAAAGAGAAAAAAAAAACGAGTGTGTGTGTGTTTCGAAACAAAAATGGGCAAGACGAAGAGCGTCAAATTAAAAATGGCACACTCATGTGTAGTCGCTAATTCAAAAACAATTAAAAATATTACCAAAAGGAAGAACGAAGTGTCAATTATGACAGCCCAGTGGCAAATAAAGTCCGTTCGAACCTGTCAATGGAACGACAAAAATCAAATGTGACGAAAAAAACCGTCACAGAAGAAAATGTACCTGCCAAGGATACTTGTTACTCAGGAGCAGGGAACAAATTTAAGGAATTGGAGATACTGGAGTCAAACATTCCCGAAGGAGACGATGACCTAAACAGATTAATTGCTGATCTCATCAAAAAACGCGAAGAACTTTCCAAACAAGTACGAGCAGCCCTGGAAGAGCGAAACAAAAGACGGAATGAAACCGAAGCAAAAAGAGAGCAAAAAACAAATCACCAGCGGCAGCAACAACATTCGCTACAAATAAGCGAAACAATGGACGCTCAACACCAGCATCAGAAACAACTGCAGCAGACAAAGACAGCCAAGGACGAGCAACAACAGCAACCAAAAAAGGAAAAAATACCTCCAATTGTCATCAGTTACATAGAAGCGAAAGATTTAATGAAGTTGGGTGAGTTGACTTGTAAAGATTTTAAAACAAAAAGAATTAGTGCTGAAGAAACTAGAATTTTGTGCGAAGACCTAGAAGGTTACAATAAAGTAAAGTCTGCTTTGGGAAGGGCAAAAACCGAGTACTACACGTACACCCCAAAATCAGAAAAATCAATTTCCATGCTCTTAAAAGGAGTTGATCCTTCGTTCTCCCCGGAGGAGATACTCGAGGAATTAAAAACGGTTGAAACAGCTAGTTTAAAATTTACAGGTGTAAAACCGTTTTCAACTGCGAATTCTAGAAAGTGCAACCGCAAATTGCCTTTCTACATTGTATCTCTAAGTCCTAATAGTAAAGTTGATGCGCTTAGACATATAAAATGTCTAAGCCACCAAATTATAAGTTGGGAAAAAATTAGAAAATCTGAGCGCGTACTGCAATGTATGCGCTGTCAACGACTTGGACACGTTGCATCAAACTGCAATATGAAATTCAGATGCGTAAAATGCCTCGCCGACCATAACATGGGCGTATGTCCCCTGGGAAAGGAACAGCTTCCGGATAGGGAAACACTGTCATGTGTCCTATGTAAAAATACAGGACACACGGCAAATTTTAGAGGTGGTCCCAAATTTCAACATATGAAGTTAAAGTGGGAATCAAAACTAAAGCAAGTGGCAGAAGAGAAAAAAATTAAAACTCGTTCTTATAATAATTTCGTTGCCCCGCGTGTAACATATGCACAAATCACGGGCAATTCTATGCAACGAGCCCCCGTGGAATTTTGGCGGATTTGAATGTCGTTTTCAAATGTTTGATGATGCAGTGTTCCGCCGAACACTGTTAACCGCAGAGGAAAATACACAAGCGGAGCAAAACACGGTGGCAAAGGAAGCGATGAACTACCTTTAGGTGAACCAGGTCTGTTTATTTTACATAAATAAAACACGAACTATTTTTAGTGTACACTTTTGTTTATTAACATTGTTTTTAATTCCGAGTTTACATCAAGTCACTATCCGTATTAAGTACTCCTGACGCTTTTACTGTAAGTTAATTTACGAACTTTGGACACACGTTAACTCGCCTTTCTCTTTATTTTTAACTTTTAAGTCGCGGTTACTTCTACTAGTGTATTCGTCTCGCGGTTCAATCTCCTCGGTGGGGTTCACTGTCCTGCTGCTCGACTATGCGATGCGAATCTTCGATATAGACTCTCCTGGTCCTTCGAAAGAGACTTCACGTCCCGAAGGCTATCAAAATCAGACTGTCTGTCTGCCCACACAGATATCCAGATTCCAAACCGGTATCCGTATCTGTACGGAAAAATTTTTCTATTCGATCTGCTAACAGAATTCTGGAAATCTCTGTTAGCAGCATGCTATTTCATCCCAGGGGTAATTTCCTATTTTCCTGAAAGGAGAAAGTCATTCCTTGCATACATCATTATCATTGGTGATAGAATTTCATTTCCACGGCCTTCTGTTTGCACAGAACATCTGGCGCCCAGACCAGAGATATTCGGCGATTGTTTTGACGTGCAGTCCGTGGGTCTTATTTGAACTTGGTACCCGGAATCGAAATCCATTAGATCTTTATAATGGTGCGAAATTCTAGCGTGGCCGTGGGACCGGAGTATTGCCTTTGTTGGCTTAACTCCTCATAAATTATCGGATATCTCGTTGAGATATATTCGATTGCGATAGGTCGTGGCTGCCTTCTGTTGTTCAACGGATTTGGGTGGTCCTTGCATTAAATTACCCGCACGTGCATCTGTTGATCGGCTCATTCTATGATGATAGCAATTCTTTTGTATCGAATTTCGGAATTGCCGGTTCGATGAGATGTTCCTGGGCGCAGGCAGCATGTATGGCATTTTGGGAATTGTTTTTTTTTTAGGAATAGAACTCATGGATGTTTATACCTTTGTTTCAGGCATGATGAATTATAATTGTTGAGCTTGACATTAAAAGCTTTGGGGACGTTCAGTTCCTTGCTTTTTGGTGTCAGTTTGTGGTTCATCTCCCGATGGCGCGAACATCCCTGTATCAGAACTCGTTCCGTTACAGAGCGGGGAAGCTGTGGAACTCCCTTCCCACGCGAGTGTTCCCGGAGCGTTACAACCTGCAACTGTTCAAAAAGAACTGCAACAGTTATTTGATGGCATCTCGGGGCGCCCACTCGACGCTATAGGTTCGCCTCTCCCGAGAGGTCTAATAAAAAAAAAAAAAAAAAAAAAAAAAAAAAAAAAAAAACGTTGGCTGCGAGTTGCAGGCCCTATGGTGGGACTTTGGGACACGCGTCAGTGGGCGCGTGCAACGTTCTCAGGTAAGTAAGCTCTTTGAAGGTAGGAACCTTACCTGCGCGGAATTGTGCGTTCGTAGAATGCTACAGAATCTTCACATACCAATGGGCGAATACCGGCAGTAGATGCGCAACCTGAGATATTAAATATGATATCGGCCATGCAAACACAATTTGCTAATTTTCAAAAAATATTGACGGAACAAATGGCCCGAATAGATATGCTCTGTTCGGCTGTGTTTTCAAATAACTCCTTCCATAAAAATCGTCGACCCTCTAACTGAACTAAAACTAAAAATTATTTCGGTGAACGTAAATTCACTAATACACATAGACAGAAGAGATAATCTAGGGAACATGCTTGAAGTCGAATCCCCTGATGTACTTTTGGCTAGTGAAACTAAGCTAAACCAAAGGCACAAAATTGTCTATAAAAACTATAAGATAATCAGACGTGACAGGCCACATTCTACTCAAGGGGGTGGGGTTGCAGTTTTAATTAAAAAAGGTCTTTATCATAAGGTAATTTATAGTACAGAAGTACACGAATTTCAGGTGCTGGAAGCCTGCATAATAGATATTCCGTTGAGAAGTCAAAAGCACCTGTATGTGGTCTCCATTTATGCCCCTCAAGCTACCCAGTGTAAGCAATTTATCAATGAAATTGATATGCTATTTCGACACCTGAAATTAGACTCGGAAAACAACTATTTCCTAATAGCGGGTGATTTCAACGCCAAACATAGTGCTTGGGGTAACTTAACCACGAACACAAGAGGCAATGCTTTATATGATTGGTGGCAAATGAATGCTATCGAGCGCAGATTAGAACTGTACGCCACAAGTACACCGTCTTATCCTAAAGGAAATTCATTTCTGGATTTACTTATGATAGACGATCGAATAAACTTGCCAGGCACAGATCTAACTACGCGAAACTGTCTTCGCACAATCGATTACGATAGCGATCACTACGGATTTGGAGCCATAATTGAAGTTCCAAATGAACAATATTCACTAGAGCAGTTCGAACAGATCCACTCTTTCAATTTTCGAAAAGCTCACTGGTCACGCTTTGATCGATTTATAAAAAAAGAACTTCGTAACAGTGCCATAGACCCACCTACTATTAGAAACCTCCATAACGACGAAATCGATCATTACTTAACAACATTGGACGATATTATTATCAATGCAATGAACCGTTCTATACCTAAAGTTTCCCATACCGACGGTTATACTAATAAGTACAGGACATCTGCAATTGACGCTTTGTATAAGCAAAAGAGCATTATGCTCTCAACGCTGAAAAGACTTTATAGACAGTTCAGCGACCCAAATAGTCAGGAAATAAGAACACTTAAGTCCCTAATCAAAAATCTCCAAAAATTGATCCGTGATAATTATCGTTCAAGTATAAATGAAGAGTGGAAGAACAAAATTCAAGCCATTCAAGCTAGCGGATCGCATATGTTCACACAAATCAATAAAACTTTTCGAAAGAAAGATCACAATGACATTCCATATTTGTGAGTCCCACGGACTCCTGAGAATTGTCAAGCAATGCTGAACTCAGGACTCAATCTGGAGCATATCAACTCCAACGAAGAAGTAATATTAGTCGAAGACCCGCAAGACAAAGTGAACTCAATTGGTGCATGTTTCGAGGCAGTATACAGAGTGAACGAATCCACTCACTCCAATACGGTCCTCGAAAACAACGCATCCCGGACCTACAGCTCACTGAGAAACCAACTTTGTACCTGGCGGAACCAAAACCGTAGTTTTACCGCATTCAGTGAAAATAACAGAGCGGACTCCCCCAGGAGTAATCAGAATATGAATATGTTTGTGAGTAAGGATGAACTTACGAACATCCTAAAGTCAATCAAAGGCAAAAAGTCTTCTGGGATAGATAGCATCCCAAATGTAGTTTTAAAACATTTGCCTCCTGAAGCAGTAAAAATCTATACTACGCTATTCAACAACGCCTTAAATAAGGCATACTATCCAACCCACTGGAAAACTGCAATAGTCCACCCCATCCCTAAAAAGGGCAAAGACAGGACCAATCCAACCAACCTTCGCGCGATTAGTTTGCTGCCAAATATCAGCAAGGTTTTCGAGAAGATCATAAACAAAGCGCTGATGAACTGTTGTGGTGAAAATGAAATCATCCCCAACAACCAGTTTGGCTTTAAAGCGGGACATAGTACGGTGTATGCCGCGTCAAAGCTTGTTTCCGAGATACAATGGAACAAGACAAAGCGCCAATGCACAGGTGCCTGCTTAGTTGACTTTGAAAAGGCTTTCGACACCGTGTGGTTAGAAGGACTTCTTCATAAGTTAGAAAACCTGAGAATGCCTCATTATCTATTGTACAACATTTACGAAATGATAACGGACAAGCAGTTTGTGGTAAAATGCGGAGATATATTCTCAAGCAAGACCTTCAAAATCACAAACGGTTTACAACAAGGGGCGGTGAATTCTCCCATTTTGTTTAATATTTACACCAGTGATCTAGTGGGTACGCTGAACAATGCCATTGCATACGCAGACGACATTGTGGTATACAGAGCAGGAGAGAAAATAGATGTCATCAATAGACTTCTCCAGGACGACTTCAATAAAATAAAACGTTTTTGTAATGACTGGAAACTAAAAATTAATTTCCACAAAACCGAGACTATCCTTTTCAGAACACCTCTCTCCATGGCCTCTCAGGATACAAAGTACAATTGGAAAAACTTCTCTATCGTAGGGAATAATGATCTCCCACTCCAAGTGAAAACTGTAGTCAGATATCTCGGTATTTGGCTTGATCAGTATTTATACTTTGACAAGCATATAGCAGTCACTCTCTCTGCAGCAAGAAACGCATTTGCTGCCACAAAAAGTCTATTCCGAAGCAGCGTTCTCAATCCAAAAGTTAAAATAATTTCATATTCGGCATTCATCCGACCAGTGTTGGTCTATGGCTGTCCAATATGGTACAATATATCCCCATTCCACATGGAAAAGATTCGTGTGTTCGAGAGACAGTGTTTGCGTTCCTGCCTCGGACTTAATAGAACACCAGAGTCACGATACCAGAAATTTTACCCCGATGAAACCCTGTATGATAAATCAGGACTAACTAGGATAGACAACTTATTATTATTATTATTATTTATTGGCCTGTAGGAACCCGGAAGTTCATGACCTCACCGACTCGGCTTCGCCATCCTTCCCTGTCCTGGGCACTCTCCTTCCACGCTTCACCATTCGATCCGATCTCCTCAAGGTCAAACCTAACATTGTCCTCCCATCTCCGTCGCGGCCGTCCCACCGGTCTCTTTCCCGTTGGTCTACCGTCAAGAATTCTATGCACGGTCCTATCGTTCCCCATTCGCGCCACGTGTCCGGCCCATCTTAATCTTCGCGACTTGATTACTCTCACTATTGTAGGTTTGCGATATAGTTCTTCCAATTCGTGGTTATGGAGTCTCCTCCATTGTCCTGCCTCCTCGTCATATTTACCTCCAAAGATGCCTCTCAAAACGTTATTCTCGAATAGACGGAATTTGTTTTCTTCCCGTTTTGTGAGAGCCCATGTTTCGCATCCATATAGAACAATTGGCATGATTATGGTTCTATAGACACGGAGCTTTATGTTACGTGATAGCAGTCTGGATTTCAGCAGTTTACTGACTGCGTGCCAACTCGCGTTGCCGGAATGCAGTCTCTTGTTAATTTCCTTCGACATTTCGTTACTGGCCGTCAGTATCGTTCCCAGATATTTAAATTCTTTAACTTTTTCAAAGATCTTACCTCTGACGTTTATATGTGTTCTCTGAGACCCACCTGCTCTCGCCGTAATCATGTATTTTGTTTTGTCTTCATTTTTTTCTAGGCCCACCTCTTCTGCCGCTTGCATGATGATTTCACAGTTTTTACTAACAGTCTCTAGATTATCGCCCAGAACGGCGATGTCATCCGCATATGCGAGCACTTGTGTGACCCCGTTCAGGGATGATCCGGCCATGTTGTCGTCTTGAACCTTTCTGATGACATACTCGAGCACAAGGTTAAAGAGACACGGTGATAGACCATCTCCCTGCTTTAGTCCGTCCCGGATTTCGAATGGTTCTGAGAGGTGGTTTTCTATTCTAACTCGCCCTTTGTTTTCGTTCATGCAAATTTGAATGAGCGCGGCATATTTTTTTGGGACTCCCAGCTCAACTAGAATATGGTAGAGTCTCTGCCTTGCGACTGAGTCGTAGGCTTTTTTGAAGTCAACGAACAGTTGGTGAACCGTCTCTCCGTATTCCCACTTCTTTTCCAGCAGTTGTCTTATTGTGAACATTTGGTCGCTTGTTGACCGGTTCCGACGGAATCCACATTGGTAGTCTCCCAGTATCTCTTCTGCGTAAGGTGTGATTCTCGCCAGAATGACATTTGTTAATATTTTGTATGCGGTTGGGAGCAATGATATTCCTCTGTAGTTTTCACAGTCAGATCTGTCGCCTTTTTTGAAAATGGGGATGACTATTGAGGTTTTCCATTCTTCCGGAGTGACTTCCTTATCCCATATTGTTTGGATGAGCTGGTGGATCTTTCGAGCGGTTGCCTCTCCTCCATGCTTCACAAGCTCTGCCGGTATGCAGTCGACTCCGGGAGCCTTGTTGATTTTCAATCGATTTATTGCGTCTACAACTTCGTTGAGAGACGGCTCTGGGATCTGAGGCTCAGCTGTATGTACGCTTGGTACATTTATCTGTGGTTGATGGGTGCGTACATTGAGCAGGTTTTCAAAGTACTGCTTCCATCTTGTCACGACATTGTTTGTTTCTGTGACCAGACAGCCGTTTGCGTCTCGAATTATTTTGGCTCTTCCTCGGTAGCCATTTCTAATTGAATTTATGCCGACATACATACCCCTGATGTTCTTTGCCCTAGAATTTTCTAGGATTTTTTCGATCCTAGTCTTCTCCCATTCGCGTTTTTTGCGTTTGAAGAGCCTCATTGTCTCTCTCCGAATTGTCGCGTATCTTTCTGCGTTGACTTCATCATATCTTTCTAAGTGGATCACTCTGAGGCGTTTACGTTCTTCGATCTTCGCCCTGCACTCATCGTCAAACCAAGGTTTGGACTTAATTGTTTTCTTAAATCCTAATACCTTTTGGGCTGTTAGTTTGATTGTGTCTCTGATCGATGTCCATTTAGTGTTCACACTATTAGCTTCCTCTTCCTCACTGCTCACATTCTCTAGAATGCTAAATCTATTCGTTAGCTCGTCTTGATATTCCGCCCTTTTGCGTAGGTCTTTCAGTTTATCAGTGTCGAACTTTTTGCTTGTCTCCCGTGACTGCCCATGTGGGATTGCTGCGAGGCGACTCCTGATTTTGCCAATCACTAGAAGATGATCGGAGTCGCAATCTGCTCCTCTATATGCTCTTACGTCAAGGATATTCGAGTGGTGTCTTTTGTCTATGAGGAAGTGGTCTATTTGGTTACGCGTTACGCCGTCGGGTGATATCCATGTGGCTTTATGAATTTCCTTGTGCTTGAACATCGTGCTTTTTACTAACAGATCTTTTGACGCTGCGAACGTGATAATTCGAATTCCATTATCATTTGACACGTCGTGTAGGCTTTCTTTACCTATAGTTGGTTGGAAGATATCTTCCTTTCCAATTTTCGCATTGAGGTCCCCGAGGAGGATTTTAACATCGAATGATGAGATCCCATGAAATACATCCTCTAGGGTCTCGTAGAACGTGTCCTTCGTTTCTTCGTCCGCAGATTCTGTTGGCGCGTGTACGTTTATAAATACATAATTGTACCATCGGCCCTGTATTTTTAGCACAGACATTCGGTCATTAATGAATTGCACATCTTTTACATGGGGCGTAATCTTCTTGCTTATGATGAAGCCAGTTCCGAGGTTATGTGTATCGGTACCTCCACACACCAGTGTAAACCCGTTGGTTTCGATTACTTGATGTGGGAGTCGAACTTCCTGGAGCGCGACGATGTCCATTTTATATTGTTTCGCGTTTTCTACGACCGTCTGTATCGGGCCTGGTTTATATAACGTTCGAACATTCCACGTCCCGACGCGTATATCCCGCTTTTTCCGTTTTTCCCTACGTCTTCTTTTTGCCGAGTCGGTGTTTTCCTGATGATTTGTTTCCTTATGGTAGTGTTGGCTCATCACACCTACGCCTACCGGGTTTTTTGTGAGATTGTTTTTTGTGTATTGATCATTCATTTCATTGGATCACTCTGGGGTTTCAAATGGTCCGCCATATCAGAGCCCCTCTTTGATATGGTAAGGTCTGCTTACTGCCCTGATTCGACCCGGTGTCAGAGAGGCGCCGTTATAATACAGCCGGTATACCCCTGGCTGCAAACCATCCAATGGGCACGGTGACGCGTAACACCCTGGATTAGGGGCGGTAGATCTTTGTGTGTTACTCCTCGCTAGCCTGTCTGACATGGGTGGCCCTACTGGAAGCATATGCTTCCGTCAGCATAGCCTGAGCGATTCATCGTAGTTTAAGCCCCCGCACCACGTCAAGGTTTCTACCAAGCGGGGGACTAGGATAGACAACTTCATTATAAAAATTATTCGTGGCCACATTGCAAGGGCAATGTGCAGTGTAAATAATCTTATCGTGGGAGCATATTATCCGAACGATATGTATCTGGAGAGTACCCTCCAGAACGGGTTCATTCCCCCAGAGGCGTTCCTCTTCTTGGACGGAAAAGGTCTTATCCAAGATGAGGGTGGAATACCTATTATATACCACGCTTTCCGTGGTGCTAGGGATAAACGAATTGTCCACAATAGCGATATCTCTAATAGGCCAGACCGACTTCGATTCAGTATGGTGATCAGTGAAAGAGATAAATCAATAAAAGACCGAGCCAACCCCAACTGGTGGTGGCTCCAAAACGAAGAAAGAACTTCACGTCCTCAGATATAATATTCAGCTCTGGCGCAGCTTCCTCCCTTCCTTTCCTTTGCCCTCCTTCCCGTTAACTTCTGTTATTTTATCTTTTTTGTTTTCATTAAGCACTTATTATTTTGTTTTTAAAATTTTTGCATCCTCAAAAAAGAAAAAAAAAAAAAACTTTAAGAAGAAGAAGAGGTAGACCTCTAAGATAATAGTTTTTTTTTTTTTATAATGTATGTGTATTATATTAAGAATAAATAAAAGAAAATGTAAGCTGAAAGGCATAAATTAAGCATATAATATTGTATAATTTAGAGTGCTTGTGAAGAGCCAGTAAATTATATTATGGATAACAAAGTGTTCAGTTTTGCGGATGATAGTACGCTTGTTTCCTCCTTTTCGAGTGATCGGCCGATTGGTGCATCAACGTCGCACCAGCTGAGATGTAGACAGATTGACTCTCTGAACCAGGATCTAGATAAAGTCCTGCAGTGAGGAAAGGCCAATCTTGTCGACTTCAACGCAACGAAGACCCAGTATACAACATTCACAAAGAAAACCGGATCATCGGTTCCACGGCTGATGATGAATGGCCGGGCCCTCGAGGCTGGGGAAAGTTTGAGATTGCTCGGCGTCACGGTCTGTGGGAATGTATCATGGCATAAACACGTATCGGGTATCGCCAGATCAGCCTCAGGAAAACTGAGTTATCTTTTTAGAGCCAAGAAATATTTTACTCCGGCTCAACTTCTTCTCCTATATAAATCTCAAATTAGACCCGCGCTCGAATATTGCTCTCATGTTTGGAGCTCGGCTCCTAAACATACCCTCGACCTACTTGAGACCATACAGAAACGAGCGATCCGCCTGACCGGGGACTCGGCGCTGACATCGGGACTACAGTCGCTATCACATCGAAGGCGCGTAGCCGACCTGTGTCTGTTTTACAGATATTATCACGTGTACTGTTCTTCGGAGATTCTTGGTATTGTTCCACGCAATTCGGTCTATATGCGCTCCACAAGACAATCCGACGGATCGCACCCGTTTGTGGTTCATCTCCCGACAGCGCGAACATCCCTGTATCAGAACTCGTTCCGTTACAGAGCGGGGAAGCTGTGGAACTCCCTTCCCACGCGAGTGTTCCCGGAGCGTTACAACCTGCAACTGTTCAAAAAGAACTGCAACAGTTATTTGATGGCATCTCGGGGCGCCCACTCGGTGCTATAGGTTCGCCTCTCCCAAGAGAAGTCAAATAAAAAAAAATAGTAAAAATTATTAAGATAGGTTTAGCATTTACACTAAAATTGTAAAACATAAAAAAAAAAGACTGTGAATAAATGCGTCTGCAAACAAACAAACAAGTCTCTCCTCTCTACTTATCTTTTGTATCCTTTTCTTTCTACGATTCGTGTTGATATCGTAAAAGTATGGGCAATAATCTCTTTAGCGCTTTAGCACCTGCCTATTATTAAGAGAGAAGATTTATCGAAACTTGCTGTCCAACTCTGTTAAGAAGCTGCGATAGTGCCTCAAAAACGAGGTAAGATTTAATTTCACTATTTTGTCTTTCTGGATGTATGACTTCGTTTTCGTAGGGTAGTTAAAATAGAATTCGTATATGTCAAATTTAGAGTATCCTTCCTTTCCCCAGAACCCAAAATGTGTTTCCAGTTCAACTTAACTTCTTCGTTCAAAAATCGAATTACAAATTAACACCCTGACGATAAAAATTCATACAATTATGCCGATCCATAAAGTCGGGCAAATTTAGATTAACTTCTGTGAAATTGTTCAAAATTGCAACCAAAGTAATATCAGCATTGACGACATTCCCCTTTCCCCACGGCACTTCCCTTTCGGCAAACTACAGTATTGTAGCACAAGCCCGCGCAATCTAGCGCTCCGCTGACCCACTGGAAAGTTTTGTAAAGTGATAAAAACCCCGAAATTCTTTTGCATCACGATTAGGTTATCCAGAAATGGTTTCTCAAATATGAGGCGTGACGACATCGGGTCACTGTCCGACATTAGCTTATACGTCGCGATTTTTAGTTAGTTTTTTCGACACTCTGATATCGAGTCTCAACATTTTCCTTTTCAAAAAAAAACGTTTGTGTTGCGGTTGAAACTCTAATCTTTTAAGATGAAATAAAAAACCCAAAAGGAAGGAAGTACATCGTGAAGTATTCATTTCGGGACTCAGTGCGTTCGGTATTTCATTACGACCCAGCTTTTACGATTTAGAGAAACAAAGATGGGAAATGAGTTTGAAAAGAAACCGCAGATGACTAAGAGTCTGGGTTTTCAGGTGCTAACAATTTACTAAGCAGTCTTAGTGTTACAACACTTTCGTTGAATTTTCGAAAGAATGTTTTTTATCGTGCGTTAGTAAAAACCGCAGAATTGTTCGTAAGAAATTCAGTACAGCTCTATGATACGCATTGTAAAAAGATTGGAGATGTCGAGAGCGAAAACGTTTGACTCACCGTGTTTTCTGATCGGTGACTAAAGGTCAAGAAGTCTCTTTAGGATTCAAGGCTGTAAAATAAACAACAGCAAAAGATTGAAAATATGAAAATGGCAAACTTCTTTCCAAGTGGAAAGAGAAGTATTATTTGTATACAACTTCAAGAATTGAAGTTGCCGTCTTTGTTGCAGAATAAAAAATATTCTTATTATTAGTTTGGGGAAAAGGAAATTAATAATTTGTACGTTTATTTCAAGACTTCATTTAATATGGTTAGGATTGTACTATTTGGATCAAATATGTACCGTTTTGTTCTGAAACTGGTTGCCGTTTGAAAGATAACTTCATAATACCTTTCAAATAGGAGCAGTGATCCTGATTGGCGAAAAAGTCGACAAAGGGATTTTCACAATTTGAAAAAATAAGATACTCAGGGTTAATAGCTTGGGTTTTTAATTTTTTGATGAGAGCAGAAGCTCCATTTATTTAGCTCACTACAAGCGATATATAAAAAAAAACATACAAACTTAAGAACTAATTAAAAAACTAATATATATAAATTTAATTAAGGAGGCGAAAGGAGGCATACGGGGGCAGACAAGGGTATATGTAGTTTAGTTTAATGGGGCTATCGCGTTTACGATGATAGTGAAGACCGTGTGATTCGAACTGACGCTATGACAGTTAGAATCACCAAAAATTGAACCAATGCTTAACACATCAGGCTACTGGCCGAGTGGCGAATTCGATTTCTAAACTCAAGTACACTCAACTTATGTAGAATTGTTATGTTATCGCTATGGTATACGGCTCTGATGCTTTTGCTTATTCGAATTTCCTTTCGGTGTTCTTCACTATTTGCTTGTACATTGTGTGTGTATGTGTTAGAAACGCCACACTACTCCCTCTTCAGTAACTTTGTTACGATCAACTTCGTGTGCGAACAACGGAGCAAGAGAACGTCGGAGCAGGCGAGTGTGCCGGTGCTCTATGCGGAAGTCGTGATCGTGTCGTGAAGTTCTGTTTACTATGGGAAAGTGTGTGCTGTGTATACAGATCACGTCGGGGTCACCAATTATCGCGTTTGCGATGATAGTGAAGAACGTGTGATTCGAACTGACGCTATGACAGTTAGAATCACCAAAAATTGAACCAATGCTTAACACATCAGGCTACTGGCCGCGTGGCGAATTCGATTTCTAAACTCAAGTACACTCAACTTATGTATAATTGTTATGTTATCGCTATGGTATACGGCTCTGATGCTTTTGCTTATTCGAATTTCCTTTCGGTGTTCTTCACTATTTGCTTGTACATTGTGTGTGTATCTGTGGGGGTTAAAGTATGATGCCAACGTACGGCAAGTATTCACTCACTCCCCAACGATGTTGCTCCGACGAAAATGTTGTAACTCCAGCACTCAAAAGGGCACGATAAATAAAAACGCACTGTCTTTACTAAAAGTGAATTTTTTTTTTTTGTATTTATAATTCTATTATCACGAGCGGCGGCGTGACGTGACACTGTGGAAAATGACTAGCGACTCCTGCGGCAGCGTGACTGCACGCGATGGTGATTGAATAGCGACTGGTGTGAATTAGGGTTGAAATTCATATTTCTTTCTACACACAGGACAACCAAAAGAGACCACGCCTCTGCTCTCTCAACCCCACGCCCGTCAAAGTGTGAGTAACTTTTGTTAATAGGGTAATTGACGGACATGAAGAATGAGAGAACAGAAAACATGATATGCTGTGATCTCGTGGTAGCCTTGGTTGTGTGTGTTGGTATCAGATGCATCTACTGACACGACCTACTGACCCAGTGGTACGGCTATGGTGTAGTTAGACCGCATTGAACCGTGGAAAGTAATACGAATGAGAGGGAAACCTAGCTGATGTTACTCCCGTGCAAAGAGAGATCATTGATCCCAAGCGAATGGGTGATCTGAGGGAAAGTCGATAGGACGCCGCTGGTGTTTGGGAAATAATTCGCGTGAGAACCAGGCTCTAAGACGCTGAAATTACCCCAGTTATTTTGCTATGATGCAACAGCGTCGTTCTTTTAGACTTGTTGTTGCTACCCGACATTATGAGATTTCCGATGGGAAACTCATGGTTAGCAAGAATGGAGTTGCCGTATGACATTTATGTAGCTAAACTCAATTATGCATTATCTGCAAAGGATAATGAGTTTAGCTATACGTCCATTTGAAATGTTTTACGGGGGAATACATATAAAGGAAAGGGGTGAGTATGACGCGCTGAAAGCGGTCGAAATTAGGTGGAAAAGTTAGTTGGAATTGTGGGTTGTTTCTCATGTAGAATAGAGAAACCCCCCACGGTACTCCCCCGCCAGTGACGTAGTCACGAAATAATGGTAGGGCGGAAGGAGTAGAACGGTTGAAGGAGCGCTAGGTGAAGTATCGGAAGGAGAGTCGTGTGTTTGGAGTATGGCTGGATTAACCCAGTAGTTGCGGTGGTAAGGCTTGGCTCTGTCGTGTAGACGTGTTCCTGGGTCGTGGCTGGGCTTGGGTCTGTAATGGAAGTGGACCTGGTTGGTACCGCGTGTGTTGCCAACGGGGACAAAGGGATTACGGTGCGGTCCACTGGCCTGTTGATGTTTGCATAGACCAACAGGTATGACATCCAAGTAGGTCGTGACCCATCGGTAGCTCGCTCGCATCCGAAGTGACGAAGTTGCGTGTGCGGGATGGAGGAGCTTAACGTCCGGTGTTAATTTTTCTCCGCAGCGACGGGGTGCCGTGTGCGGGATGGAGAAGAACAGAGTCTAGGGTCGGCATTTTTCGTCCATACGTCGGTATGGGGAGTTGTTTGCCGCCCTTGGTAGAAGTGCAGTTTTGTGGAGGCTGGCGTTGACGTACAGTCTTAGCCTTGCGCGTTTGTGTTGGAGTTGCAGACTTGCATGTCGTTACCTTTGTAGGTGACCCTCTGGTATCGAATCCGTGCCATCCCCTTTTTACCCTGTCTTTGCATATGTTCCGTGTGTGACCTGTACGGCCACACAACTCGCAGCAACTGCGAATGCTATAGACTCGGGGGTTTGATGTTGCTGGGGTGTTGGATGCAGATGGTTGGTGTGGCCCCGGGTGTGTTCTATTCTGGGAGTCCCTCTGCTGGCACGGTGGCCGGTTCTGTGGTAGTGTGGTGCATCGCGCACGACATTCTACAATGTCGTGGCCATACTGCCAGCACTCCCGTCAGAAAGGTGTGTTTCGCCTTTTCCGGCACTCGTCGTATAGGTGGCCTAATTTATGGCAAAAACTGCCATGGTTCCTCGTGGTTTGATCCATAGGGGTGGTATTTTGAGGGGGCGAATGTCGACCTACTCGTTGGGTATGGGCGTTTCGATGGGCGCTTCGAACCTTCGCGAGGATTTGATTTAACTCGCGGCGGAGTGTGGCCTGCAACGCTTGAAGGTCGGATCTAGTGGCGGGCGCAGTGGACCTGTCTGCGGAAGACTCGATGGGCTCGCGGTTGTGGGTACGCTGATGGAGACAGGTTGTGCAGAAAAGGGCGTGCCTTCTGGAGGATGAGGAGGGTGGCTGAGAAGATGACGCTGCTGGAGCAGTCCTCGGTGCTGCAAAAGAAGGTGATGTGTGCCGTGGGTGCCGTGTAGGCAGTGTGACGTGTTGGCTAACCGGCGCATTTGGACATTTTTCCCTATTGTCTTTGCCGCCTGCCTGTTTCGTCGTTCCACTGCACGTGTGAATCGCATCTATCTGAACGATCCCACACATACCACCATGACCTTTATTACGAGATCTGGTTTTCTTGTTCCCACAAGAGAGACTCTACGTTACACTTGTGGGAGATAAAACATATCCTTGGCAAGGATATATTCACACCCTTAAGAGAAGAGTTTTTCTCTCTCTTCCTTTTTTCTTAGCGAAATCATCTCTGCATGAAATGACGATCGTTTAGTCGAATTTCATCCAGCGATCGAGGCGGTCGCTCCGCCATCCACCGTGCCGGCGCCGGCACGGTTGTGAAACAAAATGCGAGTGTGAGTCGAACGCGTATCGAGTCGTATTGAATCGAGTCGTATTGAAAAACTATCCTTTTAATTAAACGCAGTAATCAGTGTGCAACGTTGCAATATAACAATAATTTAACACTTAAAAAAGAAAACAATAAACACCACTTATAATACTCCATTGAACTAAATTATAGTGTTTCTTTTTATTCCCTCCTGTGCCTAGAGTTTTCTCTTTTGCTTGGTGATCGTGTTTGTGATTGCCTTTTGAATTTGGTGGCTCTCCAGTGTTTCATCCGTGAACAGTGTCTGAGTTCGAGTTTTCGCCAGATGGATCCTTATAGTGACGATGGCGGAAGGAAGTGAATCCGCGTCGTACGCCGACGCACCATACTTCCTCCCCACATATTTGTTAGAAACGCCACACTACTCCCTCTTCAGTAACTTTGTTACGATCAACTTCGCGTGCGAACAACGGAGCGAGAGAACGTCGGAGCAGGCGAGTGTGCCGGTGCTCTATGCGGAAGTCGTGATCGTGTCGTGAAGTTCTGTTTACTACGGGAAAGTGTGTGCTGTGTGTACAGATCACGTCGGGGTCACCAATTATCGCGTTTGTGATGATAGTGAAGAACGTGTGATTCGAACTGACGCTATGACAGTTAGAATCACCAAAAATTGAACCAATGCTTAACACATCGGGCTACTGGCCGCGTGTACGAATTCGATTTCTAAACTCAAATACACTCAACTAATGTAGAATTGTTATGTTATCGCTATGGAATTTCCTTTTGCTGTTCTTCACTATTTGCTTGTATATTGTGTGTGTATCTGTTAGAAACGCCACAGGGCTACCATGCAATGTAGTTAGTTAGTTTAGTGGGGGCAGAACCCTCATTTATTTTTGGCTTAACTCAAGCTTAAATTAAATTAATATAAAACCTTACAGACTATCTTAAAATCTAGATTAGTAATTAAGATATTATTAAACAAAAAACAAAAAAAGGGCGAGTGTATGTGGGGGTGGTAAATGCGACATATTTGAGGCAGTGGCAGTGAAGGGCATGTGTGCGGACTGGTAGGGCGGCGGGGTTAGTGACTTGCGGGGAAGGGGTTCAAATTGTGGGTGGGGCTGGAAAGGAGTAGGGGAGAACTAATTTGAGGGCACGAGAGAAAAGGTAGGATTGTAGGGTTGAGGGGTAAGGTGGATAGATGAAAGTGTAAGAGGTAGGGTGGGGAAGGATAGGATGGTAGGATAGGAGGGTTGGGAGTTGGAATGTGTGCGCGTAGTAAGAATGTGGGCGGAGGTTGAGGTGCGATCGGGGCGGGGGGGAGGGATGAGAGTAAAAGAGATGAGGTTGAAATCGAAGGAAGAAGGGTACGAATTTGCGCGCCCCAGCATTCGTGAAAGGGGTTAGTTAGAGCCGTAAGAAGTGTGATGAGTGGGCAGATAGAAGAGATGAGGGTTTCGTAGGTTACGGGGGATAGTGTGGAGAGTGATGGAGGAGAGCAAGCTTGGGCAGTTGACTGAATCAATGAGAAAACGGTGTATGAAGAGAATGTCAGCATGACGAAGCTCTTCAAGTGTGTTGAGGTTTATTAGATGGAGGCAGCTTGTCTATGAGGGGAGAGCACGAGGGTTTTCCTAGTTCAAGCCCCGAAGGGCAAAACGCAAAAATCGACGTTGAACGTTGATGAAAGAGGAGAAAAAAACCACAAGAGCACTCGCCTTTACGTACTTCAAGTAGAGCGCACGCACTTACGTACAAAAGCTGCTACGTATATTCCATTACCTGAACCTGTACCGTGATGGAGAAGGGCTGATGTTACAATCACCCAGTTGTAACATAATAAAAGAATGTTGTTACAATATTTTCTTTGGGCCCTGAGGGCCAGGTGTTATATAGTAAAGTTGTTATATATATTTGGTCAGCACTGCCCGCAGTACCGCCAGTTGTTACATGAGGGATGTAACATAGTAATAAAAGTTAGTTGTTACATAGGGAGTAATTGTAGCACAATATAAAGGTTAGCACCCGTTGATACGTAAGAGCTCCCAAGTGCCAGTTCTTATATAAAAGGTTCTGATATATTATTTACAACCGCAATCCTAAGGGTCAGTTGTAACATAGGGTCCAGCCGTTTAGGTAATAAAAGGTTGTAGTATAACAAAAAGCTGCGCCAGGTGTTGGGGAAAGTCTCTTCAACATCAATTTAGAAATTCCATTCCTCAGTAGTGGTGTGGCCGAGCGAAAATTGCAAGAAGCTTCAGGGGCGCGCATGCAGGTACTTCCCTCGCTGGCGGTAATTCTATCAAAGGAGCGTATTTAGGACTACGGTTACCCGTTAACGGCAAGTCCAATGGCAACTGAGTGCAACGTAACGGTCCGTTACGTGCCGTTGGCGGCCACGGTAAATCTTCCGGTCCAAATCCTGGGTACGCCCTGATACTGTATTTAATGCAACGCACTTACCCGTAGCTTTCGGGGACTTTTAAACAAGGGTCGTCTCCTTTTGCACTCGTGTAGATGCACCTCGTTCCAGCTAATCAACTCAATCAAATGGGATACTCTTTCACACACAACGGGCGTGTATACCTTTATTTTCTCACTTTGAGCAATTTTAGCTTTACATAGATTTTAACTTTAATTTTAAATACACAGGTTATTAAACTTGACACACTTTTACACTTAAAAATTAACAAAAGAAAAAGTTAAAATAATTGTTTCGCTTCGTGCGACAAAAATTATTGATCAAACAAAAAAAGGCTCCTGCTTTGAGGAGATCAGAATTCAGATTCTTTATCAGATCCATCTCTCTCCCTATTCCTCGCTCTTCGTCAACCTTCGGACACAATCTTCGTCATTACTGTGTCTTCGACGAATGGCAACCCAACAATGCAGGTGTGTGCCATTGCTAACATTCGAGTGTAAGTTCACAATGGGATGTGTATCCCAATTAATATTTATACTTGTAATTTTTTATTTCAATAACATTCCTCCAAAGTTTAACTGTGGGGTTTATTATGCAACAAACCCCATTTCGCCGAATTTGCTTCAATAAAACACTAAACACAACATATAATCCTGCTAGTTCTGTGGAAAGTTCTCCGTCACCACCAGCATATCGGGTGGATCGGCGACATGCAGATAGTGTGCCATAAACATTTCCGGCATCTTCAGTTTCAACGACACAGAGTCGAATACACGAGAACAGCATTTATTCTGAAAACCCTTACCCCAACACATGATGTTGCATCCCTTGTAGTACAGAAATAGCTACACACACAGTTGCAATGAGAGTCAGCAGCAATTCAATGTTTCGTCACCGCATCAGACTTCAGCATCTCCTTACCAAGATCCCACCAAATTCCCAAACACAAGGCACCAACCGCAACACATTACATCAAACACAATCAGTCATAATAGTTGCAAGGACTTCCAATTCACCGAATTGCTGATTAAGCTAAGATTTCCACCCTTCATTTTAAACGACACAGCTGCACAAACTGATTATTCGTGGTGTGTTTACATCACCGAAAGCAAGCACATCCGCTTGGCAACATATGGTTTCATCATTGATCCACGAGAATTCTAAGGCTCCATAAGATTTCTGCTGAATTGGACACACAGTTCCTCGCATCCGTGTGTATCTCAAGAGAGAAAAAACCAACAACCAACGCGGCGAGGAAGCGCGGTTTGTCAAGGCACTGGGTTGTTCGGGTGGGTCAGTTGCGCAGATGCAGACAACAATACAAGTTCAGTTCACAATTGAGTTTCAAGACGTGCGGATACTGATGGTGTTGCTGTGTTTGGGCAAGTGATTACTGAGTATCGAATGGACGAATCTGAGGGTTTGTGAAATAGTGGCTGCATTAAGCCGACAAGACCTTTTGATTCACCATATTTACTCGAGTGCAGTGTTAAATTCTCCTTTGCGGCTCATCAAATAGATCGGTTCAGATTAAAGTAATGCGACATCTTTAAAGAAGAATGGACTGTCAAATAGCGGAAGTGGTCAAATAAGAATGGATTGTCAAGTAGCGGAAGAGAGACGCCCTGAGGAATGGAGCCAAAAGGTGGTCGACACTATGTAGTATTGGGTGCTCCCAGTACCATTGATGATTAAGGTGATTACGTACAGTGACCCTCACCGCGGGTATTATATTTGATCACATTTTTTTCAGATTCTTCTTGATGTGCCGTACATCATCATCATCATCAGCACTACAACCGGGAACCGGTTTTGGCCTTATTTAGCAAGTCCTGAGGCTTGTTAAATTTTCCATAATGATTTGTTTTTTCCGGGCAAGGTCATTAGTCTTGCGCCAGAGGCTCCCCGTTGGGGAAACGAACCCCGGTCTCCCCCATGATAGGCGGGTATACTAACCACTATACTATCGAGGAGCCGTGTTCTCCTAGTATATTCGTCCGAACTTTCACGCATTCCAGAGAAATCACTTGGTTATGTTACAGGGGAGGCCAAGATGGACTCATTAGGCAATCCACTGCAGCAATTGTCCGGAACTGCGACTAGACATCCTCACTACTCATCCTCGCCGTTCTCGACTGGCGTACTCTAGAAGGGGGCGGATAAAGGCTATGTATAGTGATCGGGAAACGTAGGAATTACAGAATTCTTTCGACCACAATTTCACCAATCCAAGGGCGGAGTTGGCATTAAGGATAATATCATCGACATGTGGGGTGAAGTTAAGCACCCTATCACATAAGATACCAGGGTCACGAATCGAGGGTACAGATTTAATCTGTTGTTTGAGTGAGAAAAAAGAACGTGGTGGGTAAGGGGGACGTTTATGGGAGAAAGTAATAAAGTGACTTGTAGGGGTTCTCTATATCACACGGAGAACCAACCCACAATTCGAACCAACCTTGACCCCTAACAGCGCGTCACCTTAACCCAACTCCCCATGCAAAATCCGCAATAGCATACATTCCAAACTTTGCAATAAACACACTCCAAAACCGGCAACAGAATACAATTTAACAGAATATATTCTAAATCATCCCCGCATACATTTTCTCAAAAACCGCTTCGGTTAATATATTATCTAAATGATATTCCTTGCTTGCACCCAAGGAATTCCAATTTCCCCCGAAAACTCATGCCCATACTTGCTCGTGTTCCCAAAACCGATTTCTTGGTACACATCGCAACCGAGGAATCTAGCCCAGCTAGTACAGCAGGAATTCCCGGAAACGAACTCCCTATGCAAGCACAGCAATCCCCTTCGAGTTCCTAGGAAGTGGCAGTGAGTTTATTTCTGCTATGACTCAACCGCCACGACGCGATGAATATGTTAGACTCTTTTCATTCATTAATCAGACGAGATTCATCCACCGTTGCGTCCGCACACGCACAGTCAGGTTACATCCACCGTAGAGTGCGCACAGTCGCGTGTTATCTTTCTTGTGCAAGTCGAGTCGATGAGGGGCCCGCGTTAGTTATTAATCCGCAAATCGCTGCAAGACGGGAAGGGACAGTTTTAAATTTCCACCGAAACTAAAACCAACAACCGGCCCCGAACGAATAGGTAAAGCACTTCGCTCGGCGCTTGGAACAGAGTAAAATGCAACCGAGTGTTTATCAAATCCCAAAGGGGACCTTAGACGTTCGGTAATAAAGTGGATGGACACCAGAACACGTGTTAACCTTTTTCTTATTTTCACAACTCATTGTTAACTTTCCTTTCTGTAAGTAATTGTATTTCTCTATTGTCCACCGAGTTGTACATCGCCCCCGTGGAACAAAAAACACCGACGAATAAAAGAACATGTTCATCAACGAACAAAACAAGTGTTTTCATTCCCCCCTTGGATATTTGTGCGGACTCCTCGGCGGGAATTAGTGAAGCTGCGCCGTACGTCGGCACACAATACCATATCCCCACAGACTTTTGACAAGGTTAAATTCTAGGCAGTTGTTATGGCACCAAATTGAGAAACTGTCGAGATCCAATTGGAAAAGTGAGGAGTCGAGAGGAGAGCGTATCGTTTTGTATAAATTATGGTCGTCAGCGTAGAGAGGAATAGATGAGTACTTGATCTTAGAATCAATATCATTAATGGTAGGAATAAACAGGAGGGTACCAGGTGACTGCCCTGGGGCACACCTGATGTGGGGAGAAAAGGATTTGAAAGGGAGGATCTGAATATGACACAATTGGTTCGAGCTTTAAGATAGGACTATATCCACTTAATCAATAGGGGCCCGAACCCAATGGAGGATAGCTTAAAGAGGATGAGATTATGAGAGATTTTGCCGAAGGCTTTGTTGAAGTCGGCTGTGATTACATCGAATTCGCTACCATTCTCTAAGGCAAGGAGAGTTTAGGATGAGAACTCAACCAGATTCGTGGTGATCGACTTTCCCGGAAGGAAACCATGTTGATTAGGTGAGATAATGTATTTACACCGAAAAGGTAACCCGTTGTAAAGAATACCTTCGAACCGTTTTGGGATATGAGACAGTTTGGCGATGGGACGGTAGTTACTAATATCATTTCTGCGTCGTTTTTTATGTATAGGGGTTCCATGGGAGGATTTCCAAATGCTGGGGAAAACGCCTTCCGTGAGAGAAAAATTGAAAATTTTTGTGAGGGGGAGAGAAGAAAAGAGGAACATCTTTTAACAGGACAGCGGGAAGTCCATCGGGGCCGGGACCGAACACGCCTTTAAGAACCTCTTCAACTAGGTGAGGCTGAATAGGTTGAGAGATGAAAGGGTAGAAAGAATCGAGAATTCTGCCAGGTCTTTGAAGTAAAACGGGTTGGGCTTGAAAGAGATGTCCGTGAAGGATTTTTGAAGAAAGAAGCAAATAGGTTGGCAATGGTTTGGGAGTCGGTTGAAGTTGTGTCATAGGAAGGCGCTTTGGGATAGGCGTCAGATTTCCGTTTATAATTAGTACAGGGGAAAAAGGTTTGGGGTCGTTGATCAGGTTGGTTTGTGTTTTTGAGATGTAGTTGAAGTAGAGGGAGTTGCAAAGCTTGATGAATTTATAAAAGGAACCGAGATAGATGGACTAGTCTAGCGGGAAACGCGTTCTTAGGAAAATGTTCCACAAGTTATTCCTCTTGTTACGAAGAGTGCGAAGTGTGCGGTTGTACCATAGGGGCGCTGAAACTGATGACCAGAGTCGAGAATGAGCGACATGTAAGCAAAGGCGTAGTTGTACCACATGAAATGTCCGATTTTTGCTGAGTCGGGAATAAGAAGTTTTCGAGTGGACTTCTGTGCCAGAACGTTCAATTTTCTTTTTTATAAAGTAAAATGATACGTGTGCTTGACGTGTGACAATTTTAGGGTTCGTTACAAGTACAGTTACCTTTTGTCGAGGAAATGTTTACCGTGCTATCGGTAGTTCAAATTCAAACCCCCTTCCTTTATGAATTTAAAATGGGACATAATGCGTCATTGGCAATGAAAAACACGAATGAAGCATTTGAGGTAGAACTGTCGCGGCAAACTGCGTACGTTTATACTATACGACGTTCGTTTGGAAAGTTCCTTTCGGGAGATTTCAGCCTCGAAAATGAACCACGTAGGAAGACGGAAATGTAAACGATGATGTTTGTGTTGACGATGATGTTTTAAGAGCAACGGTGGATGCGCACCCAACGAAATCGGTGCGGGAGATTCCACAAAGCATGGGAGTATTCTCAATGACAGTACGTCGGCATCTTTCTCTCATAGGAAAGGTAAAGAAACCCGATAAGTGGATACCACATGAACTGAACAAGTCCCAAAAACTACGACGCCTGGAAATTTCCGCATCGCTTAGATTATGAAACCAAACTGAGCGGTTTTTGCACCACATAGTCACCTGTGATGAAAAGTGGATTCTGTATGATAACCGTAAAAGACCTGGCAGTGGTTGGATGCAGGTGAAAAACCAAAACACACCCCCAAGCCCGATCTTCACTCAAAAAAGGTTATGGTGACAATTTGGTGGACATCGAAAGGACCAATCCACTTTTCATTTCTTCAACCAGGAGAAACGATAAACGCTATCAAATATTGTGAGGAAATCGACATATTGCATGGCAAACTGCCTGAAAGGGCGGACTGGGAGCGAGCATACAGGGCAAAGTCTCTGCCTTCAACCCGGCGAAGGCCAGGGCGATCCTTGTCCCTGTTCAATCCAAGTTGACGTGCAGTCTCCACGTGAAACCCCTGGATAGCGACCTTGGCAACCGCCAAGTAGTGAATCAATGCAAACAGCGACACCCCGAGAAAGGTTAGCGCAAGGCTAATAACCTTGCCCGGAAAAACAAATTATTATGGACAATTTAATAATTCTCGGATTGTTAAATAAGCCCAAGACCGGTTGTAAAGCCTATGATGATGATGATGAAATTGGCTGAAAAGCAACCTCCGTTGGTCAATAGGCATGGCCCGATCCCTTTAACATGTTAATGCTAAACCCTATGCCTCACAAGTAACGGTGCAAAAACTGTTGCATCCACCGTACTCTCCTGACATTTCTCCATAGGACTACCATCTTTTCCGCAATCTGGATTCATTTTACCGACAGAAGGCCTTCCGGAACGGAGCAGAGGTCATAACAGCCTTTGAAGATTTAATTGCCTCAAAGAGTCAGCACTTCTACGAAAAAGGATTATTTGATCTTGTATCACGTTGGAAGAATGTCATAGATGCCAACGGATCCTATTTTGATTGAATAAAAATTGACGGAAAAATAATCATCATCATCATCGGCACTATAACCGGAAACCGGTCCTGGACTCATTTAGCAAGCCCTGAGGCTTGTTAAATTTTCCATAATAATTTGTTTTTTCCGGGCAAGGTCATTAGTCTTGCGGCAGAAAAAATAATATTGGCTTTTAAATTTTTACTATAGAATCGTGCATTAGATGTGGTACAACCCAATAGATCTCCTTGTAGAGAGTGGCAGTAGCTGGTCTTACCCACAGATGATCAAAAAGAAAAGTGATTTTGCTAGGATGGCCATTCAGAAGGCGAAAGTTTGCTCTGGGGAAGTTGTAGGAAAAGTTGTCATGGGGTGGAGAGGGTTGGGCGACGTGATTACGATATATGGATAAGAGAAGCGGGGGGTGGAAATTGTTAATGGTTGAAAGGCGCTAGGTCTGGACAATAAGATGGATGGATAAAAACTTTCTAACCAAGATCTCGAAGATTCTAGCGAGTCGTATAGTTGTGTGTGTCCTAGCATTGCCCGGATGGCACTCATCATCTTTCCTGAAGCCCATTCTAGCCAATCTTTAGCTTCGAACGGTCCGATTGTTGACAGTGAAGGTCTAAATTTAATTTTTATCTATATGCAAGTAACTTATCGTAAACGAGCCTTTTCCAGTCCCACCAAATGCACAGAGATATCTTATTGGAGCTCAGTCGTGGTTTGTTCACCGTTTGATCCGCTTCACCCCGCTTTGGCCACAACCACGCATAATTTTGTCCTATGTGAACCATTTCTTATCCACAGTCGTTGGAGAATTGGGACAATTTTGCTCTTTCTGCAAAAGGCTTCGCACTTAGAAGTTCGACTAATTTTTTTTTTTGTACTAATTCGTGTGGCACCCATGTGGGGGTTCTTTTAAGCTTGTCCGAAGAACCCCCCATTATTATAACGCAACTTTCATTGTTTTCCGCCAATGCAATCGCATTGGCACCTGAAAATATTTCCTTTTCCAAGGACATTAATGTTCAACGCATGATCTTAAAATCCCTAAAAAGAATTCTCACAGCATTCACGCATTTAATGCGTTATTCAAATTTCCTGTAAAGAATTCTTCATATCATACGGCATCATAAATCCCAAACCATTCGGCACCCTTGTTATCGTTAAAATGCTATGTCGGGCAGCTTGTTTATACAGTTGCAATAATGTCGATCGACAAACAATTACGGCATCCTAAGCATTATCATCGAAACCAAATCCTCTAGCATTTCCTAGTACAAACAAGAACTCGGTTCCTACTGCAGTCAGAGAGGCCATAAACATTTAAAACCCAGTAGCACCTTTTCCTAATGGCGATGTATCTATTTACGCATCTGCACCACTCATCCACGACTGTAATGATGCCTTATTTTTTTTCAGCACCATTTCTCCGATGAATTGTCGTCTATGATAGCCACAATGCACAGCGTAAACAATGATCTATACGATCCCTTTGTTCTTTTTCCCTCGTTTCAGGTTTCGTTTATCCTTTGCTGACATGCATCGATAAGCACTGTGATCTGTACGATCACCCATACATGCATACCAGCATGATCTTCTCTATGAGATTCGGTTTCCTACCCCCAAAGAGAGACTTCACGTTTCTCTTGGGATAGAAAATGCATTCCTAAATTAAGAGAGGCAATACCACTGGCCAAATTTCCTTTGCCAGCGAATTGACATAGCTGAGTCGTTTTCTATCACCCGACCACCACGATCGTTTCTTCCTTCGCTCCCCGGTTCGCACGGGGACGCGTATATCCAGGAGTCGCGGTTGGAGCGGAAGTCAACTTTAACAGTGCCATCTTGCTTTTCGTTTTTGAATCGTTCCTGACAGTTTTTTTTTCCCTTTAAACACATATCAATATTCTGACACCTAACAAAAAACAATAAAACACTTTTCCAAATTGCAGCAAGTGAACAATAAACACAATTCAGAAACTATGTGCAGAGTGATTCATTTCATCGGTGTTTCAATTTTCGTGCTGTGACCGATTGGTTGCGAAGACCAACCATCGTCTTATTTCATTCCGGTTTTCGGTGAACAATTTGTGAGCTTGGTGTGTTGTTTGGATATTTCCGTGTCCCCAACGGAGTTCTTTGGAGACTTATTGGTGAACGCAATTCGGTGACCGTTACTTGGATTTATTTAGACAGTTTAGTGAGGATGGCGGAAAAAGTGAATCAGCGCCGTACGCCGGCGCACCATACTTCCTCCCCACACATTGAGAGTCTTCTTGACTCTGACTTAATACAGATGGTTTAAGACTGCTTTTTGGATTATCACAAGCTCCCGAATTTTTAAATTCCGTCGAAATTTTCAATTCCATCATTAACTATAGGCGGAATATATCCTGTCTATCTCTACATATATCGTGTAGATCACTGTTCAATTGAAATTGGTGAATTTATTCCATCTCTTCGAAATATTTTTTCCGCGAATAATCAGAAAATGCTTACCAATTCATATTAAAAATAGCCTGAGACATACAGACTTTAGCCGTACGACAAAATGTGGAGTAATTCGCATGTTCATGTGTTTCTTCGTCACTCTAATTTTGAAACCTTCAGAGCCAATGTTCATTGATATTTCCGTTCGTTACCCTCTCCCCATCCCTCTAATAGAGATTTGGGTTCTCGTTTAAAATCACCTGGAATCAATTTAGAACAAGCGTTTCGTGTAATAAGATGCTTAGTCTGTGACGCTTGATATTTAAATTTTAACCAATGAATCTTCTCTGAGGACCTTTTGTATATAAGCCTGAAAATACCCACAACATCCAAATAGTAATTTATATAGGAAATAAATATTAACGTACGTTTAAGTAAAAACAAGGTGAAGACCTGAAAATAGTACTTGATTTTTCTGGGAGAACTTCGCGAGCGAATCATTCTCTTCTCGTCGGAGAAGCTTTTACAGCTTTTAGGTTCTGCATACCGAAATTCGTGACCTAAAAGACTTTAGCTCAGCTTTAAGTTGAACTTTAGCAGTCAATTTGTTCTAAAAAGTTGTTTATCTTACACCGCAAGTTAACTGTAAACACGAAGCTTTTTATAGTCTCTTCCAACTTGGAGCTTCGAAGTTGAATAATTTTGATTACTGGTATTACTTATATTTAATAATTTATTTTATATTTAGGGAAGGAGTTTTTTAACCAGCGATGTCTATTTACATTCTTTGTATTTCTACCTATTTATCTACTAACTGAAAATGGAATAGACAGTTCTCTATTGATATTGAAACTATAAAATTAAGAACATTGAAATTACATTGTTATATGTCGGGCGATACCGACAACTTTACTGATTAAGTTGACCAGAAGGACCGGAACCATGTACGCCAGGACAAACCTTTTTTTCGACCCTACACTTTACCAGGCGAAAACTTTTCGAGTTTTTTTTAACTATTTATGTATTCTCAAAATATTAAAAAAAAAAAACACGAATGTTAAAAAAAATGGATAGTAAAAATATATATATATATTTTTTTCACTAAACGCCTGAAATTAGTGCCTCTAGACTAGAATACCTCCTTAAAGCATATTCGTCAGTACCGTAAATCATAGCAAATCAACGCCAGTTGAGTGTACTTGAGAATAGCAACCGATTTCGTATGCACGGATTGGTGTCTTGAAATCGTTTGATGATTCTTACTGTCATCTTACTTGCGTGAGTAGGGCGTTAGAATATACTCACAGCTCGGCCGGCTTGTCGTAAGAGGCGACTAAAGGCCGAGTGGCAGGTGGGGTCCCGACGCCCTGTCGCCCGGTGAAATACCACCCCATCAAGCTTTAGGCTCCGTGAAATGGTCGGGAGAAATCCCTGGCCATCTTTCGGAGCTTGGCTGATGGACCGGTTCGAGAAAAGGTTGGTTTGGGTGGTAGTCGATCCCAGGGTGAGAGACCACCCCGTCACGCTGTATATACCGCGATGTCGTCGAGAGAAATCTTCGGCGCTGTTTCGGATGTGTGGCTGATGGCCCGGGCTGACACGGAAATAAGTCATGATGGTACCTTCTGATATAAGGAACTCCGGAAGTAAACTAGTTTCCCATTCGGATCTCCGGGGGAACTGTGTCAGGGAGAACATCATGCAGATATTATGATAAATAACCGAACTTTAAGAGGTTCGTCATCGCATAATCGGGCTCGCTCTCGAGACTCTGCCCACACCCGACTGGTAACGGCATTTTGTAACATCAGGGGCATCGGTTTCACCAATACGAATGAACACGCCGTATACCAATATTTTCAAACAGCGAAACCTGATATCCTTGCCCTGACCGAGTCACAGGTCGATTCGTCAACTGATTCGACATATCTTCGTTGCGCAGGATATGATTTACATTCGAGATTCCGTTTTAAGGGCAGAGTCTGCGTCTTCGCGCGGTCCCATCTGGCTTGCCAGACGATGGAGACGTTGGAACCCAATAACATGGACATCATATGGTTGAGGGTGGGGCTGAGGAATTCCGTTAAATTTTATTGTTGTCTTTACCACTCGCCGAATGACGATCGACCAGCAACATTTTTCGAACATCTTTCACATACCGTCGACTGGATACAGATCAACCACTCAGCTTCTGAAATTGTGCACAATTCCGGCTGGTTGGTACATTCTAACAGAACCGACGAGGCTGGGGGGCTGGCGGAGATGTTTGCTGTAAGCCATAACTTGACTCAACTCGTGGAGGAACCAACGCGAGTGCCGGATGCCGGAGGCGATTATGCGAACACCCTGGATCTGTTTTTGACATCCGAGTATTTTTAAAATGCTGCGCCAATGGGAAACCCAGATCATTGCTTGCTATCGGTCACCCAATCACTTGCATTTCAAGCGAAAACCGGGCTGGGCAGCTTCGCCATGTATAGAAGTATGGGGCCGCTAACTGGGACGATTTGCGAGATTTCTTCCCATCCTTTTCATGGTCCGAGCTGTGCTTTGGAGACTCCGATGTTAACGCTTACGCGGAGTCGGTATCAGAGATTATTCTTCTGGGGATGTAGATCTACATTCCGCAATCCATCAAACGAAGTTCATCTGATAAGCCGTGGTTTGACAAAAAATGCGAGCAGATTACAGCTGCAAAAAATAGAGCTTTTAAGCAATGGTGCGCGAATCCCACCGATGTTAACAGAACGAATTTTGTTAGAATCAGAAACGCGTGCAACCAGGCGATTGATACTCTGAAAGAAGCTCACAACGACAGAGTGACCAATAAACTGCTTCGGTGCCCAACTGGTTCGCGCTCCTTCTGGTCAATGGCAAAAGCTGTCAGCAGTAACTTCGCATCCTCCTCTTTCCCCCCGTTGGTGACAGACAGCGGGACGTTAGTCACGAATTCAAAGGATAAAGCTAATGTGTTCGCGAATTTATTTTCCGCGAATTTATTTTCCGCGAATTCAAACCTCGAGCCCGGTCTTTTGGAGCCACCTGTGATCTCGCTGGTACGGTCTTCGATGCGTGATGTGAGATTTCGTCCGCGCACTATTCAACACATTCTACGTGAACTGGATTGTAGGAGGGCAACCGGCCCGGACGGAACACCAGCAATAGTCCTTAAGAACTGTGCTCCAGAGCTATCGTCGGTTCTTGGCAGACTCTTCCGCTTATCTTATACACGGAAGACCTTTCTTGCCTGCTGGAAAATTGCTCGAGCTCAGCCAATCCCAAAGACGGGAAACGGGTGTCTCCCACCAAATTACCGTCCGATAGCATTACTGTCTATTTTATCTAAGGTAATGGAAAAAGTCATCAATACAGCGTTAGTTAAGTATTTGGAGTGCAACGGACTTCTGAATGATCGTCAATGCGGATTCCGTGTCAGGCGATCCACAAGAGACCTTTTGAGCCTTACAACCGATATATTGACATCTGCGATTTAGGAGCATGGTGAGTCGAGAGTGGTCGCATTGGATATCTCCAAGGCTTTTGACCGCGTCTGGCACGGGGCATTGCTGAGCAAACTTCATTCATATGGACTTTCCCAACAGCTTTGCGACTGGGCGAGGAGCTTCCTTGAGAATCGATCGATCCGGGTTGTTGTGGACGGCGAGTGTTCGGATCTGTATCCTGTTAATTCGGGGATGCCCCAAGGTTCTATTTTGGCTCCAACCTTGTTCTTGCTTCACATAAATGATTTGTTGGAGACAACGGATAACAAAGTGTTCAGTTTTGCGGATGATAGTATGCTTGTTTCCTCCTTTTCGAGTGTTCGGCCGATTGGTGCATCTGCGTCGCACCAGCTGAGATGTAGGCAGATTGACTCTGTGAATCGGAATCTGAATAAGGTCCTGTAGTGGGGAAGGGCCAATCTCGTCGACTTCAATGCAGCGAAGGCACAATATCCAGCATTCACAAAGAAAAGTGGATCATCATGGTTCCACAGCTGATGATGAATGGCCAGACCCTCGAGGCTGGGGAAAGTTTGAAATTGCTCGACGTCACGGTCTGTGGGAATATATCGTGGCATAAACACGTGTCGAGTATCGCCAGGTCAGCTTCAGGAAAACTGAGCTATCTTTTTAGAGTCAAGAAATATTTTACTCCGGCCCAACTTCTTCTCCTGTATTGATCCCAAATTAGAACCGCGCTAGAATATTGCTCTCATGTTTGGAGCTCGGCGCTCAAACATACCCTCGATCTACTTAAGAGCATTCAGAGAGGAGCGATCCGCCCGATCGGGGACTCGGTGCTGACGTCGGGCCTACAGTCGCTGTCACATCGAAGGCGCGTAGCCGACCTCTGTCTGTTTACAGGTATTATACTGTTCTTCGGAAATTCGTGATATTGTTCCACGCAATTCGGCTTATATGCGCTCAGCAAGACAATCCGACAGATCGTACCAGTTTGTGAGTCATCGCCCGACGGGGCGAACGTCACTGCATCAGAACTCGTTCCGTTGCAAAGCGGGGAAACTGTGGAACTCCCTTCCCACGCGAGTGTTCTCGGAGCGGTACAACCTGCAACTGTTCAAAAAGAACTGCAACCGTTTTTTGGTGGCATATCGGGGCATATGCGCTATAGGTCGCCGAGAGAACACACCCGAGAGAAGTGTAGTACAAAAACAAAAACAAAAAATTACGTCGGTGCGAATCGCACGCTCTTCACTATCGTCGCAAACGCTATGGTCTTTGTAATAGTCCATAAATTTCCGAAATCGAAAAAAGGAGACGTCGTTATGGTCAGCAATTGAGAAGTATGTGGTTCCAACAAGACAGCGCCACAACCCAGACAGGACGATCAAGTTTTTCTTGATTATTATTATATTATTCTGCCTTGTGAGGCGGACATTAGAATATACTCATAGCTAGGCCGACTCATCGTAAGAGTCGACTAAAAGCCGAATGGTAGGTGGGCCAAAACGCCCTCTCGCTTGGTGAAAAACCAACCCTTCAAGCTATAGGCTTCGCCGTGACGAAGATGTCGTAGTGCCGCTTGGAGAAGGCTTCCCATTCGGCGCGGAGTGCATGTTTGGTTGCCTCGATTGTTGTCGGGCTTGGTTGTCCCTTTTCCTGTATGTTGAGGAAAGTGCCGGAGATGGTGGCCTGTCCGCGAACTGAGCGACGATGAGTTCCTCAATCGTGGTCGGTTGTTGTATTAGAGCAGCTGTAAAAGACACGTTGGTTTGAACTATCGTTGTAGAAAGTTCGTCATCCTGCTTTCGTTTTGCATCAACAGCGGTTTCCAGTGAATTTTTCTCCAACAAATCACCTAGCGTTTGATTTGCAATGATCATCTGGCGGCCGCTGTCCTCCGATCCACGACTTAAGGAATCCTTGGAACTGTCATCTTCTTTTATGCATGTCCTTACATTTGTACTCGACTTAGGTTGGTGATGAACACGTGTATGATCTCTGCCGACCGAGGAATGTCGTCGGGGAACCGTTGTCAATGTTGTCGCCGTCGCCGCCGTCACCACTGCCGTCACCATTGTTGTCACCGTTACGCGTGGTGTTAAAAGGCGTATGATCTCTTCCGAGCGAGGAATGTCGTCGGTCGAGATTTTTGGTGTTCCGCCGACCGAGGAATGTCGTCGGGGCACAGGTGTCCCTACGGGGGGAATTTTCCGGCTGCATCATCCGTGATGACGATCCGGGTGAGGGGGGGGGGGGTGGGGGCAAGCGCATATCAGGTGTTGGTGGAGTTTCCGGGCGGCGTAGAGGTGGCCGAACATCATTGTCGGCGAAATACTTGCTGGCGGGGAGATGGCCGGTGCACCAGTCCGAGGAGCATCGTTACCAGGATTCGGCGTCGAATCAGTTTCCCCGTCACCGGTTTCACTCGATGTATCACTTTCTTCCCGCTTGTCACTCTCACTGTGGTTAGGCTTAGGGTCCTGTTCCTTTCCCCGTTTCCTTTGAGCACTCTCCGTTCCCTTCAGGGATTCACCAGCATTTTGTTCGGATCTTGCCAGCCTTCGCTGCTGCACTGGGCGCAGCTTCGGTAGATCGGCTTCTACCTTTGCCTGTGGTTTCCTTTCACATATTTTTGTTGCCAAGTCCTTTTGACTCAATCCTTTCCCTCGACGTTCCTGTTGAATGATCTTGCCGACTTGTAAAGGTACTTTTTCATGTTTAAGTTCTTCAGTTTCCCTGTCCAATTTAGCCGTGTTGTTAGTGTTGATGTGCTGCTTATTAGTACCGGCACCAAGTTTCTGTTGAGTATCCGCTTGAACGCCCTGACGACGTGCCTGATTAATAGCACTTTTTGTTTTGAGGGCAGGTGATTTCGGAGCCCGTTTACGTAAAACCGTAACTGTGTCCCAGTCAGACATCTTGTGTTTGTTTCACAGACGATTGGATTGAAAATTAAATTATTACTTCAGCCGATGTTGCTGCTTGCTTGATTATGAATAACAGATACAAATCGTTTAGTAATACCTTCAGATCCTACAGATATTATGATTTCTTGAATGTTGCAGCTTCAGTTCCTTGATGTGTCGAGGTGACTGGCAGTTGTCGATGTAGCTGGTGGTGCACTATCTGTAGTGTGTTGTGGTTTTGGCGCTCTTTTGGCGTGTGTACCTGTCACAGGTATGTTGTGCCACGAACTGATACAAGTCGGCACTGGATCCGTTTCGAAGGACCAGAAAATGTACCGGGATACAACCGTTAGGATGAAGGCTGCGTCCACCGATGGGTGATAATGGTGATTCTCGGGATCCACTGTCCTGAGTGTGAAGCAATTCAATTACGCCAGTGATTGCGTATTTCAATTCGGTTGGTCTTTGCACCAAAGGGGCAGATGGAAGAAGAAAACGACTCGAGGATTTAAAGGGATTGAATTAGTTTATTGAACATTCAATAAATGTGTTAGCAACAATGACAATGAATAACTTCTTTGGTTTTACTCGTGATGACGATGCTTGCTCCGATGTAACGAGCCCGTTGAAGGTTGGTTGCAGACTATATGCCCACGATGGAAATTGATTGCCGACTGACTCATTGGGCATAACTGCCAATTCAAAAAGGGACGCCATGACGTCATCGTTGGTGACAATCGGCCAGCTGGTGCCAGCTGCTGCGCAACTGTATACACTGCGAATGTACTAGATTTCTCCAGTACATTCCAGCACATTCAATTGCCAATTCGCAACAATTATCTTTGTTTTCTTGTTTTCTTGTTATTCAGTACCTTTGTTATTAATTAGTATAGTTATATTAATTCTTATTAATATGTTTTGTTATTCATTGTTATAATTTATAATTAATTTGCATGTTTGGCAGCACTTGCCTTTTTCGTTATTCGTTTATTATTAGTTTTTGTCTTGTCATAGTTTCTGTTGTTATTATTGTCAGTTTGCTTTATGCAAATGATTAGTTTTTTTCGTTTTTGTGAATCGTATTGTATCGTGTGAATCAATCGTTTTCATGTTAATAAAAGTTTTATCGTTTTCGCAACTCGTTTTCGTTTTATCATGTCGTTCGCCTTTTCCGACAAACGAGTCGGAAAGTAAACAGGGGTATTCTGGAAATTTGTAAAAACCTTTTTTTTTTCATATGTCTAAGAATATGTCTTTAAGATGATTTTAGAATATTCAAAATATATTCTGAGGTATGGCCGTTTTGCTGACACGCCAGAAGCTTATTCATTCGCTGGGAAACCAGACAATGCCCGGATTTGACCGCTCAGAGATACGAGCGTCTAACGCATCAAAGGAGCGCAGAACTGCTCGGTTGGAAGAGAGAAGCGAGAAAGATGCTTACTTCGAAGTCGAGGAAGGTCCAATGTATGCAGCAGGAATGGCAGATTGAATAAACGTAAGCCTAAATTATCATTTCATGACTTAGACCGCGAGAAACTTTACGTGAAACTTTAAACACGTTTTTCTCGAAACTGTCTTTTTTAAAACAATACCCACGATTTTTCAAGTTCTACTGAACCGATTTACTTCAAATTGAGTATATGTCTTCTTTATAGGCTTTTCTATTGCATGAACTATCCTCATCCCCAAAAATTTCAATGTGAACTATTTTTAAAAAATTCGAAAGACTAGAAAAGTAGTACAAAAATAAATTTGTTTTCAACTTTTTTTAGTTCCAACGATAGAGGCATTTCTGTAAATTAATAATCTTTTTTTGTTCAGATTGCTAGGAGGGTTGCTAGGTCGTGGGTATGGTCGCGTGGCAACTTTTTGAGATCCCCCACTTCATCATCTGCTAACTTTTTGAATTTTGAATTTTTTACTTTTAATTTTTTTTTACTGTATTCTTGAAATAATAATAAACATCCTATAAAAAATGTATAGTAAAAATATTGATTGCTTTTTTTTTCTGGCACTTCAAAAATTGCCTTAAATTCGTGCGTCTAGACCAGAATACCCCCTTAAGAATGAAAGACTTGTTAAGCAAAAATTGTATGAGTGGAGTATGAAATTAGTAAATAATTGAGTGGTTGATTGGGAGTATAAATACCTCAGCAATTTCGATAATAAATCAATCAAAAACCAACAGCGTCTTTGATTCACCAACTGCGGCGATTTCACCATATGCTTTCAGCGGGCTGCGCTTAAACAGCAACCATTAGGGAAGTTAGGTCATAGACAATCTTAGGATAAAATTTACATACATGTCACCCAAAAATATATGACCACAAATATATATTACACTATACTTAACACATAAATAAGAAAAAGTATGACACCTTCTATTTCATTTTGTATAAATTATATCATTTAGATAATAAAAAAAAACCAAAAAAAATATGCCTATGTAATTTCGTTGACCACAATCAGTTAAAACTAAAACTCTTAACTTCATCCCACATATTGATGATATTATGCTCAAGGTCAACTCTGCCCTTGGTTTTGTGAAACCCTGTACCAAATAATTCTCTAATCCCTTCGTTTCCCGATCGCTCTACATACCATTTGTCCGTCTTGTTTTTGAATATGCTAGTCAGGTCTGGTCTCCCTTATAGTTCGTCCCATATTTGCAGGATCGAAAGTGTGCCTCTAGTTTTTAAGTTAGTTCGTAAATTTATTCTCTATTTCTTATATCACTTGTACCAAACGAAATAAATAAGCGACCTGCCCTCACTTAACTTCACTTCACTTCAAAGTAGCCAAGTGTTTGGAGTTTTTTTTACAGATGCAAGGTTTAATTCTCCCCATCCACCCAAGCCAGAGTTCACTACTATAAACGTTGAATGTGCTCGTCAGAATGTACAATAAATATGTACAGTGAAACTCTTGGGCAATCCATGCACAATTTTTTCAATTTCATCACTAGAACCTAGTGCAACGTATTTCTTTTTTTATAGATAATATCACGGACGTTGTTTAGCTGAACTGAATCGATACATTCGACCCCCCACTACATTCTTTTGCGTTGCCCGCTAATCGGAGAGTGCGCAACAGTTCACGTTGACTGTATCCCTCAGACTGAAGGATAAACACAAAGAATCGTTCTTCAGTCGAACTACTTTATTATTATTATTATTATTTATTGGCCTGTAGGAAGCCGGAAGTTCATGACCTCACCGACTCGGTTCCGCCATTGTTCCCTGCCGGTGCGCTCTCCTTCCACGTTCGACCATCTGATCCGAACTCCTCGAGGTCCAATCTAACATTGTCTTCCCATCTCCGTCGCGGCCGTCCTGTCGGTCTCCTTCCCGTTGGTCTACCGTCAAGAATTCTATGCACGGTCCTATCGTTGCCCATTCGCGCCACGTGTCCTTAATCTTCGCGACTTGATTACTCTCACTATTGTAGGTTTGCGGTGTAGCTCTTCCAATTCGTGGTTATGGAGTCTCCTCCATTGTCCTGCCTCCTCGTCATATTTACCTCCAAAGATGCCCCTCAAAACTTTATTCTCGAATACGCGGAATTTGTTTTCTTCCCGTTTTGTGAGTTTCGCATCCATATAGAACAATCGGCATGATTATGGTTCTATAGACACGGATCTTCATGTTACGTGATAGCAGTCTGGATTTCAGCAGTTTACTGACTGCGTGCCAACTCGCGTTGTCGGAATGCAGTCTCTTGTTAATTTCCTTCGACATTTCGTTACTGGCCGTCAGTATCGTTCCCAGATATTTAAATTCTTTAACACCTTCAAATATCTTACCTCTGACGATTATATGTGTTATCTGAGATCCACCTGCTCTCGCCGTAATCATGTATTTTGTATTGTCTTCGTTTATTTCTAGGCCCACCTCTTCTGCTGCTTGCATGATGATTTCACTGTTTTTACTTACAGTTTCGAGATTATAGCCCAGAACGGCAATATCATCTGGTATCATCTCATCCCACTTCTTTTCCAGCAGTTGCCTTATTGTGAACATCTGGTGGCTTGTTGACCGGTTCCTACGGAATCCACATTGGTAGTCTCCCAGTATCTCTTCTGCGTACGGTGTGATTCTCGCCAGAATGACATTTGTTAATATTTTGTATGCGGTTGGGAGCAATGATATTCCTCTGTAGTTTTCGCAGTCAGATCTGTCGCCTTTTTTGAAAATGGGGATGACTATTGATGTTTTCCATTCTTCCGGAGTGACTTCCTTATCCCATATTGTTTGGATGAGCTGGTGGATCTTTCGAGCGGTTGCCTCTCCTCCATGCTTCACAAGCTCTGCCGGTATGTAGTCGACTCCGGGAGCCTTGTTGTTTTTCAATCGATTTATTGCGTCTACAACTTCGTTGAGAGACGGCTCTGGGATCTGAGGCTCGGCTGTATGTACGCTTGGTGCATTTATCTGTGGTTGATGGGTGCGTACATTGAGCAGGTTTTCAAAGTACTGCTTCCATCTTGTCACGACATTGTTTGTTTCTGTGACCAGACAGCCGTTTGCGTCTCGAATTATTTGGGCTCTTCCTCGGTAGCCATTTCTAATTGAATTTATGTCGACATACATACCCCTGATGTTCTTTGCTCTGGAATTTTCTAGGATTTTTTCGATCCGAGTCTTCTCCTATTCGCGTTTTTTGCGTTTGAAGACCCTCATTGTCTCTCTCCGAATTGTCGCGTATCTTTCTGCGTCGACTTCATCATATCTTTCTAAGTGGATCACTCTGAAGCGTTTACGTTCTTCGATCTTCGCCCTGCACTCATCGTCAAACCAAGGTCAATTAAGTCCAATTGTTTTCTTAAATCCTAATACCTTTTGGGCTGTTAGTTTGATTGTGTCTCTGATCGATGCCCATTTAGTGTCCACACTATTGGCTTCCTCTTCCTGACTACTGTCATTCTCTAGGATGCTAAATCTATTCGTTAGTTCGTCTTGATATTCAGCCCTTTTACGTATGTCTTTTAGTTTATCAATCTCGAACTTTTTGCTCGTCTCCCGTGACTGTCGATGTGGGTTTGCTGGAAGCCGACTGCTAATTTTGCCCATCACTAGAAGATGATCGGAGTCGCAATCTGCTCCTCTATATGATCTTACGTCAAGGATATTTGAGTGGTGTCTTTTGTCTATGAGGAAGTGGTCTATTTGGTATGCGTTACGCCGTCGGATGATGTCCATGGGGCTTTATGGATTTGCTTGTGCTTGAACATCGTGCTTTTCACTACCAGATCTTTTGACGCTACGAACGTAATAATTCGAATACCATTATCATTTGAAATGTCATGTAGGCTTTCTTTACCTATTGTTGGTTGGAAGATATCTTCCTTTCCAATTTTCGCATTGAGGTCACCGAGGAGGATTTTAACATCGAATGATGAGATCCCATCAAATACTTCCTCTAGGGTCTGGTAGAATGTGTCCTTCGTTTCTTCGTCCGTAGATTCTGTTGGGGCGTGTACGTTTATAAATACATAACTGTACCATGGGCCCTGTATTTTTAGCACCGACATTCGGTCATTAATAAATTGCACATCTTTTACATGGGGCGTAATCTTCTTGCTTATGATGAAGCCAGTTCCGAGGCTATGTGTATCGGTACCTCCACACGCCAGTGTATACCCATTGGTGTCGGTCACTTGATGTGGTAGTCGAACTTCCTGGAGCCCGACGATGTTCATTTTATATTGTTTCGCGTTTTCTACGAGCGTCTGTATCGCGCCTGGTTTATATAACGTTCGAACACTCCACGTGCAGACACGTATATCCCGCCTTTTCCGTTTTTCCCTACGTCTTCTTTTTGCCGAGTCGTTGTTTTCTTGATGATTTGCTCCCTTATGGTAGTGTCGGCTCATCACACCTACGCCTACCGGGTTTTTCGTGGGATTGTTTTTTGTATATTGATTATTCATTTTTGATCCCACGAGTCTTGGGGTTTCAAATAGTCCGCCACATCAGAGCCCCGTGTTGATATGGTAAGGTCTGCTTACTGCTCTGATTCGACCCGGTGTCAGAGAGGCGCCGTTATAATACAGCCGGTATACCCCTGGCTGCAAACCATCCAATGGGCACGGTGACGCGTAACACCCTGGATTACGGGTGGTAGATCTTTGTGTGTTACTCCTCGCTAGCCTGTCTGACATGGGTGGCCCTACTGGAAGCATATGCTTCCGTCAGCATAGCCTGAGTGATTCATTGTTCTTCAGTCGAACTACACAAATGTAAAATGCTCTGATTATGAGTTTCCTCCTCGTTATAATCTCTGAACATTCAAGAACAATCTACGTCGATACGTACTTTCCTTATCAGTTTCGTCTTCTTCAGACCTGACTGTACTTGAACACCTCAGGGTATGTAAATATTACCTTTGTGTGGGAGAAAAAAATTGATAATAGACGGTAATTATTGCGTTGAGTTAGTTGTTAATGGGCAGCGAATACTCCCTTGATCGACTGATAGCTACACTGTTATTTGGAACGAATATTCAGATAAGATTCCTCTTGCCTACCAGGCCACGGAAGTTCCAGCTTTAAGATTTACTTATCTAGAAGAATCTTCAATTTTTTTTCTAATAGCAATTTCAAAACAAGAGAATATAGATACTCGTACTTGCCACTGCAACGCATAATCCAATGTGTGTCTTCTTTTTATTTTCCTTCAATATACAGCGTAGTGAAGATTAAAGCGAAGGGAATGGACCTTTTCCATATTGCATTGGTTGGTCCTTTGGCACTGCAACAAATTGTTTTCTGACAACTTATCGTACTTTACACGTTCGGAAGTATTCCATATACAGAGTTGACGAAAGTCTGCAGCTTATAAAACACGACAGACCCATAACTAGATATGAAATTTTATAATTACTATTCACGAACACATTGACGAATATGTACATAATGTCGACAAATTTTTATCGGAACATGTTTTCGCAGAAAGAATAAACGTGTCCATTACATCACTCCCCTCAGAACTAGTAAATTTTACATTGTGTTAATAGTTAGGGTAATGTTCACATTCATTAGGTTACAGAGTATTCTAGTGATGTACGCATGTTGCCTATTCGCTGTCCTTTGTATGGTCATCAATTTACCAATTCACAGGGCAGACACAACAATGGCATCGGACTTCAGTAAACAATGATTAATGTCCTGCGTGATAATTGATACAATTCCGTTTTCAAACGCCAATAGCACCAGCTTATCCATCACTATTTGGTCAGTAATTTGCTTCATTTATTACGCACGCACCACCTACTTAACCCAAATGTCCTTTCAAAGTCGACACTGGCCAGAAATGCCACCCATTTCATTATCAAACCAACTTTTACGAATCCTACCAATGGTACACGGTACGTCTGAAGGGTTGTCAGTAAAAGAAAGTGCTGTTGGTGTAATAGTTATGCCCTACAAACATTTTTAGTTGTGTGCCCACGACATTCAACCTGTCTGCGTGTTGTTATTTCGAGTTGAGTTTTGTCCTTTGACCGTGCTTTGGGCAGAAATAACCTACGAACTTTGAATTGATGAATAATGCTTACACATCTCTTGGTTTGGGTCATTCACTATTCATAACTAGCGCCAGCAAAGGCGGCCAGGTAATCAGTCGAATAGTATTAGTTTAAGGACACCTTCGGTAACAAACTGAGGTATTGGTGCGGTCCGGAACTTAAGAAAAAAAATCAAAAGGCGGTTTTGGTTTTTGAAACCCCCCTCTATCTAGTTTGTGCTTTTGTGGTCCAATCTGGACAAAGTGGTCCTTTCGAGTTCTAGATGTCGGTGTTTAACTTGCTACAAAGATTCACGGACGCACGACGATGTTCCTGAAGTTTCCTTCAAATTGGTGGATCCTGATTTTAACTGGAAGTAAGTCAAAACATGTTGCGGTGACCCTAACATGGGCCATTCTTCTATATATGTGTGTGTCTGTATGTGAGTACGGGCGCGTGAAATGGGGCAGTTAGTAGGTATAATGGCCCCAGCTAGGCAACGGAATTCGTCCATTAAGCTATTACCGGCTAATTTTCCAGAGGTTTGCTAGAGAGATATCTTTTTCATATAATTTAAGGATATTGTTTGTATCTAATCAATGTAAAATTTCCCACTTTTCTAATTATTTTCGCAATGGTGTCCTTAAGGTAAAAACTCTAGGTAATTAACTTTTCATGGGTTTTTATAAAGTATCTGGTAATACAAGAGTGTTTGACATGTCAATAATCTTTTACGTTATGCGTTGACAGCTCAACAACAGTAGTAGCAAACATCAAGGCCAAGATTTTGAAAATGAGAATTAAAAAGCAAGCACCGTGTGAAGGTTAGATCCGGAAAACAGTATTGCAAGTAAACGCTCAAAAAGTATAGTCATTACGAGGAGAGGAACAAGCAGGTGGAGAAACACGTTGAAAAACAGAAAGGAGAGGAGTGTAAAATTACACGGACTTACATCTGATGAAAAATAAAAACAAGAAGAAAAGGCAATGCATAACTCTGAAACATCTTTCAGTACGGTGACTTCCAGAAAGCCGTAAGTAGTTGGATTGATCACAAAGTCCTTTTTGATAGTAGGTCGCCAACGCCACAATTGTTACATCAAGCAGGAGGAGTGAGATTATAGTGTTTTGCAAAGCAGTGAAAAACGTGATGCCATAAAAAAGTAACAATCGAAGCACGACGCATCAGACCATACATGAGTATATGTCAACTGTCACTTAAACTATGTGATCGCTACGTGAATGCTCTCGTATACGACACTGATTATTTACCTTTTTTAAATTCTTTTGTTTGCTGTGTTCTTCGCTACGTTATCTGTTAGTATTCTATAAAGTACTTCGTGTGCATGTAATCCTTTTCCTCATCGAACCGTAGTCTCTTAGTGATTATTTTGTAATTACTCCTTTGGATGCCTTCGCATTTGCTACAAATTTACAACCGTATGATGTGCTTCATTACTGACATGGTTGTTTTACCAACACTTATGATGCCTTCAGGAAATACAGTTAGTGCGACTCATTGGGTGGCCTTGTAGGCTGAGTTGGCTGCAAAATCATTACTTTCCGTACAATACTCTAGCCCCGCCCGAAATTCGAGTCGACTCGTCAACCATAAATATCTTCATTGGCCCAAGTACAACTTACGTGCTAGATTTTTTTTAAACATGGAATTTGCGTCGTCCCCCAATCCGATTTAGCTTGCCAGAGAGAGGTTTCAAAATAACTTCGTAGGGTTTTTCACAAGGGACTTAATAATTTTGTATTTTAATACGAATGGACACAACAATGTATAGTACAACTGTAGAACCTTACTTGCAAAACCATTAAAACCCAATAACTTAGACATCATTTGGATGAATATCATCTTGAAGAGTTCTGTAAAATTTGTTTATTGTCGCCACCACTCCCAAAATAACGTTAGAACAGCGGCCCTTTTCAAATATTTTTCATATGGCGTCGAACGTTCGAGTTTATTGACGCCCGGAGAAATTTTTTCCAAACATAAACGGTAATTTGTTTTTATACAACATTTTTCAATATAGTCTCCTGCATGATCTACACACTTTTGTCACCGATTTTAAAACTTTAATATCCCTTGTTCGTATGAACCTTTGGGCGGGTTGTTGGCCAATTGCACACGTGCTCCTCGACTTCATTATTTTCGAATTTTTGTCCTCCAAGTGATTCCTTCAAGGGTGCGAACAAAAAATAGTCACAGGGTGACAAGTCTGGGCCATAGGGAGGGTGTTCGAGGATTTCCCGACCCATTTCTTCCAATGTATAATATCCCTTTTCAAGGATGTGGTGTGAGCCCTGAGGTTATCATGAAGAAGGATGAATGAATGAGTGAATAGAGGGCAGAACCCGCATTTTGTTTTGTTTAGTACAAGTCGTATAAACATATAAACTTATAAATAGACTTACGAACTACCTTCAAAACTAAGGCATGCGAGTTGGGGGTGGGGAACTAACTTTAAATTAACTTAAAAATGGAATGGCGGACTAAACAAAGATGGATAGAATAATAGTCTAAGTGGTAGGGCAGGAAAGAGCTTCTCGAATAGACATACCTCGTCTTTTGTTTCGATATGTGGCTTTTGCCGACTGTAATACCCACTTCTGATGAGATTTCACCGGCGATTACTTTCAATAAGCTCTCTAACGGCACGGATGTTGTCATCTGTACGCCTTGTCCTTGGGCGTCGATCATGACTTTCTTTTTCGATACGTTCTTGCCCACTTTTAAATTCTCTGGCCCACATATACACACAATTCTGTGACAGTGTATCATCACCAATGGCGCAAGGCTAATAACCTTGTCCGGAAAAACAAATTGTTATGGACAATTGAACAAGTCTCGGATATCGACCGGATACTGGTGGAGAGACTTGCTAAATAAGGCCAAGACCAAATCCCTGTTGTAGTGCCGATGATGATGATGATGTATCACCACCAAACTCTGCCTTCAATCGAGAAAAAAATTCCGGCTTTAACGCCTTCATTTGTTAAAAATTGTATAATAATCCGTTGCGCAAAGACGTATGTACCTCTTGCTCGCTCATGGCTGTACTGACTACAAAGTCGAGCGCGACCGCTGGTAAAGCCGGTTCCCCTAGTCTTCATAAACCAAACAACAACCACGCACAAGACTATCTAGCTTGCAACTTGTTACTAAGCAAAAAAGTAAAATTACTGTTTGTATTTGATTGACCCTCGATAAACTAGAAAGGTAAATATTTACAAGCGTTTCTCGTTCGTGAACTTCACCACTACAAAACTGTAAACCTTGACTGGTGTTTTAGCATTGAGAGATCCCGAAAAGGAGTTTAAGGGTGCATTCGTATTAAAATACAAAATTGTTATGTCCCTTTTGAAAAACCTTATGCGGTTATACTGCAATTTTTCACCCTACGAAGTTATATTGAAAACTGGTAAATAATATAAAATTGAAATAGCTTAACACCACCACAATATAACATAAATACAATAGTACATATTGTGGGGTAGGTTTGTAATGCGCCAGCAAGGGCGCTGAGTTCACTAAACCTTCCACCCTCTAAAATCACTCGGACCGTCTTTCACCATCAAGAAATAAAATAAACACTCAGGAAACTGCTGTTTATAGATGATTTTTAATTCTGCCTTTTATATTATTCACACTTAACAAAGATTTGAGGTGAATCTAAAGACTTAAACCAACAAGGAGAATCTTTAGCACTTTGGTGTAATCTGTTTGTTGATATGGATATATTCACGCCACTAGTGTTAATATTTATTAATAGGTTCTATTTTATTCACATTAGTCTCATACAGCACGTTTAGTTGACTTTAAATTACATTGTTAGTTCACGATTAAAACGAACTCGTTACCCACAAAGCGCTCTATTCATAACACCAAACTAAGCCTACTCGTTATGAGATGCACGTCTGAACTTAGGAAAAAAAAAACTCGATCGACTCGCGATGGAATTATGCTTCCCGCAGCGCTACGGGGGCGGGGTGGAGAAAGACTCAGCGATGTGAACTCGCTTGCAAGGGAAATTCGGCCAGTGGCGCATGCCCTCTTGATTAAGGGATGCGTTTCCTATTGCAGGAGAAACGTGATGTCTCTCTTTGGGGGTAGGTAACCGGATCTCATAGAGAAGACCATGGTGGTAAGCATGAATGTGTGAACATTGGTTATTTTCATGGGACAAAGCCATGAGAACGAAGCTGAAAAAACAAAAGACAAGGGGATCGTATAGATCATTCTTTAACATATGCATTGTAGCTATAATAGGCGGCAATTCATCGGAGAAATGGTGCTAAAAGCAAATAAGGGCATCATTACAGTCGTGGATGAGTGGTGCAGATGCGTTAATGGATGTATCGCCATTAGGAAGAGGTGCTAATGGGTTTCAAATGTTTATGGCATCTCTGACTGCTATAGGAACCGAGTTCTTGTTTGTACTAGGAAATGCTAGAGGATTCGGTTTCGATGATAATGCTTGGGATGCGGTAATTGTTTGTCGATTGGACAAACGAATCGCCGGTCGGTTTATTGCAGCTGTATAAACAAGCTGTCCGACATAGCATTTTAACGATGACAAAGGGTGCCGAATGGTTTGGGATTTATGATGCCGTATGATATGAAGAATTCTTTACAGGGAATTTGAATAACGCATTAAATGCGTGAATGCTGTGAGAATTCTTTTTAGGGATTTTAAGATCATGCGTCGAATGTATTAAATGTCCTTGAGAAAGAAAATGTTTCAGGTATGCTGGTGATTGAGATGCAAAAATGGGTTGCGAATATGGGTTGCGAATATGGGTGGCGATTATGGGTTGTGATTATGGGTTGCGATTATGGGGGTTCTTCGGGTAAGCTTAAAAAAACCCCCACAATATCAGTTAGAGAGAGAGAGATCTTTTATTTCGTAATAATATTTTCAAAAAAAAGTCTGTGACCGCACATTTTACAATTCAGAGATTTGATAAGTTATATCTTACAACTGAAACATTATCTTGGATAAAGAAAAATATGTATAATTACTAATTAAAAGAATAAATCGAAGGAAAATACGAAAAGAAAAAACCTTCATTAAAAAAAAAAAAAAAAAAAAACATAACAATAATAAATAATATAAAATGTAAATATTTACATGAAATTATGACAAATTAAGCAAGAAGCTGGGTTATAAGAGAATTTTCAGAACTTTCACAGCTGATGTTAAAGTTATATACTAGTTTACGAATTCTTTCAGAAATCAATTCAACATCCGCCCCTCCGTGGAGACTTAAGGTTGAATAGTGCCAAGGGAGGTCTAGCATCATTTTCAAAACTTTGTTTTGTGATACCTGTAACTTCTTTAAATGGCACCTTGCAGCGTTACCCCATACTGGACACCCATATAACAGTATAGCTTGGAAAATAACTTTATGAATAATAATGTTATTTTCAGTTGTGAGTAAAGACTTGCGATTAATAAAAGGGTAAAGCATCTTAATAGCAATACTCATTTTACTTTGAATATGTTGTTTAAATGTGAGTTTTGTATCGAGATGAACTCCGAGATACTTTACGGATTGCTCCCATGCAATCGTGGTACCATTTATTTGCAGCTGACTGCTGAGAAGATAGCAAGCTTTTCTCTTTCGTGTAAAAAAGATGGCTTGTGTCTTCCCAACATTCAGCTTGATTTTCCATTTCATATAATATTTTTCAAGTATCTCGATCGCATGCTTTGGATTTGTCTCAACGTTGAGAGAAAATTCATGCGACGCAAATACTGCAGTGTCGTCAGCGAAGATAGCTGATTCACACTTCCGTGTATTAATGTTGTGTTTGATCGATATAACCTCGGCGACTATTCCTTGGAAATCAGTGATATCAATCCAAAGAATTTAGCTTATTTTCGTTCCATAAGACAGTCCGATACATTCCATTAATTTGCAATTTATCTCTCAACAGAGATTTGGTTGCTATAGAACGGGAACAAACTGGTACGCCCTATCAGCATGAGTATTTCTAATCTCAGTGAAACTACTTTGGCGAAAGCAAGCTTTTCGATAAATAATGAAAATTTCACTTCATCCGAGGGTTTTTTTTTTTCTTTATTACTTTTTTTTTTCCTTTTTTTTTTTTACATTCAAATTTCTAATTTCTTCAGCACCGATCAAACAAAACGGGGACCACTTGCTGCTCTTTCTTCTTTTTTGTAACTCCGCACACAGGACAAAACGTTTTTCTTCTTTTTCCGTTGTCAAACGTCAACAACGGAATTCCGAACCGTATTCAAGAAAAAGGTTAACCCTCCATCTCTCTCGCTCTCCATTCACGTCCACTTCGAAAAACAAATTCGAACTCGAAGAACTGCACGATCCACACCCAAATCAGGGCGTGTTCAAAAACTCACTTCTGGATCGCGCAATTCCTCCACCACCTTACCATCGTACTATTTTAAAACAAAATTATATTAAATACAAAGTATCAAATGATGGTGGTGGCCGACGTACGTGACAACCCCCCCCCCCCCCCCCCCAAGACTGCGTGGCATTCTTAGGAGAGGAATGTCACGCCGGAGAGTGGACGGCGGAGAGCAAACAAACAAACAATCAGTAAACCTACCAACAACTAAATAAATAAATAAATAAACATGCTTAAGTACTAATGTTAGTAAGGATTATACAACTTATATATGCGGGTTAGTACAAATAAATAATTAAATAAATAAATAAATAAACATGCTTAAGTACTAATGTTAGTAAGGATTATACTACTTATATATTTTTGTTAGTAGGAAATAAATAAATCATGCTGAAGTGCTAATGTTAGTAAGGATTATACTACTTATATATTTTTGTTAGTAGCAAATAAATAAATCATGCTGAAGTGCTAATGTTAGTAAGGATTATACTACTTATATATGAGGGTTAGTACAAATAAATAACTAAATAAATAAATAAATAACACATAGGTATTAATATAAGAGGGGGAACAACAGACTAGCGCTCCACAAAACCAATGACAACACAAACGCCCGTGGTGGGCCCGACACTCAAACCGATGGTTGGTCCGAAAGCTCGACCGCCCACACGATCCGGTTAGGACTCCCTCGCTAAGGCGAGGTGATCCCCTCTCGTTCAACCTCCGAAATGTCACCCGGCCGGCGAAAGCGTCCCGCTCCCATATATTTACTTTAATCCTCCTCTTTTGGACTCGGTACTTGCCCCGGTCCATGGGTTGGTAGATCGGGGGGTTTGTCCCGTTTCGACGGCAAAACCTACCATCACCCGACATTATAGTGCGCTTTCGCACTTTCATATATGCGATCCAACCCCTAGCACTGGGGTTTGCCTCTGCAGTCTGCGCTGGGACTGCGCCTGCAGCATTAGGCCTGGCCTTAAAGACTTTTCGTCAGACTCTCAAGTTGGTATCCCTCGACGAAGGTCCTTTACAAGGACGAAGATTCCGGAGGGTAACCAGAGTCTGGCCAGCTAGGATCAGGGGCTCCAAGTTACCGGAAGGCTTAACCTTTCCGTAATTGTTCTTTTATAAAAAAAACGTTGTCTATAACTATATGTTATTAACGTCCACTGTTTGGGGTTCATCCGGATGACCACGTGGGTAGCACGTGGTTGAACAGCTTTTCGCAGCCCTCCCCTGTATGGGTAGGGTCACCGGGCAAGTACCTGCCGCAGTATCGACCTTAACAGGTCCCTTTGGCACGTCTCCCCGTTTGGCTGCCACACGCTCAAACCCTTCCCGTCCCATTGCTGATAAATTGAATGGAGAATGGCACGGGATTTACGGTCGCTCGGGGAAAAACCAAACAACCACCCGGCCCGTCTACCTTACAATTCCGAGACAGGAAGTCGTACCCCAACAATCCGTCTTCCTCCAAACCCGGCAAGGAGTCTACTATTTGGAAACTGCAGGGAATCTCATGGTGCAACTTGAAATTCCCAGTGCAGCATCCCCTCGACTTGCCTTTGACAAACAGCGCTTGGAGCGTTGTAGATTTATGCACATCCATGCCATATCTAGGATGGAGTGCCTTCAGCTTCAACAGGCTGATCTCAGCGCCGGTGTCCACGATTAGCCGCGCAGGGTTCCTACGGCCAATGTCTGGAGGGAGAGCAACAATCGGGACTCGAGTCGGCGAAAACTGAGAACAGCTGGAGCTGGGTTTCGTTTTTAGTGCGGTCGGGTAGGATCTTGCCGAACCGACCTTGGGGAGTTTCCCGAACTCTCCCATTTTGCTTTATGTCGACACTCTGCCGCCTTGTGAGTGTGTCGACCGCAAAACTCGCACAATGTTCCGCTCCCCCGTTCAGGAATATTCCGCTCGGGAGTCCCACTGGACACCGAACTAGCGGAACTGGAGCTATTCTTTCTGCCCACTTTGGGCCCAATGCGCCGGGGCTGCCATTCCCGGTTCCCCGCGCTACCTGATGCGGCGTCATGTCTCGCATCCGTTTTTGAGGATTTCGAGTCCATAGAGTCGGGTCGCTTATCGCCACCGCTCGACACGGACAATCGTCGCCCATCATCTCCGCCTGCTTTCCGGGAATCCCTACTCTCCGCGCTACCATTACCGGTGCTTCGATTTCGCCGACGCTGCCTCCGACGCCCTCTGCGCCTATTTCTCGCGCTTGCCCCAGTCTCCACACGGGTGTCTCTCGGCTCGCAACAGGTGCTGTTCCGGCGTGCCGCTTATGGGGAGAACCCTGGAAACTCTGTTGTTTTCCCACCTTTGCCTGTATTCGCACCCGCGCAAGCTATGACCCTGTCGGCCACAAAACTCGCAACAGCACCGGACGCTGAATACTCTGGGGCCTGATGTCGCCGGCCCGCCGCCCGTAGACGGGGGCTGCGGCTCTGGCAGGGCTCTCCGCTGATACTGTGGTCGCTGATAAGGCGGTTCTTGTCGTGCGAATCCGCCCTGCTGACCTCTACCCCTGTATGTGGTCTGGGGACCGCGCGTCCTCGTCGGACGATCCGGGCAGTCCACTATGTCGTGGCCATACCGCCAACACTCGCGACAGAAGGGAGTGTTTCGTCTTTGTAGACACTCGTCGTATACGTGACCTCTCAGATGGCAAAAATTGCATATGGTCTGGGATTCCAGGGGGTGCGCCGATCGACCAACCGGATCCCTGAACGGATTGTCTCGACCCGATCGATCCTGTGGCACATACGTCCCCTGAGCCAAGCTCTGCGACTCTCCACTCCGGCTCGGCGTGGTATTTGACCACGCTCCCTCGCCAGAGGAGGCCGGAGCATAGGCACCAGCATCCCGTCGATAATTGAGAGGTCCGCACGACTGCTCCCGAACGAAACCATCCTCCCCCCGTCGACGACTATCAGGCTCTTCGGCCGGCAACACGAATGACACCGCCCGGGGATTTAAATTCGATAACACCGGCGCCGGCGCCGCGGTGTAATCCCTAGAAGTGGAGGATAAATTTTCCAAAAGGGTCGAGCAACTTCCCGGTCCTAACTCTAATGTTTCCGACGCTCGCTCGGCGATTCCGTGCCGCGCATCTACAAACAGGTCGTCCTGCCTCAGCATTTCCCTACGAGCTCGCTCAAACCCGGTTAGGTGGTCCACCAGGCTACGAAAAGGGACATTACCCAACGTGAGAAGGAAGTGCTTTAGTCCTTCCTCCCTCAGACCCCTTACCAACACCGGTTTGGCCATGCCCTCAAGTTGGCTGGCGAAGGCGGACCTACCCTGGCGACCATAAAAGCGCTCAGCTGCCTCCCCGCACCGTACCACGGCCCGCTTCACTCGGGAAACGAAACCTGTGGCATCCTCGGAAGGAAGTTGTCGCATTTTGGAAAGTTGCGCACACAACTCCTCATACGACACCCGGGGTTCGTAGGCCTCTCTAAGACGCTGTTCCGCTTCAAGGAATGTCGTGGGTGGTCTCCCCTCGAACATCCGATAGGCCTCGCCGCTCAGCCTAGAGGGCTGCCACCGGAGGAAGGTATGTTCCTCCTCCACCGCCAGCCCATCCAAGGTCCTTCTACAGCCCTTGAGAAACGAAGAGAGTCTCTCGGCCGTATCCGGTCCTTCCTGTCCCGAAAACATGGGGACCGCCTTCGACACAAGGTCGAAAACCCTATCTGTGCCCAGCATGGTCCGTACAGGACATGGTTGTGGGCCCAGTTTAAAATACGAGGGCATCGGCGTGTTCTCCATGCTCCCGACAGGCTGTTTACCGACGGTGGGAGGGGGTCGTGTTGGCGATCGGTCGTCCACAAATTCGTCCCTCGAATCATGGAACGCCTCCGGATCCACCTCGTCAACCGGCGGCTCGGGAAATGCTTCGGGTCGTGCCCGGGCAGGAGTGCCCTCTCGGACATCTCTCTGACGTTGCCTTGTCTGCATCTGCCGGCCGTCCAACTAAATCTCAATATCACCTACACCAAAGTCAATCCCGGATACCCCGCGGAGAAAAGAAAAAACAACCTCGTCGCCGACAGTATCAACCAATAGAAAGGGGGCGAAAACAAAAACAAACACGCTCCCAAGATACAACAGGACGCCGTCCGACGAGCTCTCCCCTCTCGCAAACACTATATGGGCCTAATACACAACAAGGAGACCCGCAACAACAGAGAAGATCAACCCACAAACAACAGTTCGAAAACAAAACGACAGTCGAAAACCCCAAGAACACAATTCCCCAATCTTCAGCGGGAACACAGGATGGGCTGCCAACGGATTCACACAATCACAAAAGCACCAAACAAATACTCTCAAAGGGGAAGAGAAGGAAAAACAAGGGAAAAATACACACCGCACCCGTCAGTCAAAACGAAAAACCACAATTCAACTAACAATCGCCGTCCTCAGTGGGCGAAAAATGGAGAGAGAGAAAGGGGTAAGCAAATATAATGACCACTTTCTGGTCAATTTTGTAACACAACAAAAAAAATATTTAAACGAAAACCAAACGACCAGCCGAAAAGGAAGAAAAGCAGCATCACATTAAAAAATTTTCAAAGATCGATCAAGGTCAACAATAAATAATAATGAACAATTTAAATATCACAATTTTCGCCGGAAGAAGCTTCCAACAAATGTCTTTCACACAAGACAGACAAATAAATTAATAAATAAATAAATAAATTTTTAAATAAATAAAGAGAGCTATTAGGAAGCTTCCAACAAATGTCTTTCACACAAGACAGACAAATAAATTAATAAATAAATAAAAAAATTTTTTAAATAAATAAAGAGAGAGGAAAAAAGAAAAAAAAATTCTTTCTTTTTGCGCCTGCTCCCTCTGCCAGTCTCCGCTCACGAACGTATGGCTATCTCCAATTTCACACCAAGCTGCCAAAGCCTTCAGGTCACAGAAGATTCGACAGTATTCTACCAAACCTGCCGTGGTCCCTCGGGAAGGTTTGTCCGCAGCGCCAGTTTGTGGTGTTTGCAGCCACAACAAATTTTATGTTTGGAATACTAAATAGGTTACCTGGTATTGGGGGATAACTGCTTCCGTGTATTAATGTTGTGTTTGATCGATATAACCTCGGCGACTATTCCTTGGAAATCAGTGATATCAATCCAAAGAATTTAGCTTATTTTCGTTCCATAAGACAGTCCGATACATTCCATTAATTTGCAATTTATCTCTCAACAGAGATTTGGTTGCTATAGAACGGGAACAAACTGGTACGCCCTATCAGCATGAGTATTTCTAATCTCAGTGAAACTACTTTGGCGAAAGCAAGCTTTTCGATAAATAATGAAAATTTCACTTCATCCGAGGGTTTTTTTTTTCTTTATTACTTTTTTTTTTTCCTTTTTTTTTTTACATTCAAATTTCAAAATTTCTTCAGCACCGATCAAACAAAACGGGGACCACTTCCTGCTCTTTCTTCTTTTTTGTAACTCCGCACACAGAACAAAACGTTTTTCTTCTTTTTCCGTTGTCAAACGTCAACAACGGAATTCCGAACCGTATTCAAGAAAAAGGTTAACCCTCCATCTCTCTCGCCCTCCATTCACGTCCACTTCGAAAAACAAATTCGAACTCGAAGAACTGCACGATCCACACCCAAATCAGGGCGTGTTCAAAAACTCACTTCTGGATCGTGCAATTCCTCCACCACCTTACCATCGTACTATTTTAAAACAAAATTATATTAAATACAAAGTATCAAATGATGGTGGTGGCCGACGTACGTGACACCGTTACTTTTACCGTACACAACGATTTCTTGACTTATCGCGTATTTTACTTCTTACTTATCACTTGCTTCTCACTAGAGACTTATTACTTTCTACTTCTTACTCTCTACTTGTCTTCATGAGCTGTCTGCGACGTATTTATACCAGTTCCCCACATTCTGATTCGGTATTTCGTTTCCGTCCGTTCCATAATCTTGAATGTTCTATTATCCATAGTCTCCAGTTTTCCAGTACTTTGTTTTGGACTTTCCCGAATATTGCAGTACTGACTGTCATATGCGTCACAATATCATCCAGTCCATACAAAATAACTTTGAAAGTTTTAGCACATTTAATATCATGAGAAAAATATTGACAATTATCCTCTTTTAGTTTTTCTAATACAATATTAAATGATTCAATTGTTCCGAACATTATTTTTATACCAATTGTTAATTTTTGTATTGAATAACTGGATATACGAGTATTAAGCTTTTTCATGAGGCTTTGCACATATTCTGGTGATTTTTGCAGCACTTTGATTGGTGGCACATACACTTTTCTGATTATTGGCGAATCAGTTTCGTCCATTCCAGAATTATCTGTATCTGGATGGCATTGTAGGGGAGTGAATTTATTACAGTAGGGGTTTTTACCAAGCCCACTTGTTGGATGCATAGTGGAACGAAGTTTTTTATCCGAGGACAAGCAATTGTCCCCGGTATCAGGCGATCTATCGCGTTTGGGAACGGTTGTAATGAGAACTCGCGACCGAGATGAATACGTCAAACGCAGTTGAAAGCTCCGGGTGAACTGGGACCCCCACAATATCATTACAATAAATAGTATAAGAATTACTCGAGTAAAAAAATCATATATACGGAGACTTGTCAATAAGTCCTTAGAAAATCTAAGAAATTCCGCTCGTAGCATCGCTAATGATCTGTTTTTAGTAAGCATCATTCCTCACAAGGTATCTGTCAAATACAATATATAAAAACCTTGTAGGTATCTAATAAATTGAGTATGAAAAAAATATCTGCGAGACGGGTGCCGCATTTGCTCCCAGCTGAGAACAAACACAATAGCGTGGTCTCCTCTAAGGCACTTTTGGAGGGCATTCATCACACCCCAGATGAGTTTCTGCGCAATGCTCCCAAAATGAGTTCATTTTCACTGCACATTGCCCTTGTTGTGTGACCACGAATAATCTTGATAATGAAGTTATCTATTCTGTTTAGTTCTGATTTGTCATACAGGACTTTATTGGGATAGTATTTCTTATACTGCGACTCTGGGGTTCTATACATTCCGAGGCAGGAACGCAAACACTGCCTCTCGAACACCCGAAACTTCTCCATGTAAAATGGGTCCAGCAGACTACTACGGAAGAGTCTTCGTGTCATTGCATATCCGTTTTTAGCTGCTGTAAGAGCAGCTGCTGTATGCTTATAAAAGTAAAGATACTGATCAAGCCAGACACCAAGGTATCTGACTACAGTTTTTACTTGAAGGGGAAGATTATTACTTCCTGCAATAGAAAATGTTTTCCAATTCCGTTTTGTATCCCTTGATGCACTGGACAGCGGCGTTCTGAAAAGGATAGTCTCTGTTTTCTGGTAATTTATTTTTAATTTCCAGTCGTCGCACAAACGTTTGATTTTGTTGAAATCATTTTGCAGAAGTCTGTTTGTTGCTGCACAAGCAACAAACATTGAAATCAAGGCAGCTTCAGGTGAATCGGAACTGTCATACACTTTCGTCACAGCATTAAGCCCCTGGATGTATGCCGCAGAAAATCCAACTTGCGGTTGCAGCAAACAATATTGGCATTGAACGCTGCCAACTGATTTAAACACCAAGATTCAGCGGACGGATAACGGGCCCCGCTGTTCAGTGCTGAATGGAGAAAGTGAACCGGTGACAGTTCACGAACAGTTGTGGCTGTTTTTACTGTTTTTTAGAAACAGTATGGTGTTTAACTTGGTTCTTCATACAAAGAAGAATTTAACCTTTGATTTATATATACCGTTTTTTTGCTTGTCACTGTGTTCAACCGTTTTTCGTTTTGTTAGATATTTACTTGAGTAATGTTAAAAATAAAATCGCGCAATGGCAAGAAAAATTTTTCAATGTCTAAATTATTGCTTATTGGTGGAACTCTAGTTCGTCTTTCGGATGATCCCATTTAACATCGACATTCATCATCACGAGAAAAAGATTCTTTGCTGTTCTCGTCGAGGAGGAGCTCGACGCAGAACATGGATTGGCTATTCCCAGTTGGCGAACCACCTGCAACCATTGGAGTTGCGGTTCCCAACTGGCGAAACATTTGGTCCTTCGAGCCGGATGCTCGAAGTGTGGAGTTTTATGTCATCCATCAAGCCATTGAAAACATCATCACCGGCAGGCCTCAACGAGAGAACGCTATTGTTTAAAGACTTACTTGCTGGGACCCCGATGAGCCGATGGTATTCTCCAATAAAAACCCTTTCCTTTTTTATTCTTTTGTTCTCATGTATTTTATTGTACTGATATATTACTTTTAGTTTTAATAATATAATTTGTACTTTTAATTTACGCCACATTTCGGCTACCGGATACAAATTTTAATTTTAAGTTGGTGCTTAGATGCACCCCTTTTGGTGCACTGATTCTAATTCAATTAATCCAATACCGAACTCTTTATTTATACTGAAAACCTAAATCAAAAACTACATAGCTTCCCACGATCAACGCTGTCCTTCAGAAAGCCACCTGACGCCAGTCTCAGTCGAAGGCCAAGCCAACGACGATGAGAACCACGAATTTACATTTTTGCAAATTCTTCACCCCAAGGCCATGAGAATATTTCGATTCACTGTGATGCGAATAGGATTTTCCCATAGCGAACTGTATACAGGTAAAATTACCTTGGAGATGATGGGGTGTTGGGTGGTTAATTTTTCATCTAGGTGATGAGACTGTTGAGTGTGGGAATTGCAGAATTGCATTTTAGATACGTCAATAGGAAATGCATGCTTTTCAAGGTGATTGCGGATTTAGTTTGGCATAGATAGAATGTGGGAAATGCAAAATTGCAATTCTAAGTATGGGAATTGGGAATGCGTTTAGCAACAGATATGTGATAAGATTTCACAGCTACACCGAAAGGATTCCATGGGTTGTAGCAAGAAATTATTTGATGCTACACTGAGAGAATTCTTTCGGTTTTAACATTAAGTAATGTTGTCCCATAAGCATGCAATATTATTGTTCTTTGCAGGGTTTTATATAATTTATATTTAAATAATATATTTGTGGAATGTGGCCGAAGCCCTACCCGAGCTCAGCATCATCTGAGAGAACCACAATGAGAGACGTTGGGAAATATTTATGATTCTATTTTATAAACAAACTTTCTTCGAGCGAAAAAAACGTTCACATCCGGCTAGTGAGAAAATAAATTTTGCGTGTACCAGCGCAACCAAAAACGCATGCATATACATGTTGGTGTAGTTGTGGGGGGGGCACGAAGGCAACCAAAAAAAAAATGGGTTGGCGAGAGGGCCGATTTTAGCGAGACAAGGACAGATGTGTTCTTCATCTTGTCTCTGACTTCTGATCATCTTGCGATAACCAGAATCACCCACATCCGTGAGGATGTTGTGTTCGGTCTCGCGATATCTGAAAAGAAAAGAAAAAAGGGGTGGTATCCAAGGATAGTGTGGACAGTGTTAGTCCAGGTGTTCTCTAACTACTTGCATAGAGGGATGGTGGGAAAGCAATCATACAAGACCGGCAGGACTTGGGTGCGGCAGTAAACGCAGATCACGTCTTTGGCGTCTGATAATCTGCGCTTTGGCCGGTGTGTATGTTAGTGTTTGTGCCGTCTTGTACTGTGCGTTCGTGTGTGTGGTTTGTTAATAGTAGACCGTATGGGATGGGTCCAGGAATCCTCTATTATAGAGGGGAATGTTGTTGGGAAGGGTGCTTTCTTCAGTTTTGTACTGAAGAAGAAATTGTGGGGGTTTGATCCGAAGAGATCGAGAGAGAGAAGGGTCAAGAACGCAAGAGTCCCGTACAAGTAGGTTCTCGCTGTTCTGAATGTTTTCGAGGTACTTATATGCTAATTGAAGCAGGTACTCGTCGATAGAGGTAATGGAGGCGCCTTCGTATAGGTGAGAGTTGGGGTAATGGCGACCGTCAGGCCTTCTAGAATGATTGATGCATCTTCTGAGGAGTTTCCTTTCGAAAACCCGAAGTCTTTCCATTTGAGCCGAAGATATGCAGGACCATATGGGAAAGGCGTACGATATTCCAGATGGGATTAGTTGCTTATAGCAGAGAAGCTTAACTTTGGTGTCAACTTTGTTCCACCACTTCAGGATGTTGTGCAGTTGCTTAGACCGACCAAGGCCCCTTTGGAGAATGTGGGTCACATGTTTGATGAAATTCATTTTTGGGGTATAAGTGACCCCGAGATATTTCATCTTGTCCTGTGGTCTAATCGTAGTATCTCCCATTTTTATTCGAATATTCTGTGAATATCGAGAAGTAGGTTAGAAGTGTTTACTACTCAGAACTATGGCTACTGCTTTGGATGGATTAAGTCGGATTTTCCATCGACTGTAATACTGATACAGTTCGTCCAAGTGACGGTTGAGTCGATTTGTTGCGAGGTTAGGGCCTTTGGTTGACGTGTACACCAGGACGTCATCCGCGTAGCTTATTTGGTTTACTCTCCCGTCCGCGGGGCGGGGAATATCGGAGGTGTAAATATTGAATAAAATGGGGCCTAGGGTGGAGCCCTGTGGTACGCCTGCAGCGGCGTGAAAAGTTCGGGAAAGCTTTCCATTCATTCTAACTTGGAAGGTTCTGTTTAGAACGAACTGGAAGATGATACTACATAGCGTTCTACTGAGTCCAGGATTCAATAATTTAAAAGAGAGACCTTCGATCCAAGTTGTGTCAAATGCTTTTTCAATGTCTAGGCTCACCGCAACGGTGGGTTCCTTATTAAAGAGCCGCACGCAGACGTGGTTTTGGAATATGTTGAGAGCCATAGTGGTGCTGTGCGCTCTTCGAAATCATGTAATAGGTGCCTGGCACTGACAAAATTATTTATTTTCTCATATATGAATTTTTCATATATTTTGCTAATGCAAGTGAGAAGCGAGATAGGGCGAAAGCTTGAGGGGTGATACGTTGGTTTCCCAACTTTTGCTATTGGACAAATAATAGCGTGCCTCCAAGCTTGGGGAAAGTACCCCATGTTGTAAGCATGGTTGAACAGAATGGAGAGCTTTATAAAGAATAAGGCAGAAAGCCTTCGCAACGAGTGGTATGACATGTTGTCGTTACCGGGTGACTTCTTAGGCTGTCGAGATTTAACCAGGGTCTGTAGGGTATTTGGTGTGATGAAACCGTGACAATTATCACGTGTGTCATCGAAGTATGCACTGTTATTTAGGTTAAAGACAACAATTGACTCGTTGAAGTCGTCCAACTTACTGTGGACCTCCGAACCAACGATCGCATTAGTATCCGGCACGCCATCTTGGAGAGTAAGTTTGTGATTGTTTTCGAAGGTCTCTCCGATGATATTTGCTTTATTGGTGTTGTTATTAACAACAACACCATTGTGCACGATTGGCCCAGTGATACGGGAAGTGCCACATATGTTTTTAACATTTTTCTAAACGTTCAAGTCCATATGAATACCCTTCAGTTTGTCTTCCAATTGTCGGGTACGATTGTTTTGGATTCTCTGTTTTATCAGTGTGCGTAAAGCGGTGACGATATCTCATTCTGCAGAGCTTCTTACGCTCCCGGATGAGACGAAGAGTGATGTCGTCATGGGGAATCTGACAGGTCTTTTCAAGTTTGTACTTCGGGACATGAGTCTCCGAAGTATCAACTAGAATCTCGTGAAGTCGTTTTGCAGCGTTGTTTATCTCAACCGTCGTTAGGTTGCTGTTAGTGGTAAGAGAGAATTGGTGGCGTTTATCGTTCAACGTAATATTGAAGTTGTCCCAATTTGTCCGCCCATAATCGGGTATGTATCTGATATTAGCCCGGGATGCTCGATAGCCACGAATGAATGTGGTCACAGCGTTGTGGTCAGATACACCCGCTGAAACTTGAGGAGGAGTGATTTGCGGAACTAAGTCTTTGGACACAAAAAATATGTCCAGAATTGAGTCACCTCGAGTACCAACCGTAGGTGCGACTATTTCGAAGTTGAGGGCATACGTGTTTTCGGTGTACCATTGGTACAGTTTTGTGGCATTTGGGCAAGAGACAAGGTTGTTCCAGTGGGGATGTCTGGAGTTAAAATCGCCGCCTATGATGAAGGGTGTATGCCCCGAGGTCCTTATTAGTTTGCCGATATCTTCGGAATTATTGGGGCCATTATTGGTTTTACGCGAGTGGTATACAGAGTATATATTCACTCTACCATTATTAGCCAGATGCAGTTCAACTCCAGACACCTCTATGGATTCAAGGTGTGGGAGGTCAATAGCTTCATGGTGAAGTCCGCTATTAACCAGTATACATGTGCCACCTCCGTTGATGGTGGGACCGCCAGTGAGGGTTCGATCTCTTCGAATCATGGAGAAGGTTGGGAATACGGGACGGTGACATGGATGCAACCCAGTTTCGGTTACAAGTACCACGTCCGCCCGGTTTTCGTTTATGAAGTCAGAGACTATCATACGCTTGGAGTGCGAAACAAGGGAGTTGACATTTATGAGAATAACTTTAATTTTGGAATCCATTGTGGAGGGTATGTCTTGCGTATGCAGTGAAAAGGAGTGCCTCCCTCTCAACCTCGGTTGATAGTTTCTCATATCGGGGTCGAATATCTTCAATCAGGCGGGATAAACTAAGTAGTTTCTCGAGCATTGAAGATTACCGCCTCGGAGGCTTTTGGCCCGCCGCTTGAATTTGAGGCGTCGTGTTGGCCTTTACCGGGGGTCGCTTAGGGACTTGAATATGTTTTTGACGGGGAGGCGGAGGAGTTGAGAGAGTTTTTATATTTCTTGCCTGCTGTCCCCTAAGCATGTCGGCAAATGTAAATCCATTTTGGATGAGGCTTTGTGTGGCCTGTTTTCCGAAGTCTGACTTGGCTGTTTCCTTAGCTCGAGTCTCCTTGGATCTAGCTGGATGTCCTTTGTTGCCGCAGTTGCAGCAAGTTGGCAGTGTTATTTCATCCTGCACATTTGTTGCGGAAATACCTCGAAGACAACTTGCTGATACAAGATTGGAAGCGACTTTGTCCGTATTATGGGATCTATGTCGGTTCCTGGGGCAAGGTGAAGCTCCCATATGTTCAGCTTGCTGTATTTTTGTGGTCTGATGTTCACAAACCGTTGCGGGGGGGGGGGGGGGGGATTTTTTGACGTCAATGAATTTGACGTTAGGAAATGTGGTCTGAAGAGCAGTTACGATGTCGTCCTTTTCCCAAGAGGCAGCGACTCGTTTTAAGAGGATTGTCCTCGATTTTTCGTCGGCCGGAGTGAAGGTGTAATAATTTACCTCCTTGGCCTTGAGGTTGTCGTTAACCTTGTGGTAGGTTTCCCTATCGTAGGTTATGATTTTGTTTAGGGATGGGCTTAAGGTCTTTGCCTTGAAGTTGGAAATCCCTAGTCGGTTCATGTCATCGACGAAATTTTTTAAATTGAGGTCTCGTGCAAAGACCCCGGGTTGCTGCTTCTTCTTAGAAACAGGTGGGCGGACACCGCCCTCTGGCTGGACAGTGTTGGGAACACAAGCGGCCTTTGGTTTTGAATTAACCACCGGAGTTGTCCTCGGAGGGCAAGGCTCCTGCGGAGGCACGATTTTCGGGTAATTTTGAGTTATCGCGGGGTTCGACAACTTTTTGGGGACAGCTGATGATGATGATGGGGGTGGTGTTGGCGGGCAGCCGGTAGCGACGCGGTTATTGGAGGGACCTCCCTCACAGCGTCTTGTTGAGGGTGGCGTTTTTCGCTTTGGGCCCTAGATGAATTTAGGGTACGGGTGCGACTGACCGTCGTCCATTGAATCATCAGAGTTGTCGGTGACAATCCCTAACTCCGGCTCGAGGTTTGATTCCGAGTCAGTAGCTTCCGAACCGGTACCAAATGTGGACGTGGATGGGGCAGCTTCCAGTCGCGACAATCTATTTTTTAGGACCGCATTCTCAGCCCTGAGAGCATCGAGGTCCTCCTTCAGTCTCTTTATGAGAGCCGTCATGCCCTGATCCGGCTGATGGCCCACACCACGAGAAGAGCAGATGTCCATGTTTTATCAGTCACAAAACATGTGAACAGACAAGCGACAAAGACAAGAAGCGCGCGGAAACAAGGAAAGAAAAGAAAAGAAAAAAAGGGGGAACAAACAAACAAAACCAACAAAGAAAATCCAACAAACGAAAAAGAAAGAACAACCAACAAACGAAATAGAAACAAAAATCAACAAACAAAAACAAAAGGAAGAGAAACAAGTAAACCTAGTCGCAAGGTTTTTTTATTTTTTATTAATTATTATTATATTGATTTAAATTTTGGGATTTCCTTTATTATTGTTTTTATTTTTTTATTTTGACAGAAATATGGTGGAGTAAGTATGATGTCTTGCCTTATCTTGGGATCAGTATTATCTTGCGATGTCTTCGGTATGAGTGATGTATCTTTATTGAATGACGTATGATGCCGTTTTGAACCGTCTTGTGTATGTCTTCAGTCCTTTTATTGAACGAGTGAGTGTTTTGTAGTATGTATTGAGTCTTGATGGGTATGGGTATGCACGGAGGCACCTAAACATCCGCATCAATATATATAAATATGTATACCAACATGCTGTGAATTATTAAGACTATCAGCTGAGTGGCTAAGTTCGGTTTACTTTTACTTTTTTTCTATTTTTGTACAAGTTCAGGATACCCTGTGTGCGTACGACTCTGAATGGACAAAACCTCAAAAGCAAGTCGTTGTGGTGTAATTTCCTGCCACAGAAAAGTAAATATATATAAAAAGGTTACCTGGGGATAAGATCTCCACCTCAGTTCCACCGTCCAATAGTTTTTTTTTTTGTGTTGGGAGCCTCTCTCTACTTCTACGCACTTGTCCAAAGTGATTGATGAAACTTCAGGAAGGCTTGGGTTGATTAGGTGGTGATGGAGTTATCAAAGTTCCTCTGGACAGATGCTCTTCTCCTCTCTTGATTCAATCACTTCTGGTTTGGACTTTCGGACGGAATCAATTAATATCCCCGACAATTAGAAACTAGCAGTGAACTTATTTACTTTGAACACCTTTATTTTCTTCTAGTTTCGCCAAATAATTTAAATTGTTTACTTTACAAAAACTTTTTATTTCGTTAAATTTATAATCGCTGGGTAATTCTCTATATCTTTTTTTTTTCTCAAAAAAAACCAACGGGGGCTTCCAGTTTCTTCATCCTTTTTTCCGTTAACACCACTCTATTCTTTTTACTGTCTCTTAACAAACAGTCTCGAGCAACTCCAAAACCGTATCTCTTACTTAAAGCAAAAACAAAACAAAAACGGAATCAAAATTAACCGAATCGAAGATTCCTCTTGCTCTCTCTCGCTCTCCCTCAACATCCACTCCGTAAACCGAATTCGAACTCGCCTACGATCCACACTCGAATCGGGGCGTATTCGAACACTCACATGTGGATCGTGCAATTCTTCCACCACCTTACCATCAAACCATATTAAAACCAAATTATATTAAAAACAAGTGGGTGGTGGAAGCCGCACGTAACATCGTGTTGAGTAATGCAAACAAAGGTTCTAAAAATACGAAAGAGGATGAATCACGGATCTTTGCGTATAAGCCGGGAAGTAAAAAGATATGGACTATATGGATGTTTAAAAACCAACCCAACCCATCAAAAGTTGTTCGCGCTAGTTAACGTATGAATCACCCAACCACTATGCATCCTTATGTTCACCTTGAAATAAGAAATACATCTAACAACAACTAGCGTCTGCATTTTTACAATCTTCTAGGAATGTGTTTCCTATTCATTCCTTAAAATATTTAACATTAAAATTGTGTCTAGACATCATTTACCTAGATCCAAAAAAACCCAAAATAAAATGCTAAGAAGCAAAACATATGTATCTATTACGTTGGGTCATTAAAAACACATTAGGAGATTCCTAGGTTAAGATAGAATTTAAGTATAAATAGCATAGAAAAACTGTAAAGAGCGTTTTCTCCACACCAGAGCTATCTTCACCTCAGGCAGACTGGTAAATGATTCAAATGAGATCATATACCACAACACCGAAGTTACCCCTAACCAGTTCAAATACTGTAACGTCCAACCATTTTCCAACATCCTACGCTTTTCCAACGAACAACCGGAGAGAAATACTCTACCTCTAACCCATAACTAAGCACATTCCACATCCTTTAATTCATAACATATATCCCATTAATTATAAAACTTTGTTTATGGCTTTATGAAAATCATACTGTAATCAGGCTAAATTAGGTTAAGTTATTTATATAATTAGGATTAAGTTTAGATTAAGTAAAGTTGAAAAAACAAATTCCTGGTTTTCTGACCTTTTCCAGGAAGATAATACCACTAAATTTATAAACACGCATCTATCTTATATCTCATAAAATATTGTTTGGAAAATGTATATATTATTATAATAATTACATGTAAGCAATCGTTACAAAATTAATTTTAAGTCACTGTATTACTTAAATGTACGAATTCTAATTATGGTTAATAAATACAGTTTTGAAAAAAAAAAAAATGTAAAGAGCGTTCATAGTGACCTGTAATTTTACGAATAAAATAAAGAGGCATAGCCTCCGAAAAAAAATTTTTTTTTCTTCAAAATATAACAGTAACTGGCGATCCTACCACTCACTTTAAAAGTTTAATTTGAGTTGGAACCTAATAAATTCTAGGAAGAATTTTAAAAATATATCGACCAGAAAATCATAGGATTTTCTCACCAGTTCCGGACCCGATCAAGCTGCGCAGATCATCGAGAGGAACAACGCCTAGAGAAGGAGGCGGTAAGCAATATCTATTTTTTCAGAAAATCAGAAATGAAATAACACGTGTGTGAAATAAAATAAAGTAATTAATATACTAAAGTAGAAAATATGTCCTTCGTCCGGATATTCGTTTGGCTTAAAGCAATTTCGTGTGAAAATCTTTGCTTACAAATGGTTTTGTGTTTCGCTGAGTAACTTACGGAGAGTTTCCTTAATAACTTTTGGGACATGAATTTATTTTGCGAAAACAAACTAAATTCAATTAACAAATAAACTAAACAAATTAAATTCAGTAAACAAATAAGATAAATCCAGTAAACAAATGAACTAGATTCAATTAAACAATAAACTAAACAAATAAATTAAATTCAGTGAACAAATAAACTAAATCCAGTAAACAAATAAACTAAACAAATAAATTAAATTCAGTGAACAAATAAACTAAATTCAATTAACAAATAAACTAAACAAATAAATTAAATTCAGTGAACAAATAAGCTAAATCCAGTAAACAAATAAACTAAATTCAATTAACAAATAAACTAAACAAATAAATTAAATTCAGTGAACAAATAAGCTAAATCCAGGAAACAAATAAACAAAATTCAGTAAATAAATAAACTAAATTCAACGAACAAATAAAAAGCAGTGAATGAAAATAAAAAAACGAAAAACCAAATTAACGGAAGGACCATTCGACAAACCAACTGAGGACGAATCAAGTGACCAAGAGGAAAAATCACAAAACACATCAAAAATGAACACAGACAACGCCACAATAAGGGCAGACATAACACATTTGGCCCAACAAATACAAACAATTGTGTCAGCGGTGAACCAGCTACAATTAAAGAAAAACGAGGAACCTGAAGTACGCCCCGTGAGACTAATCGAACACGAGGATATAACATTCAAATTTAACAAGCCCGAAGACATTGAGTTGGAGGCATTCAAAAACCTTCCAAAATTCAGCGGGAACCCAGAGGAATATGCATCTTGGAGAGACAACGTCTGCAACATAATGAAAGCCTGTGAAGCCCATAGAGGACATGGCAGATATGCTACAGCACTATCTATAATAAAATATAAAATTATAGGAGAAGCAGCTAGGCTATTAACAAATTATCGGACGAAATTTTGTCTCGAAGTTATACTGGACCGACTGGATGCAGCATATAGTGACAACAGACCCCTCTATGTATTGAAAGAAGATATGTCACGCATTCGGCAAGGAAGAAACACGCTGGCAAAATATTACGATGAAGTCAACAAAGCCTTAAATCTAATCATATCGAAAATTCAGTTCGAAGCACGTCATCAAGAAAAAAGCATTATGCGAAGAAGCCGAAAAAGAAGCAGCAAGAGTATTCCTAAACGGACTAAACAACATACTGGCAAAACAAACCCTATACGCCCATAGATGTGAATCATTAACAGAAGCTTACGGCATAGCCCTAGCCGTACAACACGATACGAGACACACGGATATCGCACCAAACTTCCGGATGATTAAGAGAAGCCACTCACAATACAGCCCGCCGAGATACTACCAACCGCAAAGAAATCAAACTCCCAGGAACTTCGATGACAGAGAACAGCGAGTACCAAATATAGAAGTGGAACGATCCCAACAGCACTATAGAGGAAGAGATTCACGGCAATATTTCAGACCTGGATGGAGACAGCAACAGCTTTATAACAACAGCAGAAATCAACCGCAACCAGAACCCATTGACGCGGATAGGTCTACCATCAGAACAGCAAGGCAAAACAATCCACTCAGAAGACCCCAACAATTCCAACAACAGGCCCACCAAACGGAGCTGGAACAACAGCTGATCAACAACCTAACGCCAGCCTCAGAAGCAGACTCTATAGCAAATAATGTAAGTAAAAATGATATCATTAAAGAATCTTTTGTGGTATTAAAAAATGGGTTGCCTAGTTTAAGTTTAAAAAACCCTGATACTCAAAAAGAGTATTCAATTTTAATAGATTCGGATGCAACTCAAAATTATTGCAAAAATACTATAGATTTAAGCTTTTCAGTTCCAATAAAACAAACATATACAAAAACTCTCCATGGAAGAAGTATTATAGAGGCAAAAAGAAACATTCACATTTTAGGGAAAAGATTAGAATTTTTTGAGCTCAAAGATTTGAACGAATTTGATTTAGTTATTGGACTAGATGGATTAAAGAAATTAAAAGCAGAAATTGATTTTTACGCAATGATACTAAAGACCGAATATGACAATAGGAATAACGAAAACCAGAAACTAAACTATACTATTGAGGACCAAGAACACAAAAGGGAGATAGGCGCATTAATGAACAGAAATAAAAGGATCGATAAAAGTTTACCCTATACGACAAGCATCATCGCGACAATTAAAACAAAAGACGACGAACCAATCTGGTCTAAGCAATACCCGTATAAGATTGCCGACCAAGACTTCGTTAATAAAGAAATCCAAAGTTTACTACACCGTGAAATAATTAGACCTTCGAAAAGCCCGTACTGCTGACCTATTTGGATAGTTCCAAAGAAGGGACTAAACCCAGACGGCACACAAAAGAAAAGAATGGTGAATGACTATAGGAAATTAAATCTTCATACTATAAACGACAGGTACCCAATGCCAAACATTGTGCATACAATCCAAAACTTAGGGGAAGCAAAAGTCTTTTCCACATTGGACTTAGAGTCGGGATTTCACCAAATACTAATAGCCGAAAAAGACAAAGAGAAAACGGCATTTGCTGTAAATGGAGCATTATACGAATATAATAGGTTAGCGTTTGGATTAAAAAACGCCCCAGCGATATTTCAACGCTGTGTGGACGACATTTTGAGACCCTTTGTAACAAAATTCTGTTATGTATATATCGACGACATAATTGTCTTCTCGAAAACTCGGGATGAACATATGAACCATCTCCGACAAATATTCGATGCTCTACATAAAGCTAACTTAACGATTTCAGAAGAGAAATCACATTTATTTAAAGACTATGTGAAATTTTTAGGCTATATAATAAGCCGCAAATCCATAAAAAAAGACCCAGAAAAGATTGAGACCATCAGAAAATACCCAGAACCAACAAACCTAAAGGAGCTACGTGCCTTCCTTGGCCTAACTGGATTCTACCGTAAGTTCGTAAAAAACTTCGCCATAATAGCAAAGCCCCTAACGAACCTACTCACAACCGATCAAATGGTCCCAAAGAAATTATTATTATTATTTATTGGCCTGTAGGAACCCGGAAGTTCATGGCCTAACCGACTCGGGTTCGCCATCGTTCCCTGTCCTGGGCACTCTCCTTCCACGCTTGACCATTCGATCCGATCTCCTCAAGGTCAAACCTAACATTGTCCTCCCATCTCCGTCGCCGCCGTCCTACCGGTCTCTTTCCCGTTGGTCTACCGTCAAGAATTCGATGCACGGTCCTATCGTTCCCCATTCGCGCCACGTGTCCGGCCCATCTTAATCTTCGCGACTTGATTACTCTCACTATTGTAGGTTTGCGATATAGCGCTTTCAATTCGTGGTTATGGAGTCTCCTCCATTGTCCTGCCTCCTCGTCATATTTACCTCCAAAGATACCCCTCAAAACTTTATTCTCGAATACGCGGAATTTGTTTTCTTCCCGTTTTGTGAGAGTCCATGTTTCGCATCCATATAGAACAATCGGCATGATTATGGTTCTATAGACACGGAGCTTCATGTTACGTGATAGCAGTCTGGATTTCAGCAGTTTACTGACTGCGTGCCAACTCGCGTTGCCGGAATGCAGTCTCTTGTTAATTTCCTTCGACATTTCGTTACTGGCCGTCAGTATCGTTCCCAGATATTTAAATTCTTTAACACCTTCAAATATCTTACCTCTGACGTTTATATGTGTTATCTGAGATCCACCTGCTCTCGCTGTAATCATGTATTTTGTTTTGTCTTCGTTTATTTCTAGGCCCACCTCTTCTGCCGCTTGCATGATGATTTCACAGTTTTTACTAATAGTCTCTAGATTATCGCCCAGAACGGCGATGTCATCCGCATATGCGAGCACTTGTGTGACCCCGTTCAGGGATGATCCGGCCATGTTGTCGTCTTGTACCTTTCTGATGACATACTCGAGCACAAGGTTAAAAAGTCACGGTGATAGACCATCTCCCTGCTTTAGTCCGTCCCGGATTTCAAATGGTTCTGAGAGGTAGTTTTCTATTCTGACTCGCCCTTTGTTTTCGTTCATGCAAATTTGAATGAGGACGGCATATTTTGTTGGGACTCCCAGCGCAACTAGAATATGGTAGAGTCTCTGCCTTGCGACTGAGTCGTAGGCTTTTTTGAAGTCAACGAACAGTTGGTGAACCGTCTCTCCGTATTCCCACTTCTTTTCCAGCAGTTGTCTTATTGTGAACATTTGGTCGCTTGTTGACCGGTTCCTACGGAATCCACATTGGTAGTCTCCCAGTATCTCTTCTGCGTACGGTGTGATTCTAGCCAGAATGACATTTGTTAATATTTTGTATGCGGTTGGGAGCAATGATATTCCTCTGTAGTTTTCGCAGTCAGATCTGTCCCCTTTTTTTGAAAATGGGGATGACTATTGATGTTTTCCATTCTTCCGGAGTGACTTCCTTATCCCATATTGTTTGGATGAGCTGGTGGATCTTTCGAGCGGTTGCCTCTCCTCCATGCTTCACAAGCTCTGCCGGTATGCAGTCGACTCCGGGAGCCTTGTTGTTTTTCAATCGATTTATTGCGTCTACAACTTCGTTGAGAGACGGCTCTGGGATCTGAGGCTCGGCTGTATGTACGCTTGGTGCATTTATCTGTGGTTGATGGGTGCGTACATTGAGCAGGTTTTCAAAGTACTGCTTCCATCTTGTCACGACATTGTTTGTTTCTGTGACCAGACAGCCGTTTGCGTCTCGAATTATTTGGGCTCTTCCTCGGTAGCCATTTCTAATTGAATTTATGTCGATATACATACCCCTGATGTTCTTTGCCCTAGAATTTTCTAGGATTTTTTCGATCCGAGTCTTCTCCCATTCGCGTTTTTTGCGTTTGAAGAGCCTCATTGTCTCTCTCCGAATTGTCGCGTATCTTTCTGCGTTGACTTCATCATATCTTTCTAAGTGGATCACTCTGAGGCGTTCTTCGATCTTCGCCCTGCACTCATCGTCAAACCAAGGTTTGGACTTAATTGTTTTCGTAAATCCTAATACCTTGCTGTCAAGTTGGCTACTGTGAAATAGCCTCCTTGTAATAGCAAAAGTTTTCCTCGCTTTGAGCAAAGCAGCCTCTACATGTCTGTTGAAATACAGATATTGGTCTAGCCAGATGCCCAGGTATTTAACTAAACTCTTGGTTTCCAGTTTATCTCCATGCGGTCCCACGATAACTAGCTTTCGCCAGTTTTTCCTTGTGTCGTTCGTGGCTTTATATAATGGGGTTCTAAATAGGATGGCTTCACATTTCTGGAAGTTGATCTTAAGTTTCCAGTTGTCGCAATAGCGCTGCACGTTGTTGAAATCTCGCTGTATTAAACTATTTATGATCTCAACTTTCGGAGCTGTTCTGTAAATTATGAGATCGTCTGCGTACGCAATAGCCTGCGGGAGTGCATCTAATAAGTCGCTAATGTAAATGTTAAAAAGAATCGGAGAGATTACCGCACCCTGTTGCAAGCCATTCTTGATATTATACGTTTTATTAGAGGTCACATTACCACTTTTGACCACGAACCTCCTGTCCTTTGACATATCGTAAAGTACATATAGTAAAGGCACCTGTGCATTGGTTCCTACATTTATTCCATTGTATGTCGGAGACCAGTTTAGCTGCGGCATGTGTGGTTTCATGACCCGCCCTAAAGCCAAACTGGTTATTTGGAATAATGCTATTGTCGTCTACCCATTTTAGCAGAGCTTTGTTAATGATTTTTTCAAATACTTTACTGATGCTTGGGAGTAAACTTATCGAACGCATGTTCATTGGGTTTGTACAGTCTTTGCCCTTTTTTGCGATGGGCTGAATGATAGCCGTTTTCCAACACGCGGGATAATATGCATTATTCAACGCGTTGTTAAACAGGACCGTGTATATATCTATTGCCTTTGGGGGCAGGTTCTTGAGTACGATGTTAGGTACTCCATCTATTCCCACTGACTTTTTGCTTCTTAATGCGTCGAAGATACTCTGGATTCCTTCCCTTGTGATTAAAAGGCTATTAGCCCCACCATTGGCATTAATGTCAATTGACAGATTATCGTCACTGAATTCCGTAAAACCCGGATTCTCCGATTGCCAATGTGAAATTTCATTCCGGAGGTGCAGGTGATTCAGTCGAATTCTGTCCTCCAGGTCATGGTTTCAGTGAATGCTTTCATTCACCTTGTACATTTCCTGAAAGACAGCTCCCACAGCGTTCGCCTTCTCCAAAGGATCTTCGATCACGAAGAGCTCACTATTGAAGATAGCGTTCTCTGTATCTATGCTAATGTTGGTTAGCAGCTGCTTGTTTACCTCAGTACGTGGAATTTGGAGACACTGAATCTCGTTTTGATTATTTCTCCTGAATATTTTATTTATTTGTGGGAACATATTCGGGTTATTAGTTTTTATAGCTCGAATTCTATTGTTCCAATAAAAATTTGTTGCTAATCTATAGTTAGCTCTAAGTAATTGTTGGAGGTTTTTTAATTGAGATTTCAGTGATATTATCTCCTGGCCTTGTCTGTCTGTAAACTGTCTGTGTAATTGTTTTAATTTCGATAGCAGCCTGCTCTTTTTCTTGTGGAGTGCGTCTATTGTTGCGTTTCTGTACATGTTAATGTGATCTGTAACTGTTGTTTTGGGAATTGTTTTGTCCATTGTTCGTTTTACGGTTTCGTCCATTTGTTGAATGTATTTGTCGATTTCGTCATTTGTCAGGTTTCTGTTTACTGGCAGATTAAAGTCATTCGAACAAAGTTCTCTTGTTAATGATCTGGTGAACCGCGGCCATCGCATTGCCCTGTAGTTATAGGGTTGTGGGATCACGAATTCCTCCAGATCTGCGAGCTGGTTCGGAAGCTCTATTACTGCCGTGAATGCACAGTGGTCGCTGTCGTATTCAATTGTCCGTAAACAGTTTGTGTTTCGTCTGTTGGTGTTAAGTAATCTCAGTCGTGAGTCGATTAGCAAGATATCTAAGAACGATCCACCTCTGGGGAACGATGGATATTTCGTAGCTAGCAGGTCAGTTCTATATTCAATATGAAACTGATCTAACCAACCATCCAACTGATTTCCTCTGGCATTAGATATATAATTTCCCCAATTTCTATGCTTGGCGTTCATATCTCCCCCTAGGATAAAGTAATTTTTGTCCAGGTGCAATTGTAAGCATCGAAAGAGTGTCTCAAGCTCCGCTATAAATAGGTTTTGTTGGTGCTCCTCAGGTGCGTAGACCGCAATCGCATACAAACCCCTTCCTTGCTGAAGGGGTATGCGGACGATACAGGCTTCCAGCACCCGGAACCTGCGCACTTCTCCACTATATATCACTTTATGATTGATCCCTTTTCTAATAAAGATTGCGACACCCCCCCCTTGAGAGGAGTTAGGTCGATCTCTTCGTATAATATCGTAGTTTTTATGTCCTATCTTATGTCTCTGGTTTAACTTTGTTTCCCCCGCCAGAAGTACATCAGGTTGTTCCTCTTGCAACAGGTTAAAAAGATTGGCTCTTCTCTCAGTTCTTATTAGTGAATTTACATTAACGGCAAGAGCTTTGATTGATGTTTTGGTTAGAGGGCTTATATCGACTTGTTATTTAGACTGGGCAAATGCGAGTAGATCTCGTTTATTTGGCCTTGTAGCTGTGTCATCTGTCTCTGCAGATTGAGCAGGATTGCGAACACGTCTGCTTGCGGTGTTGTTTCAGTCCGTGTGGGAGTATTTGTGGCTACCTGTGATGTAGCCTGATTTGGTGTTCTCCTCTCTAGTACGAGCTGGCTCTGTGTTTTTTTGCCGGGTCACACTTCTTGCCATTATTTCTCGGAATTTAGGACATCCTCGATAGTTAGCGGGATGTCCCTCATTCCGACACACTGCGCACTTTAGAAGGGCTTTGTCTTCTACCCTTTCTTTTCCCAGAGGGCATGCTTCTGCCTTATGGTCCTTTCCGCATTTTACGCAACGGCGCTGCATTTCACAGTTAGCCGCCGCGTGACCAAACCTTTGGCAACGGACACATTGCAGGATGTCTCTGCCTTTTTTTAATTTGTCCCATGTGACCATTTGATGATCCAAGACTGTAATTTTTCTTAGACCACCAATTCTACTGCTGGGTGTTAATTGCACCAAAAAGAAGGGTAGCTTGCGGTTGTCTCATAAACCCAATCAGCAATAATATTACCCAGTCCGATACGGACATAGCAAATTGCCTCGCAGAACACTTTGCAAAGATTCATGAGCAAAATAATTCTCTATCAACTCCCGGCTTCGAGAACACAGTAAACGAATACATCTCAAACAGATTATTCACATCTTTTACTCCTTTCATCGGTGAATTTCACAACACGAACATAGCTTCACACCCCTTAGACACTACAAATTTTCTAACTGCAGACGAATTATCCGAGATCATAAGATCAGGAAATAACAAAAAGTCAACTGGATTAGATGGAATCCCACGCCTTCTATTTAAAAGGCTACGCCCACAGAATCTACTTCCCATCCTCATTCTTCTTAATCATATAATTAATGCATCGCACTTCCCAGAGAACTGGAAAACTGCGGTAGTAATTCCTATTAAGAAGCCCGGTAGTAGTAATAGCCCTTTCAATTATCGTCCAATATCCCTATTAAGTACATTAAGTAAGATACTGGAACGCAAGATCTACCAAAATCTTCTCTCGTTTGCCAATGAGAATGCCATCATCCCTAACTGTTAGTTCGGATTTCGTAAGCGACAATCCACATGTCATGCTCTACTAAAACTTACACACGATGTTACAACTGGTCTCCAAAACCAAAGCCCTACTGTGTGTATATTTCTCGATATTTCTAAGGCGTTTGGTTCTCAGTGGCTTCTGTACAAACTGCACTCCATATTTAATCTAAACTCTCACACAACAAAGCTCTTAGCCTCTTATCTTTCTGACAGAAAATTCGTTGTGAGAATAAATTCTTCTGTCTCAGAAACCCGCAACATAACCGCGGGTGTTCCCCAAGGCTCTATTTTAGGGCCAATTTTATATCTGTTATATACCGCGGATATTCCTCAACCCGTATCTCCTAATATTGTGATGCTGAATTATGCTGATGATACATTAATTTACTCTAGCAGCAAATTTGTTAAGGCTGCAAGAAACCGCATTAACAACTTCCTCCCTAACCTATCAACATACTTTAATAAGTGGAAAATTCACCTTAATCCAAATAAAACGCAGCTCATAGTGTTCAAGGGCAAAAACGAGCACTGTACAAACAACACTAGACGCTGCCACAACAAAATTAAGATTCAACTGAACAACACTCTGATAAAACCCTCCAAAACCCTAAAATATCTGGGAATCACTTTTTCTAATAACTGGTCTTTTTCCTCCCACATTAAAAATTCCCTTCAAAAAGCCACAATTCAGCTTAATCTCTGTAGAAGAGTAATGTGGAAACCTAATAGTCTCTCTCACAAAGTCAAACTGCTCATTTACAAACAAATTATCAGGCCCACACTCACGTACGCGTGCCCATTGTGGTACCATATCACTCCCTCCCAAATGGAGAAATTACGAGTATTCGAAAGAAAATGCTTTAGGTATGTCTCTGGGTTACATCGTCGTCCTAACTCCTATAAGTACTATAGTAACGTCGAACTCTACAATACCGCTGGTATTGAGCGCCTTGATAGACGATTCCTCGAGCTATCTATCAAATTTATCGAAAACCTACAAAATAATCCCAATCCCATAATAACCTCGCTCTTAGAGAACCCTCTAGATGTCAGAACTAACTATCCCAACTGTCTCCACACCAGAGCTATCTTCGCCTCAGGCAGACTGGTAAATGATTCAAACGAGATCATATACCACAACACCGAAGTTACCCCTAACCAGTTCAAATACTGTAACGTCCAACCATTTTCCAACATCCTACGTTTTTCCAACGAACAACCGGAAAGAAATACTCTTCCTCAAACCCATAACTGACCTCATTCCACATCCTTTAATTCATATATCCCATTAATTATAAAACTTTGTTTTGTTTATAGCTCACTTTATAATAATCAGAATAAGTTAGGTTAAGTTATATTTATATTTAGGGTTAGGTTTAGATTAAGTAAAGTAGAAATAAGAAATTCTTGGTTTTCTTCTGTAAAGAGCGTTCATCATCATCATCATCGGCACTACAGCCGGGGACCGGTCTTGGCCTTATTTAGCAAGTCCTAAGGCTTGTTAAATTTTCCATAATGATTTATTTTTTCTGGGCAAGGTCATTAGTCTTGCGCCAGAGGCTCCCCGACGGGGAATCGAACCCCGGTCTCCCGGGTGACAGGCGGGTATACTAACCACTATACTATCGAGGAGCCAAAGAGCGTTCATAGTGACCTGTAATTTTACGAATAAAATAAAGAGGCATAGCCTCCGAAAAAAAAATATTTTTTCTTCATAGAAAATATAACAACAATAACTCGCTCGAAGCAAGTGGCTGCCCGTTTCTTCGGAAAAACTGGTCTTTATAGAAACGTAGAATGGCCAACTCTGAATGGGACGTCTTCGGTGAAATAAGAAAGCCCAACAAACCCCGTCAAAGCATTCGTCGTCAAATCGATGCGAGTTCTCACAAATCGGATTAATTGGTCATATGTCGTACCGTCCCGATTTGCCACCCACTGACTTCTTTTCACTCTCGAATGTGAAGAAAAAATCAGACAACAATTTTCGACGTCAGAAGAAGCGTTCAAAAACTGTGTTTTGGAGTTGTCTCAAGCAGAATGGAAAAATTACGTTGCCAGGCAATTGTAACTCATGCAAAAGTATAAACAAGAATTTTTTGAGCAGTAAATTTTTAACTTAAGTGACAAATGTTTAGTTTTAGGCTGAAATATAAATAGTAGATGAATAAATAAAGGGACATTTTACGTTGCAAGAACACTACCAATTGTACTTCCTTTCCAGAAAGGAAACACAGTGAGTTTCATGTTGGCATGCGCAACATTTTGTATAACATCAGTCTAATTTTTTTTTGTCCACAACTCGTATATAAAAAGATGTGTAGTGCCTCTCGGTGATAAAGTAATGTCCAGTCGAACAATACAAGGCCAGCAGACGACCTGTTATAACTCCGTAATTGGCCCTCGCTAACGTTCTATAATTAGACGATTCGTTTTTGATTTGTGCTTTATATGAACCACTTAGCTCAATAAGGAGCTTTATTGTTTTGAAGAACCTAAAAAAGTTTTTAGAAGTCTTTATAAATCCGATAGCATCCAACACAAAGTCGCTAAGTGGGTCGTTTTTTAACGCCTACAGATTGGACAAATGTCACTTGCAAAGTTGAAAATTGCTTCAGATCCACACTTGACGGCACCAACACACGATTCTTGCCCAAAAACAACTTGGGAGAACTTTCATCGGAAATGTATCGCGTAAAGCTCCGGCGAATTGGGATGTAAACATCTCGTGAAGCAATCCCAACCGTTAGTATTTGCCATGCGACAACTCAGATGTATCCCCCACCCACCCAATGCCAGGGGATTGCGAATAGATGACAAAAACACGAAGAACATAGAACAAAGACAGCAAGGAAGAACTAATCTCCAAACCGAAGACCGTTGAGTGCCTTGTGTGTGTGCCTTCTTCAGTCGATCTGAGAACGCGGTCGTACTAGGAGTATATTCTGTAATATTAACATATCTGAACGTGTGTCCGCGTCGTCCTGTCAGCACTTTCGTTTAACTGTGAGTCCTTGTTGTGCGGTGTTGTGAGTTGTTGGAAAGGTATCCCTCCGTTTGGGCGTTTCGTGAAGTGGATGGAGTCATACAGCTGAAAAGGCGTCAACAAAAATAAGCAACTCAATCGGCAGCACAACCAAGGTAAAGGAGACCAATCTGGGCGGGAGGTAGGAACTATTTCTGGCCTTGTGAGGTGAAAGTATTGCTACAGCATTTGATTAGAGACGTCGCGCCACTATCAGTGATGAAAACAAAGTGCATGTGAAGAGCGAAGTGTGTGAATTCTTATTCCCTGCGCATGCGATAGGGAAGCGCTGCCTTCCTGGAAGTAGATAACAAGCTCTCACCCTTACCGTCTTCTACGCTAACTCATTAAGTATCTAAGTCAGTCGGCAATGAACAGTTGAAGGCAAAAATCGATCCGTACCCTCAGGGTGGATTTGGGGGCCAGACTACCACTTCAATAGCAATGCCACTATGCACCCGCTGAGGGGTTCTATTAAGAACCAATGCGCCAAGGTCGAATAGGTGGTGTTCTGGATTTCATTGAAAAAATTATTAACAGGTGTCATCGGCAAATTTTAAAACAATAATTTATTTCGCCGTCTGTAATGGCAAAGAGCTATTTTATGGTGCGGTAGAAAAAACATTTCACTCAAGCGGTCAAGAATGGCCCAAAGGGGCTTTACGTGTCTAAGGCCATTCAACTTCACCGAACTGCCGAGGTTCGTAAATGTGTTTGAGAGTCAGCGTTTAATTGTTTAATTGAAATACTTTGGAATATTTGTCTGTTGGGATTTTTTTTGTTTATTTAAAAAATTTGCGGTTTTTGACACCGGCATCAAGTGAGACAATGAAGCGAATGGAAAAATGATTTGACCGATGGGCAGTAAATAAACATGAATTTATAAAAGCACAAAGAACTGAGGCTCACATTACATTCTTTTTGGAAACGAGAACTGTGTATTCTCTTATAAGTGATTGAAAGGGCATATCGCAGCAGATCTACATACTTTTAACATTTACTTACATTAGTGGGTTATAAGACTTTATAACAAAGAGAGATATTGTTGAGATCTAATGTTACAACCATGTAACATTAGATCTCAGGGAATCAGGGAATTTTTTTATTTTTTAAATATTTGCTTCCGTAATTATCTATTAACTCATTTAATTATATATTTATTTAGACAATAATTTATTATATTTGTTTAGTTTATTAGTTTACATGTTTATTTGTTTATGTGCTTTTTTGTTGATGATATACTTCTTTGTGATTTGATTTACCTATTTATTTATATTTTTACGTCTTTATTTAGCTTAATACAGATCTTAAGTTACCACATTAATTTTAATTTTAATTCCAGTCTTTCTTGCAATAATTATTAGGCTAAAGCGATGAAGGTCAAAAATGATGGCGTGGTTTAGACGGGATATTTTTCAGGACCGTTGAATGTTAGAAGAAAGATATTTCCGCCGAGCAGTTGCATTTATGTAGCATTCGAGAAATTGTTCCGTTGAGACTGTAGTCAGGTCGGTGTCGGGCGATGCGGAACGGTTCTGTTTACAAGGCTTCAGGGTAAGAGATATCGCTTGTAGTTGTTCCGAACAGTCAATGTTACTATTTAGTAGTGGATTCGCAAAAGTATAACGACCCAATCACTTCTCACGGTCTGAGGTTGTACCCCAATTTGTAATAGTCTATTTACATATGATGGAAGTGTTGTTGGATTACTCCAAGGTGGGCCACGCAAATGAAATCGTATAAGCCTACCGACTCGATCTTCCGAATATCCTAATATGGTAATCGTTCTTGAGCTGCACACTCAAGCATTGGCTGGATAATTGTTTTGTAGAGGAGCTTAGAAACAAAGAACTTCTTGGGTCGAAGTTTTTGAAATGTTTGTCCGTCTCATATCCAAACTGTTTGCTCGTTGTACCTTTTTCATATGTTGTGAATTTTTTCAAAGGAACTGATAGAAGGTAGACATTGTAAATTAAGTGTATCCTAAGGTGGATTTGCGGTGATAAATAAAACACGTTGATTGACATTTTGAAATGCTAATCTCAAGAAAATTCTTCTTTATCAAATCGAAAAATTATCTAAGTCGTTTTGTTATCGGGGGACATTAACGGAGAACGATACCTTTGTATAAGGTTGGCAACTAAGTAATTGCCGATTTTTTTCAGATAAATAAAACACTTTTTTTTAAATACAACGAATAAACTTTAAACAATGATATATTTCCCATTTTGTTCGATGGCCTTTTGCCATCTTTCTGGCAACTGCATAATTCCACGCTCGTAGAACTTCTGATCTTTATCGGCAAAAAATTGAATCAAGTGCTATTTCACAGCGTCATCATCATTGAAAGTTTTACCATCCCATGTGTTTTGTAAAGATCGAAATAAATTGTAATCTGATGGTGTAAAGTCAGGGCTATATGTAACATCAATTCCCAACCAAGCTCCAATAATTTTTAGCGGTGAGCAAAGATGTATGTGGCCTAGCGTTGTCCTGGTGAAAAATAACACCTTTTTGATGGACCAACCCTGTCCGTTTTTCGTTGATCACTATATTTAATTTGTCCAGTTGTTGACAGCACACATCCGAATTGATCATTTGATTTGGAAGCAGCTCAAAATGTGTGGCGTACAAAGAAATATTGCACCAGACACGGGCACTGTTTCACTACTTTCCCACTGCACATCACTATGAAATCAAATGTTCGCCAGATAATCCAAGAGAAGGGGAGGAGAAATAAAATATCCTTTGTCGCTTGATTTAGTTGTTCGTTTCTCTTTATTTGTTATTTGTTAATATGATACTTTACTTTTATTTAATTTAACTTAGAACTTATTAATACTATACACTTTGACAATCCTTTTGTGTTGTGTATACAGGTACAAATGGTGGCGCGAGAAAAAACCTCCACTCGAACATTGGATTAATGAATGTCACTAAATCAATTCACTCTCATTTATTCGCAAGACACACGTTTCTATTTAAGTTAGTGGTTTTAAATTAACTTCCGCTCAGCAATAATCATTTCGCACGACTCTACTTGACCGCGAGACGACTCTTTTCACGATTGTCGTTGGATAAAACAAAACTCCACGCAGCGGCGTAACCGACCTCAATGATGTTACAATAGCGACTGCCCTAATTAGGGGTGAAATTCTGTGTTATATTTTTGCACACAGATCAACCAAAAGAGATCACGCCTCTGCTCTCTCATTGTCACGCCCGTCGAAGTGTGGTAGAAAATCGGTTAATTGATAATCGACGAACATGGGATAATGAGAGAACAGAAACACGATGTACGATGATCTCGGGGTGGTTTTGGTTGTGTGTGCTGGTATCAAATGCAGTTTCTGAGTATGACCTACTGCCCTAGTGTTACGGCTGTGGTGATCTCAGAGTGCATTGAACCGCATGGACACAGAATTATGGAGAAGAGGAAATGTAGCCGGTGCTATTCACCTACGAAAAGAGATCATTGATCCCAAGCGAATGGATGATCTGTGGAAAATCGATAGGACGATACATCGGCTAGGGAAATAATACCGTGGGAAAAACGCTAAGGAATGCGGTAATTACCCAAGCCATCGAATGATGATACAACCGCGTCGTTTGATTCGACTTGGTTGTTGCTAACCAACATGAATGGAATTACCGGTGGAAATCTCATGGTTAGAGGAATGGAGTTGCCGTATGGCAAAAAGGGTAGCTAGGATAATGAGTTTAGCTATGCGTCCTTTGGGAGTACATGATATTTCAGATGAAAAGCATGAACGGTGGAATAGGAGATAATATGACAAGCTGAAAGCGGTCGAAATAAGGCGGAAATTCTGGTTTGAATTATGGGTTGGTTCTTCATGTAATATAGAGAAACCCCCCCCGTAGTCACGAAAGAAAGGTAGGGGTGCGAGGGAGTTTGGAGTGGAAGGTTGAAGGAGAGTTAGGTGAAGTGTCAGAAGGGGAGTCGTGTGTTTAGTGGATTAGGGGGTTAGGTTGCCCAAGGAGACGTGCTCGGCTTCGGGTAAGTGAAGGTTGAGGTGGTTGGCGGTTGTTGAGGGAGTCGGTTGCTGACTGAGGATCTGGAGCTGACGCCTCGAAGAAACAAGGTTTGAGTCTCTCAACACTGACCGTGGATCTTTTGCCTCGGACATCGATCTCGAAGACGCGATCGCTGATGCGGTTGGAGACTCTGAAAGGACCGTCGTATGGAGGATCAAAAGGTTTTTTAACCTTATCCACCCTAACAAAGACGTGCGTGCAGCTCTGCATTTCAGGGTGGACGAAAAGTTTTTTAGAACCATGCCTGGTCACGGGCGATGCTCTAATCTTACGAAGAAGGTCGCGGAGGTGGCCCACGTCCTGCAACCGGTTGCGTGGCGTTTCACCGTCCACGAAAAGTTCGCCTGGCAGTAGGACGTTGGTACCGTAGGTGAATTCCGCAGCGGAAGCACCTAGGTCCTCCTTAAAACTAGTCCTCAGGCCGAGGAGAACGGTAGAAAGGGCGCCACTTTGTGTCGTTGTGACACATGAGGGAAGCCTTGAGAGACCGATGCCAGCGCTCGATCGTCCCGTTGGATTCGGGGTGATAGGCCGTCGTGCGGCTACGTTGGTAGCCGAGGAGATCCGTTAGCTGCCTGAAGATCGTTGCTTCAAATTGCGGCCCTCGGTCTGAAGTGATGGTGGCAGGTACGCCGAAACGTGTGACCCAGGTCGAATAGAAGGCTTTGGCGACTGATTCAGCAGTTACTGCTCTGAGAGGAGTCACCTCTGGCCATCGCGTGTGGCGATCCATCATAGTGAGGATGTACGAAAATCTCCCTGATGGAGTAAGCGGTCCCACTATCTCGATATGGACATGAGCGAAGCGTGCCGTGGGTAGCTTAAATTGTGCAGGTTCTAATACATTATGCCGCACTACTTTGCAGCGCTGGCATTGGAGGCAAGCGCGGGCCCAGCTGGTAAGGTCTAGGCTAATTCGGGGCCAAATGCATTTTTTACGGACGGCAGTGTGATATCTCCTTTCTTATGTATGGGGCAAATTATACCGCGACGCCAAACTTCCGGCATAATTGCAAATTCGCCGGTTGTGTCAGGTACGAATCCACAACAGGGAGACAAGGACAAATGTGTCCTTCATCTTGTTACTGGCTTCTGGTTATCTTGCGATAACCAGAATCTTGCGATAACCAGAATCTTGGGCTCGAACTCAAGATATCTGAAAAGAAAGGGGAAGGACGTATCTAAGGATAGTGTGGATAGGGTTAGTTCAATTGTTCTCTAACTACTTGGATGGGGGGATGGTGGGAAAGAAATCGTAGAAGACAGGTAGGTCTTGAGTGCGGTAGTAAACGCAGATCATGTCTTTGGCGTCTGATAATCTGCGCTTTGGTCGGTGTGTATGTGTGTGTGTTTGTGCTGTCTTGTACGGTACGTGCGTATTTGTAGTGTGTCAGCAGTAGACCTTATAGGATGGGTCCAGAAATCCTCTATTATAAAGGAGAATGTTGTTGGGAAGGGTGCTTTCTTCAGTTTTGTACTGAAGAAGAAATTGTGGTGGTCTGATCCGAAGAGAGCGAAAGAGAGAAGGGTCAAGAACGCAAGACTCCTGTACAAGTGAGTTCTCGCTGTTCTGAATGCTTTCGAGGTACTTATATGATAATTGTAGCAAGTACTCGTCGTTAGGGATAATCGAGTCACCTTCGTATAGGTGAGAGTTCGGAAAATGACGACCGTCAGGCCTTCTAAAGTGGTTAATGCATCTTCTAAGGAGTTTTCCTTCTCGAAGTCTTTCCATTTGGGCCGAAGATATGCAGGACCATATGGGAAAGGCGTATGATATTCCAGATCGGATTAGCTGCTTATAGCAGAGAAGCTTAACTTTGGTGTCAACTTTGTTCCTCCACTTCAGGATGTTGTGCAGTTGCTTAGACCGACCGAAGCCCCTTTGAAGAATGTAGGTCACATGTTTGATGAAATTCATTTTTGGGGTATAGATGACCCCAAGATATTTCATCCTGTCCTGTGGTCTAATCGTAGTACCTCCTATTTTTATTCGGATATTCTGTGAATATCGAGAATTAGGTTGGCAGTGTTTATTACTCAGAATTATATCTAGTGCTTTAGATGGGTTAAGTCGAATTTTCCATCGACTGTAATACTGATACAGTTCGTCCAGATGACGGTTGAGTCGGTCTGATCTCGAATGCAAAATGTGCCGCCCTTTTATACTCGGTGGCAACAGAGATTTGTTAAAAATTTTATTTAAAAATTCCAAGACGCACAAACAAGATTTTGTGTGCTTCAATTGGAATAGGATTCTGGGAAGTGTATAGGAATTTACTTGAATAAATTCCCGGAAGGAGAAATCATGAAGTGCATTTAGAATCAGGCATTTTATAATTTCAATGGTTATAGGGAATTGAATCAATGCACGACGAATGGACTTTCGTTTAAATTTATCTTGCGTATGATTCAATTGGATTGGGATGTAAGGTACTTGGAAATTGAATCAATGTGCGACAAATTAACTTGTGGTTTAAATTTATCGTGCATTTGAGTCGATTGGATTGGAATTATGAGTAAGGGTAAGGAATTCGGAAATTGAATCAATATGCGACAAAAAATAACTTTTGGTTTAACTTGTCGCTCATATGATTTATAATGGAATTTGGATTAGGATTATAGGTAATATTGGGGATTTGGATGGGAGTAGTGATTTAGGATCACTACACAGGTAAAAAAAGTCTAAGCTCTAGTGTTCTCCGATCCTCTCTTCCAAGTTGGACCACTCTATACAATATTAAGGTTTCTGACAGTTTGTTAGTTGTTGATGTTCGAAAAGACTGTTATATTAATATTGTGTTACAATGTACGGTTTGTCCTTATTTGTTATGTCTTAAAGTTTTTCTGTATACTTCGTAATCAGTCTATTACCGATGTCACCGTTCAGGTATAATATTAATATCCAATTGTATCGGATAGAGCATCGAATTCATTCACGGATTTGACTTACGTGCCAACAAGCTGTTACATCTTATATATGCAATGTCTCAGCCGAACCTATACGTCCTTCTTATACAACGATTATTTCGTAAATATCTATGGCATTAAAGACCAATGCAAATATTCTGGTGCACTATAAATCATGAACATATAATATTCTTCAATCTCATTTTCATTTACCTTAACTGTCTGTTCATTTAGGGTTTTTGAGGTCAGTTACTCGTTCGTACATTGCGGAAAACCTCTCGCTATTAGCCAGTAATTAAAATCGCATGCACACATACGAACAATAATTAAAAAAAGAAATATTTAGGTACGTCATTAAAAACACATTGCTTTTTATTACATAAGTAGATACTTAACGGCTTAGCAGCAAAAACGAAAATGCTAAGAGAAACTTATCTGGAAAAACGACAGAAAAAGGAAAAACGACAGAAAAAAATATTTAAAGGAAGAGATAGAGAAATTTTTAATGGATAATAGTCCAATAAAACATGCGGTAAAAGCGACCTCTAAAAAGCCCTACTTACCCTCGAAGAAATACTTACTTTACTATTAAAAACTGATTTTTCCTTCTTGTGTGGGGTTTAATCAAATATATTTAACTTTCACTTTCGCAATGTGAACCTTGTTCTCAATATTGTTTACCATAAATTGAAGGAACGCCCTATCTTATTGATCTTTATTTCTGCGTACTCGAATATAAGCTTATCAAAGTTTAATTTACCACATTGGGTTTATTGGAAGTACTCAAGAACTAAAAGATTCAAGTCATTCGTTCTTCAGCAGATGGCTCCAGATTGTCGAAGCAATTTACTTCTGACACTCGTAAATTCAATCCTATTGATTAAATTATCAATATAATATATTGGGTTGACTTTGATATGGATATTGTTCGTAATATCGTACTATCTGTGCAACATTTTGAAAGATATATTGTTTGTACTATCTTATCATTGTTGCGATATTTTGTGAGATTGATGTTCTTTAAAACCCAGGTATTTTAGAATGCGGAAAGGTTAGTACCCATCCGACGTTTGTTGAAAGTTGTTAAAATATATTTGTTTCAAAGCAGTTCATAATTGCCTTCGGGAGATTTTTTATTCTATTCTGAACAGTTCGTAAGTTAGAGTGCTTCAAATTTGCAATTGGTCATGTTCGTGACTGTTAAATGTTCCTGTGCCTTGTTTTCGAATGTGAAACGTTAATTACTGTCACTTAGTTTATTTATTCCCATAAAATGTCTAGATTATTACATTTCAAAATCACAGTATTGCGACGCAGTACGCAAGACTGTGTTAGAGAAGTTATGTTTCATAACATGGGATGATGATTAGCTCTCGTTGGCATGATTACGTTGCACTTAAAGAGAATTTACAAATGTATCACTGCAGATTACAATAAATATTTCACCGGGTCACTTTGGAAAGCGATCGTACTGCGTAAGCGCATTTACATACTTGGTGCTTCCTACCACATTACACACCAATCTTACTTGGGAGGACATAAGACTTTCTATAGGAAACCTGATGGGCACCCTATAACTAATCAGCAATCGCACTGAAAAACGCGTAAATCTTTTCCTTACAAGAAACCCGCGTACAAAAGGGATCTTCCAGTAGCCTCAAGTTGTGCGCATTGTGCGAGAAAGAGAATAGAAAAGCAGGTTCCAATGTGTTTTGGCTGTGTTTTGGAACACATAATCAAATAAAGTGTTCTATATTAGTGTAATTCGGCTAAAGATTGATTACTAATACATATCTATACGTCTAGACACTACTGATGTCTGGTAAATTGAATAAAAAATCCTAAATTTCTTCTGTGAGTTTAACCGCGTCGATACTTGTCAGTTATATTACACTAAAGTTCTTTCTAGAGGAATCCATGAAAATGTTGAAAAATTTCCCCGGGAGTATCTCCCCGTCGGGGAGCCTCTGGCGCAAGACTAATGACCTTGCCCGGAAAAAAACAAATCATTATGGAAAATTTAACAAGCCTCAGGACTTGCTAAATAAGGCCAAGACCGGTTTCCGGTTGTAGTGCCGATGATGATGATGATGATCTGACCTTAAAAAGAAGATACATTTGTGAAAACGAACTTTAAGGGGGCATATATGGAAAAACAAGCTCTTGCTCGATTTAAAAAAATTAAAAGCCCTTGAATACGTTTATTTAAAAAAATGTGCATAATGTTTGTTATCATTTGAAAAATAACTGGTTATTTTTTCATAAAAACAGTATTAATAATCATAAAAGTTATTAAAAACTATTCCTCAAGTCTTAAAAAAAATTTCTTCTCCTTGGCATGATAAGTCGATATAGGAATCATCATCGGCACTACAACCGGGATCCGGTCTTGGCCTTATTTAGCAAGTCTCCCCACCGGTATCCGGTCCTTATCCGAGACTTGTTAAATTGTCCATAATAATTTGTTTTTCCGGGCAAGGTTATTGGCCTTACGTCACGATATAGGAATATCTGAAGTAAAAAAATAAAAACAAAAAAATTCCGTTAGTAGATTACTTTATCTCGGTGGTGCACGAAGGATTTAGAAAAAAAAGTTAAGGATCTGTTAAAGAATTTTAAATTCAACATGAGTGGCCGTAGCCAACTCACTTCCACAAATAACAACAACAAAAAACCGGCGCTATTGAAATTTCTGAAAAATTCTGTATGATCACGATTTTCGTTAACAAAAAGATCTATTTTTTTGTCAAATAAATATTATCTAAAAGAAATATGTTAAATTGTAGAAAGATGGCTTCATTATTTTTTAAGATATCATCCCCTCCGACTTTGAAAACGTTGTTTTGAAATAAACGTCTTTAAAGTTTTCAATAAGGGTAAGGGCCGATGGAAGGGCGGGGCTTAAAAATGCTCCATCTCATTCAATTTTCAGATTACTATATTACTATTTATTGGCCTATAGGAACGCGGAAGTTCATGACCTCACCGACTCGACTCAGCCATCCTTCCCTGTCCTGTGCACTCCCCTTCCACGTTTGACGAGGTAATCCGATCTACTCAAGGTCAAACCTAACATTGTCCTCCCATCTCCGTCACGACCGTGCTACCGGTCTCTTTCCCGTTGGTCTACCGTTAAGAATTCTACGCACGGTCCTATTTGAATATTATAAGTTTTAATATTAACAGTTTTCGGAAAAGGTCAGAAAACCAGGATTTTTATTTTTTAATTTAATCTAATCTAATACTTAATTTAACTCTCCCTTAATCTAGCTTAACCTAATTAATATTATAATAAGTTAAATATGTAATGTGAATCAGGGAATATAGCGATAGATGGTTAAGGAGGTAGATTGGCGTGGGATATGGTCAGTTAGTGGTCTCGGGTGGGGTAACACTTTCCGGTTCTTCGTCAAAACGCAGAATGTTGAGGAATGGTTGTATGTTACAGTTTTTGAACTGACTGGGTGCCACCTCGGCACTACCTCGTTGGAGTCATTCACCAATCTTCCAGAAGTGAAGAGAGTTCTGGTGTGGAAGCAATTCAGGTAGTGAGTCATGTTATCTAGAGGAGTTGGTAGTGGTGAAGTTACTATGGGGTTGGGATTATTTAGAAGGTTTTCAATAAATTTGATAGACAGCTCTAGGAAGCGTCTATCGAGACGGTCAATATCAGCGGCATTGTATAGCAAGCTGTTATTGTAATATTTGTAGGAGTTGGATTGTCGGTTGAGGCCAGTGACCAGCTTGAACTAAGTTTTGAGCCCACTCTATTTTATTCCTTTTATCACGACGTTTATGAGTCCGATTCGTTCGCTCTACTTTTCGAAAATCCTGAGAGAAAACAAAAATTCGAATTGTTTTATTCTAGTTATTTTGTTGTTCGTTCCTTTTCAACTTTTGATGTAGTTTTTGGTTTTTGCTATGTCCAAGAACCCTATCACCCTGTCATTTGTTTCAGAAAGGTTGCACGTTGGAGATGAACCCAATTCTAAGTATTTTTAACGCTGCTTGGGCTTTTATGAGTTTTTCATAATCATCATCATTCGAGACAAATTGATACGACTTTGTAGGTTGACCATGACCAACGTAACTAGTCAAGTCAAAATAGCGGGATTGCTGTCCAAACCAATAAACATCTATAATGGACTCCGACAAGGGGGAGCTTTGGCCTGCCTCCTCTTCAACTTGGCATTGAAGAAAGCAATCCGTGACTCTGGCGTTACAACTAGAGGGACTATTGTCACCAAGTCCAGCCAGATACTTGCCTACGCAGATGACATCGACATCATCAGTAGATTCGATTCTGCTGTACAGGATTCCTTCACCCAGATCGAGCAGGCGACACAAAAATTGGGACTGCACATTAATGAGGGGAAAACTAAGTACATGGTGACAAATTCTGCGAAGAGAAGACCTAACGTTGGTCAAACTATCGGGGTAGTGGAGCACGAATTTGAAGTAGTGCAATCATTTAACTACCTTGGGTCAATAATATCAGCCGATAACAATATGGAAGAAGAAATACGCGAACGACTGATAAAATCCATCAAAGCCTACTATGGTCTTTAAATCCCGAAATTTATGCAGAACATCCAAGCTACTACTGTACAAGACCATGGTCTTACCAGTACTCATGTATGGATCAGAGGCCTGGGTGCTCAATAAGAGGCACTCTGAACCTTTAGCCGCGTTCGAGAGGAAGATCTTAAGGAGTTGGCCTCGTATGTGAGGGGGGACGATTCCGGAGACGGTACAACCATGAGTTGTATGCGATCTACCTTGAAGCTAATATTGTAAGAAAAATCAAACTCCGTAGACTCCGAGAGTCGAATGAGCGAAGAGGAGCCTGCCCGGAAAGTCCTTTGTGGCAGGATGTATGGAAGGAGACAGCGCGGCAGACCTTGTCTGCGATGGAGGGATGGGGTAGACAAGGACGCCCAAAGCCTGGAAGTGCCAAACTGGATAATATCGGCCCGAAAGCGGGACCGGTGGAGAGATTTGTTAAATAAGGCCAAGACCGGATCCCGGTTGTAGTGCTGATGATGATGATGTTGATGAAGATTACACAATAAATTGATAGTAAAAATTGGCGTAAATTTAGTTTTCGTAACAAGAAGAAAAAAACGATTATAAGATTATTTAAAAAAAATGAAAGAGTCTAGAAAGTGTATAGCATTTGCGACATTAATGAAGAACATGGGATTCGAACCGACGCTATGATGGTTAGAATCACTAAAAAATTAAACACATCAGGCCCCGTGTACAAATCCGATCATTAAGCTCAAATACACTGATGTGGAATTGTTATGCTATTGCTATGGTATACGGCTCTGGTGTTTTTTGCTTATTCAGTAATGGGACGTTCCATGAGAACATTCTTAATTCGTTTAGCCATTTTCGTTTCCGTGGTCGTCGTCGTGTATCCGGCCCGTGTTAAATTTGCCATAACAATTTGTTTTTACGGGTATGGTTATTAACTTTGCGCCAACCTTTTTCAGCATGTCGCTGCATGCATTGGGTCACTACTTGGCGGGTGCCAAAGTAGTATCCAGGGGGGTCACGTGGTGAGTGTTCAGGTCCTATATTGGAGCCAGCTCTATTTCTGCCTCATATTATTAATTCACTAGTATCAAAGGGTAATATTCAATTTTGATATTATTAATTCACTAGTATCAAAGGGTAATATTCAATTTTGTTGTGAGTAGTACAATGATTTCGTCGAGTCGACTTCTTGAACTGAGATCTGGGTATGAGCCTGCAACGAGGAAAAGTCAATTTCATTGACCTCAGAGCGAAGAAGAGACGTTATACCTCTTTTAAAAGAAAAAAGATTGGTCAACGACACAGCTTACGTTGAACGGCTACATCATTAAATCTAAAGAAAGTTCGGTAACACGATTAATGGGAATATAAAGTGGCATGAACATGTATCGAATATCCACATATCCGCCTAACATCAACTGAGCTATCTTTTCAGGGAAAAAATGTGTTTCACATCAACATAACTGACTCTCCTCTACCAATTCCAAATTAGTCCAGCACTCGCTCTACGTATACTCTTGACCTACACGAAAGTATTCAGAGTCGAGCATGCCACATTGAAGATGCGTTGCATTTACCTATTTTACAGATATTACCCTGTGGACTGCTCCTCGGAGGTCCATCTCGTCACACCGAAGAATTTGATTTGTTTGTTTAATTTAATTTGTACATAAAATGTTGACGTCCACAATGTCGGCCGCCCTTGGGTTTGTCAAACGCTGGTCGAAGGAATTCCTTAACCCCTATGTCACTCGATCACTCTACACAACCTTTGCCCGCTCTTGAATATGCTAGTCAGGTTTGGTCCCCGTATCAAGTGACTCACATTCGCAGGATTGAGAGTGTTCAACGTTGTTTCTTGCGCTTTGCCCTCCGCCGATTAAACTGGGAAAATCCGCTGACTCTACCACCATACACAAGCCGGCTCCCACCAATCAATCTAAACACACTTGAGGAGCGCAGAATCCATGCCGACATCATCTTTGTCCATTGCCTTCTGTCTGGCTCAATCAATTGCCCAAGCTTGCCCTCCACTTTAACATTTCATACAAGCCCCCATAAGGCACGTAACCCTCGACTACTCTAGATTTTAAGATAGTCTGTAAGAGTCTATGTTAAGTTAATTTAAGCTTGCATTAAGTTAAATAAAATGGGGGTTCCGCCTTCAATCAATCAATCAATCAATCCATCAGTCGGATGTGAACAGCAAGATGAGTCACTGAAACAAATAATCACAAAAACAAAACAAAACAAACAAAAATGGAGGTAGAAAGGCTCAATCCGCTGCTTTCCCACGAGAATTTTAAAAGAATGTAGTAAAGCAAATTTAGTCGTTTGACGCTAATGCTGTTAAACGTTACAATTCAAAATAAGGAGAGCAAACTAAGTAAAATAGTCCAACTATTGCGAAACTTCAACTGAAGCGAGTAATTTGATTTCGTTTATACACACTTAATATCCATTTCACTGCAATTTGTACTCAGGCCACAACGATTACTTAAAACCATCACATTGTATCCATATGCAGCACTAGGGTTGATTTATGGAACCACTGGCTCACTTATCAAACAGATCAGATATCGCGCCATAAATTTTACTGGAATTTGTGTTGAACAGGTGGAGATGGTATATATGGTAAATGTAAGATATTTGACGACACCACGTTTTCAATATTCAAATGTTCTGCTTTTTGGGGGGGGAAATAATTGAATGACATTTTTGCTATTTTCTTATGATTTATTATGTAATTTCGATTACAGTACTACTCCATTCGGTGAAGACAGTCCGCGCACACTATTTGTCGGCCTCCAGATCCTACTGTATCCAGTCAATGCACTACAAATTATATGCGTTCCTAATAGGGAAGTCGATGATCTAAAGAAAGTAGCTTTAATCCGCCCTTCTTCCGATTGATTAGACACTGAATTTGAGTGAAAGCGAAAACAAACAACACAAAGCATACGGAAAGAGGCTAATTACTCCTAAGAGTCCAACTTGCAATTCAGCGAATGATACGACTTCAATTGGAGCATCCTGTCTTATAATGTAGGTCAACGTTCTAAGGGTATGTGCTTACTGCCCTATACATTGACAAGCATTTGAAACATAAAACTATGCTCTAAACTAATCGCATTGGGTGCTTTGAGACTAAACTGCTGACCTTGGCAATGTGGGGCGTATCGGCAAAGTCGTGCTAATGAATCAGTCTTTATCTGTACATTTGTTGGCTACATTCCCACCCCGGCGAATTTTAAATACACATAGTTACCCTCGGAAGTATGGCATTCAATGTGCAATAGTTGTACATTACAAGCTTCTAATAGAAAATGTACTGGACAAGGACTAAAGCTACATCGAATGAAGGAGACAGTGCGTAGGAAGATTCTGCAAGACAAAGACTGAGGCGAGTTCATTGAGCAGGAATGAGAATCAAAATTCTGATCAAGTGTCAGCGCATTGAGATTGTAGGTAAGCTAGCTACACACCCACCAGCAGGATTTGTCATTTTCCACTTTTTTATGGGAACCTTTGCTTTTGGTTTTTATATAACTTTCTTCGAATAGTTTAAGTGATACCAGCAGTTTCCTGCAGCTAAATTTTAACTTGGTCTTTATCACTGTACTAGCTTATTTTTTAAATGGCGCGTAGACTCTGTTCATTTGCATTTGCAATCTACTCTATAAAAACCAGGTTATCGTATTTCGCCTCCCAGTCGCAAACCTAAAAGCTTGTGGAAGTCACCTCGTAAACAGTGCGCTATCCAGATAATTTAAACCCTAATTTGAAATTCCGAAACAGCTTCATTTGCAGCCATTGGTGGAATATTTTCGGGTAAGTCTTGGTGTTTTGTTTTTTTTTTAGATTATGCATGGCGTTTTCCCTTTGTGTTACTAAATTGTCGTAGTACCCCAGATTAGAAGTAGTGCGGTGATATGATGAAAATAGCTTGTCGAGTGCGTAAACATTGAACCATAGTCTTATACTTCGGATTCAGTGCATTGGAGGCATCACAAGTGCAGGAAGTGCTGTGAATTGTGACTAGATTTTTTAAAACGGTGCTTGATTGCGTAAAAAACATACCAAGTGCATGAACTAACAAATTACTCTTGTTCGCAGTATCTCTACAGTTATGTAGTGCATTTGTGTTTTTCATATTGCATCGCATGTGTTCCAAAATTTAAAATCGCGTTAACAGTGCGTATCCTCGTATTCTTAAGGACACGTACTCTAAACTATCCATGTAGTATTGAAGTTTAAAGAAAAACAGTGAACCCTATCCCACAGACCAACGAAAAGTATTTTGTTACGATTCATTCCACAATCCTTGAAATATCCGGAGTTGCCCAATATAGCACTTTATCAAAAAACATTAACAACCACGAGTGATCTAATTCTTTATAAAAGTAAACAAGTGATTATTTGTGATAAAAAATGACATTGCACGGTAAGCAAATTTTGCATGAGCCCATTTGTTTAAAGAACTATTAGATAAAAATAAATTTTTCGTGAGAAATATAAGAACTCGTTACTATGGACATCCCGCAGGGAGTCGGTTTAAGTCCAGTCCTGTAATTGATGCAGAATCATTAGCTTCACCCCAAAGAGTAGAATTTACAATCGACATTTCTCCTCTGCAATATAATAGAAACACTAGTTCTAAATAACCTTGGCCTGGATGTAGATATCCCACAAGTCGATGTTTTAGGTCCCATTGCCCATGAAGAGTCATAGAATACTTTATTCCATAATTTGAATATAAATATTAAGTTTCCACTAAAGGCATCCCACAAGACGATGTTTTAGGTACCATTTCCATTTCCCTTTACTCCTTCGCAATGTGAATACTAATATTAAGTTACATAGTTCCAAATAAAGACAACTACAAACAAACCTACAAACCTATTTTAATTTCTTTGTTTTCATTAATTTTATTTTATTTAAAACAGCACACATAGGTATAGTATAGTATTTGCAAACCTAGTACAGTAGCCCAAGATAGTAGGCCTAGAAGAGTAGATTGCGACCCTGTACAGGCAATTAGCACACATGACTGTGCTCCTGTTATGCGGAAATTGCGTATTCAAATATCGGCTGAAATGCGGAAATTGTGTATTCAAATATCGGCTAAACAGAGAGAGGTTTTATACAGTTTTCGTGTACAAAGGAAATTATGAAATACGCTTAGATATTAAGACATGACGGATAAAAGAAAAATGAGAGTATTACGAAAGATAGAATCAGTGATACGAAAGGTCGGGAAATTGGAATTGCGTATGGATACAGGGCAATCATTCAACTGAAGTGGGCATTTTCTAATTGAGAGCTTGCTTCAGCACACAACTGAAGAGGATAAAACCAACCACCGAATTTGAGTAACAACTGCATTAATACCTCTCGAGCAAATTTAGATACGAGGGTTGCCTCTTATGTTTCGGGATTTGGCAACCCTAGTGTTTCAATCCGGCAATTGACAGCTCTGTCGTAAAGTTGGACATTTTTGAGGTTATACGCACTCAGAACGTTTTGACATACGAGCGCTATTTGTGTTGTTTACAGTAACTTAAAAGATTCATCTCGGCCCAAAAATGGAATTAAATCGTCAACATTTTCGTGCGATTATTTTTTACAACTTTCGGCGTGGATTAACTCAGCAACAGTGCATGGATGAACTTAATTCAATTTTTGATGAAGTTCCATCAAGGACCAGTGTTTATCGATGGTATGGTGAATTCAATCGTGGTCGTAGTTCACTCCAAGATGAATTTCGTGAAGTCGTCCAAAATCAGTTGTTGTTCCGAAAACCATTCATGCTGTGCGCGAACTGATATTGGAAGATCGTCATGTGACCTATAGTGAGATTGAGACAACCTTAGGCGTTAGTGGGACCAGCATACATTCAATATTGCATAAACATTTGACTGTCAAAAAAAATTTGTTCGCGTTGGATCCCACACAATTTGTCAATCGCCCAAAAAAAGCCTTGTGTCAATTGGTCGAAAGAAATGCTCAAAAAATACGGTCGCGGTGCTTCGAAACACGTCTATGACATCGTGACAGGTGATGAATCGTGGATTTACGCGTATGAGCCCGAAAGTAAACAGCAGTCGACTGTCTGGGTGTTTCAAGATGAGCCAAATCCAACAAAAGTTGTTCGCGCACGAAGCACTTCCAAGCAAATGGTCGCCGGTTTTTTCGGAAAAACTGGACATGTCGCAACCGTACCACTAGAACAACGCAGAACAGTCAAATCTGAGTGGTACACAACCATTTGTTTGCCAGTTGTCTTCCAAGAAATCAGGAAAACCAACCGCCAAAGACGGATCACTCTTCACCACGACAATGCGAGCTCTCACACATCGGGTGCGACAACTGCATTTTTGAGCACCCAAAACATCGATTTGATGGGTCATCCGCCGTATAGTCCTGACTTGGCACCGAATGACTTCTTTTTATTCCCGTACGTAAAAAACAAACTGAGAGGTCAACGTTTTTCGACACCTGAAGAAGCGGTTGCTGCATTCAGAATGCATGTGTTGGAGATACCTCAATCAGAGTGGCAAAAGTGCTTCGACAATTGGTTCAAACGCATGCAAAAGTGTATAGATCTTCATGGGGAATATTTTGAAAAACAATAAAGTGATTTTCGATGATCAATATTTGTTTTTGTTCTCTAATCCCGAAATATAAAAGGCAACCCTCGTAGTGTGTTGCACGCAAAATACATGTAATCCACCCACAAATAATTAACTACTCAGGCCGCACATGCAATAATAGGATTCACACCCAGTAAGATTATAAAAGCAATTTAATAAAAATAAATCAATTTATTTAAATGTTTACCGAAATTACCTGTTAGCACCTTCAGTGTAGTTAAATACGTGAAGTTGTGGTTTATGTTCATTCGTGGGCTCCTCGATAGTATAGTGGTTAGTATACCCGCCTGTCACGCGGGAGACCGGGGTTCGATTCCCCGTCGGGGAGCCTCTGGTGCAAGACTATAAAGACCTTGCCTGGAAAAAACAAATCATTATGGAAAATTTAACAAGCCTCAGGACTTGCTAAATAAGGCCAAGACCGGTTCGTGCACTTCAGTCGAGTATAGGACCAAGGGTATTGTTCCTCTATTGTAACAAAATGTTCATTACGCGTTGTACCATAAAAATATGAATATGATATGCTACGTGTATACGTATGGTACGTTCCCCATACAAGGTGGCGCAAAATTAATCATCCAATTTTGTTTTTGAATTACTTTTTTACTAAATAAAAAGATGATGTTGAGTGATGGAAATCTTTATTTGGACCCTTACAATTTTTTCTCTTAAGTGGAAAAGATAATATCCGTCAAGTAGTTGCCGTCAGTGTTGATACACATTTGTACCCGTTTTATCGCATTTTCCATGATTTTCTGCAAGATTTCCGGTGATAACTTGTGGGGGTTCTCTATACCACATGGAGAACCAACTAACAATGCCAACCGATTTTGACCGCTAATAGCACATCACCCTAACCCAACCTGTAATCCATTTCCAAACATGCTAAAACACATCCCAATATGCAACAGAATCCTTCCCCAAACCTGAAATTGCATACATCCCCACCCTACCAAGATCCCATTTCCCAAGCTGTAATAAACGCATATCCAATTTACAACGAAACACTCACCATCTCCATCAACTACACCGAGCCGCATACATTTTCCGAAAATTGCTTCGGTTAATTCTCTATCTAAATTATACTCCTTGCTTGCGACCAAGCAATCCTAATTTCTCCCGAAAATCATACCCTGTAACAAACGCAAAGTAATTCAAAAACAAAATTGGATGATTAATTTTGCGCCACCTTGTATGGGGAACGTACCATACGTATACACGTAGCATATCATATTCATATTTTTATGGTACAACGCGTAATGAACATTTTGTTACAATAGAGGAACAATACCCTTGGTCCTATACTCGACTGAAGTGCACGAACCGGTCTTGGCCTTATTTAGCAAGTCCTGAGGCTTGTTAAATTTTCCATAATGATTTGTTTTTTCCAGGCAAGGTCTTTATAGTCTTGCACCAGAGGCTCCCCGACGGGGAATCGAACCCCGGTCTCCCGCGTGACAGGCGGCTATACTAACCACTATATTATCGAGGAGCCTCACCAAGCAACATTTAGTTCCCCCGAAAACCATTTCGGTTCCCATTCCACCTAAACCATGTAGAATCACATCAATTCCCTCTTACTGGCAAGCCAACAGAATGATGCGTCGCCTTTCCACGAAACGACCATCCCACGATCAAGGCCTTTGACCATACTTGGCTATGCCGCCGAAACCAATTTTCCGGTACATATAACCAAAGAATCCAACTCAGCCTATACGGCGATGATTCCCCGGAACTAAATTCCCTATACAGGCATAGCAACCATTTTCAAAGTTCCTAGTAAACGGCAGAGAGTTGATTTTAGCTATGACTCCACTGCCACGACGCGACGAACTTTTCCTCGCCAGTAATTAGTCAGTCGAGCGATAACCATCCCAGAGGACAGACGTTCTTCCCTTCCCTCGAGTGTGTGTCCCGGAGTAGTCCATGCCAATCGATAGTGTTTTGTTTGTGTCAGTCGTTGAATAGTGTGGTAGTTTGATTTGGCGCTTTGTGTTGTGTTGTAACCGAAGAACTATTGTTTACGATTAACTCTGTATATCATACAAATCTGGACCATTAAATCTTTATTCCAAAAACTCCAATCAATAAAAAAACCACCACTATTGTTTACGATTAACTCTGTATAGTGTACTAATCGGGGCATTAAATCATTACCCCCGAAAATCCATGTTCTAACGTCGTGCGCCAGCAGTTGTCACCTTAATGAGACGCTTTGTGTTGCGTTTGTGACCGAAGAACTATTGTTTACGATTAACTCTGTATATTGTACTAATCTGAACTGTTAAATCATTATTTCTAAACATTCAAATCAATAAAGAAAAATTACTGCAATACAATAGGAAAGGAACAATAAAAATAAAAGAACGTTTATACAATTAACGGCCTGGTGTTTCATTTTCTTCTATATGTGAACGGTTTGTGGCGGAGCAGTGATTTTTGTGAACAATTACTCTCGCAATGTGTTGTGGGTGTTTTACCGAACCCACGCCCGTGCAGGCGTACGAGTAAAACCTACCCCACAATCTGTTCGCATTCCTGTCGAATATTCTCCTTAAGGACTGCAATTGTCTGAGGCTTGTTGGCATAAGCCCGCGACTTCAAGTAGCCCCAAAGAAAGAAGTCTGGGATGGTTAAATCAGGCGATCTTGCTGTCTATGCGAAATCGCCAAAACAGGGGATTACGCAACCAGGAAACACTTCCTTCACAATATCCATTGCGGCTCGTGCTGTGTATGTGGTTGCACCGTCTTGTTGAAACCACATGTTTACTAAGCCCCGCTCATCCAATTCCGACAGTAAGAAGTCGTTTATTATGGCCCTATAGCGTTCGCCAGTAACAGTGACCGTATTGGCGATGGCATCCTCAAAAAACGATGACCCAATCACTCCTCCCACGTGTACGCCGCACCACACAGTGGCTTTGAGTGGATGTAATGGCTCTTCGTGCATCACACGCGGATTTTCAATGCCCCAGAAACGAAGATTTTGCTTCTTGACGCAACCACATCATTATCGTCATCGGCACTACAACCGGGATCCGGTTTTGGCCTTATTTAACAAATCTCTCCACCGGTCCCGATTTCGTGCCGATGTCATACAGTTTGAAACTCCCAGGTTCTGGTCGTCCTGGTCTACACCATCCCTCCATCGCAGACAAGGTCTGCCGCGCTGTCTCCTTCCATACATCCTGCCACAAAGGTCATTCCGGGCAGGCTCCTCTTCGTTCATTCGAGCTAGATGTCCCACCGGAGTCTACGGAGCTTAATTTTCTTACAACATTATCTTCAAGGCAGATCGAGTACAACGGATGGTTGTTGCGTCTCCGGAATTGTGCTCCCTCACACACGGGGCCAACAATTCTACTTAAGATCTTCCTCTCGACGGCGGCTAAAGGTGCCTTTTATTGAGCACCCAGGTCTCGGATCTATACATAAGTACTGGTAAGACAGTAGTAGCTTGTACAGTAGTAGCTTGGATGTTCTGGATAAATTTCGGGATTTAAAGACCATAGTAGGCTTTGATGGATTTTATCAGCCGTTCGCGTATTTCTTCCTCCATATTGTTATCAGCTCAAGGTAGTTAAAAGATTGCACTACTTCAAATTCGTGCTCCACTACCCTGATAGTGCCTCTTCGCAGAAGTTGCCACCATATAATTAGTTTTCCCCTCATTAATGTGCAGTCCCAGTTTTTGTGCCGCCTGCTCGGTCTGGATGAAGGAATCCTGTACAGCGGAATCAGATCTACCGATGATGTCGGTGCCATCTACGTAGGCAAGTATCTGGCTAGACTTGGTGACAATAGTCCCTCTAGTTGTAACGCCAGAGTCACGGATAGCTTTCTTCAACGCCAGGTTGAAGAGGAGGTGGGCCAAAGCGTCCCCTCGTCGGAGTCCATTAAAGATGTTTATTGGTTTGGACAGCAATCCCGGTATTTTTACTTGACTAGTTACGTTGGTCATGGTCAGCCTACAAAGTCGTATGAATTTGTTTGGAATGCCGAACCCTCTCATGGTATTATATAGCTCTACCCTGGCTATACTGTCGTAGGCGGCCTTAAAGTCTATAAATAGATGATATAATGGGATATTAAATTCCAGACATTTCTCCATCGCCTGCCTAAGGGTGAATATCTGATCAATCGCTGATTTGCCTGGGATGAAGCCACACTGATGTTGACCAACGATAACTTTAGCGTATGGGGCTATCCGATCTTGTAGGATGGTGGAGAGTATCTTATAGGCGGTACTCGGCGAAGTTATAGCCCTATAGTTGCTGCACAGTGTGATATCTCCCTTCTTATGTATGGGGCAAATTTTTCCACGACAGCAATCTTCTGGCATCTCCTCTGGCCCCCATACGTGCACCACGATCTCATGAATTGCGTGATGTAACGCAGTTCCTCCTTGTTTAATCACCTCAGTTGCTATGCCATCAGCTCCGGAGGCTTTATTTGATTTAAGCTGTCTTATGGCTTTTAATGTTTCCTCAATGCTTGGTGACGGCAGCATTTGGTCTTGATTTTGCATTGGTGGAGCCTCCAATTCTTCTGTGAGCTGACCATTTACCAATTTATTAAAGTACACTTCCCATCGCTCCAGAATGCCTTCAGGGTTAGTGATCAGTTTAACCTCGTTATCCTTGCAGAGTGCAGCGTGGTGTGTACCGCGTCATACTGCAGATTATTTGGTAGAACTTCCGCGCCTGGTGTGGACCTCGCTCTCTACTTTTCTCTATTTCACAGACAAGATTTTTTCCCAGCGACTTTTCTTTTGTCTGTGAAGCCTTTTTTTCAGATCTTCTGAGCTCTTTCTATTTCTCCTCGCGTACCCGCGTCCTATGAGACTGCTGCATTGCCCGGTATGCAGCATTTTTACGTTCAGTCGCTAGTTTGCACTCATCATCAAACCAGTCGCTCCGATCTCTACAACTACTGCCTAAGATGGAGTTTGCAGTACTAATGACAGTATTCTTAAGGCGTGTCCATTTCTCTTCTACGCCCGGCATTCTAGCCCCAGGACTCTCCCTACGTTGAGCTCTCCGAGGGCGAGTCCTAGCGCATGACCAAAGGTGTTACTGGTATTCTCATTGCGTAAGGCAGCCGTGTTGATTCGAACCGAACAATACGTCTCCGTAAGGCAATCCGCGCTCGGAAAAATATGCCAACAAGATAGTGATTCGAGTCGACGTTGGCACGTCGGTACGTTCGTACCATCATCAGGCTCGAGGAGTGGCGGCGATCTATCAACACGTGTTTAATTTAGTTACGAGTGGCTCCATCAAGTGATACCCAGGCTTTGTAGATATCTTTACGCGGAAACCTGGTACTCGCAACAACCAAGTTTTTTGATGCTGCCAGTTCGATGACTCGTAGTCCATTGTCATTAATGTTCTCATGCAAACTATGGGAACCTTCGTAGTGCCTGAAAACCGACCTATTTTCCCATTCACATCACCAGGACGATTTTCACATTGTATCTTGGGCAGGCATTGAGGGCCCGTTCGACGCTCTCATAGTATTCTTCCTCTTCGTCGTCAGGGGACTCCCCTGTAGGTCCGTGAACGTTTATGAGGCGTATGTTCTTAAACTTTCCTGGCACGCAAAGAGTGCATAGCCTATCGTTTATTGCATTAAAGCCGATAATGGCAGGCTTCAGCTTTTGGCTGACAAGAAAGCCTACTCCAAGCACATGGTGTTTTGGATGACAGTTGTATTAAATGTCATACTCGTTTCTTAGAATAACACCACTCCCCGTCCATCTTATTTCTTGTAATGCTGTTATGTCAGCCTTATATCCTGACAGGGCATCGGCTAGCTGTTGTGCAGCTCGAGCTCTGTATAGTGGGGGGATGTTCCATGAGAAAATTCTTAAATCGTTTAGCCATTTTCGTTTCCGTGGTCGTCGTCGTATATCCAGTCCATATCCGAGGCTTGTTAAATTCGCCATAATAATTCATTTTTACGGGCATGGTTATTAGCCTTGCGCCAACTTTTCTCAGGATGTCTCTGCATGCATTGGTTCACTACTTGGCGGGTGCCAAAGTAGCTATCCAGGGGTGTCACGTGGAGACTGCATGTCAACTTGGATTGTACAGGGACAAGGATCGTCCTGGCCTTCGCCGGGTTGAAAGCAATCGGTGACTTTGCCCTGTATGTTCACGCCCATCCCCCCTTATGAGTTTTTATTTCGTGTTTATTACGTCGCTGGCCAATACTTTTGGGGAAATTAGTTATTATCAGAAGAAATTAAAGTGAAACTACATACAATAAATCAGATCAGTGACTTTGCCCTATGTGTTCGCTCCCATCTCCCCTTATTTACGTAACTGCTTAAGTGGAAATGCTCCTCTTCGCACATGATGATTTTCGATGCAAAATCGACCTCTTCGTTGTTGAGATTAAGGATGGCTTGACAGTAATTCACACACGACTGACGGTCAGCAGGCATTAACTGATGCACTGTTTGCACTTTGTACGGGAACATGTGTAAGTCTTTCACTAAAATTCGCTGTAGGGTCCGTCTGGTGATGCCCAATTGCCCGGCTCGTCGTCTGGTTGATGCTTCTTCGTTCTCAGCCACATCGGCAGCCACAGCCGCGATATTCTCAGTCGAACGACCAGTCCGGTTACGCCCTGCGTGGTCTCCTGTGGTACCAGTCTGTTCGAGTCGAGTAGGTAAGCGCCGGAATGTTTGCCCAGTTGGCGCGACACGATTAGGAAATCGACCTCGAAATTCACGGTGCGCTAACACCACCGAACGATTATTGGTCAAAAATATCAACACAATTATTCCACGCTCTTTTGTGGATTGTGCATTTATCGAGTTAGAGTGCTTTTAATACTCCTGGGATTTGAATGACCTTTGGATGAATAAATAACTTATACTCGTAAATTATATTCATATCAGGTGCAGTATTTATATCAAGACATATCTATCTACATTTAATTTTAGTTTTAGGGTTCGATAATATGCGTGCTGGTCATAGACATACGTTGAAGTTCGTCTTTGACGTCAAAAATAAACTTTATGTTTTGAAGACATCGGATTTCCTTTGATTAGACCTCCCTACCGGTATATCTTATCGACATCATAATACTCTTATGCTTGAATACGAAATCGAAAAAAGAAATGTTTATGATATCAAGCTAAGGGGACTTCCCCCCTGCGGGCTGTCGCTCGCCAACCCCTCGCTGTGAGGTTTAATATCTTTTCATATTCTTCGTTTTGTTTTCCAACCTGAAGGTGGTAATCTTTTTTATACTATAAAACTAGAAGGGGTTCGCCACCAGCAAGCTATCACTCGCCAACTTCTAGGCTGGATTTTAGTTTGATTTTGTTTTTTTTCTGGGACGTGAAGATGGCAATCTTTTGAATGTACGGGTGGGTCGAGTTCACCTGCATGACCGAATTACTCTGTTTTCTCTTATCCGGCAATGTCTACGGTCTACACCCAAACCACGCAATAACATTTCTGTTTGCTCCTCCAGGAATCGTCCCTCGACATTTCTTTCGCAGACGAAGTTGACGTATTCCGTCTTCTACATAATGTGCCTACTCAGATGAATTTCCAACTGTTGCATTCTTGTGTTTGTCTCATCTACTGTCCCCCTGATTTGGACTACCCTGATATATGTGAACATTTTTTTTTGGTGCCTGAGGCTTGAGCTTTAGTTTGCTCCGTCCGGACATTAGAATGTTTTGTCGCTCGGTTAATTTTTTTTTTATAAAAATGAAAGATATCAATATATAAAGTCTTTACGATCAGCTCGAATTATCAAATTATTTTTACTGCTACAAGGAGCTAATATGGGTAAGACTAATTTTTTCTTACGACTTCTCACTGTGCTCATTCCACGACATTAAAGAAATTCCCCAAAATGTTCGACATTATACCTCATATCCTGTCCCACATATAACTGGCTTACGAGATAGGTATATAGGATCTCGTATCTTGTGTCTCGTGTCTTGTATCTTGTATCTTGTATCTTGTATCTTGTATCTTGTATCTTGTATCTTGTATCTTGTATCTTGTATCTTGTATCTTGTATCTTGTATCTTGTATCTTGTATCTTGTATCTTGTATCTTGTATCTTGTATCTTGTATCTTGTATCTTGTATCTTGTATCTTGTATCTTGTATCTTGTATCTTGTATCTTGTATCCTGTATCTTGTATCTTGCATCTTGCATCTTGTATCTTGTATCTTGTATCTTGTATCTTGTATCGTGTATCTTGTATCTTGTATCTTGTATCTTGTACCTTGTATCTTGTATCTTGTGTCTTGTATCTTGTATCCTGTATCTTGTATCTTCTATCTTGTATCTTGTATCTTGTATCTTGTACCTTGTATCTTGTATCTTGCATCTTGCATCTTGTATATTGTATCTTGTAACTTATATCCAGTATTTTGTATCTTGTATCTTGTATCTGGTATCTTCTATCTTGTATCTTGTGTCTTGTATCTTGTATCTTGTATCTTGTATCTTGTGTCTTGTATCTTGTATCTTGTATCTTGTATCTTGTATCTTGTATCTTGTATCTTGTATCTTGTATCTTGTATCTTGTATCTTGTATCTTGTATTTTGTATCTTGTATCTTGTATCTTATATCTCGTATCTAGAATACCGTATCTGACATCTCGTATCTAACATCTCGTATCTTGTATTTCGTATTTCGCATCTCGTATCTCAGATCTCGTATATCGTATATCGTAAGGCATATGTCGCGTGTCGTACCTCGTGGGAATATGGTATGTGTTATATAATTAGTCAATGGGTGATCGTCATCAGGAGCAGACGTGTCTGAAAGGAAAGGGCATCAGAGTGGCAAAGGAAAACTGCAGCATTCTTAAGCACAACTCAGAACGAATGTCACTGAACTGTGTATGTGTTACTCAAACCCCCGCCGAATGGCCAGTGAACATATGTATATTATATATATATGTATATATATATATATATATATATATATATATTTATATACAGTGGTGGAAAAAATAATAGAAACGAGCTTGTTCTTCGACATTAATCGTTAAGAAAAAATGTATTTGGGGAGAAATAAGAAGTAAAAACATACTAATACATTTGGTGCACTGTAATACATAAAAGAAATACTAAATTTTCAATAAAAAAAGCGAGAAATAGTGAAAAAAAATATTGATTCCGGTTTTCCTTGGATTTGCCTGGAAAAAATAATAGAAACAAATTAATTTTTTGGTTTTGTTTTGTGAAGCATTAATTTACAGTAAAGGTGTTTTATATAATTTTAATACTTAACAGGTCAATTGAAAAGTCCCCGGCCATCCATAGTAAAACACATTTTTTTGGCAAAATTCGTTTTTTTTATTCAACATAATTCACCCTTCGAGGGTGATACACTGATTATAGCGACCCTCCAACTTTTCGATACCTTTTTTGTAGTACGATTTGTCCTTTGCTTCCAAAAAGGCCTCAGTTTCGGCGATCACCTCTTCATTCGACGAAAATTTCCTCCCAGCGAGCATTCTTTTGAGATCTGAGAACAGGAAATAGTCGCTGGGGGCCAGATCTGGAGAATACGGTGGATGCGGAAGCGATTCGAAGCCCAATTCATGGATTTTTGCCATCGTTTTCACTGACTTGTGACACGGTGCATTGTCTTGGTGAAGCAGCACTTTCTTTTTCTTCAAATGCGGTCGTTTTTCGGCGATTTCGTCCTTCAAATGGCCCAATAACGCTGTGTAATGGTCGCTGTTGATGGTCCTTCCTTTTTCAAGATAGTCAATGAAAATTATTCCGCGCGCATCCCAAAATACAGACGCCATAACCTTGCCAGCCGACTGTTGCGTTTTTCCACGCTTTGGGGCGGGTTCATCGTGTGCAGTCCACTCGGATGACTGTCGATTGGGCTTCGGAGTGAAATGATGGAGCCATGTTTCATCCATTGTCACATATCGACGCAAAAACTCGGGTTTATTACGCTTGATCATCTCCAAACACTGCTCCGAATCATCAACTCGTCGTTGTTTTTGGTCAAAAGTGAGCTCGCGCGGCACCCACTTTGCACAGAGCTTTCTCATACCCAAATATTCGTGAATGATATGATGTACACGTTCAGTTGATATCTTTAGAGTGCCTGCTATTTCATTCAATTTCAATTTACGGTCATTCAAAATCATTTTGTGGATTTTTCTAATGTTTTCGTCGGTAACAACCTCTTTTGGGCGTCCACTGCGTTCACCGTCTTCGGTGCTCATTTCACCACGTCTAAACCTAGCATACCAATCCTTGATGGTTGATTTTCCTGGGGCGGCGTCTGGAAACTCGTTTTCAAGCCAAGTTTTTGCTTCAACTGTATTTTTTCTCTTCAAAAAGCAATATTTTATCAACACGCGAAATTCCTGTTTATCCATTTTTTTCACAATAACAGAAGTTGCTTCACTCAAAATACTATAATTCACAAACTAATGATCCGACATCTGTCAAATTTATACACGCGTCTTTTGAAGGCTAGGGCTAACTGTTGTTGCACCTTTGTTTTTAATGACTGCTTCCCAACCTCGTCCCATGGAATTGACTAGTTTGGTACAAGTCGCCGGTGGTATAGAGTACCATTTATCTTTGATTTTGGACCAAAGTTCTTCCTTAGTTTTGGCTTTGCAGTCTCCGATCTTGCGCTTAAGAATGCCCCATAGGCGTTCTATTGGGTTAAGATCAGGGGACTGCAATGGCCACTCCATAACATCGACTTTGTTTTGAAAAAACCATTCTTTAGCCAATTTTGAGGTGTGCTTGGAGTCATTATCCTGCATAAACTCCCATTTAATAAGCATGTCCTCTTCAGAAAACGGTAGCATAGCGGTGTTAAAGATTTCTAGATAATCGTTAGCACACATTGTGTCCTTTATAAGAAAAATTGGACCAACACCAGGCGTTGAAAAGCACCCCCAAATCATTAAATTGCCTCCACCATGTTTCACTGTCTTTTTCGTATACTTTGGATCGAATTCTGAGTTCATTGGTCGTCTAACGTACATTTTTCCATCGGAACCAAACAAATTAATCTTGATTTCATCCGACCATAAGATGTTATTCCAATTCGCACTATGGAGGTGTTTTTTGGCAAAAACGAGTCTCTGATTTATATTTTTCTTGCTCAAGTATGGAACTTTTCTGGGACTTCTTCCAGGAAGACCCGCTTCTATTAGTCTGTTTCTAATTGTACGACTCGTACAAGGTGCCTTTAGGTCATTTTTTAATTCCTTTGAAGAAGAAAACGGGTTGTTCTTGTATAGTCGGATTAGCAGTTTGTCGAATCGTGAGGTTGTTTTTTTTCTGCCTCTAGTTTCCATTTTAGAACCTGAATATTTTTTTCTTAGAGCACTTCATAAGCTTAGCTATTTCATACATTGTTTTCCCGTCATTTCTTAATGTTTTTATCAAATCACGATCGGAACTAGTGCAATGTACCCCACGACCCATTTTCACAATTTTTTTTTTTTTTTTTTCTTCTAACGAACACTAAATGTGTTTTAGTAGTAGTTTATAGCGTTAAGCAAGGATAGTGAAGAAGGTGAATTGAAGACACGATGAAACGGTTGAAAAGCGAAGCAGTGAAGCATCAGACTACTGACCGTGTTTATAATTTGATTTCCAATCTCGACTATATTCCACTGGTGTGAATTATTTTTATTTATCGCTTGGTATACGGTTCTGATGTATTTTTCTTATTCGATTTTTCGTTCGGTGTTCTTCACTATTTTTGCTTGTGAATTGTGTGTGTATCTGTTAGAATCGCTACACCACTCCCGCCGCACTAACTTCGTTACGATCAGATTCGTATGCGGACGACGGACGAACGAGAGAAACGAGGAAACATCGGAGGCTGTGCTCTATGCGGAAGTCGTGACCGTGTGTGAAGTTCTGCTTTACTATGGGAAGTGTATGCTGCGTGTGTGTACAAATCACGTCGGGGTCACCAATTATATAGCGTTAAGCAAGGATAGTGAAGAAGGTAAATTGAACACACGATGACACGGTTGAAAAGCGAAGCAGTGAAGCATCAGACTAGTGACCGTGTTTATAATTTGATTTCCAAACTCGACTATATTCCACTGTTGTGAATTATTTTTATTTATCGCTTGGTATACGGTTCTGATGTATTTTTCTTATTCGATTTTTCGTTCGGTGTTCTTCACTATTTTTGCTTGTGAATTGTGTGTGTATCTGTTAGAATCGCTACAAGTTTACTGCACAATCACGATTGAAGACTGTGTTGATGGTTTGTTTCTATTATTTTTTTCAGGCAAAATATCCCTTTCGTTTGCATTTTTTACTACTAAGCAAAAACAAAAAAATTGATGCACCATATCAAAGTACTGTTAGGTACGGTTCGGGTATAGAATTGACGCCCTTTTTTGTGAAACAGGCAAACGATGCTGGAGTTCCTTCTGAGAAAGCTTGGTATGGTTTTTTTTTTTGTTCCTTTTCCGTGGGAAGGAGGAAATCTTCAAAAGATTCATATGAACCGATCTAGATGCATGCCGACTCAAGCTACCCCACGCCACCACACATTCCCGTTGTTCCTCGCGAAACTTTTTTAGACTTCAGTATTAGAACCCCACTCTTAAACACCCCCTCCTGGGCGTTTCCCCCTATCTTCTTTTTATCTCCCGTCCTATTCCTCACCATCGTAATTAAATATTAATCATGTTAGTTCATAGGTTAGATCTAAGAATCTTTTGTTAACTTGCTATAAGCTAATAAATTGTGTGCAGCCCAACTAAACTTAGATATTCCAACATATTTTATATTGTAGCGAGCTTAGGGTTCGCTGGATTAATTATTCTCATAAAATAAGAGCCGTGAAGTCAAATTGCTATTTAAAACTTTATTCGTCCGCTAATGACAACCGTTACTTCAATTCTCCCTGACTTTTCGCTTTCCCTTCCGCTGACGCTTTTCTCACTGGCGACTTGTCGTTTTTACTGCTCATAGTCTTCAGTTTTTCAGTACTTTGTTTTGGAGACCTGCCAGATGTCCAGCTGATTGTCATATGCGTCACAATATGTATACATAATCATATGATGTTTCAACCTTCTGTAGTGCTCCACGAAGCCCTACCATTTCCCTCCCCCATACATTTTGCACCTTCTTCCTTTAACTCCATTTCTTCCTTTAACTCCATCCATATGCCCAAATCAAATTGAATCCAATGCTGGACAAATTGAATCAAACGATCAATTGTCGCATTGATTCAATTCCCAGAAATTCTTAAAATTCAAACATCACAACACATATCTTCATATGCATTGCAATATTATTGAGAATCATAAACTGCACGTCTGCAATTTTATGATCTTCTACACAAATTTCGTCCCACAAAACTAAAAAAACATCCATTTACACCGTTTTCAACAAACCATATTCAAATAGAAACAAATTGCGCCATAAAACGAACAACGTGTTTATTTCATTGCGCATCAACATCTACGATCATAAATGCGCATCCGCAAGATCCTTTGTCTATTTGTTATCTCGCTAAAGTGCATTGCTCCTTTCACTTGCCCTTATTGTGATCCCAATTCCAAATTATTAACGAAATAAATGAATTGTGGGTAGCAATTCACGCAGTCAAGATCTGGCGTTGAGCAAGTCAATACTAAATACGTGTTCGTGGTTCCGGGCTAGTGTCTGTTATATGTAAACAAATGGTTACGAGTCGCTCCTCAAGAGCAACCAGTGTTTTGTAAATCAAAAGTTTCAGTTTTATATATGTAAAATTAAAATAATAAATTAAAAAACAAACTGAGAAAATCAAAGGACCTTTGCCCACTCTTCCCGGAGACCCGGAACCACGGTGGTTGTATATTAATTACACCTCCCATTTTGCAAAATACCTTTCAACCAATGTTTTGTAAGGTCGTTTATTGCTGCAATGATATATATTTTGCAATGAACCATCGCTTCCCACAAACAGTGTCTTGCAAACTTACGAAAGCAAAACATGTTGGCATTATCCCTATTCTGCACATGTATTTGCTTTAAAAAGTGCGTCAAGGTCTTTTCATTCTCACTTGGGGCTCTATTCCAACGGAAGTCAACACAATGGATTTTGTTGTAATCACAAACGCAACCAACCAAATGATTGATACCGTGGAGGAAGTTAACAAAGATAAGGAATCCAACAAACCACTCCAACTGGTTTCCTTTCCTTCAGATTAATGGCACAGGATATTAGCAATAACTTCTCTTCGTCCTCCTTCACTACGTTAATGAAGAGCAGCGGTATACTTACCACGAACTTGAAAGATAAAGTCTCGAATTCAAACTTGATAGTGGCTTTTTTGCAGCCACTTGTGGTCGCAAGCACTACCTTCAGTATCGCACGTAAAGTTTATACTGTTCATAAACTTGACAATAAAAAAGCAAGTGGACCGGACGCGATATTAGTAATCTTCCTTAAAGACTGTGACCTAGAACTATCACTAGTTGTTAGGAGACTTTTCCGCATATCTTATCCACAAAAAAATTGCCTACCATTCGAATTCAACCGATTCCAAAGAATGTATAAAAATCTCTCCCGCAAAATTAGTAGCCGATAGCTTTAATCTCCATATTGTCCAAGGTGATGGAAAAAGTCATCAATACCGAGTTAATTAAAGATTTGGAACCCAACGAAATCCTAATTGATCGCCAACTCAGATTCCACAGCAGAGGATCCATGGAAGGTCTTTTTAATATTAGGTCTAACTCCTGAATATCCGCAATTGAAAAACAAGAGGAGCGGTCGTATTGACTGTTTCCAGTGATCGCACCTGGTACAAAGCCTTAGTAGGTAAGCTTCGCTCTAAAGGACTTTCCCAAAAACATTGCAACTGAATGAGGAATTTGCCAGAGAAACGATCAACTTGGGTTGTTGTTTACAATTACATTTCCAGAAGAGCAGATTCGTACTTTATTCTCTGCAAATCCTATTATTAGAACTAGATGCGAGTACTTTTCAAGTGAAGCATATATCGGGGTAGTCACCACAGATTGATATTTGTATTTTATTCATTCGTTATAATTTTATTGCTCATACACGGACGTTGGCTTCATGCGACAACACCACTGCTTGGACACGACTCTTTAAGTCAATGGGCCGACACAGACGAAAATTCTATACCAACTGACTTCTTCAGTGTTCCTACGTCCAAGAATAACTCTCACTTTTCCTCATTACACCCTGATGGAGTACGGGCGCATCCTATACACACAGAGACGGTCGTCGTTCCCCTTGTGGCCGAAGATGCGATAAGGGCCACGTTGAATTTCCACACTTTGACGGTGTTGTTTTTTAACATAATTTGATTAAAGATAATTGGTAGCCTCTATTTACTCGCGCTGTTATTTTAGAACACTGCGGCGATGGCTCGTTTTATTTTTCGATGGAAACATAGGCCACAATATAGCCAACATGCGATAATCATTAGTGTCGCTGGTTTTTTACACAAACGCGTTCATAAAAGAAGACTTGAAGTTACTCTTAAAAATCAAAACACCGCACACGCGAAAAAAAGAGAGGTAAATATTTGGAGAGGTCGAATACATTCAGCATCTATAGTTGAGCAAAACCTTAATACTAACTATAGAAAGGAGGTAAGCATGTTACGATGCGCCTACGCTCTGACGACGGGTTTGAATTTACTGGGTCCCCAAAGACTGTTGGTTTTTGCATATTATCGAACATACGCAGCACAGTTCTGATTGCGCTTGATCAAATATGAGAATTCAATTTAAATTTAGGACGAAAACACGCGTTATAATGGTTGAATGGAGTAAACTATGTTTTGTAAATTTTGAGAAGCCCTATAAATTTGGATACGCTTTCCGCAGCTATAAATATGCGGTAGTTCCGAGTAAGAGTCGAATTATTTCGAGTAGCAAGGATTGATAATTCCTTAGCTTCGACGTACAAGTGCCGTTCATCGACAGTGTCATTTCCATTTTCATTTTTGCAACATTTTTTACTTTCTTTTTATATTCTTAGATTCTAAATTAGAGGCTTTGCTTAAATTCTAGCTTAATTATCTTATATTATAACTTACTGGTCCTACGGAGACGCTCTAAGCTAAACATTACATGACTATTGTATAATTTGCCTTTCGGTGACAGAACTTTGTTTGTGGCTTTAGTTATGAATATTTGTAACAAAGAAAAATTGAAAACTTTGTGCCGAATTTATTTTTTTGTTTTTTCTTAAAATTTGACTTACTTCAATTTTTTTTAATTGTATTTGAAAGAAATTAATTTAAGTCTTATACTACCCTAATTCTAGAAAAGCTAAATCCGTGTAAGCTGGCTGATGATACTGTTATTCTTTCGACATTGGTATCCAGGTCTTTATTTGCCATTCAACCACCAGACCTATTGACGCTGTCCAAAACTATCATCCCGGTCTCTTAGGGAGATAGCCCTACTGAAGCGCAAGAACTCTTCTTCGGTGTGCGTTACCTCCCGGTCGTAGCACAATCGCCCTGTAGCGGCTCCGCCAAACCCTACGGTCTACTTACCTGAAAACCCCCGATAACTACTACCCAACTCCTTTAAATTTGCTAATGCAACAGTATTAGTACCTAAAAATGCTGCACGCATTTAAGAGATCAAATCTATGATCTTTAAGTCCCTGTAAAGAAAACTTACCTTCATGCATTCTCTTCGCATACCATTGCTCCTTAAGATTTCTTTATTAACTTACCAGGAATTTCCAATCAATTTCGGCATCTACGTCGCCAGTCAAATTCCCTCAGATGAATTCCTGTAAACAAAATAATTCGGATTGCATTCAATGTAAGCGTCATGACAGGGACCATTAATATCGCGCCGTCTATTTTCTCAGCCGCGTCATATACCTTTTCATACACATGCCTGGCAACCTTTTGGTTTGTCTTATCAATAAACAACCCAAGCAGCTGCATATAATTAGCGCAATAGACGCCGAAACCAAATTCTACAGCATTTCCTAATGCAAATATGAACCCGGTTTCTACTGCAGCCAAAGATGCCATAAAAATCCAATTTGCTTTAGCACCTTTTTCTCCTAACGTCGAAAATAGCGACGAGGCATCGTGTAAACAATGACCTGCATTACCAACGGCGCATTTGGTCATTTTCCCCTATTGTCTTTGCCGCCTGCCTGTTTCGTCGTTCCACTGCACGTGTAAATCGCATCTATCGGAACGATCCCACACATACCACCATGGCCTTTATTACGAGATCTGGTTTTCTTGTTCCCACAAGAGAGACTCTACGTTACACTTGTGGGAGATAAAACATATCCTTGGCAAGGATATATTCACACCCTTAAGAGAAGAGTTTTTCTCTCTCTTCCTTTTTTCTTAGCGAAATCATCTCTGCTTGAGATGACGATCGCGGAGTCTATTTCTATCCGCCGACAGCCATGGTCGCGTTGACTTCCGCTCTCCGCCGGTGCACGCGGAGATGTGTCTATACCCGTTGTCGAATGAGTGCGAACTTTTAATCTTTAAAAAGTCAAGTGAGTGTCAAATGTCAATCAAGTGCTAAACGATAAACAAAAATAAATTCCCGTAACATCTCTTTCGATAATGACGTATTTAACAAAGTAATGCATCAAGATACCATAGAAATAAAATTGAATAAAATGAAACCAGTCTTTTAATTTGTCGTGCTGCTGTTCCTGACAGTGTTTTCCCTCTTGTTCTTGGTGATCGTGCTTTCGAACAGTTTTGCTTCTTTCCGTGTGGTGTCCAACGAACCGATAATAATATTGGGGACGAGGTAGAACTCTCGCCCATGCTGGCGTCGCGACCCATCCCCACAGCCCGTCTACGGATGATCTACTTACATGATAGATCAGCGGAATTCCGGATCTATGCTGTATAAGCCCTTTCATGTCCAAGTCAAGGAACGCCTCTGGTGGAACAAAGCCGGTGCGACGCACGCTCTCATAGTACAGAGTGTTTGGATATTAGGCCCCGAAAATTAGGTCATTGGACGAGCTGATTGCTCTCGCAATATGTCCTCAGATTAATTTAATCATAAAATTATCCACCCTATTTATATACGCTTCATTATATAAAGTCTCATTTGAGTAATAACTTTTTATAGTCCGATTCCGGTGTCCGACATAATCTGAGACAACTTCTGAGACACTTCCTTTCGAACACCCGAATCTTTTCCATCAAATTTGGACCTATGTTGAACCATACTGGGCAACCATATATGAGCATTGGCCTGATTAGCGTTGTGTAGCATATGACTTTTACCCTGCTGTCAAGTTGGCTACTGTGAAATAGCCTCCTTGTCATAGCAAAAGTTTTCCTCGCTTTGACCAAAGCAGCCTCTACATGTCTGTTGAAATACAGATATTGGTCTAGCCAGATGCCAAGGTATTTAACTAAACTCTTGCTTTCCAGTTTATCTCCATGCGGTCCCACGATAACTAGCTTTCGCCAGTTTTTCCTTGTGTCGTTCGTGGCTTTATATAATGGAGTTCTAAATAGGATGGCTTCACATTTCTGGAAGTTGATCTTAAGTTTCCAGTCATCGCAATAGCACTGCACGTTGTTGAAGTCTCTCTGTTGCAAGCCATATAATACGTTTTATTAGAGGCCACATTACCACTTTTGACCAGGAACCTCCTGTCCTTTAACATATAGTAAAGTACATATAGTAATATGCCTTGTCTGACCAGTTTATAGTATAACCCTTCGATCCAGACGATATCAAAGGCTTTTTCCAAGTCGATCAGACAGGCACCTGTGCATTGTTTCCTACATTTATTCCATTGTATGTCAGAGACCAGTTTAGCTGCGGCATGTGTGGTTTCATGACCCGTCTCAAAGCCGAACTGGTTATTCGGAATAATGTTTTTGTCTACTCATTTTAGCAGAGCTTTCTTAATGGTCTTTTCAAAAACTTTACTAATGCTTAGGAGTAAACTTATCGAACGCATGTTCATTGGGTTTGTACAGTCTTTGCCCTTCTTTGGGATGGACTGCATGATTGCCGTTTTCCAAGCTGCGGGAAAATATGCATTATTTAGCGCGTTGTTAAACAGGATCGTGTATATATCTATTGCCATTGGGGACAGATTCTTGAGTACGATGTTAGGTACTCCATCTATTTCCACTAACTTTTTACATCTCAATGAATCGAAAATACCCTGGATTCCTTCCCTCGTAATTAAAAGGTTAGCATCAATGGCAATTGACAGATTATCTTCACTGAATTTGGTAAAGCCGAGATTCTCCGATTGCCAAAGTGAAATTTCATTTCGGAGGTGCAAGTGATTCAGTAGAGCTCTATCCTCCAAGTCGTGAGTTCGGTGAATGCTTTCATTCACCTTGTACATTTCCTGAAAGACCCACAGCGTTTACCTCTTCCAAGGGATTTAAGATTTAAGACCGCCAACGATACAGACCATCGGATCAATTCTGCAATCCGTTTTGGGAATCTTAAATATACACAAGATACCCAATTGCACTATCGGTTCGGGCGAGAAGTTTTACTGTGGTCTCCTAAACAAACAAACGGATCTTCACACACGCGTCCGAGTGCAGTGCAAAGTTATCTGCGCAATCCTAGGCAAACAAACGGATCACCACACACGCGCCTTAGTGCTGTGAAAAGTGCGAGGATATACACGCGAGTGATGTGCAGTGCGGGAAAACTCTCTACTCATTCCATCCCTTGCGTCGGTTCTCCTTTTTTTCGGACCTCCGTTTGTGTCCCTCAGACACCGATACTCTCGATTGATATATAATCTTTGGAGAGTTTTTGTTGTCTGAGTGGCATAATGTTCGTCGTGGCAAGGATGTGACCCGGATTTCGGCACGGATCTAGTGGGGCACCTACTACAAGGGCATAACACCTGTAGTGGTTGCTTTCGCTTATCTATTGCTGGTCCCGCCTTGCATACTTTCCCGAGGCGGTATTGGTTTTCTGTGTAGTGCCACTTCAATGGAGTGCAATTTCTCTTCTGTGTCTGCCCACGTTTCTAACCAAACACCATCTATCCTTACACTTAGCGAAACCCAGGTAATTACTAATACAGATATTTCCGATTTTAATGTACCTGGATATAACTTAGTTCCACTGTTGGATCGTGGTCTAGCAACATACATACGAAGTGATATTGCTTATCAGCTTCTGCCACAATATGGGCTCTGTTCCAACCCAGAATTTAATTTCTCTTGGCTGAAACTTCACATTCGTAAGCATATCATACATTACTGCTTTCTTTACAGAAGCCCAAACTTGTATAGAAACGCATCCTTTAACAAATTTGATGCTCTGTCTAATTATATCGATAGGATCTTGATCCTATATCCGCAAACTAAAATCGTTATTGCGGGTGATTTTACTGTGCATAACTCTCAGTGGCTTCGTCACTCCGGACACAAACACACCTGAAGGTCAATATGTCCAGCTATTTGCTGATTCAAATAGTTTAACTCAACTTGTCAATGAGCCAACACGGGTACCAGACACATATGGTCATTTCGCCAACACACTGGACCTGTTTCTCACCTCCCTCCCAAACAAATACACAATTGAAGATTCTTCGCCCTTTCCTCTAACTAACAGTGACGTTTATGAGAAAGCCCCCAAAAGAACAGTATGGTTCTACGAGAAAGCCAACCAGGAAGGTCTGAACGTCTTTTTGGGGAGGTTAAAATGGTCGTTATATTTCCTCAATAACGATGTTGACTCTATAGCGGATACATTGACAGACTCGATTCTACTTGGCATGCGGAGCTTTATACCACACAGAGTAAAGAGTATCAACCCAAGAGAAATATGTGGTTCGAATCCGGCTGCAGAGAAGCCATTAAGGCTAAAGAGTTGAGCTTCCGGTTGTATAAATCAAACAATACTGAGGAAAACCAAAAAAGATTTAAGAGAACTAGAAATGACTGCAATGCGTATATTCAACGTGCCAAGTTCTTGCATGACCAGAGAGTGAGACAAAATATACTACACTCTCCCGTAGGTAGTCTCCTCATCAATTCCTGCGCTAATAGTCGATGACAGACCAGTCACCGATGGAAGTGGGAAGGCGAATCTACTTGCTGCACATTTTGCAGCCAACTCAACCATATGAGTTCCACTTCAAGGTGAGCATAAGTATCACTTTCGAATGCGTACTGTTGCCCACGCATTCAAGGAGCTGAAAGCAAACAAAAAATACTACACTCTCGCGCAGGGGAGTGAACTCCGCACATAGACTGGCGTCACTAAGAGAATGTTGTGCATTCCGAACGGTATCCGAAGATGCCATAAATATACTGGCCGGGAGGACGCCACCTGACATTGCAGCTAAAGAAAACGCTGCATTGCACAAGGTCTCTCAAGAGAATCGTCGGAGAATGCGGTCATAATTTGAGCTCTCAAGCCTAAGAGAATGGCAATGAAGGTGGGATTCTTCCACCAAAGGAAGATGGACCCACACCATGATACCTGATATAGAAACATGGGTGAAAAGAAAACATGGCGAGCTGAATTACCACCTGACTCAGCTAATATCAGGATATGGATGCTTTCGGCAATACTTGCACAAGTATAAGCATGCGAATCACCCATACTGCTTGTATTGCGAAGGCGAAATAGAAAATGCGGAACACGTACTCACAGAGTGCGTGAGATTCGAGACCGTACGAACGATTTTGGAGAGACATATGAGACGCACAGTTACTCCGCCTTATAGTCGATGACAAACCAGTCACCACTGCAATAGAAAAGGCGAATCTACTTGCTGCACATTTTGCAGCCAACTCAACGCTGCCGGATACCACATCAGTTCTGCCTCAACTTGAGCATAAAAAAGCTAAACGCAAACAAATCCGCTGGTCTGGATGGCATTCCCCCAATCCTCTTGAAGAGATGTTCTTCTTCACTCGCTAAACCATTGCGGAAACTCTTCCATTTGTCTTATTCTACTGGCCGTTTCCCAAATAGATGGAAGTCAGCGAATATTCAGCCAATTCCCAAAAAGGATGACATATCATCCCTTTCTTCTTTTCCATCCATAGCACTAACTTCTAATCTCTCCACGGTAATGGAATCTCTTATCAATCGTCAACTTTCGAAATGTCTGGAATCAAATGACCTCCTCAATGACCGCCAATATGTCTTTCCTACAAACAGGTACGCAGGAGATCTGATGGCGTACCTTATCGAAAAATGGAGCCATTCCATCCACTACCTCGGTGAAAGCAAGGTAGTCACATTGGGTATTTTGAAGGCTTCGACAGAGTTTGGCATCCAGTCCTTTTGTCAACATTTACTTCCTATGTAGTGGAGAATTCCCTAATCCAATGGATAAGAGACTATCTTTCTGGACAGTCAATCCAAGTGGTTCTTGATGGTGTCAAATCTGACTACAATCAAATTAATGCAGGTGTTCCCCAAGGTTTTGTACTCTCACCCACTCTCTTCCTCATCTTTATAAATGATCTCTTATTCATTTCCAGCAACCCAATCCACTCGTTTGCGGGTGATAGCACGTTGAGTTTCTCATACTCATACGAACACTCCCGTCCAAACTCTTCGAACGTCACCACCAATCAGCAACGTATGCTTGATGCATTGAATTCCGACCTCAACAAGATATATAAGTGGGGATTATCTAACCGAGTAGAATTCAATGCCCAAAAAACTCAATACTGCCTATTGTCGTCAAAGGCGAACCACAAAGTAAATATACTGTCTATGAACGGCACTTGCATCGATGAAGCCAAGGAACCATCAATCCTCGGCGCTCGAATTAATTCGAATCTTAACTGGAATGACCACATATTTGAAGCTGCAAAAAGTACAGCCAAATGTATGGGGTTCCTTAAGAGATGCAAAAGATACTTCACTCCATCCAACCTGGTCACTATTTACAAGGCGTATATTCGTCCAAAAATGGAGTTCAACTCCCATATTTGGTCAGGCGCATCCAAAACTGCACTACACGTGAACGACAGGATGCAAAAACGATCAGTGAAACTTATTGGGGACCCAGCCATAAGTCGATCAATTCCGTCGTTAGAACATAGGCGCAACCTATCGTGCCTATCTCTTTTCTATTGGTATTATCACGATCGTTGGTCAACTAAACTTGCAAAATGTGTTCTGTGTTCCGCCCCTTCAGACATTTTCCCGCGATACCCGTCAATCTGTGAATGCGCATCAGTTCAGGCGCACAAATAAACATAGAGAGTCATTCTTTGGCCGAACCACACGAATGTGGAATGTTCTACTTGATCATGCGTTTCCTGGTCGTTGTGATGTCCAGACATTCGAGACCAATATATATCGACACCTCCTTTTCTTAGCCACCTCCACCTCCTCCTTATCCCTTCCTTGCTGAAGGGGTATGCGTACGATACAGGCTTCCAACACCCGGAACTTGCGCACTTCTCCACAATAAATAACTTTATAATGGATTCCTTTTCTAATAACGATTGCGACAGCTCCCCCTTGTGGGGAATTAGATCGAACTTTTCGTATAATATCGTAGTTTTTATGCCCTATCTTATGTCTCCGATTTAACTTTGTTTCCCCGGCCAGAAGTACATCAGGGTTTTTATCTTGCACCAGGTTGAAAAGTGTGGCTTTTCACTCAGTTCTTATAAGTGAATTTACATTAACGGCAAGAGCTTTGATTGATGTTTTGGTTAGAGGGCTTATATTGACTTTTTATTTAGACTGGGCAAGTGGAGTAGATCACGTTTATTTGACTTTGCATCGGTGTCATCTGTCTCTGTAGATTGAGCAGGATTGTGAACACGTCTGCTTGCGATGTTTTTTCAGTCTGTGTGGGGGCATTTGTGGCTACCAGTGTTGTAGCCTGTTTTGTTATTCGCCCGCCCGACGCATCTTCTGCGTACAACCGCTGCCATGTTATGGGCATTGTTGTTGTACGAGTTATCTCGGTGTTTTTTTGCCGAGTCACACTTCTTGCCATTATTTCTCGGAATTTAGGACATCCTCGATCATTAGCGTGATGTTCCTCATTCCGATACACTGCGCACTTTGTCTTCTACCCTTTCTTTTCCCAGAGCACATTCTTCTGCCCTATGGTCTTTTCCGCATTTTACGCAACGATGCTGCATTTCACAGTTCGCCGCTGCGTGACCAAACCTTTGGCAGCGGACAGATTGCAAGATGTCTCTGCTTTTTTTTAATTTGTCCCATGTGACAATTTGATGATCCAAGACTGTAATTCTCCTTAGACCCCCAATTATGCTGGTGGGTGATAATTGGACCAAAAAGAAGGGTAACTTCCGACTTTCCTTTCTTGCCTTGGTTGGGGTGAACGGTTTTGCCGCGGTAAACTTGCGATCTTCAAGCTTCAGTTTTTGAAGCATTGCGAGCAAAGCATCCGGTTCCATTTCTGGGGCGAAGTTCTGGTTTGTTTCGACATGAACGAATTCCGCGGTGGCTCTTTTAAGACCTCTTTTATTTTATCGTTTGAATGGCATGCCTGTTACCTGCCAGTCTTTTAATTACAAAATTATTACCTACAGCTAGCTTACACAGACTTACCAATTCCTTACACTCAATATCGATGGTGTTGATTGGTGGCATCTTTATTTTGTTGTTGTTGTTGACTTGGTGCTGTTGTACTCCTCGCTGTTCCTGTGGGTGCTTTTGTGTTGGTAGTTACTGTTTACCGACTTTTTACTTCGGCTTTTGTTGTTGTTGGTGGTTTTTTGATGTTCGAGCGCAGCTGCCTGTCTTCTAACCGTGCTCTTGCCACCGCAAGTTTCGCTTCCAATTCATCGACAGTGTATTTATATTGGCGTTCATCTTTGACAACAAGAGGCGGCATTGAATTTCAGTCATTTGTAACAGAACAGGAAAACTGTGTAACTCCTTCCAAAAAGAGCATTTCCAGAGCAATTCAATTTGCAACTGTTCAGTGATGAATCCAAGAATAGTCTAATACAAAAGCATCTCAAACCGTTGACTCAACGCTATAAGTTCACTTTACCTGAGAGAACTATATAAAAAAAAAGTTGTCTTTATATTGGGTTGTACCACATGAAATGTCTGATTTTCGCTCAGTCAGAAATACGAAGTTCTTGAGTGAACATTTGTGCCAGAACATTTTTATAAAGTAAAATGGGAGGTGTGCTTGGCGTGTGAGAATTTTGGGGTTCGTTACAAGTACAGTTTTTTCTTTTCTTCTAGGAATTGTTTACCATGCTGTAGGCAATTCAGCTTAAATTAAGAAACCAAACTAAACCGCTTTTGCACCGGATAGTCACCTGTGATCAAGAGTGGATTCTGTATGATAACCGTAAATGACCTGGGCAGTTGTTGGATTCAGAGGAAAAAATAAAACACACCCCCAAGCCTGATCTTCGCCCAAAGGACTAATCCACTTGTAATACCAAAAATAATCTTGGTATTAGCATCCCTGCTCGGGCGGCAATGTAACACCAAAAATAATTGTTTGGTATTAACATACAATGGGCTCCTCGATAGTATAGTGGTTAGTATACCCGCCTGTCACGCGGGAGACCGGGGTTCGATTCCCCGTCGGGGAGCCTCTGGCGCAAGACTAATGACCTTGCCCGGAAAACACAAATCTTTATGGAAAATTTAACAAGCCTCAGGACTTGCTAAATAAGGCCAAGACCGGTTCCCAGTTGTAGTGCCGACGATAATGATTAACATACAATATTTAGTTATCTCTCGGGGGATACTCCTCCGAGGTTATCAATTTAATATATTTACCCGTTAGCTCTAGCAAGTTTCCAGTCAAAGAAAACTAGGTACTCGTCATCTAGTGTTGCTTAATTTGAGTAGCTTTCCTTTTGAAGTTCGTTCCCCTGCGGGTATCTTTTGGGGAATAACAATAAGTAGTTACCTGTTGGCTTCGGCAGGTTTCCTGGTAAGTAAGTTGTTAGTTTCGGCACTTACTATGGCAACTAAGTTGACTTTCCATTCGAGAAGAAAACTAAAAGCACTTGTTTCTTTATCATCATCATCATTATCGGTACTACAACCGGGATCCGGTCTTGGCCTTATTTAGCAAGTTTCGAGGCTTGTTAAATTTTCCATAATAATTTATTTTTAATAGCCTTGCGCCGAGACTTATTTCTTGATTTACTTTTATTTGAACAACTTTTCTGCGACATATTACAAGTATAACTTTTGTTCACCTACTACTCTAATCTAATCAAAGCAGGGAGCCCGCTGTTCCAATACAAGGCCCCAACCCTTTGCTTGATTGATTAGTTCTCCTGTTTTGTCCATTTGCAACCACTCTTTTATACCCGAATTATGGGCGAAGAAGTGCAAACGATACGTTTACTTCAGCCTGGACTTTGATCCAGAACGTATGACCCATTTTGAGGCGAATTGCCTGGCACGAGTCATTCGTATTTCTAAATTATCACGGTGGCAATGACCGAACCAATTATTGTACATTGCACCCTGCTCAAGTCATACATCGCTCGGTCGACGTCGTCGCTGTGTCTGTTCTTTCGCAGATCTCAGCATTTGAGCCTCGCTCAATTAAATTATCGCCAACCGCTTTTAAAGATGCCGACGTACGTCTTGTATTACACATGTTTTCGGTCATAAAGCAAAAAGTGTATTCGAAACATGAAACCGTGCGAGTGCCGAGTGTTATGCTGGTTTCAAATACGAAGCAAAAAGAATGCAGTAGGCTTGAGGCCTTGAGAACGAGAATGTATGACAATGGGTATGCTTCGGTTGCATCGTATGCAAAAAAACAACGCCAACGGTAAGCGTGTAGCTTGGGGAAGCCTGCACGTGTCATATGTAGTATTGGAATGAATATCACAATGTATACGATATTAACATTAATTACCTGTGGGAAAGGCGTCAGTTAACTGTTTGGGAATTGCTTTGTGTGCAAGATGAATATTAATTGTGCGCTGGGGTTGATTGCTAATTGAGAGAGGTTGTGTATCGAGGTGTAACACACTTTTCATTTCTTCACCCAGGAGAAACGATAAACGCTATCATATATTGTGAGTAAATCGACATATTGCATGGGAAATTGGCTGAAAAGCAACCTGCCTTGGTCAATAGGCACGGCCCGATCCTTTTGCATGACAATACTAGACCCCGTACCTCACAAGTAACGGTGCAAAAACGGTTGCAGTTGGGATTTGAAATTCTTCCGCATCCGCCGTACTCTCCTGACATTTCCCCAACGGACTACCGTCTTTTCCGCAATCTGGATTCATTTTGCCGGCAGAAGGTTTTCCTGGACCGAGCAGAGGTCATAAAAACCTTGAAGATTTAATTGCCTCTAAGAGTCAGCACTTCTACGAAAAAGGAATATTTGACCTTGTATCACGTTGGAAGAATGTCATAGATGCCAACGGATACTATTTTGATTGAATGAAAATTTACGAAAAAAGTATATTGGCTTTTAAATGTTTACTAGAAAATCTGTCATTTCATGTGGTGGAACCCAATATATTGGCCGCAGTTGTTTCGCTGTCACTTCTCAATCATAGATCGCCTTTGATCCGCTCCCAGTACCACGATAGAGGGCTCATTTATGGTGTTAGAAATATATTGATAAACTGAGAGTGCACTACAGAAGATCACACTAGGCGTGTCCGCCAACTTCTGACACCAAAGCTTTAAGTTACTCTTCTTTTCGTTCATGTGCAGCCCCTATCCAGTGATTCATATTGCTTATGCGAACTCAATCACAAGTTTCAGGTGAAGTGTAGTATCAACAGACCACAGAACGTCGGCTGATTAAACTAAAAACCAAACTCTTTTTGAGTTCTCCACCTTTAAAAATAAAGATTCGCATTGATTGCTACAAGCATGGCAGTCAAAGGCATAACATCCCCTACACCATAAGCTTCTATAGTCTGTTCCAGATTTCCCAACTGGGAAACATTTTCATGGCGACCTTATCTCGTCTGGGTCTTATCCAACTTTCCTTCAGGTTTGCTGGGGAGACCGTAAATGGTGATTGTTCCTCCTATATATGAAGAGGGTGCTCATCCTATTTGGAACAGCTATCGAGAGTTTTCTAATTCCATTGAAATTAAACCAATCAAGCTCGTTTCTTCTTGATCTTATCAGCCCCTATTGTGGGCTCACATAGGCTAGCAAACGCCAAGTGGGCGAACCTATGTGTGGGAGGAAACGAACTTTGAAACACATTCTGCACTCAGAGAAATGTCACACTGTTGTCACCAATCAGTCATTTCTATTGTGGTTCAGTTCGTTTTCTTATCGATCCTTGTCATCGTTTATCGCCTATACTTTGAGCTATTCGTGTCTTATCTATCCCTTCTATTTTTTGATTATCGTTGACACTTCTTCAGTGCTGCGCTCCCGTTTCTCTCAGGAGACTATAGCGGATGACTAACCAACATGCGTATTACGGCTCGTGTGTTCTCCAAAAACGGAGAAAATAGTTCTCTGGTTCAGACTTATCGGACACGTCATCGAAATAACTCCTCTCTCGAACAGGTACAGGTGGATAGAGCTGGTCGCTCCTACAAGCGGGGTCTTAGTTCGCACTCAGCTGTCGCGTATTATGGGACTACGGCGTGTGCTCAAAGGTATTTGCGGAGGGGGGGGCTCGGCGGGTGAATTTATCTCAAAAATCGGTTTTGTATTTCTACGCCACTGGAATTAAAGTGCAACGTGTGACCAAATATGTTTGTAGGGCACACGTGACACAGTGATCTCAAACCGGTTTGTTGATATGAATTCGGTCTTGGCGAGTGCAGTACAATATCCAGAGTACCGTCGCTACCTTATTAATTAATTAATCTTATTTTTATTTTTATTCTTTGTTTGGCAATTTCGTTCTTGTTTCTTGGTGCGGTCTCCATTACGACTTTTGCGCTTGGCTTCGCTTGACATCATCACAATGGACGCATTTATTATGATGTAAGTATTCTTTTGGAGCTGTTATCGCATGTGCGTGAACGTTGGGGTAGTTTGATGTGGATGCCGTTTCTGTGGGGTGTAGTTGGCGCGAAATTCCGTAACCAAGCGAGCAGAAAGTGGGTTTTGTTTTTGTTTCGTATCTAATTGAAGTGTCACCACGTTTTGCTCTGATTGGGTTTCGGTATGCTATCGGGTCTCGTTAACTAAAAACTGCTGAGCGCTGTGCATAAAACAAAACCCACTTTCTGGGCGCCAAATTGGGTTTAAAATGATGGGAGGCTAAAGGGCAGTACCTAACAGTGAGTAAACTTAAATACCTCAAAAGCTCTAATGATTCGTTTACCATACAATTTAACCCCAGCTTACACGTAAGTGAACTTGAAATAATTGTTAACTTGCGAAGTTGAAAGAAAAGGAGCCGTTGAGAGGCGAGCTGGGCGGTAATGCCGGACTAACATTAGTATGTAATAAATCTCTAGGAAAGCTTTGGTTGTAAGTAATTTCAAGGGAAATTGAATCATACTCTCGTAATGGAAATTTTTTGAACATAAGCGTATAAAATGTAATAAAAGAGAACTTCTAACGAAGAGTCGTTGTCTATGAACGGCTCTTGCATTGTTGAAGCCAAAAAAAAAAAAAAAAACTATTTATACCTGGGAGTCGATTCAATCCGGTATGAACTGGAACGATCTCATAGTCCAAGTGTTTATTAAGGGATGGAAAAATAATTTAGCCCATCCAATTCCATCTCAATTGAGAAGGCATACATTCTGTCAAAGTATAGCGGGAACTGAGTCGCCCAAAACATGAATTCAATTACCACGTTAGCAATTATTATTTTATAATTACAAATTCCAAGGGAATAAAGTTTTAAGGAATATTTTCGGCGCTAAAAATATGATGAGCACAGGGGACAATGGAGGAAACTAAAACAATTGTGAGTTGGAATCTATATCTATATCTCACACCAGCAATAGTGAGAATCATAAGGTCGCGAAGAATAAGATGGGCTGCGCATGAAGCGAGAATGGACAACGAATTAACAGTCCGTAGAATTCTTGCCGGAAGGGTAACGAGGGGGAGACCGTTGGTGAGGCCGCAACAGAAGATATTGTAAAGCGTGACCTTGAAGAAATTGGAACAGGTAGCGAAATGGGGGAGGGACAATGCACAGGACAGGAACGGTTGCGTATCCGAGTTAGTGATGTCCTGAACTTTCGGGCTCCCGCAGGCCAGCATGCAATAAATGTAGTAGGGTTTTCTAAATACATATGAAAAAAACATACAACCGATCTTCAGACATGTAGTGTTCCTCAATAGAAATACGCAGTTCTATCTGGGCGGAGGAAAAGCGAAAAGTTTGTTGTTGTCTTATAAGCTAACAGCAGATTACATTTTTTATTTAATCTTCTATTTTTTTATGAAAGAAGTGGAGATCCCTGTTGCATTTGCAGATAACAACGTCGTTCCCAATTCGCACAGTATATCTTAAGAGTGAATACGCTTTACTGTTAATTTTTTTTTACACAAACGCGCTCACCAAAAGGAATTTTGAAGTACTGTGGGGGTGCGATGTTTGCGTGCCGGCGTACGACACGGGTTCCTATCACCCACCAACGGATTGTGCACTGAAAATGTTCACGAAGGTCAAAGGTTCGTCACACCTGTGCACTTGCAGAAAAGGAAAATAAAACACACGGAGTTTTTCTTGGTCTATAAGTATTTTTATTGCGGCACTTAGGAACGGCTTTTAAAATTTAACTTGCAATGTTACTGCGAATAAGGGACCCTTAGGTGATCTTATCCTTGTAATGCACTTAATTTATTTATCCCTTTGATACTAATGAAAACGGTGCATTATTAAACGTACGCGATTATTTACGGCAATGATTGTTTGATTTCTTCTTGAAACATATTATTAGATACACACGATCCTCTACGGCGATGATTGTTCGATTTCTTTTTGAAACAGATTATTAGGTACACACAACTCTTTATGGCAACGATTCCCCGATTCCTTTTTGAAACATCTTATTAAATACATACGACTCTTCGTGGTGATTTTACCTCGTTACGCAGGGACGATGACTGACTGATGAAATCGAAAATCCATTGCGTTGTGGCAGTGGCGTCGTAAACTCGTTGTCACTTACCAAGAATTTAGTGGAAGAGTTGCTATGCCTGCATAGGAATTTAGTTCCAGCGAATCCTTGCCGTATAAGCTAAGTTGGATTCGTTGGTTGTGTATACCGGGAAATTGAAATTGCTTGGGTGCAAGCAAGGGATATCGTTAAGTTAGAAATGTTAACCGAAATAATTTCGGGGAATAGTTGGTAATGTTCCGTTGAGGATTTGGATATGCGTTTGTTATGGCATATGAATTTCGGGAAAATTAAGATTGCTTGGTCACAAAGAGAAAATATAACTTAAGGAGGAAGTTGACCGAAGCAATTTTGGGAAAACGTATGTGGTGTGATGTAATTGAGGGAAATGATTAATATTCCGTTGTAAATTGGAATATGCATTTATTTCAGCTTGGGAAGTGGGTTCCTGGTAAGTATGGGGTGTATACAAATGCAGATTTTGCATGGGGAGTTGGGTTAAGGTGACGCGCTGTTAGCGGCCAGGGTTGGTTAGAATTGTGGGTTGGTTCTCCATGTGGTATAGAGAACCCCCACAGTACCCTTAAATGTCAGAACACAGTGCGAGCGGAAGCAGAGAAAGTGGATAAGGAAAGGAGGCATCGATGTATATTGGTCTTAAATGCCTGGACACTACAACGACGACGAAACACATGATCAGTTGAGCATTCCGCATTCATGTGGTTCGTCTAAAGAACAACTCTCTATGTATATTTGTGCGCCCGAAGTTGACTTTCAACGTGAACTGGTGGCCATTCACAGATTGACGGGTATCGCGCAAAAATACCTAAAGGGGCGGAACACATTTGTGGGGGTTTAAGTATGTTAGTCAACGTATGACACTGGTTCACTTAAATCCCCCCGACTATGTTCTGCTGCAAATTGTTCACAAGAATATCCAATTAAAACGCACTGGTGTTCCGTGTTTAACTTAGTTTTTTTTTTATTTATTTTTTTACTTATTCACTTAACTGAGAGCTTATGGTTATTAATCTTATTAAATAGTTTTTATATAGATCTTGTACAAGATGTAACACTTTGCTTTATTCTACCGTATGACAGCAATAATTAAAAACTTTACTTGGCTCCGGCGGCGGTTGAAATTCGACGCAGCATGTGTGCACGCAGCGGTGGATGGAAAATGACTTGATTAAAAATTGAAGAAATTAAGGTTAGACCCGAGCGGCGGCGTGACTGATCGCGATTGGGGAGGAAATTTTTAATTTTGAATTCGCACGGCTATTACCCAATCATCATCGCACTCTCTCATGAATCTTTTCAGTTGCACGTCTCAGTGAGGTGAATAATACCTGCACATCATTCGACTGTTGCTGGACATGCGAAGGATGAAAAGAACAAAAGAGAGAGCGCAATAACTTCGGGGTTGGCTTAGCTTGTGCGCATGTATCAAATGCAGTTTCTGAGGATAACCTCCTGCCCTAGTGCGATGGCTGTGGTGATCTCAGAGTGCATTGAACTGTAGGGAGACAGAATTGTGGAGGAGAGGAAAATTTAGCTGGTGCTATATATGAGATCATTTATCCCCAACGTATGTAGTGTCTGGGGAAAGTGAGTAAGACGCCGACTTGGCTAGGGAAATCTGATCATGGGAACTAAATTAAATACTTTAATAATTTCCCCAGCGATTGTATGATTATGCAACCGCATCGTTTGATCAGACTATCCCGTTGCTAACCGACATGATGCGATTTCCGGTGGAAATCTCATGGGTTAGCGAAATGGAGTTGCCGTATGGCGAAAATATAGCTAAACTCAATTATGCATTATCTGCATAGGATAATGAGTTTAGCTATGCGTCCTTTTGGGCAACATGTTTTGCAGGTGAATTACCGAACGGTGGGATGGGGGTTAATATGACGCGCTGAAGGCGGTCGAAATAAGGCGGAAATTGTGGTTGAAATTGTGGGTTGGTTCTCCATGTAGTATGGAGAACCCCCAAACATTCAGCAAGTTCAGCTGAGAAACGATCGTGGTAATACCGATAGAAAAGAGATAGCCATGATACATTGCGCCTATGGTTTTTCATTTTTCCAACATTTTTTATTTTCTTTTGTTTTTTTCTTAGATTCTAAATTTCACAAAAAAATGCGTAAATTCTAGTTTAATTATCTTATGATATAAATTACTGGTGCTACCCAGACGCTCTAAGGGAAACTTCACATATTTATTGTACAATTTGCCTTTCGGCTACGGAACTTTGTTTGTGTTTTAATTATGTTTTGATAAAAAACTAAAAAAAAAAATACGGTGTGCGAGTTTCGTTTTTTTAAACTTAAATTTAACTTACATCTGCAATTAGTACATACTATTTTTTTAAGCTTAATTTTTTTAAACTTAAATTTAACTTACATCTACATATACAGTTGTGCCGAACTAATCAGGAACGATACTAGAAATTATGTTTACAATAATTTTTTATTAAAATTCTTTGCTATAAACAATTTGTAAAATGCTTTTTATATATGTGTGGGGAGGAAGTTTTTTTGTGCCAATCACGGATTTATTTTATTATATTCGTCATTATCTTTAAAATTGTGAAGGATAATTAATTAAATTAATTGAAGTCGTAAATTAAATTGAAGTCATAAATTAATCTAATTAGACAATTAAATCACCCGCACACGTCCGCCGTAATGAGCCGGCGACTTTGTATATCAAAACTTTACTCACGCAACTCGCGGTTGACTTTCGCGTCTCCGTGTGCACCGGGGAGCGGGAGCGGCACGATCGTGGTGGTCGGCGGGTGTAATAAGACTCAGCGATTAACGGCTCGTGCAGAGCCGACTGGCTAAAGGGGTGAGTTTGTGGTGTGGTGGTAGATATCCTCACCACTAAGGATATGTTTTTACTTACCACCAGAGAAACGTAAAGTCTCTCTTGGTGGAATAGAAAACCAGATCTCGTAATGAAGATCATGGTGGTATGTGTGTGATCGTGTAGATCTGTGTTGTTTACTCATGCGCGAAGGCTATGGCAAAACAAAGCAGGCAGGCGTCAAGGACAAAGGGATCGCGAAGATCGTTATCTATGAAGTGCATCGCGTCTAAATAAATAGACGACGATGCAACGAAGAAATGTGGTAAGAGAAAAGATGAGACGAGGGCATCATAAAAGTCTTAGATGAGTGATGCCCTTGTGTAAATATACGAATAGACATTGGAAAAGGTGCTAATGATTGCGTATCTTGGGTCGGTGGCTGAAACGAATTTGCTTGCATTTGTATATGCTGGATAATTCGCTTGGTGGCTAAGCTCGAAGTTGTAATTGTTTGTTCGTTGGAAAACAAATCATGGGTGAATCTATTGCAGCTGGATAGATAGCCGTGTTGCTATTATGCTGGTGATGCTAAGACAATTTAGGTATACGATGGGTGGTCAACCGGTGTAAAGGGCTTTTTCCAAGTCGATCAGACTTTGAAGTTGATGTGTTCCGCCGAACACTGTTCACCAAGGTAACACAACGGAGCAAAAACAGGACCAATAAAACTCGGAGAGAAATTGTTTTTAAATTTTGCTTTTATTGTTTTTCCTTTATTTGAAAGCGCTCTTTTCGGTTCGTTTATTTTCGATTGTTACAATAACTCACTTAACGTCTACGACCCACAAATGTTAATACTTTGTTCTTTAGCACAACTACACAAAACAATGGTGCGTTAAATTGCACACGCCGAGAATACTTTTCGAATTAGAATCTCAGACACCACGTTCTTCTAATTACGTTTACTTTTAGATTACACACGCGCTACCTTCGGTATTGTCCTCCTTTTGTCCAACTCCCTCGTTGGGATTCACGATATCGACTAGTTTCTTCTCTGGGGAATGATTTCATTCAACTCTTGTTTTCTTTTCTCTTGGTGGTGACTTTCTCCTTTCGTTTTCCCTTGTGGTCACTTTCTCTCAATCGAGAATCTCTCCACCAGGAAAGATCGCGCTCACACATACAGACGCGGAGGTTATTGTCTGCTTGCTGTAGATCATTCTGTGATCGTCGGAATTTTCACACTTCTGTTGGATTGCTTGTGCAAACAATCGAGTGTGTGTTTTCTTTTAGGCGATCACGGGATAATGGTAATTCATTGTTTACTTAGCCCTATGGGAACAGCACTTTCGTTTATTGCTGTTGTTCCGCAATGGCCTTTGTGTAGGCGAAGTACATTGCGGCAGAGGCAAAGGTTTTGTCGCCGGATTGGTTTTCCGGCAATTCGCTTATCGCCGGAGACATGATGTTTGTCGACATCTGGCGCAGCTGTACCGTTTGTAAAGATCCAGTTGATGGATCGATACACAATTGTGGCCAAGTTGGATGGAGTGAAGTATACTTTGCATCTATTATAGAACCCCATACATTTGGCTGCACTTTTCGCAGCTTCAAATATATGGTCATTCCAAATAAGAGTTGAATTAATTCGAGTGCCGAGGATTGATAGTTCTTTGGCTTCGTCAATGCAAGTGCCGCTCATCGACAGTATATTTACTTTGGAGTTCTCCTTTGACAACAAGAGGCAGCAGTGAGTTTTTAAGGCATTGAATTCTACTCGGTTAGATACTCCCCATTGATACATCTTACTGAGATCGGAATTCAATGTATCGAGCATAAACTGCTAGTATTCGAAGAGTTTTGTCGGGAATGTTCATACGAGTATTAGAAACTCAACGTGCTATCAACAGCAAACGAGTGAATTGGGTTGTGGGTAATGGACAAGAGATCATTTATAAAGATCAGGAAGAGAGTGGGTGAGAGTGCCGAACCCTGGGGAACACCTGCATTAATTTGATAGTAGACAGATTTGATACCATCAAGAACCACTTGAATTGAACAGCCAGAAAGATAGTCTCTTATCCACTGGATCAGGGAATTGTCAACCCCATAGGAGCACATTTTTGACAAAAGGGCTGGGTGCTTTTGAAATATCCAATGCGACTACCTTGCTTTCGCCGAGGTAGCGGATGGAATGGCTCCACTTTTCGATAAGGTACGCCATCAGTTGTCCTGTGGACCTGTTGCTACGAAAGCCATTGAGGAGGTCATTTGATTCCAGATATTTCGAAAGTTCACGGTTGATGATAGGCGATGCTCTATCGTACTGCAGACCTTGCTCCTCTTCTTCGGATGATAGTACCAGTGTTTGTCAGTGATACTCACGTTTCCCTGTATGGTATGAATATACTGCACTCTTCTGGTTTTACTTGTTTATTCGTTGTTGTTCGGTAAGGTTTTGGCGGATTTTCGGTCTTTCCTTTCGGTGTTCTTCACTATTTTGCTTGTTATTGTGTGTGAATCTGTTAGAAACGCCACCCTACTCCCCCCTCAGTAACTTTGTTACGATCAACTTCGTGTGCGAACGACGGAGCGAGGAACGAGCGAGCTAGATGACGTCGGAGCAGGCGAGTGTGCCGGTGCTCTATGCGGAAGTCATGATCGAGTAGTAAAGTCCTGTTTACTTTGGGAAAGTGTGTGTGTGTGTGCGTGTGCACAGAACACGTCGGGGTCACCAATTTGGGGGATTTTCGGTCTTTCCTTTCGGTGTTCTTCACGATTTTGCTTGTTATTGTGTGTGTATCTGTTAGAAACACCACAAGGTGATGTTTATTGTTGAAGGGGTTGGACTGTTTAAACTGGCTAGATGTGGACGTCCATATGATTTTGTCCCGATAATTCCATCTTGGTGTAGGTTGATTTTGGATATTAAATCGGTGCTGATTGCTGTTGCTTCCCTCTGTTCGTCGATAATTTTGTGAACTATCCAGTTCCATTGGTTCGGCTGTTGGTCTATAATGTATCTGTACGTTTGGTTTATATATTTTTGGTTCTTGGGCTAATTGGTATTGCCTTGGATTGTGTAGCCTTTCCTGGTACTTCACTATTTATCAAGGGTTGTCCTCCCGGTACATTTGAATGTATTGCTATCATGCTAAATGGTACTTGCAATAGCACAGGCGGGTTCTAGGTTCTTTAGGGAATGAATGTATAACGTGGCCCCTGTGTAGTGACAGTTCAATCCTTTGATAAAGGCTCGGACTCTATCCGAGTTTGTTTCCATCAAATATAAGCAGGGCCTTGAAAATGTCTGTGTCTGTTTAGTCGGCACTCTGATAAACTGGCTGGTAACAATTCCTTTGTGTCGATTTCTATTCCTCCCAATCCACTTGTTTTCAATGTGGTCACCAGTCCTTCCAGTTCTTGGTTTTTTTTTTCCAATATTTTTTGGTTGTTTATTAAATGGGATATTTGTGCCTGCAGATTTACCATTGTAAGTGTATCCATCTCTGTGTGTTGTTCGGGTTCTTCCACCCTATCACTTTCTTGATCGTAGGTATGTCTACTCAGCACGTTGTCTAATATCTTGTTTCTCAGGGTTTTAATTTTCATTAATCAGTGGGTTTATTTATATATTTATTTATTTACTTTTTTTTGTTTTTTTTTTTTTTTTTTTTTGTTTAGCACTGAATTAATTTATGTTGTTTTCCTGGCTCCTGTGTCCAGTAGTTGTATTCGTCTATAACGAATTTCTTTTTTGGTCCGCCCACATCAGGAATATTAATAGTATTTCGAGTGGCAAGATCTCCAGTTAACTTTGACTTCCTTGAATGTTACGAAAAATTATTCTTTTCCGACCTGCGGCCAAGAACACCATCACTTAGGAACTTATCGATTTAGGCCTTCACTTCAGATCTTAGGGATGTCGGATATGGATAAATGTTCACATAAACCAGGGTATCTGTATTTGTATGGACTTTATTACATTGATCGTATATGTGAGTCAGTCGTCAGGTCCGGAAAATATCATATGCCTGCGTTGACGCCCTCACTGGGTTGCTTTGCCATTCTGCCATGTTGTCGAGTTTTGTGCCCAAGGAACAAAGTGGAGGAGACCTAAGTTGATATATTTTTAATTTACTTTGTTAAGAACTTCCATGCAATTATCCCATGTATTAACCACAACAATTAGCGACTGAACGTAAGAATGCTGCATACCGCGCACTGCAGCAGTCTTATAGGACGTGGGTACGCGAGGAGGAATACAACGAGCTCAGAGGATCTGGAAAAAGACTCCACAGACAAAAGAAAAGTCCCTGGGAAAAAAATCTAGTCTGTGAAATAAAGAAAGGTAGAGAGCGAGGTCCGCACCAGGTGCGAAAGTTCTACCGAATAATCCGCAATATGACGCGGTACACATCACGCTGTACGTACTGCAAGGATAACGAGGGTAATCTGATCACCGATCCTTAAGGCATTCTGGTGCGATGGGAAGCGAACTTCAATGAATTAGTCAATGGTCAGCTCGCAGAAGAATTGGAGGCTCCACCAATGCAAGATCAAGTCCAAATGCCGCCACCACAAACCATTGGAGAAACATTAAAAGCCATAAGACAGTTCAAATAGAATAAAGCCACTGGAGCTGATGGCATACCAGCTAAGCTGATCAAACAAGGAGGGACAGCGTTACATCACACAATTCATGAGATCGTGGTGCACGTATGGGAGCAAGGGGGGATGTCGGAAGATTGGCGTCGTGGAATAATTTACCACAATGCCTAAAAAGGGAGATATCACGCTGTGCAGAAACTATAGGGGTATAACATTGCTAAGTACCGCGTATAAGATACTATTCTTTATCCTATAAGAATTGGATACCCATACGCTAAAGTCTTGGCGCAAGGCTAGTAACTTTGCACGGAAAACCAAACTATTGTGGCAAATTTATCAAGCCTGGGAGTTGGTAAGTAGGGCCAAGGCCGGATCCCGATTGTAGTACTGATGATGATGACGATACGCTAAAGTCATCATTGGTCAATATCAGTGTGGCTTCATCCCAGGCAAATCAGCGATTAATCAATATTCACCCTTGGACGGGCGATGGAAAAATGTCTGGAATTTAAGATTCCATTATATCATCTATTTATAGACTTTAAGGCCGCCTACGACAGCATAGCCAGGGTAGAACTATATAATGCCATGAGAGAGTTTGGCATTCCAAACAAATTGATATGACTTTGTAGCTTGACCATGACCAACGTAACTAGTCCAGTATATAATAATAGCGGATTTCCTTTCCAAACCAATAAACATCTTTAATCGACTCCGACAAGGGGGCGGTCTGGCCTGCCTCAGAGAAAGCAATCTGCGATTCGGGAATTACAAATAGAGGGACTATTGTCACCAAGTCATGCCAGATACTTGGCTATACAGATGACATCGATATCATCGGTAGATCCGATTCATCTGTACAGGACTTGTGGGGCTTTTCAGGGCCCGAAGAGCCATGCATCGCCCGATCCCCACTATTCCAGGCGAACGACTTACCTCTCGGTCGAACTTCAGCAAGGTTGCGTAACCTTGCTACGGCATTTACCCCCAGCCAAATCGCTGGAATTAATACTGTTACCCAATCGGATAACTGTTTTGAATTTCTGTTAGGCAGCTTACCTATTCTGTGGGGGGTTTTTCCTTCTAAACCCCTTTTTCACCAACACCACCCCTGAAAGACATTAAGTCCACGGCAAAGCTTATCACCTTGCCGTGGCATCAAAAACCCACCCTCGGGCAGGCATTAATTCCTAAAAGACATTAAGTCCACGGCAAAGCTTATCACCTTGCCGTGGCATCGAAAACTCACCCTCGGGCATACATTATTTCCTAAAAAAAGCATAAGTCCACGGCAAAATCATCACATTGCCGTGGCATTTGAAATCCTATCTTTAAGCATACATTCTGCCAGGGCAGCTTGTTTCCATAGCCTTATGCTATGGAAACAACATCAACAAAGAGTTCCTTGTTGACTCGTTTTATTTGTTTGCCCATGGCACTTCTTGCATGCGGCTATTTGGTCCCATTGGTTTGCTACCGCCGACAAGGTTTCGGCCGACGCAAACCAAACATGTCCCTAATTACCAGCAATCGCTGGTTTCCAGTTATTGGTCCCCACGTTCAGGGACCGCAATCATGCAACGAACAAGATGCAGCCAGAAAATGTTTACTTTCAACATCTGGCGATGGCTGCACCCTATGTTCGTTGCAATGTTTAATCATCGGCAACCGAAATGATGATTTATGGCCTCCCATTAGGATGACCAAATCTTCGGTTTGGGTCTTTCGCACCCCAGATGCTAGTGTTTACATTCTTGGAAAATGCACTAGCGATGTTGCCCTCCATCCACGGTCGCCGGACGATCGTATGCAAGGCATACGCACACATGCATAATGTATGCCTATTCCGTCCGGTCCAATCACGATTAACTCCCTCGAGTTAATCGTGTGGCCCCTCCTCCTTTTGCAGGTCTTTTGAGGTTTTTCCGTTTCTTTGGTGAGCTCTAGTGACCAGTCAGATTCCTTCTTTCGGAGCGGGCGGAAGTGCCACAGGGTCAATGGATAATCAATCCACAGTATGAGAGTTCAGTCGTTTGCTTGAATTAATTTTTTTTATACTGTTGACAAGAGTCGTGAATTGATAGTCAGTCGCTTAATAAAACGATATTCCCCATTTGTGAATACTGTGAACAATCGTGTTTATCTCGTTAAAGACATACATTAAAATTGTAATTATTTCATTAAAGGTTCTAAAAAAACGTGATTTGTATTTCGAATGCATAGCTCCAGTATATCGAGTGATAATAAAGAACAACTTACCAACCAGCAACTACTGTGTTAATTTATTCTTCTGTTGTGCGCCGTTTCATCGAGCTATCAGTGGGATTTTAGTTAAACAGTGCCGTACGTCGGTACCCTCAGCCTAAAATACACCACAGACTCCTTCACCCAGATCGAGCTGACGGCACAAAAATTGGGACTGCACATTGATGAGTGAAAAACAAAGTCCATGATGGCAATATCTGCGAAGAGAAGACCTAAACTTGGTCAAACTATCAAGGTAGTGGAGCACGAATTTGAAGTGGTGCAATCCTTTAACTACCTTGGGTCAATAGTAGTAGTCGATAACAATGCGGAAGAAGAAATACATGGACGGCTGATTAAATTCAACAAAGCCTACTATGGTCTATCAAGGCTCTTTAAATCCCGATATTTATTCAGAACATTCAAACTACTACTTTACAAGACCATGGTCTTACCAACATTCATGTATGGATCCGAGACCTGGGTGCTTAATAAAAGGCACTCTGAACTCTTAGCCGCGTTCCAGAGGAAGATCTTAAGGGATTGGACCCGTATGTGAGGGGGGACGATTCCGGAGACGCTGCAACCATGAGTTGTAGGCGATCTACCTTGAAGCTAACGTTGTACGAAAAATTAAGCACGGTAGACGCCATTGGGCGGGGCACTTAGCTCGAATGAACGTAGAGGAGCCTGCCCGGAAAGACATTTGTGGCAGAATGTATGGACGGCGACAGTGCGGGATGGCGTAGACCAGGACCCCCAAAGCCTGGGAGTGCCAAACTGGATGACATCGACTCGAAATCGGGACCGGTGGAGAGACTTGCTAAATAAAGCCAAGACCGGATTCCGGTTGTAGTGACGATGATGATGATGATGATTAACCACAACAGATAGATTTTGAAACTATTATTCCGAAGGATGCCATGAAACGAATTCAAGGAAGATAAGATGAAAAACTTGAGTGGTATGTCACTACTAGAAGGACCAACATCTTATGATTGCTAATTTCAATATCCCATGCAGTTGATTTGGCATAAAATCAAGTCATTCAGTATGAGTTTTGTCTATGAAAAAATTTAAAAACTCGCCATTCCTCATTTTACATTTAAAATAACGAGGAGTCAGGTAGGCTTAAACAATTGAGATCTGTATACTCGAAATTGGTTTCCAAAGTGCACTTGGTGAGTTTCTGCAATTTCTCTACTTCTGTAGGAGTATATACCATTATCATTAGTTGGAAATAATCCTCAAGATTTCTTCGATTACCGTTTCTGTGATAGGCGTTGGCATTGATTGTGTGTAGGCTGCTCTTGATAGGTTCCACGTGGTCTTTCTGTGACATATCCAAATGGTCCTGAAGGTCCAACTTATAAGTTTATATTGGATTAACTTGTACACGTCAGCTGCGGCGGCCAAATATCCGAAATCAACTTCAATGTGTAGTAATAATAGCCTTGCTCTCAGGTAGCGTGTCTCCTTGTCCTTAAAAGGATGAGGGATCTCTGGCGGTTTTTGATCGTTGAGACTGTAATAAATCAAATACGGATTCTACTTTTCGGAAACACTCCTTTTATTTTTATTGTTTTATTTATTTAGGTTGTACACTTAGTCGTCTAGGACACGATTTTAGTTTTTCTCATAAATTCTTAATTGCAATACTGTTTCTGCACAAGGATTTTTGCTACAGATTGTGGCCACTTGCGGGTTTTCTTTCACAAATATTTCGTTTTATATTCTCGCACACATCACGTTTGCTAATTAACCGATTACCACTGGTTTCTCCTAACATACGCGCGACGTCGTGTCGTTTCCTTTCCCGGTATGCTCTCGTGAGCTCTGAATGTCGACTGCGTATCTTGACTGTTCGCGCTGCGCGGATTCTGTATCTCGACTGTTTACTCAAGGATTAACCTCGAGGGACTCGTTGTGAGTTTTCTTTCCCCGAGAGAACGTAAAGTTTCTCTTTGTCGTGGTGATTTGGTGAGGATCTCTCTGGTTTGATATTAGCTCGTGTGCTAATAGATCCATTGTTTTCTCATGCAACGAAGGTCATGGGAAAACGAAATTGAAAAAAGGCGAAGGAACAAGGGGCATGATAGGATACATTGTGCAGCTGCTTATATAGCCTGCAATGCAATTAGGACAATGGTGCTAAAAGTGATTTCGGTCTACAATGGTAATTGTGAACCGTATCTTAGCTGGCGGCAAGATTCGGATTCTGTTTGAACGTTTGTATGCTGAAGGATTCGATTGGTGGCGGCTAGACGCAAGATGCGTAGATTGTTTTTGTAGATAGGACAAAAGGCTGCCAAAAAGAACTGCAACAGTTATTTGATGGCATCTCGGGGCGCCCACTCGACGCTATAGGTTCGCCTCTCCCGAGAGAAGTCTAATTTTAAAAAAATGCTATGGATAACCCAGGGAAATCTGCTGTACACGTCTGTAGGGAACGTTGGCTAACAGGGACGCCGAAAGGGTTTTCGAATTTACGATGCCTGTTTGATGTACAGAATTCTTTTCAGGAATTTAGGACGATGGTTTGAATGCATGATTGTTAGAGAATTCTTTACAGGGAATTTGGTTGATGCAGTAAATGTCCTTGGTAAGGCAATGTTTGCCGGTTTGTTGTGTCCTTCGATCGCCGTGCAGGCGTAGGAGCATTGGTCTGACTTGTGACCCACGTATCTGTGGATACGAGGGGTTGCTGCCGCCCAGATGTATGTTACCTTTGTTTCAGGTGGAAAGGAGAACTTTTGAAGACACGTGTCTGTGGGCACGTGTAATTTATCTATAGGTGAGTGTGTTCATTGGTGGAACGACGACATCTCGACCAATAGTGGTTTGTGTGGTTCGTAGAACCGCCACAGATCTCTTTAGACCGCTCTTGAGAAGGCTCGTAGCGGTCGCCGCCGTACTTACTCAAACCTGAGGGAAGAGTAGCGACCGATCGTAGAGGAAATTAACGCCGCTAATTCCAGATGCAACAGCCAGCGGCCTTCGCTGGGGTTGCACGGTACAGGGAAACTAGAAAGGGATTTTGTGGATGGGCCCCAGCTTTAGTTACCAGTCGTCAGCCAAAAGTCAATAAATTGGTTAAAGTATTGCAGTTTTACTTAAACTCTTTTATTCTCTCTATTGTGCTCCTGGAGTACTTCCTCCAGGGAAAGAGAATCTAAAGATACTGGCCGCCGAGATTTTTTTTTTTTAACTGTATTTATTAACCGTAATTTTAATTTGAACTTTTAAGTGATACAGTGACTTAAAATTAATTTTGTAACAACTGTTTACATGTAATTATTATAATAACGCATACATTTTCCAAACAATGTTTCAAGAATTACAGGATAGATGTGTGTTTATACATTTAGTAGTGTTTCGTCTTCCTGGAAAAAGTCAAAAAACCAGGAATTTCTTATTTTTACTTTACTTAATCTAAACCTAACCCTAATTATAAATATAACTTAACCTAACTTAGTCTGATATCTAGAGGGTTCGCTAAGTGTGCGGTTGTGGTGGTGTGATGCTAGTGCGTCGACACGGACGCTGATTCAACAGGAACACCACTACTGCTATGCTGAAACTTCACGTAAAGAATAAACTCCACAAATAAAACACTCGATTTAATAGTCACATAAAAACACCTTTTTATTTTCGGTAGTCTTAATTTTTAATTACACAGATGAACTTCTATTGTTTTTGTTCTTCGGTTACCTGTTTTTGTTCTTTGGGAACCCTTATCTTACACAATTGGTGTGGTTAGTCTTAGTGCTATTGTAGCTTATCCTTTGTCACTGTTCTTTTCTTTAACTTGTTTTAATTATAAATGGTGTTACTGGGGCGAGGGATTGTTCGGATAAATGTAAGGGAAACGGGGGCTACCGCGAAATTAATCGACGTTCAAGCTGAACTAGATTTGTGCAACTATCGTTCAGATATTCACTAGGTAGGTGCAAACACAACACTCCGCGATACTGCCGAATTAAAAACTGAAGCGTCTTGTAGGGAAACGTATCCACTCTGCGACGCTGATCGATCAACACTTGAAGTAACTTGATGGAAATGTATCCACTGGTGACACTGACTTAGTAAAATTCTCCAAGGCGTGTGGCTCCGAACGATGACGGGATCTGACTCCTCTGATTGAATGGCAAACTTTGACTCCACATCCCACCAGATGGCCACATCCCACCAGATGCAACGGTGGTGGATTTCCACCGATGTGGGAGGAGCAAATCGGATCTTCTTGGTGGCGACCAATGAACGATCGATTTGAGGTTTAATGGAAGAATTTCCTCATGTGACCGTACAGGTCTGGTACAATGCCGATTCGCTGGAAGTGCGGACAGTAATCAATTTTGCAGCTGTTCAAACAAAAGAACAAGGAATAGAGGCTGCAGGCATCGTTGGTGTAAACGATAGTGGCTAGATTTTTTTGTTGACGTTAAGTCAACAGAAACCTCGGCTACGATGGCGAGGGTCTAGAAGGGTTAGGTGCATACTTGTTTCAGGAACTAATCATAGGCCATGGCCATTGGTATGATTGTTAGGATTGGTTGCGTGCAGCTCGATGATTGTTTATCGCTTGTGCGACCGGTCGTAAGAAATTTGACTTGCACATGTGCAAGCATACAACTTACCCCGGGTGGCTATGGAACAACGGATGGTAGGAAACAAATAAACACAGTGAGATTACTCTGTGTTTGGTTTGGAAACAGATCGTGGGATACGACCGTTGATTTGATTGTTTAAACAACAATTATGATCATGTCCAACTCGATGACCGGTTATCGGCATAGGCGATCGACCATCGGAAATTTGACTTGCAGATGTGCAAGCATGCAAGTTGCCTGGCGTGTTTTTTTTTTTTTTTGGACCAACGGATTGTTGGAACAAGAACACACAGACGGATTGGCGTGTATTTGGTGGGGATGTGGCCGCCCATAGTAGCTGATCGATTCCTGACAGGTGAACCGAGATGGTTTAGTTGATGCCATTAGTTTGATGCCATGGCAAGATGGTAATCTTGCCGTGGGCTTATGTTTCAGGTATGAACTGATCAAAGGTGAGCTTTGAACGGCTCGTATTCAGGTAAGAGGCTTTGGTGGGTACGGTATAGCACGGTTGGGGAAGAGAAGTTGGGTTAGGACGATGGGTGGTTCTTCGGATGAGCCTTAAAGAACCCCCACAAGGTTATTATGGGATTGGGATTATTTCGTAGGTTTTCGATAAATTTGATAGACGGCTCGAGGAATCGTCTATAGAGACGTTCTGTACCAGCGGTATTGTAGAGTTGGACGTTCCTATAGTACTTATAGGAGTTAGGACGACGATGTAATCCAAAGACATAACTAAGGCATTTTCTTTCGAATGCTCGCAACTTCTCCATTTGGGAGGGAGTGATATGGTACCACAATGGGCACGCGTATGTGAGTGTAGGTCTGATAATTTGTTTGTAGATGAGCAGTTTGACTTTGTGAGAGAGACTATTAGGTTTCCATGTGACTCTTCTACAAAGATTAAGCTGAATTGTGGCTTTATGAAAGGAATTTTTAATGTGGGAGGAAAAAGAAAAGTTATTAGAAAAAGTTATTCCCAGATATTTTAGGGTTTTAGAGGGTTTTATCAGAGTGTTGTTTAGTTTAATTTTAATTTTGTTGTGGCAGCGTCTAGTGTTGTTTGTACAGTGCTCGTTTTGCCCTTGAACACTATGAGCTGCGTTTTATTTGGGTTAAGGTGAATTTTCCACTTATTAAAGTATGTTGATAAGTTAGGGAGGAAGTTGTTAATGCGGTTTCTTGCAGCCTTAACAAATTTACTGCTAGAGTAAATTAATGTATCATCAGCATAATTCAGCATTACAACATTAGGAGATACGGGTTGAGGAACATCTGAGGTATATGTTATAGTAGATGTATGATTGGCCCTAAAATGGAGCCTTGGGGAACACCCACGGTTATGTTGCGAGCTTCTGAGACAGAAGAATTTATTCTCACAACGAATTTTCTGTCAGAAAGATAAGAGGCTAAGAGCTTTGTTGTGTGAGAGTTTAGACTAAATATGGAGTGTAGTTTGTACAGAAGCCCTGCGATCCAGACGCAATCAAACGCCTTTGAAATATCAAGAGATATGCACACGGTAGGGCTTTGGTTTTGGAGACCGGTTGTAACATGTGTGTAAGTTTTAGTAGAGCATGACATGTGGATTGTCGCTTACGGCATCCGAACTGAGGGTTAGGGATGAGAGCGTTCCCATTGGCAAATGACAGAAGATTTTGATAGATCTTGTGTTCAAGTGTATTACTTAGTGTATTTAATAGGGATATTGGGCGATAATTGCAAGGATTATTACTACCACCGGGCTTCTTAATAGGGATTACTACCGCAGTTTTCCAGTTCTCTCGGAAGTGTGATGCATTAATCATATGATTAAGAAGAACGAGGATGGGAAGCAGATTCGGCGGGCGTAGCTTTTTTAATAGAAGTTGTGGGATTCCATCTAATCCAATTGACCCTTTGTTATTTCCTGATCTTACGATCTGGGATAATTCGTCCGCAGTTAGAAAAGTTGTGGTGTGTAAGGGGTGTGAAGCTATGTTTGTGTGGGGAGGAAGTTTGGGTGCCGGCGTATGGCGCAGGTTCACTCCCTCTCCCATCGTCGCTAAAACGTCCGGTGTCATTATTTAACAATTGTTCCGCCGCAGCAAACTGTTCACCATAAAGAGGAATATCCAAAAAATGATAGCAAGACACACAGATGCCGGTCGAGAGAAATAAAACACACTAGTTCACTTTGTTTTTATCGTTTATTATTTATCGTGGATTATTCTTTTAAACATTTGATTTGAATGGTATTAGAATTAGAACATAGGTTTTAACTATTCCCTTCCGGACTTTACACTCTGGCGATGAACATTAGCGGAAGAATGTTTCGATATGAATTTTTAGGCTTACTTATCTGATACACATTATGTTGATTGACTTAAGTGTCTGACGTTTACTCTAATTTAATTTTGCTCAGCTTAAGGCTCACGACCGCGGAGGTGCAATTGGGGAGGAAAAACGACTCCTAGGGAACCCACCGTACCGGCGCTGGTACGGTGGATGGCGAGCGACCCGACCGCTTGGAAGATAGAATTGCAACTCCCCGAGGGTTGGAATCTGGCTCTTGATTCACCCTCGCTTCGGTGGTGAATATCCTCTTTGGCTAGGGATATGTTTTCACTCACCACCAGAGAAACGTAAAGTCTCTCTTTGTGGAATAGAGAACCAGATCTCGTAATGAAGATCATGGTAGTATGGGTGTATGTGTACGCGTGAAGATCACATTGGTTGTTTCATGCACAGGGCTATGGGAACGAAGCTGAAAAATCTAAAGACAAAGGGATCGTATAGATTATTGTTGACGATGTGCTCCTGGCTATCATAGACGGCAATTCATCGGAGAAATGGTGCTGAAAACAAATAAGGGCATCATTACAGTCGTGGATGAGTGGTGCGGATGCGTTAATAGATGCATCGCCATTAGGAAAAGGTGCTAATGGGTTTTTAATGTTTATGGCATCTCTGACTGCAGTAGGAACCGAGTTCTTGTTTGTACTATGAAATGCTAGAGGATTCGGTTTCGATGATAATGCTTGGGATGCAGTAATTGTTTGTCGATTGGACAAACGAATCGCGGGTCGGTTTATTGCAGCTGTATAAACAAGCTGTCCGACGTAGCATTTTAACCATGACAAGGGTGTCGAATGGTTTGGGATTTATGATGTGAAGAATTCTTTTTAGGAATTTAAGATAATGCGTTGTATGCATTAAATGACCTTGGAACAGGAAATGTTTTCAGGTGCCAAAAACAATGGGAGTTGTGTTGCAATTATGGGTGGTTCTTTAAAGGAACCCCCACATTTGTGTTATTAAATTCACCGATGAAAGGAGTAAAAGATGGGAATAATCTGTTTGAGATGTATTCATTTATATATTCCTCGAAGCCAGAAATTGAAAGGGGATTATTTTTTGATAAATTTTTGAGAAGTGTTCTGCGAGGCAATTTGCTATGTCCATATCGGATTGGGCAATATTATTGCTGATTGGGTTGATGAGATGATCAATTCGGGGTTAAATTTATGACCAGTTAATTGGTTGATGCGCTACAGAGATCACAATGCATCCCCTTTTAAACGGAAACAAATCGAGATTTGTATCTTGAAATGATCGATTCGAACGCAAAATCTCGATTTAGATACACTGGGTGTAGTGCCCAATGTTTGTTTTGAGATAAGAATTCAGTTTTATGAATTCTCATGAAATTGTAGTGCATATGAGGATATGCACTGGAATTAGTATTTTGTTTGCGTATAGCAAACTGAACATCTGGTCCGATTTGCCATGGGTTTGGTTTTGTTTGGATTAGGAGGAATTGGGTGTATATGATAAACGAATATTTGATTCGTTTATAAGGGATTTTATTTTATCGGGAGAATGTATTTGTGGATTTGGGTTTAGTGTTATGGGGAATTATTGATTCGTTTATTGCGAATTTCGAATTTAGATGAATGTTTTGTATTAATCTAAGTTTAGGTATAGGGATTTGGATGTTTGTATAGGGGAAAGAGATGGTATGGCTTTTCAGAGCACTACAAATGGCGTATAATCATCGTTCAAATGAAGTCATATTTATGGCCATTAAATCATCATCATCGGCACTACAACCGGGAACCGGTCTTGGCCTTATTTAGCAAGTCCTGAGGCTTGTTAAATTTTCCATAATGATTGTTTTTTCCGGGCAAGGTCATTAGTCTTGCGCCAGAGGCTCCTCGACGGGGAATAGGACACCGGTCTCCCGCGTGACAGGGTGTATACTAACCACTATACTATAGGAGCTTTAAGTATATACTCCCTAGAATATTACTTTTCTTCAAAAAAGTATTTTCTTTAGCTGTTAACGTAGATACTCCATAATAAAAGTAGAATGATCAACGAAAAAACTTTTTGAGCATTCGAAAACATGATTTACCTACTCGTAAAAAAACAGAAACCCTGCGGATTCAAGGATTCTTCATCAAAAATGTTTTTTAGGCTGTTAGAATATTATTGTCCTTTTAATTAAGCGTACCTCTATTGAACACGACAGAAATAGATCATTTTTCTAATTTTGTTCACAATCTACAGAAAGTTATTAGACCAACTATACATCCTATATCGGGTTTATTTGGCTGTATAAAATTCGTTGATGCTTTATTACACAACTTAATCGTTTTTTTTTTTTTTTTGTGATTTTTTTTATTCTCACCACTAATACTTTCTAAACAGGATTAGGTAAATACTTTTCAGGAACTATGAAACTACCGTTTTTCAGTTTACTCTACGAAATATATTTGACATAAATAAAGCAATTATGAAAAGAAGGTGAGGGGTGTGTAACGACTTGAAATGGAAATGGAAATGTCTCATTTACTGTCCGAAGCCAGGAAGTTTATCAAAGACATGAAGGCCTTACTAAACGGCGACAACAATTGTAGTTTACAACCTCCATTTAAAAAAAAACTCACTTACCCTAATGTATAACACAAACGAGGCTATAGTCAAATTACAACACACAAATCTTTGAATTCAAGAATTGCTGAAAAAAAGTGTTTGTGAAGATTAGAGCACAAACGCAGGACAGTTCGCCGAATTAGCTGCCCCAAGAACCACTCCGTAATAAGTGGACTTAACCCCGCAGGAGATGTTTGTTTAGTTGTTTATGTATTTGCGTTTTTTCAATATGTTGCCCGCAATCGGACTGGAAATCATAATACTCACATCTCGCAAGTGCAAGGCGAGGTTTAGGCATACAGCAAGTTAAGAATAATATATCTATCTACATTGGAGAGAATTTTCTCAATGGTTTCTAAAGTAATTTTTAAAAGTCAACGAGCGTGTAAGTGCGATTGATATGCGGTGGAGAGTGTTATATATGCATGTCCTTAGCTTAGTATAGAATTATTTTTTGATTTGGCGTTTTGTGTTTTGCAGTTCTTTCGCTTCTTGCTATGGGCGCTGTTGTTTATCTTGTCCATTTTGCGATAGGAATGATCATCGTGAACAGTGAGGTTACTCAAACGAAAGGTGTCCTTTATCCAAGGGAGTCTGAAACGCGTGAAGTGCGCAGTCTCGATGGAATATGGAACTTCTTGAAGTCAGATGAAAGCAATCCAACGCAAGGAGTCCGGGACAAATGGTACAAGGAAGATCTGAACAAGGTAGGTGTCCAAACATAAGGGAACATAATTTGACAGTGCTCGCTGTAGGTGAAACCCACGATACCTATGCCAGTACCGGCCAGTTACAACGACGTTACGACGGATGCCAGTCTTCGAGACCACGTGGGAACGGTTTGGTACGATCGAAAGTTTTTCATACCACGATCTTGGGAAAAAGGACAGCGGGTATGGGTTCGTTTCGGCAGTGTCCACTATGAGGCTTTTGTGGTAAGGACCAATCATTTGGGTTGGCTATATAATCTATGATTCGATGTGATTTAGTGGGTCAACGGAGAGATGGCTGTCAAGCATGAAATTGGACATTTGCCATTTGAGGCTGAAATCACAAATCTTGTGAATTATGGAAAGGAAAATCGTATAACAGTTCTGTGTGACAACGCTCTGATACAGACGACCGTTCCTCAGGGGAAAATCACCGAAGTCGCCAAGTAATCCTTCGAGTTAGCATTAATATGATTTTCATTAGACATTTTCTCACTTTACAGAGACGGAGGTGTTTCGATAGTACAAACGTATACATTTGACTTTTTCAATTACGCCGGCATTCACCGTTCCGTGTACATATATACCACACCAAAGACGTACATAGAAGACATTCAAATTACAACCGATCTCGATAAGGACAACACAGGTTTCACCGATCTTACATAAATAATTGAATTGAAATCTATCTTAACGTTGTTAATTTACTCTTATAGGACTTGTTACGTTTCAAGTGTCGACCAATGGACAAGACAATGTAAAGGGTCTATTCGTTGATCTTCAGCTCCGCGACCAGGAAGGAGTGATTGTTGCTAAAGAGACTTCAAAGGAGGATATGAAAGGAACACTAACAGTTCCTAACGCCACACCATGGTGGCCTTATTTAATGCATCCTCAACCGGGATATTTGTACCAATTAGAAGTGTCCTTATACGATGACAATTCAACACTCGTTGATGTTTATCGGCTGAAGATCGGCATTCGTTCACTGTCATGGAATAATACATCACTGCTAATCAATGGAAAGCCAATTTATTTCCGTGGATTCGGCAGACATGAGGATTCTGATGTAAGCTTCTCATTTCAATCAGTTTAGTCTTCTTTTTGTTTTTAATTATAAGCTTTTGTGTAATTTTTATATTTCGTTTGCATTTGGATATATCATTTTAAAACGCATGAAACTAGATAGTTCTAAGAGCAAATACTCAGAGAAGAATTAGGTATCTGTGACAAGTTAAAACATTTCAAAAATGTGGTTCATTTTAGAGTTAGATAAAATATCCTCAACATTCGAAGTTATGAGACCGAAAGATTTCCTAGTCGGACTTTTCAAGATCTACAATTGAATAAAATATTATTAGTACAGTCCCTGGGTTTACAACTGCATGATAGGGCCCAGATGTTGGATAATGTTAGCCTTCTACTTATTCTTTTATGATATTCTTAAGAATAGGAAATAAGTTATACTTGAATGCCAGGTAAATGTCCGTGCACTTCGATAGAAAAGCGATTTTTAAGTTTATCCGTACTCTCCATATCAATAAGTCACAAATTACTTTCCCAAATGACAGGTAAGCCGCGATGGATACTTGGAGAGATTGTAATGATGCAATGTACCTGCGATCTGCACAGTAAAACTGTGAACCCTAAATCATAGGTCTAAGTATCCTCCATTGTAGAAGGGAATGTTGTTAGTATGACTTCGAAACTAAGAACGCACCGCCTATTTCCACAAATCTTGACCGAGACTAATTCCAAGTATTTAAAATACCGACAACCTCTCAGAAGAGCCGACAAGGAATTTTCTGGGAATTGAATGTGGAATTTGGTTAAACGAAGTCCTTGATGATCATGAAATGCATTTGAAGATGCACATTTCAAGATCTTCTGAATTTTGGGAAGCGAATCAATGCGTTATATGTGAACACCTAGACCTCGTATTTACTTGATAGGGAATGCTTAGTTGGTTTTGGATATGGATTATAAGTTCGTAATGCATTGTGTAAGAGTATTCGGGTGGAAGAATAGTAGGGTTTGCAACATACAACCGGATGGTAGTAAAAAGTTCATTCGAGTACCATCCCTGATGAAACCTTCCTAAAGGTTTATGAATATTCTGCGCATATCGAAAAGTTAGTTGGGATTATTTACAACTTAGAATTATGACGACTGCTTCGGTCGGATTGAGTCGAATTTCCCATCGACTGTGATACTGATACAGTTCGTCCGGGTGACGGTTGAGACGATTTGTTGCGAGTTTCGGGCTTATGGATGACGAGGGCCCAAGAACGTCATATGCATAGCATATGTGCTTTACTTTCGCATCCATAGGGCGAGGGATATCTGAGACGTAGATATTAAATAGAATGGGACCTAAAATTGGGCCCAGTGGTACACCACTAGCGGTGGGGAATAACCCATTCACCCGAACTTAAGAAATTCTGCTACGAACGAATTGGTAACATCGTGGCAAAGGCATTTTTAATGTCGAGGGTCACCGCAGTAAGGGTTTCTTTATTAAAGAGGCACACGCTGGCATGGTTTTGTAATACATTAAGTGGTGCTGTGCGCCCTACTAAATCCAAATTGAGAATCTGGTATTAAGTTCCTGGCATTGATAAAAGTATTTAGTTTCTCATATATGAAGTGAGCAGTAAAATGGGGCGGATGCTTTTGAGACGGTGTATTGGATTGCCAACTATGGCTTATGGACAAACAATGGCATGCCCCGTGAGTAGGGCGTTAGAATATACTCACAGCTAGGCCGTCTTGTCGTAAGAGGCGACTAAAGGCCGAGTGGTAGCCGGGGTCCCAACGCCCTGTGCGCCCGGTGAACTACCACCCCATAAAGCCTTAGGCTCCGTGAAATGGTCTGGAGAAATCCCTGGCCGTCTTTCGGAGCTTGGCTGATGGACCGGTTCGAGAAATGGTTGGTTAGGTGGTAGTCGGTCCCAAGGTGAGATACCACCCCGTCACGCTGTACATTCCGCGATATCGCCGAGAGAAATCTTCGACGGTGTTTCGGATGTGGCTGATGGCCCGGACTGACACGGAGATAAGTCATGATGGTACCTTCTGATATAAAGAATTCCGGAGGTAAACTAGTCTCCCATTCGAATCTCCGGGGGGACTGTGTCAGGGGGAACATCATGCAGATATCATGATAAATAATGGAACTTTAAGAGGTTCGTCATCGCATAACCGGGCTCGCTCTCGAGGCTCTGCCCACGCTAGACTGGTGACGGCATTTTGTAACATCAGGGGCATCGGTTTCATCAACACGAATGTAAACGCCGTCCACCAATATTTGCAAACAACGAAACCTGATATCCTTGCCCTAACTGAGACCCAGGTCGATTCGTCAACTGATTCGACATATCTTCGTTGCTCAGGATACGACTTATATTCGAGATTCCGTTTTAAGGGCGGAGTCTGCGCTTTGCGCGGTCCAATCTGGCTTTCCAGAGGATGGAGGCGTTGGAACCCAATAATATGGACATCATATGGTTGAGGGTCGTGCTGAGGAATTTCGTTAAATTTCTTTTTTTGTCTTTACCGCTCCCCGAATGACGATTGACCGGCGACATTCTTCGAACATCTTTCACATACCGTCGACTGGATACAGATCAATCACCGAGCTTCTGAAATTGTTATCCTTGGTGATTTTAATGTGCACAATTCCGGCTGGTTGCTACATTCTCACAGAACCGACGAGGCTGGGGGGCTGGCGGAGATGTTGAGTGTAAGCCACAACTTGACTAAACTCATGGAGGAACCAACGCCAGTGCGGGATGCCCGAGGCGATTATGCAAACACCCTGGATCTGTTTTTGACATCCGAACTGAGTATTTATACCGTAGAGGGTTTTTGCGCCACTGGAAAACTCAGATCACTGCTTGGTATTATAGCGTTTTAAATAATAGTGAAGAAGATCGTGTGATTCGAACTGACGCTATGACAGCTCGAATCACGAAAAAAATTTGACCTAAGCGTTACACATCAGGCTACTAACCGTGTTTAGAATTTGATTTCCAAACTCGACTATATTCCACTGGTATGAATTATTTTTATTTTATCGCTTGGTATACGGTTCTGATGTATTTTTCTTATTCGATTTTTTTTCGTTCGGTGTTCTTCACTATTTTTGCTTGTGAATTGTGTGTATCTGTTAGAATCGCTACACACTCCCGCCGCAGTAACTTCGTTACGATCAGATTCGTATGCGGACGACGGACGAACGAGAGAGAAGCGAGAAAACGTCGGAGGCTGGGCTCTATGCGGAAGTCGTGACCGTGTGTGAAGTTCTGCTTTACTATGGGAAGTGGATGCTGCGTGTTCAGATCACGTCGGGGTCACCAGTTATAGCGCTTTTAAATAATAGTGAAGAAGATCGCGTGATTCGAACTGACGCTATGACAGCTCGAATCACGAAAAAAATTTTACCTAAGCGTTACACACCAGGCTACTGACCGTGTTTAGAATTTGATTTCCAAACTCGACTATATTCCACTGGTATGAATTATTTTTATTTTATCGCTTGGTATACGGTTCTGATGTATTTTTCTTATTCGATTTTTTTTCGTTCGGTGTTCTTCACTATTTTTGCTTGTGAATTGTGTGTATCTGTTAGAATCGCTACAGTATCTGTCACGCAAGCACTTGCATATCAAGCGAATAACCGACCTCGGCAGCTTCGCCATGTACGCAAGTATGGGGCTGCTAACTGGGACGATTTGCGAGATTTCTTCGCATCCTTTCCATGGTCCGAGGTGTGCTTCGGAGACTCCGATGTTAACGTTTCCGCGGAGTCGGTATCAGGGATTATTCTTCTCGGGATGACATTCCATCAAACGGAATTCGTCTGATAAACCTTGGTTTGATAAAAAATTCGAGGTGATTTCAGCGGCAAAAAATAGAGCTTTTATGCAATGGCGCTCCAATCCCACCGATCTTAACAGAACAAATTTTGTTAGAATCAGAAACGCGTGCAACCGGGGGATTGATACCGCGAAGACGGCAAACAACGACAGGATTATCAATAAGCTCCTTCGGTGCCCAACTGGTTCGCGCTAGTTCTGGTCAATGGCAAAAGCTGTCCGCGGTAACTTCAAATCCTCCTCTTTCCCCCCGTTGGTGACAGACAGCGGGACGTTAGTCACGAATAAAGGATAAAGCTAATGTGTTCGCGAATTTATTTTCCGCGAATTCAAACCTCGGTTCCGGCCTTCTGGAGCCACCTGTGATCTCGTCGGTACGGTCTTCGATGATGGATGTGAGATTTCGTCCGCGCGTCAACGCATTCTACGTGAACTGGATTGTGGGGAGGCATCCGGCCCGGATGGAATACCAGCAATAGTCCTTAAGAACTGTGCTCCAGAACTATCGCCAGTCCTTGGCAGACTTTTCCGCTTATCTTATGCACGGAGGACCTTTCCTGCCTGCTCGAAAATCGCTCGAGTTCAGCCAATCCCAAAGACGGGAAAAAGGTGTCTCCCGCAAAATTACCGTCCGATAGCATTACTGTCTAGTCATCAATACAGAGTTGGTTAAGTATTTGGAGTGCAACGGACTTCTGAATGATCGTCAATACGGATTCCGGGAGACCTTTTGACACTTATAACCGATATATGGACATCTGCGATTGAACGGCATGGTGAGTCGTGGGCGATCGCATTGGATATCTCCAAGGCTTTTAAGCGCGTCTGTCGCGGAGCATTGCTGAGCAAACTTCTTTCGTATGGACTTTCCCTACAGATTTGCGACTGGACGAAGAGCTTCCTCGAGAATCGATCGATCCGGATTGTTGTGGACGGCGAGTGTTCGGATCTGTATCCTGTCAATTCGGGGATGCCCCAAGGTTCTATTTTGGCTCCAACCTTGTCCTTGCTTCACATAAATGATTTGTTGAAGATAACGGATAACAAAGTGTTCAGTTTTGCGGATGATAGTACGCTTGTTTTCTCTGTTTCGAGTGATCGGCCGATTAGTGCATCTGCGTCGCATCAGCTGAGATGTAGACAGATTGAGTCTCTGAATCGGGATCTGGATAAGGTTCTGTAGCGGGGAAGGGCCAATCTCGTCGACTTCAATGCAGCGAAGACACAATATACAACATTCACAAAGAAAAGTGAATCATCGGTTCCACAGCTGATGATAATTGGCCAGGCCCTAGAATCTGGTCACAGCTTGAAATTGCTCGGCGTCACGGTCTATGGGAATGTATCATGGCATAAACACGTGTCAGTTATCGCCAGGCCAGCCTCAGGAAAACTGAGCTATCTTTTTTTAGCCAAGAAATATTTTACTCCGGCCCAACTTCTTCTCCTATATAAATCCCAAATTAGACCCGCGCTCGAATATTGCTCTCATGTTTGGAGCTCGGCTCCTAGACATACCCTCCACCTACTTGAGAGCATACAGAGACGAACGATCCGCCTGATCGGGGACTCGGCGCTGACGTCGGAACTACAGTCGCTATCACATCGAAGGCGCGTAGCCGACCTCTGTCTGTTTTACAGATATTATCACGGGTACTGTTCTTCGGAGATTCTTGGTATTGTTCCACGCAATTCGGCTTATATGCACTCCACAAGACAATCCGACGGATCGCACCCGTTTGTGGTTCATCTCTCGACGGCGCGAACATTCCTGCATCAGAACTCGTTCCGTTACAGAGCGGGGAAGCTGTGGAACTCCCTTCCCACGCGAGTGTTCCCGGAGCGTTACAACCTACAACTATTCAAAAAGAACTGCAACAGTTATTTGATGACATTTAGGGGCGCCCACTCGGCGCTATAGGCCTCTCCCGAGAGAAGTCTAATAAAAAATAAAAAATAAAATGCTTCCAAGTATGGCCAAAGTACCCTATATTGTAGGCATGGTTGAATAGAATAGAAAGCTCATGTACGACTTATACTGTGCGGCTTCTGCCTATATGTGTGCTGCGTACAATGCAATAGAGGTGTTGACACTGATTATCACCTTTTTTAAGTGGGGCCGGGATCTTCCAGCATTGGGTAGCAATCTCGCTAATACGTTGGCATAACCTCGCGAACTTTTCACTCGTGTTTCGCAGGTGTTCCTTGAAGATCAACCTATTGTCGCGTTTACGCCAAGATATTTTACAGAGGGACTAAATCTGATGATATGTCCTTGTAATTCTATATCAAAATGTTCAACTCTCTTGCGACTACTTATTAAAACTGCCTCCGTCTTATGTGTGGTGAGTATCAGTCCGGACATATCATCATCATCATCATCATCGGCACTACAACCGGGAACCGGTCTTGGCCTTATTTAGCAAGTCCTGAGGCTTGTTAAATTTTCCATAATGATTTATTTTGTCTGGGCAAGGTCATTAGTCTTGCGCCAGGGGCTCCCCGACGGGGAATCGAACCCCGGTCTCCCGGGTGACAGGCGGGTATACTAACCACTATACTATCGAGGAGCCCCCGGACATATCTAGTCAGCATTTAATGCTCTAGATTGTATTGGAACAAATATTATTCAGGTCATCTGAATATTTACCTACGGCCACTAACGGCAAATCATCTTCATACACAATGATTCTTACTCCAGCTGGTACATTGCCTTTGAGCACACCATCATACATGGTATTCCATAACGTTGATCTCAGATATACCCGATGTTATTTTATATTTTTGTGGATCTGTGACGTCTCTAACAGATACACACACAAAAACACAAGCAAATAGTAAAGAACGCCGAACGAAAATCGAATAAGAAAATACATCAAAGCCGTATACCACAGCGATAACAAAACAATTCAAATCAGTGGCATATACTTGAATTTAAAAATCGAATTCAAAACACGGCCAGTAGCCTGATGTGTTACGCTTAGGTTCAATTGTTGATGATTCTAGCTGTCATAGCGTTAGTTCGAATCACACGTTCTTCACTATCATTCCAAACCCTATAGATCCACATCGGTGTCATAGAGCAGTGGTCTATCCGAAAGATAGCTTGCTATTATACGCACCAAATAGGGTGAGAGTTTTAGATTGCCTAATGATCAGCATGCACAACGGACGATAGGACGACGGTGCTTTTCGTTCCTCGGCTCCTTTTGGTATAAGCACAAGTCGCTATCCATCGTTGAGGAAAATGTCCGGGTTGGAAGCAGGTGGTAAAGAGGCCTCTGAAGACCTCCGGTTCTTTAGTTGTAGCACTCTTCACCACAGCGTTAGGAATTCGATCTAATCCCGGGGTCTTATTGTTTTTAATTACCTCTGCAGACAAAAGCACCTCATCGATGTTCACTAGAGGTACTGCTCTTTCAGTGATGTTCCATTCCTCTTGCGCCCTCGTGTCTTCATACAACGAGAAGAGATCAGCAACGATTCTGATCATGTCACTTTTACTGTTGTTGCATTTGACTATTGAGTGCAGTATTTTCATCACTATCCTGTAGATGCTACCCCATGTGTTATTCTTTCATTCTTCACTTAGAGCACAAAACGTGCTATATCTATTTTTGCTGATTATATTCCTCAACTCCTTCCGTTTGTTGACCAATTCCACATGTGGCTGTGGGTATGTGTTACAGATGCTTGCCCTTTATTGCAAGCGTCGTAAGCTGTTGCACTCCGCTTCCACCTGAGTGATTTCTGGGCTCCACTAATACATTGGTTTACTAACCCATGCTGTGTGATTTTGTCATTGGATAGCAACATTGCATGTGTTTTTAGCCACTTCACGGCTTTTCCAGCCTGCCTGTTCGCATCGGGGCCTGTGTGAAGTTGTTCGATTGAGTCTTCCAGCATATAATCGAGCAGCTCCGTCCTTTTTTTTCTACTTACTTTTAGATTGGCGCAGATCTGCCTGCGATGAACCTCTGGGTGCCCATTATGGGTATAGGTGGCCAAAACTCACCACTCCATATTTCTTGCCAATATGGAGCTAGAAAAGGTGATGTCGATTTTTGACCAGCCTCTCTCGTTTGTAAAGGTGTTTTCAACACCATCATTAGGTAACACTAAATCTAAAACTGCGAAGGCTTCCACCAGTGGCAGGCTCTTCTAGTCTTGGTGCTTCCCCATTCGAACGCCCAGGCGTTGAAATCTCCAGCAATTATAAGAGGGCTCTAAGCTCTTGCTTTTGCGGTTACCCATTCGAAGAAATGTTTGAATTCTTCTATTCCCCTCAGTGGTAGACCGTAATAAGAGTAGAAATGAATTCCTTTGACTTTCTCGTTGGCGAATCCTTCCTGACATTAGTCAATTCTGCTTTTTTTATAGGGGAATTTTCTGTTGTCCAAATGGCCGCTATTCCGGTGGTGTGTTCTTTGCATGTATTTGTGCCTGTGTCAGGCATCTTGTACTCCTCGTTGATGAGTACCACGTCGTTCCTTAAGCATTTGGAAAAGGAGATCTTGTGTGGCTTCACAACGGTTTAAGTTAATGCGTATACACTTAATTCTGTCCACTTTTATTCAGAAGATTGACCATCGTGTTCTTAAATGCTCGACATTTAATAGTTCCTGTTAAGTGTGCGTCGCCATCTCAGCCTGATTCGCAGAGCATGCATTTGGGTTGTGCTTGACAGCACCTTAATTTGTGGCTTTTTCCTGGACAGATGTCCGAGCGATTTTCTTTGGATTTGTAGAATTTCGCCACATGTCCGTCTTGCCAGCATCTGAAGCAACGTATGGGTATAACGTGATCTCGTAATCTGCATTTCGACCATCCGACCCGAAGGACACCGGTAGCCAACAAGATCCTTGTCTTTTTTTCTGGGTAGGCTAATCATGACTCCTTACGTGCCACCTGGTTTCCTTCTTAAGCTCTTTACCGCCTCTATTGGTATCGTGTTCCCTGCAGGGAACTCTGTGGCGTCTAGGTCTCTGTATCACTGTTTTCACATGAATGCTAGTCTATTTGTGCGACTCCCGATGATCCGATTTGCGCCTTCGTTCAGGTAGGATACAGTTGGTGCAAAAACTAGAGGCTTATTCTGCTTAGAGGTGCGAATTCGGTAAGATTGAGTCACACTTCAATCTTAATTGGCCTAAGCATAAATCCGGCTTGACACCAGTGGACGTTTGCCTTTAAGGCAGCTTAAATTCGAAGGTAGGCGGGAAATATTCAAATAGATCTTATGCCGGTCACGGGCACACGGTTCACTTCACTCCCCATCACTAATCGAAAGTTCCGCCGAACACCGAAAGAAATTTCTTCAGCAGAATTGTTCTCAAACAGAATCAGCAAAACTCCGCCACTAATCGTTTACGTAAAGAAAGGAAACGCCAGGAAGTTGCTTGTGGAAGTCGTTTTTATTGTTTCTCTTAATGTTAATTTATTTTAATGGTGCGGCAAAAATAAACAAGACTTATCATTTAACACAATCGACAATTAAGATGATTTTAGGCTCGAACTTGTGATGCGGTCTGCTGCACATTATTTGTTTTTTTTTTTTTTTTTTTTTTTTTATTCAATTGCTCTATACGTAATATCCTACTGACGTTGAATACATTTATTGTTATAAATTGTTCGTTACTACATTTGATGGAGACTCCACGGTACTTACGCATTCCCGGCGATACGGGGAGCGGAAGACGAACCTTCCGGATCGGCGATTGAAATACGACTCAGCGACAATCATCTCGTGCAGAGATGATGCGCTTATCGGGTGAGTTTGCGGTGTCGTGGTAGATATCCTCTCCACTAAGGATATGTTTTACCTACCACAAGAGAGAACCAAATCTCGTAATGCAGATCATGGTGGTATGTGTGTGATCGTACCCATCACCGTGTATATCGTTGCATTTAGCAAAGGATAAACGAGAAAAAAAGGAACAAAGGGAGAAGCGACCAAATGCTTCGTCCGGTAATGAGGGTCGTGTTTACGCTGTGTATCGTCGCTATAATAGACATTGGGAAGAGAAAAGGTGCTAATGGGATTGGTGGCAGAAACGAATCCCTTGCCTGCATTTGTATATGCAGGGAAATTAGTTTGTAGTGACGTACGAAATTGATGATTGTTTGTCTATTGATGGTGAATCGCCGGTCGGCTTGTTGCAGCAGTAAAAACAAGCCGCCCGACGTTGCATTTCAATTGATAACAATGGGTGCCGAATGTTTTGTATTTATGGTGCATATGCACATTAAGGAACTATTTTTACGAATTTTATCGAACGCGTTGTATGCATTAAATGTTCTTGGAGAAGGAAATGTTTCAGGTATGCTGGGTGGGGATTGCGGTGCAGGTATGGGAAATTGAAATTTGCCTGGGATTCTTGAAAAGGTAGAAAGAAATTCTTACAGGAAATTATTTGCGAAGAGATGCATGAAGGTAAGTTTTCTTCAACAGGGATTTTTTAGATTATAGATTTGATATATATAATGCGTGAAGCATTTAAGATGCTAATGCGAATGCATTAGCGAAAGCTTATGCAGACTGGGTTGTGGTTATGGGGTTTCAGGAAGGCATAATATAATACACATGTAGTGCTCCAAAAAGCCCTACTGCCTTTTTCCCCCATTCCTACATCCAAATCCTAGCTATAATACGCTAAGACATTAAATCCTATCAAAATCCTGAAAAACCAAAACTAAATCCAAAATTCGCAATAAACGAATTAAAATATTCGTTTATCGCTTTGCATTTGCCCCACGGCATAATCTCAATTCAAAATCCAGAAATACATTTCAATCTGGTAATTTCCCTAGAAAATTAAATAAACCATATCCCAGGGAAATCGCACCAGATGTCCGAATTTGCCACAAGCAAACAATACCCAAATACCATTTCCAATTCTCATATGCAAATAGATTGATGAAGATTCAGAAAACTGAATCTTATCTAAAACAAACATTGAGCATCGCACGAAATGTAGCGAAAATCGAGATTGTTGCATGAAAATGTACATTTTTGAGATAGAAATCTCGATTTGATTTCGTTTAAAAGGTGATGTATCGCGATCTCGAGGAGGCAATCAATCAACGTTCATAGTCCCCGGCGGAAGTGCTGGAGGTCCAGTAGAGTCAGTTCTCATCCGGCAGAAGATCAATCAATTTCCGGACCAAAAATATTTACAAAAGTAAATGAAACTATTTGAACGAAACCAAAAGTATTTTGATTTATTTTGGTTTGGTGCATTCACTGAGGAACGTTGGCGGCTTTAGGACAGGAGGAGACTTCCAACCAGCAAAAAGAACCGGTGAGTAAAGTGGTGGCAAGCCCACAAACTAAACCCTTGCAGCGTCCACGATTTCGGACATCACCCAAAGGCACCTGGTTCCACGGCACAGGGACGCAATTCCAAAACGACGTCCCTAGAACAATCGGAAGCTGCTCTTCCCTCGAGGTTCGAGAAAGCACGGCGGCAACCGCAACGGGTCCCCTCAGGAGCGGTCTTTAAGAGATCTTACGTCCTTTTCAGGATAAGAAGACACGCTACCTGAGAGAAGGACCACTACAAAAATGGTGGCAGCGGTTTGGGATCCCAACATCCCCTACCAATAAAATAAAAAATATATGAGCAGTGGATCGGACTGATTCATTCATCCCCTACAAGGAAGACTGCGGCAGTGGAGCGCACTTGAGGTGTTAGAAATACTGCACAAGGCATGGTATAAACAAAAGCAGTGGTATCTAGACGGAGATCATGAATGGGATAACCATCCCCTATGCGAAGGAAATACGACAACATCCTTTTACAATAAAATAAGGAACGAGCGTGTTAGTGACTGGATGCTAACATTTAGTTGGAGCGAGACAATAGTGACCTTCAACAACTTCAACAACTACATCATCAGCGAGGAAGCGTAAAACATTCCCTAACAAGCGGAGGAGCTAACAAAACCAGACATCGCAACAGTACGAGCAGTCGATACTGCTGTAGTAGTCAACAACATCAGTACATATTTCACCAATAACATCAGTAACGTGAGCAAGTATCTGCGACATCATCATCAATAATAAGTTCCGAAATAAGCCAAGATCAGCAATCACAGCGATGACTTCAACAAAGCAAGAGTCAAATACTCATCAACGAAGCCTGAAATGGTAGCGGACAACATAACAAAGGAAGATCACAGGTATTTATATCCATTTTTATTTGTTAACACATTTGCAAGTGGACAAAGAGAACCCCAAAATAAATTTAAATTTATATACACATTTTTACACATTTAAAAATTCATTTAAAAAAAAGGGGACCCAGAGAACCCCCAAAACAAATTAAATTATGGAAAAATAAATCAAAGGGGATATTGAGATGTGAAATTTTTTGAAAATTTAATTTTTTTTTAAAAACAAACGTGTTCATTTTAAGGGTACAATAACGTAACCGATTTAAACATTTTTTACATACACATAAATATACATATATTTTTCTATCAACTTAAATTACGTGGGGAAGACTCTTCATATCGTTAGCAAAACTTAGGCAGGAAACCCTCGACTCTGTCCTTAGCATCATTTGTGGGTTCTCCACTTGTTAGTTTGTTGGTTTCTTCTTCTTACCTTTGGCGTTTTCCATAGAATCTATCTTGAAACCTGTTTCTTTTCTTGTCCTCGACTTAGGTGTAAAATGATCTCTTATTTTCTTTCCTTAATCAGGATTCTTCCATTTTAGGATTGTTCCACTTGGGTTCGAGAAGTCTTTTTCCTTACCCTTTGCCTTTGTTTCACTTGCGTTTGGGAAGCTGTGCACATATGGGAAAAATCTTATCTAAAACGAACCCGCGACTCGAATATTTTAAGCGCGCGAAACTATTATGTAACCAATAATGAAGGTTATTATCGGATTGAAAGATATTTTGGTTTTCGTACCGGTGTTTAACGGAAACCCGGACGAATTAGATGATTTTATTTCTTGCGGGGATATTGTTTTTTCACAGGCACGGGACGACAGTCAGCATACTTTCTTCTTAAGCGTGGTGAAAACCAGACTACAGGGGCCAGCATACGACCACATCCGGTACAAGGTCATTTCAACCTGGAATGATCTTGCTTCCGAATTGAAGGAAGAATTTAAAAATCTCACTTCTAGGTCAGCGGCACAAAACAGTCTGGTGACAGCCAAGCAAGATAGCAAGGAAGGTGTGAAGGAGTTTGGAAACAGACTCGCACACCTCCTGTATCTGCTGAACGAGGCCACGTTTGAAAGCACTGTCGATCCTGCGGTGCGAACATATCTCCTCGAAGAAAATAAAAAGCTCGCCTTGCATACATTTGAAGATGGTCTTAGGGATTCCCATTTAAAACTCTTAGTTAAAGCACGAGGTAACCCAAGTCTTAGAGCAGCAATCAATTATGCTCTCGAGCAGGCCCCACGACTAGGCGATAGAAACCCTCTTAATTTATGTAATAATTCCAAATATAGCCAGCCACAAATTTGCCAATCGTGCAATAAGACCGGACATACTTCCTGGACTTGTTATCGCTATACAAACTCTCTAAATGTTGGTCCCCAACAAATGAAGACAGAGGTTCAACGCATTGAATGCACTTATTGTAAAAGATTTGATCATTCTCAAGCAGAATGTAGGATACAGTCTCATTTCAAAAGTCTAAACGACTCTCCATCGAATAAAAACGATTTTAGAGCTCGGCTCACTTCTACCGCAAACGTTTGGAGAAGTGGAGTATTAACCAAAACGAACAGGGTACAATTAATAAAAATTGATTCCGAGAAATTAAATACGGGAAAAATTGAACAAGCGACGTTAGAAGCTAAGGATATAAACAGGAAGGTAGAAAATGCCTCACCTTACAAGGTGTCGTCTACGGATGAAATTGGCATTCGAGATAATAGGGATAAAAATCAGAGGCAGGACGATCGAGAGGCCCCCCAAATAGAGGGAGTAGCGACCAAAGATCTTATCCAACAGTCAACGTTTGAATCCGTTTGTCTACGGACCGGATCTGATGATTCGACAAAGACCCCTGATCATACTATTCTAACACGTCCATCTACTTTTATATTCTTAAATGCTCCGACTTCTAGCAACAACACGTGCAAGCTCATAGAGCACAAACAGAAAATTCCGGCAAAATGTAAGCCTGTGGAGCAAGAACTCCCAGCAGATTGTAAGCCCGAGAAACAAGAAATTTCAGCAAAGAGTAAGCCTGCGGTACTAAGAGTCCCAGCAAAATGTAAGATTGAAAAACAACTAATTTTCTCGTTAGAAAAGAGTAAGCTTGTAGATAACAGTCATGTCAAAATTGCACTCGAACACATTCCTCGTTTCAGTAATTTTTTTGTCCACATCGTCTCCCTCGTTTCTCTCGTTATCCAAATTTTAAAATGGATTTTACAAATAAAATCTGACCAAAAAATCATACCTCCACTTACTAATAAAAGGGAGTTTCAAATCTTAATCTCGAAACTTTATTATTCTTCTAACATATTGTCGCTCGGAAGTTTGAACTATCTTACACAGCCAAACCCGAAGAAGGCGTGGGAAGTCTTCCACAAATTTAAGGAAAAATTTAAAACGAAGCAAATTGACTTCCTATTAGGATTCAAATATATACTTAAACAAGTAAATAAGCACATTCTCTTCTTCTCGAAGATTTGACCACATCAATAATATAAAACCATTTGTGGATTAGGCAATCACAAATAAGAAGCCCAAAATAAATAAAATAAAGGTTGAAGGAAAGTAAATGTATAGATGTATTAACAAAAATAAAAAAAATAAAAAAAAAATGTGTATATACGTATGGTAAAACCTTAGAGAAAATCATAGTGATACTCTACCAAAATACTACGATAATGTATTTAAAATTTGCAAAAAAAAAAAAAAAAAAATGTCTATTCAAATAATTGTATTTGAATAAAATAATTTTGTAAATATCATACATCATTTTAATAACCAGAAAACAAACAAAACAAAAATTTATATATGAAGACAAATACTAACTCACTTAATAAAATAAGTTAATCAACTACCACTGAGTTAAATGAAAAAAAAATGTTTGTAATAATAAATAATCTTAAGTTATAAGAAAAAAAAAACATTATATTTACATATGAAAAAAAAAAACCAAATATACACAAACGAAACTTACGATATGAAATAACGTTAAAGTAAGAATTTCAAATATCTATATAAGTACAAGACATTTTGCATGAATTAAATCCTAAGAAAATAAGAAAAAAAAATCTTTTGGTGTAACTCAAAACAAATTTAAAAATTTTTAGAATTTAATTTTACGTACAAACTATATGAAAAAAAATTATATAAACAAATAAGGACAATGAAAACTCCTCCAAAAAAAAAAAAAAAACAGAAATAATATATGTAAATAATGAAAATTTATATGTAAATAATAAAAAAAAAAAATCTATGTAATACACAAATTGTAAGAATAAACCATAAACACCTTACTTATCTATGTATCTTTTTACAAACTATAATAGAACTTTATAAACAAAAACAAAAAACCTCTTATATAAAAAGAAGAAAAAACATATATATATTACTCACAATTGTTACTAAATGTAAAAAAAAAAATATAACAAAAACACTAAATAACACTTTTAATATATGCAATTACAACATAATCGTTGATTATTTTAAATATCAAAACCAAAAAAAAAAAAAATGTGTACCGTAACCTAAGAAAAATAAATATTGTATACATAAAACTACTATGTTAGAAAATATCACGCCAATGTAACGGAATCACGATACTATCATCCTTTATTCCCAACCACACCATTTCCCAGAAAATTAATCTCATAAAGATAAATTTTCTTTCTTTCAAGGAGGGGAGGATGTAGTGCTCCAAAAAGCCCTACTGCCTTTTTCCCCCATTCCTACATCCAAATCCTAGCTATAATACGCTAAGACATTAAATCCTATCAAAATCCTGAAAAACCAAAACTAAATCCAAAATTCGCAATAAACGAATTAAAATATTCGTTTATCGCTTTGCATTTGCCCCACGGCATAATCTCAATTCAAAATCCAGAAATACATTTCAATCTGGTAATTTCCCTAGAAAATTAAATAAACCATATCCCAGGGAAATCGCACCAGATGTCCGAATTTGCCACAAGCAAACAATACCCAAATACCATTTCCAATTCTCATATGCAAATAGATTGATGAAGATTCAGAAAACTGAATCTTATCTAAAACAAACATTGAGCATCGCACGAAATGTAGCGAAAATCGAGATTGTTGCATGAAAATGTACATTTTTGAGATAGAAATCTCGATTTGATTTCGTTTAAAAGGTGATGTATCGCGATCTCGAGGAGGCAATCAATCAACGTTCATAGTCCCCGGCGGAAGTGCTGGAGGTCCAGTAGAGTCAGTTCTCATCCGGCAGAAGATCAATCAATTTCCGGACCAAAAATATTTACAAAAGTAAATGAAACTATTTGAACGAAACCAAAAGTATTTTGATTTATTTTGGTTTGGTGCATTCACTGAGGAACGTTGGCGGCTTTAGGACAGGAGGAGACTTCCAACCAGCAAAAAGAACCGGTGAGTAAAGTGGTGGCAAGCCCACAAACTAAACCCTTGCAGCGTCCACGATTTCGGACATCACCCAAAGGCACCTGGTTCCACGGCACAGGGACGCAATTCCAAAACGACGTCCCTAGAACAATCGGAAGCTGCTCTTCCCTCGAGGTTCGAGAAAGCACGGCGGCAACCGCAACGGGTCCCCTCAGGAGCGGTCTTTAAGAGATCTTACGTCCTTTTCAGGATAAGAAGACACGCTACCTGAGAGAAGGACCACTACACACATAATATTTTATTGTAGATTTTTTGCGACGCCTTGTATTAACAGCAAATCTCCTCCGAGCTTAAAAAGAAAAAGACATTCTGAACTTCTTTTTTTTTCTATATTTTATGCCAAATATATATGTTGTCCGCCTTAAAGAAAAACAAAAACCTAACCAATAGAAAACATTTCACTTCCCCAGATACGCGGAAAAGGCCTCGACTACGCGCTTTTGACCCGTGACTTTAATCTACTGAAGTGGATAGGAGCCAATGCCTACCGGACATCCCATTACCCTTATTCAGAGGAGTCTATGCAGTTCGCCGACGAACACGGGATCATGATCATCGACGAATGTCCAAGCGTCGACACGGAGTAAGAAAACACTTTTCCTGAATAACTCATACGACTGTCAATTGCTTTATTGTTTCTGTTCAGGAATTACAGCCAAGCTCTGCTAGACAAGCACAAATCTTCCATAGATCAACTCATCCATAGAGATAGAAACCACGCTAGTGTGGTAATGTGGTCCATAGCAAACGAACCTAGAACAGGCCAGTTCCATGCGGATTCATATTTCGAGTGAGGATTTGGTGTCAAGAGATCGAAAGGTTGACCAATTGTATTCCTTTCTTTTTCGTGTTTTTTTTTCTTTTTTTTGTAGGTACGTCGCCAATTTCACACGGTCAAGGGACCCTACTCGGCCAGTCACTGCCGCGATCGCGGTATGCAATACCGACGATAAAGCTGTGAGTAGACCCCATCGATCTTTTGGCTGATAGGGCTAAGTCTAACAGTGTCCTTCTGTTTTAGGCCAAACATTTAGATATAATTAGTTTTAATCGTTACAACGGATGGTATTCGAACGCTGGTCGTCTGGATATGATCACAAGTCGCGTAGTGAGCGAGGCGGTCGCCTGGAACAAGAAGCATGATAAGCCGGTTTTAATGTCAGAGTATGGAGCTGACACTGTCGAAGGATTGCACTTTGTAAGTCCCGTGTTTGTTGTTCTTTCATTCTCTATCTTTAACCATCGCACGGTGTCCGATTTTGTAAGCGTTTAGCAGTAAATTGAAATGAAAACTATTCTTACAGCTGCCGTCGTATGTGTGGTCGGAGGAATATCAAACAGAAATGCTATCACGACACTTCAGAGCCTTCGATATCTTGCGCAAGAAGAACTGGTTTATCGGCGAGTTCGTATGGAATTTTGCTGACTTCAAAACAGCACAAAGTAACTAATTTGTTTTGTGAGTTTAATCTCCTGTCTAATAATTACCTCCTGCTTCGTTTTAGCCGTTACCAGGGTCGGTGGCAACAAGAAGGGAGTCTTTACGCGTAGCCGCCAACCGAAAGCATCGGCTCATCACCTGCGGAAGCGCTATTTTGCCTTGGGACGGGAAGTTGACCAATGCAATTTCCCCGACGACCTTTTCACCTACATCACGGACAGCGCTCCGAGACAATCGCATGACTCTTCGGACTTATAAATCGGCTCGTGGATTGCTGCTCTAACCAGCTATACCAGACCAGCCAACGATGTACATAACATAATTATTGTTTTAATAGTCTATACATTGATAAGGTCATTTGATAAGAAGGATTTCATAAAGTATTTTGTAAATGAACAGTGTTAAAGGTATCATTCCCTTTGGGGGTCCACTATCTTCAAACACTCTTCGGCGAATTCGATAAACAAGGGCTCCTGCATGGCGGCGTTCATCACGTTCCCTGGGTATATGGCGTCCTCAGTTTTCTTAAGGAAGTTACGAAGATGTAGGTTCCGCAGTCGATTCTTCAGGGATAGACAAGTTTATGGACACTGGATTGTTAGAGTCATCTACTTAGTGAGCTCTCCCAGCTTGTTCGGGTCCACTGTGTCTCGAGACGAAAATAGTGGGAGAAAGGACTTGGTCACATTTCGGCAACCCGGCAATAAAGCCAAATTTGAGCAACTTACATTTCTTTGTTCTTTTTTTGTTTTTTTATAAATATACTTCTCTCGGGAGAGGCGAACCTATAGCGCCAATATGGCGCCCCGAGATGCCAGTAAATAATGGTTGCAGTCCGGGACCACTTGCGCAGGGGGGGGAAATCACAGCTTCCTCACTCTGTATCGGAACGAGTTGATACAGGAATGTTCGCGCCGTCGCGAGATGAACCGCGTACTGGTGCCATCCGTCGGATTGTGTCGTAGAACGCATAATAACCGAATTACGCGGAACAATACCACGAATCTCCGAAGAACAGTACCCGTGATAATATCTGCAAAGCAGACATATGTTAGGTCAGCTACGCACCTCCGATGTGAGAGCGACTGTAGTCCCGACGTCAGCGCCGTGTCCCCGATCAGGCAGATCGCTCGTCTCTGAATGCTTTCAAGTAGGTCGAGGTTATGTTTAGGAGCACAGCTCCAAACATGAGGGCAATATTCGAGCGCGGGTCTTAAATGGGATTTATACAGGAGAAGAAGTTGAGCCGGAGTAAAGTATTTCTTGGCTCTAAAAAGATAGTTCAGTTTCCCTGAAGCTGACCTGGCGATGTTTACCACGTGCTTATGGCACGATACATTCCCGGAGAGCGTGACGCCGAGCAATTTTATGCTTTCCCCAGATTCGAGGGCCTGGCCATTCATCATGAGCTGTGGAACCGATGATCCACTTTTCTTTGTGAATGTTGTATATTGTGTTTTCGTTGCATTGAAGTCGACAAGATTGGCCTTTCCCCACTGCAGGACCTTATCCAGATCCCGATTCAGGGATTCAATCTGTCTACATCTCAGCTGGTGCAACGCTGATGCACTAATTGGCCGATCACTCGAAAAAGAGGAAACAACTGTACTATCATCCGCAAAACAACACCCTGTTATCCGTTGACTCCAACAAATCATCTACGTGAAACAAAAACAAGGTTGGAGCCAAAATAGAACCTTGAGACACCCCAGAATTAACAGTATACATATCCGAAGACTCGCCGTCCACAACAACCCGGATCAATCGATTTTCGAGGAAGCTCTTCGTCCAGTAGCAGAGCTGCTGGGAAAGTCCATATGAACGGAGTTTGCTCAGCAATGCCCCGTGCCAAACGCGGTCAAAAGCCTTGGAGATATCCAATGCGACCGCTCTCGACTCACCATGCTCCTAAATCGCAGATGTCCATATATCGGTTGTAAGGGTCAAAACGTCTCTCGTGGATCGCCTGACACGGAATCCGTATTGACGGTCCTTCAGAAGTCCGTTGCACTCCAAATACTTAACATTTTCCATCACCTTAGATAACATAGACGGTCATTTTGTGGGAGACATTTTTTCCCCTCTTTGGGATTGGCTGAACTCGAGCGATTTTCCAGCAGGCAGGAAGGACCTCCGTGCATAAGATAAGCGAAAGAGTCTACGAAGAACCGCCGATAGTTCTGGAGCACAGTTCTTAAGGATTATTGCTGGTATTCCCCCCGGTCCGGTTGCCTTGCTACAGTCCAGATCACGTAGAATCCGTTGAATAGTACACAGGCGGAACTTCACATCCCGCATCGAAGACCGTACCGGCGCGATCACAGGTGGCCCCAAAAGACCGAAATAAATTCGCAAACACATTAGCTTTATCTTTTGAATTTGTGACTAACGTCTCGCTACCCGTCACTAACGGGGGAAAAGAGGAGGAAGCAAAGTTACTGCTGACAGTCCTTGCCATTGACCAGAAGGCACCCGAATCAGTGGGGGACTGAAGGAGTCTATTAGTCACTCTGTCGTTGAAAGCCTTCTTCGCGATATCAATCGCTTGGTTGCACGCATTTCTGATTCTAACAAAATTCGTTCTGTTAACCTCGGTGGGATTAGAACGCCATTGATTAAAAGCTCTATTTTTTGGCGCTGTAATCTGCTCGCATTTTTTATCAAACCAAAGTTTATCAGATGAACTTCGTTTGATGGAATGCAGAATGGAGATCTCCATCTCGAGAAGAATAATCTCTGTGACCAACTCCGCGCAAGCGTTAACATCAGAGTCTCCAAAGCACACCTCCGCCCACGGAAAGGATGCGAAGAAATCTCGCAAATTTTTCCAGTTGGCAGTCCCATACATCCATACAAGGCGAAGCTGCTTAGGTCGTTTATTCCCCTGAAATGCAAGTGGTTGAGCGACAGATACTAAGCAGTGGCTCGAGTTTCTCAGTGGCGCAGCAACCTCCGCGGTATAAATGCTCAGCTCGGATCTCAAAAACAGATCCAGGGTGTTCGCATAATCACCTTGGTCTCTCGCGTAGGTTCCTCCACAAGTTGAGTCAAATTGCGGCTAACAGCCAACAACTCCGCCGGCTTCCCAGCCTCGTCGGTTCTGTTAGAATGTACCAACCAGTCTGAGTTGTGCACATTAAAATCGCCAAGGATGACAATTTCAGAAGCTGGGTGGTCACCGGTCGATCGTGTTTCAAGGAGCGGTAAAGACAACAAAGAAATTTATCAGAATTCCCCAGCACGACCCTTAACCACATGATGTCCATGTTATTGGGTTCCAACGCCTCCAGCCTCTGGTAAGCCAGATCGGACCGCGTGAAGACGCAGACTCCACCCTTAAAACGGAATCTCGAATGCAAGTCGTATCCTGAGCAACGAAGATATTGTGACGCATATGACAATCAGTACTAGAATATTCTAGAAAGTCCGAAACAAAGTACTAGCATATTCTAGAAAATACTGGAAAACTGGAGACTATGAACAGTAGAACATTCAAGGCTATGGAACGGACGGAAACGAAACGACGAATCAGAATGAGGAAACGCTTTAAATACGTCGCACACAGATCATGGAGATAAGTAAGAAGTAAGAAGCAAGCAGAGTAGCAAGCGATAAGTAACGAAGCAATGAGTCAAGAAATCGTCAAGTGTACGGTAAAAGTAACGGTTGTTATTAACGAACAAATAAAGTGTTACATTAATTCAAAATCGATTTAACGGCTCTTATTTATTAAAAATAATTAATCCAGCGAGCCCTAAGCTCGCTACAATATGTTGAATCAGTTGACAAATCGACCTGGGTCTCAGTTAGAGCAAGGATATCAGGTTTCGTTGTTTGCAAATATTGTTGGACGGCGTTTTTTGGTGAAACCGATGCCCCTGATGTTACAAAATGCAGTTATCAGTCAAACGCCGACGAGCCTGATTTTGCGAAGACGAATTTCTTAAAGTTCGGTTATTTATGACAATATTTGCATGATGTTTCTTCTGACATAGTCCCCTCGGACATCCGAATGGAAAACTAATTTACCCCCGGAATTCCTTATCTCGGAAGGAACCGTCATGGCATGTCTCCATGTCAGTCTGGGCCATCAGCCATACATCCGAAACATAGTCGAAAATTTCTCCCGACGATATCGCGGAATGTACACCGTGACGGGGTTGGGTCTCACCTTGGGACAGACTAGCACCCAAATCAACCTTTTCGAACCGGTCCATCAGCCAAGCTCCGAAAGATGGCCAGGGATTTTTCCCGACCATTTCACGGACTCTATAGCTTGAATGGGGTGTTATTTCACCGTGCGTTGGGACCCCACCACTCGGCCATTAGTCGCCTCTTATGACCTTTACTCCACAAAATAAAAATTCACACTCGCCCGAAAACGGAGATGACACCTTCCAATTGATATACACGTAAGCAGGAGAATATTCTATTTGCCGCCAGACCATCCATCTATTTCTGCTCAATTCACCCATAATTTTGTGTTTATCTTTTTTTTTACACGATGGCGCGCACAAAAGGGGGGAAGTGGGTAAGGAAAGGAGGTATCGATGTACATTGTTCTTAAATACCTGAACATTACAACTACGAGGAAACACATGATCAGGTAGAGTATTCCACATTCGTGTGGTTCGACCAAAGAATGACTATATTTATTTTTGCGCCTGAAGTTGGCTTTCAACGTGAATTGATGCGCATTCTCAGATTGACGGGTATCGCGGGAAATAATCTGAGGAGGCGGAACACATTTAGCAAGTTCAGTTGAGCAACGACCGTGGTAATACCTATAGAAAAGAGATAGGCATGATACTTTGCGCCTATGTTCTAAGGATGGAGTTGATCGACTTAAGACTTGGTTACCAATAAGTTTCACTGTTCGTTTTTGTATTCTATCGAGCACGTGTAATGTAGTTTTGGATGCGCCTGGCCAGGACGAATATACGCCTTGTAAATAGTGGCCAGGTTGGATAGAGTGAAATATTTTTTGCATCTCTTAAGGAACCCAATACATCTGGTGGCACTTTCAAATATGTGGTCATTCCAATTAAGAGTTGAATTAATTCGAGTGCGAAGGATTGATAGTTCCTTGGCTTTGTCGATGCAAGTACCGTTCATCGACAGTGTATTCACTTTGGGGTTCACTGGGTTTTTAAGGCATTGAACTCTACACGGTTAGATAATCCCCATTGATACATCCTGTTGAGGTCGGAATTCAGTGTATTAAGGATAACCTGCTGATTGGTATTAGCGTTCGAAGAATTTGGTCGGGAATGTTCGTATGAGTATGAGAAACTCAGTGTGCTATCATCAGCAAACGAATGGATTGGATTGTGAGTAATTGACAAGAGATCATCTATAAAGATCAGGAAGAGAGTGGGTGTGAGTACCGAACCCTGGGGAATACCTGCATTAATTTGATGGGAGGCAGATTTAACACCATCAAGAACCACTTGGATTGAATGGCCAGAAAGACAGTCTCTTATCCATTGTATCAGGGAATTCTCCACTCCATAGGAATGCAATTTTGATAAAAGGGCTGGATGCCAAACTCTGTCGAAAGCTTTCGAAATATCCAGTACAACAACCTTGCTTTCACCGAAATAGAGGATGGAATGACTCCACTTTTCGGGAAAGTACGAAATCAAATCTGGCCCGCTTGCTACGAAAGTCATATTGGTGGTCATTTGATTCCATATATTTCGAAAGTTGACGGCTAATGAGTTATTCCATTTCCTTCGAGAGAATGGAACTTAGTGCTATGGGTCGATAAGAAGAAGGGGCTTTTTGGCCTTTTTGGGAATTGGTTGAATGTCCGTTGGCTTCCATCTATTTGGGAAACGGCTAGTAGGATGAGACAAATGAATGTGTTTCCTCAGTGGTTTAGCGAGTGAAGAAAAACATTTCTTCAAGAGAATTGGGGGAATACCGTCCGGACCAGCCTTTTTAGTGGTGTTTAACTCCTTGAGTGCGCGGCCAGCAGTATGTTGTATGGGCTCATGGTGTGCTGCTTATGCTCAAGTTGAGCAGGAACTGATGTGGAATCAGGCAGCGTTGAGTTGGCTGCAAAATGTGCAGTAAGTGGATTCGCTTTCTCTATTGTACTGGTGCCTAGGCTGTCATCGACTATTAGCGAAAGAATGGATTAGGAGACCGAGTTTTGGATGTTCCTTACAAATGCCCAAAAGTTTCTACTACCTGTGGGAGAGTGTAGTATTTTTTGTCTCATTCTCTGCTCATGCAAGAACTTTGTGCGTTGAATATGCGTATTGCAGTCATTTTTAACTCTGTTAAATCTTGTCCGGTTTTCTTCAGTATCGTTTGATTTATACAACTGGAAGCTCGACTCTTTAGTCTTAATGGCGTCTCTGCACCCGGAATGAAACTACATACTTCTCTTGATTTTGATACGTTTTACCCTGTGTGGAACCAAGGTCCACGTCCCAAAAATAATGTCCAATTTAACTTAAAAAAAAATCGTTTAGACCATCCCAGTTGGCTCTCTCGTGGAAACATACCTTTCTTTTGGGAGTTTTCTCGTTGACGTTACTGTTGGTTTAAAGCATATTTACCTGACACTACATAGTGGTATGAAGTGTCTATGGGCGAAAAAACTTCAGTTGTGTATTTGTTCAGGTTGAAGGCGATCACGTCCTATGTGTTGGCGGACTGACCATCTATATCTGGTACCGGTCTTGGCTCGTTGAAAAGTTGAATGAAACTATATGAATCAGTAAAGACCTGGAGATTCTGACCCTCAGGTGTTGCGTGTCCGGAATGGCGAAGCCACTGAGAGTTATGCACATTGAAATCACCCGGAATAACGATTTCAGTGTCAGGATATAGGGTCAAGATCCTATCAATACAATCAGATAAATCATTCGTTAAAGAATGCGTTTCTATCCAAGTTTGGGCTTCTATAAAGAAAGCAGTAATATATGATATGCTTACGAACATGAAGTTTTAGAGAAATTAAATTCTGGATTGAAGGAAAAACGGAAAAAGCGGGATATACGCGTCACGACGTGGAATGTTCGAACGTTATATATACCAGGCGCGATACAGACGGTCGTAGAAAACGCGAATCAATATAAAATGGACATCGTCGCGCTTCAGGAAGTCCGACTCACACATCAAGTAACCGAAACCAACGGGCTTACACTGGCATGTGGAGTAACCTTGGGACTGACTTCATCATAAGCAAGAAGATTACACCCCATGTAAAAGATGTGCAATTTATTAATGACCGAATGTCGGTGCTAAAAATATTATAAACGTACACGCCCCGACCGAATCTACGGACGGAGAGACGAAGGACACATTCTACGAGACCCTAGAGGAAGTATTTGATGGAATCTCATCATTCGATGTTAAAATCCTCCTCGCGGACCACAATGCGAAAATTGAAGAGGAAGACATCTCCCAGCCAAATATAGGTAAAGAAAGTCTACACGACGTTTCAAATGATAATGGAATTCGAATTATCACGTTCGCGATGTCAAAAGATTTGGTAGTGGAAAGCACGATGTTCAAGCACAGGCAAATTCATAAAGCCACATGGATATCACCCGACGCCGTAACGCGTAACCAAATAGACTACTTCCACCACTCGAATATCCTTGACGTAAGATCATATAGAGGAGCAGACTGCGACTCTGATCATCTTCTAGTGATGGGCGAAATCAGGAGTCGCTTCGCAGCAATCCCACTTGGGCAATCACGGGAGACGAGCAAAAAGTTAGACATTGATAAAATAAAAGACCTGCACAAAAGGACTGAATATCAAGACGAACTAACGAATAGATTTAGCATTCTAGAGAATGGGAGCAGTGAGGAAGAGGAAGCCAATAGTGTGGACACTAAATGCACATCGATCAGAGACACAATTAAACAAACAGCTCAAAAAGTATTGGGATTTAAGAAAAAAATTAAGTCCAAACCTTGGTTTGACGATGAATGCAGGCCAAAGATCGAAGAACGTAAACGCCTCAAAATGATCCACTTAGAAAGATATGATGAAGTCAATGCAACGCTTTCCGATTCGGAAAGAGACAATGAGAATCTTCAAACGCAAAAAACGCGAATGGGCGAAGACTAGTATCGAAAAAATCCTAGAAAATGCCAGAGCAAAGAACATCAGAGGTATATATACCAGTATAGACACAATTAGAAATGCCTACCGAGGAAGAGCCAAAATAATTCGAGACGCAAACGGCTGTCTGGTCACAGAAACAAACAATATCGTGACAAGATTGAACCAGTATTTTGAAAACCCGCTCAATGTACACACCCATCAACCACAAATAAACGCACCAGACTTACATACAGCCGAGCCCCAGATCCCTCTTTCGACGAAGTTGTAGACACGATAAATCGACTGAAAAACAACAAGGCCCCCGGAATCGATTGCATACCGGTAGAGCTTGCGAAGCATCGAGGAGAGGCAACCCATCGAAAGATCCACCAGCTCATCAAAACAATATGGGATAAGGAAGTCACTCCGGAGGAATGGAAAACCTCAATAGTCGTCCCTGTTTTCAAAAATGGCAATAGATCTAACTGTGAAAACTACAGAGGAATGTTGTAGCGAGCTTAGCGTTCGCTGGATTAATTATTTTTAATACATAAGAGCCGTTAAATCGATTTTGAATTAATGTAACACTTTATTAGTCCGTTAATAACAACCGTTACTTGATACTTCGCTTCTTTACTTATTGCGTCTTTTACTGGTGACTTCTTACATTTTACTTATCTCCATGATCTGTGTGCGACGTGTTTATACCGTTTCCTCATTCTGATTCCGCGTTTCGTTCCCGTCCGTTCCATAGCCTTGAATGTTCTACTGTTCATAGTCTCCAGTTTTCCAGTACTTTCTAGAATATTCTAGTACTGATTGTCATATGCGTCACAATATCATTGCTCCCAACCAAAATATTAACAAATGTCATACTGGCGAGAATCACGCCGTACGCAGAAGAAATACTGAGAGACTACCAATGCGGATTCCGTAGGAACCGGTCAACAAGCGACCAAATTTTCACAATAAGTCAACTGCCAGAAAAGAAGCGGGAATACGGAGAGACGGTTCACCAACTGTTCGTCGATTTAAAAAAAACAAACCTCCGACTCAGTCACAAGGCAAAGACTCTACCATACTGTAGTTGAGCTGGGAATCCCGAAAAAATATGCCGCCCGCAATCAAATTTGTATGAACGAAAATAAATGGCGAGTTAGAGTAGAAAACCACGTCTCAGAACCATTTGAAATCCGGGTCGGACTAAAACAGGGGGATAGCCTATCGCCGCGTCTTTTTAACCTTGTGCTCGAGTACAAGACGACAACATGGTCGGATCATCCCTGAACGGGGTCACACAAGTGCTCGCATATGCGGTTGACATCGCCGTTTTGGGCGGTAATCTAGAAAGTGTAAATAAAAACAGTGAAATCATCATGCAAGCGGCAGAGAAATAAATGAAGACAAAACAAAATACATGATTCCGGCGAGAGCAGGTGGAACTCAGAGAACACACATAAACATCGGGGGCAAGATATTTGAAAAATGAAAATGTCAAAGAATTTAAATATCTGGGAATAATACTGACGGCCAGTAACGAAAAGTCGAAGGAAAGTAACAAAATTGGCATGCAGTCAGTAAACTGCTGAAATCCAAACTGCTATCACGTAATATAAAGCTCCGTGTCTATAGAACCATAATCATGCCGATTGTTCTATACAGATGCAAAACATGGGCTCTCACAAAACGGGAAGAAAACAAATTCCGCGTATTCGAGAATAAAGTTTTAAGGGGTATCTTTGGTGGTAAGAATGACGAAGAGGCAGAACAATGGGGGAAACTTCACAACCACGAATTGAAAGACATATACCGCAAACCTACAATAGTGAGAGTAATCAGGTCGCGAAGATTAAGATGGGCCGGACATGTGGTGGGAATGGGCAACGGTAAGACCGTGCGTAGAATTCTTGACGGTAAGCCAACGGGAAAGAGACCGAAAGTACGGCCGCGGCGGAGATGGGAGGACAATGTTAGCTTTGACCTGGAGGAGTTTGGAACGGATGGTCGAGCGTGGAAGGAGAGTGCACAGGGCACTGAACAATGGCGTTTGCGATGATTGTGACGAACGTGTGAATCGAACTGTCGCTATGACAGTTAGAATCACAAAAAATTGAACCAATGCTTAACACATTAGAGTACTGGCCGCGTGTACGAATTCGATTTCTAAACTCAAGTACACTCAGCTGATGTGGAATTGTTATGTTATCGCTATGGTATACGGCTCTGACGCTTTGCTCGTTCGAATTTCCTTTCGGTGTTCTTCACTATTTGCTTGCATATTGTGTATGTATCTGTTAGAAACGCCACAGACCAACCGGAAAGAGACCGACAGTACGGCTGCGACGGAGATGGGAGGACAATGTAAGGTTTGACCTTCAGGAGATCGGATCAGATGTCGGGCGTAGAAGGAGAGTGCACAGGCCAGGGAACGATAGCGGAGTCGAGTCGGTGAGGTCATGAACTTTCGGGTTCCTACAGGCCAATAAATAGTAAAAAAAAAAAATAGTAGTAGTAGGTAGTTGGGGAGTTGACGATAGTACTACAAGCGTACTGGGCAAGACTACAACCCCCTCGTCCAGAGCAGAGTCCGGCTCTGGTGGTGCGCTACTTTAAGCAAAGAGATCTTAACAGATTGGAAGGGGTTTGCTCCACCAATACTTATAGAGAGTCAGAATTTATTCAGTAATTGTATTTAAAGTTTAATAAACATTCCAAACGAATAAAACTGATTAACACCAGTGCACAAGATTTTCAGTCACACTGAACAATCATCTGCTTAGAATCCTAACTAAACATCGTCGTGACGATATTATCAGCTCTATCGACACAATGCATTATAAGCTCAATTATTCCCGTGTTCATCTGTAGTGCTCCAAAAAGCCCTACCACCTTTTTCCCCCATTCCTAATCCAAAATCCTAGCTATAATACGCTAAGACATATAATCCTATCAAAACCCACAATAACCTAAACATGATTCAAAATTCAAACATTCGTTTATTGCCTAACATTTGCCCCAACGGCATTTTTAACCCCAAAATCCAAATTAAAATTAAAATTCACAATAAACGAATCCAATATTCGTTTATTGTTCTACATTTGCTCCACAGCATCACCCAAATCCAAAATTCAGAGATCGTTATCTCTATCCCAAAAATTCCATTGAGTTAAACAAACAAAAAACTCAAAAGCAGATACATTCACACATCTGCGCGATAGTTACATAAGAATTCAAGAAATTGATTTCTTATCTTATGTAAATACAACATCTCGCTCGAAATATCCAAAAGATCGAGATTGTTGCACGAAAATGTGTATCTTTGGGATACAATTTTCGATTCCTTTTCCTTTATAAAGGAATAGTCAAGTGATCTCCGGGCGACACATTCACTCGCCGATCGTTCATGCGGACAGACGTATTCGTCGTGTGCTCGTTGACGAATAAAATTGAAAGAAAAAAAAAATTGATTCCGTAGACGTTAAGTCGTCGACGATCGATCGCGTTCACACCGAATCTTGTGTGATAAATTGCTACTCATATAACACTCGCAAACACGTGTAATTTTCGCTGGATGCCGTAGTCGAAATCTGTCTTCACAAATGCCAGACAACGATCCGAGCGCTACCCGGGAATATTTATTGGAACGGAAGAGAAGACCCATTGAAACTCTTCAAAATTCATCAAAGAAGACTACAAAAATGGAAAATCAAGCAAAAAACCACATTGACTACGAAAAAAAAATTCCACGCAGCCATGGAATACATCCAACAGCTTACAACAGAGGTGAAACAACTCCGGGAGGAAATTCATTCTCTAAAGGAACCCAGCCAAAACAGCGACGATGCCAGTATGGAGATGACGCCTTCTCCCAGCTTAATCCAAAAAACATCTCAAACCAAGCAACTATCATCAGCCCATAAGGAAGCCACCAAACAAGCCAAGCCAGCACCGAGTCCCCTGCCAGCCCAGCACAAAAATGTTAGACCACCGCCAATATACATAAAAAATGTGACCAGTATAAAGGGAATAATTCTAATAGTAGAAAATATCCTAGGACACCGCAACTTCACCACAAACACTAAAGGCTCCTCTGTCTCCATTGCAACAACAACTCTGGTTGATCACGAGAAAACCGTTAGAAAACTTGCGGAACTACACCAATTTTTTACCTTCCAACACCATCAGCTCAAACCAGCAACGTTCATCATTAGGCACATTGACCCAACTTGGACCAACGAAGAGCTAGCGTCGGAGATCATCAGGATTTGCCCAGAGCTGAAAATCCACGGGCTGGACTATTTTCAAACTCCGTACATGCGGGAAAATAACTTAAGGAACCTACGGATTATCCAAATCGCTCCAAATGAAGACACAAAAAAGCTCAAAGAAATTAAGTACTTGTTCACGCACAAAATCAGCATCGAGGAGCCTCATAAACAAAGTATCCTTCATTGCAAGAGATGCCAAGGCTCAGGACACTTGGCGGTGGCTTGCCACCTAAATATACGATGCGGCAGATGTGCCGAAGAACATCAACCAGGAGACTGTAAGGTCAATCCACAAGGTATGGAACCAGAAAAAATCCAAACCACAAACCCCGATGGATCCATTACTACTAAGGAAATCGCTGTGACATGCTGTAACTGCGGAGGTCCACATCCAGCCAATTTCTCCCAATGCCCGCATAAATTGAGAATTCTCCAAAGAAGAACAAAACCAGCAACAACCAACAAATCCGCACCAACCAAATCCACATCGCAGAACACATTACCACAACCTACAAGGCCAGGAACATCATATGCGGATGTCATCAAGAACAATCAAAACACGCCGACGTCAAACAAACCCAACTCCATTGGCCTCAACCTCGACATCATGGGCTACATCAAGAGTCTACAAACTATGCTTCCTACATTGAAGCATATGTCGGATATCGAAAAAAAAAGGTCAGATTCTTTCACTTATAACCTCCCATATTCTTTCCCTCAATGTCTGAATTAACTATAGTTGCCCTCAACGCAGAGTCTATATACTCCAACATCCGTAAGCAACACTTACAGTTGTTTGTTAAAACCTTCTCCCCAGGCATCCTTCTCCTCTCAGAAACGTGGCTTAAGTCCAATTCCCGAGTATACATCCCCAACTATACATTTATTTCCAACCCCAGAACTACTGGATCCCATGGAGGTACCGGCATCCTAATAAATAATAAATTTCAATTCACCGAAATCAGGTTCGCCAATGTTTTCCATATTGAATACACGGCAGTTAAACTTTTTTGTGAAAACAAAAAATTAATCATAGTAACATCCGTTTACATCCATCCAACACGAGAACCAGACTTTCCTGACTCTGACATATCTCAAATAATCAGACAGTCTCTCCCCGCACCATTCATAATCGGTGGAGACTGGAACGCTCGTCATGCAGCATTCAACGACATAAAGAATAACAAATACGGGTGCCAACTTTTGGACCTCCTCTCATCTCACCCATATACGTATATCGACAGTCCTCTGCAGCCAACTCATGTCACCAACTCGACGCGGTCAACAATTGATTTCTTTCTCAAGTCGGCTGATGTCTACTTATCCATTCTTGGACCACTTTTATATCTTCTATACACATCCGATATCCCCCAACCTTCACCTAGTGTTGTAATGCTAAATTATGCTGACGATACTTTAATGTACTCTAGCAGTAGATTTGTCAAAGCGGCAAGAAACCGCGTTAACAACTTCCTCCCGCTCATCTCAGCATACTTTAACAAATGGAAAATTCGCCTCAACCCAACCAAAACCCAGCTAACAGTGTTTAAGGGCAAAAACGCTCACTTCACAAACAACACTAAACGTTGCCACAACAAAATTAAACTAAATCTTAATAACACCCTCATAAAACCTTCCAAAACCCTAAAATATTTGGGAGTAACCCTTTCCAACAACTGGTCATTCCCAACCCACATCAAAAATTCTCTTCAAAAAGCCTTAATACAGCTTAACCTGTGCAGACGAGTGTTATGGAAGCCTAAAGGCCTCTCTCTTAAGGTCAAACAGCTCATCTACAAACAGATAATCAGAACTACTCTTACATACGCCTACCCATTATGGTACCACATCTCACCCTCCCAAATGGAGAAATTACGAGTGTTTGAACGAAAATGTTTCCGTTTTATCACTGGCTTACACCGCAAAACCAACTCATATAGATACCATTGTAACAATGACCTTTACAGCACCGCAGGCATCGAACGACTGGATAGACGGATCCTAGAACTGTCGATAAATTTCATAGAAAACCTTCCTAACAATCCCAATCCGATAATAACGGACCTACCATCACCCTCCTCCAATACGGGAGCTCACTACCGTAATTGTCTCCAAATCAGGACCCTCTTCGCCGCAGGCAGACTGGTTAACGATCTAAACGAGATCGTGTATCACAACACCGAACTGGCACCCAATCATTTCAAATACAGCAACATCCAAGCATTCTCCAATATCCTTACCTTTAACACAGAACCGAATGGCTCTCCCCTCCTTCAGGAACTTACCTGATCCTATCTTTTACTATCCTCAATCCCAACGAGAAATCCCACATCCATAACTAAAAATTGTAAATATTATTTTTAAGTCAAATTCGAATTGTCACTATCATTGCAATATCAAATATTGTAAATTGTATATAAGATTAGACTAAGTTAGATTAAGTTATGTTAAGTAATTTTAAGTAGGCTAAGTTAAAATAAACAGAGTTCCTGGTTTTTCTTCTGACCTTTTCCAGGAAAAACAAAATTAACAATATATATAATCACATTAAATCTTAAGCACATCTAAAAAGAATTGTTTGAAAAATGTTAACAAATAGCATGTAAACACTTATTATGTACCCAATCTATTATAAGTTAGCTGTATTACTTATTGTAACTATTAATTTTTGGTCAAATAAATAGTTTTGAAAAAAAAAAAAAAAATGATCTCCGGGCCGCAGTCTAAATTCACAGTCCCTGGAGGAAGTACCCCAGGAAAATCCTGAATAATATAATAAAATCATATTCGAAAAGGAAACTAGACGACTTTTAATTTCCACGGATATCTAAATATCACCTGGCCCCCACGGAAGACCAAGTGAAGACATCAGGGCGAAGGCCGAATCAAAGGACGTTGCTCTTCCCTTTGAACTCAGAGGAAGCACGGCAACGACCCCTTTTGTAGGACAAATTTTCAGGAGCGGTCAAATTTTGAGATCGCCTTGTCCTTTTAAGGACCAGGAGACACGCTTCCTGGAAATAAAAACCCCTACAAGAAACACAACACATCAAACCCTCTAGGAACTCAACTTATTATTAACCAACAGAAGAGGATATGTTCTCACCTCCTGGAGTCAGGAGGTGGACGATGGCTCTATTACCCAGCTGGACATGTTTGCAGCTCAATCCAAGCCGAATATCGTCACCACAACTGAGGTTACATCGAAATAGCCCATGAAAAGGTATTGGCTACAAAGGATCTTCCATTGAACAACGACTATATGACAAAGGGTGGGCTTGCTTGGGCCATGCAGCTCTACACTAAGGTACAAGTTGCCTTTATGCGTCGCATCTATGAACTGGAGGACGACTCGCCGTCAATCGACAGTCAACTCGCCAACCTTAGCATCAATGCAGAAACAATCACCTCTTCAGCTCCCATCATTCTCTTGCGACTATGCAAAATGGCGTACATTTCATTACGTCCCAGTCAATGGTCCGACTGGAACCCCCATCTTGAATGTCATGAAAATCCACTATCTCAGCTCTTGCCTCAATGGTAGTGCGAAATCAGCGATCCGAAACACTCCAGTTCATGGGAATTCTTTCAATGAAGCGTGGAATCTGCTTACAGAATAATGTGAAAATCCTCACCCGGTGACCAATAAACTACAAATCATTATTTATCTAAATGTACTCATCCTTAAGTCGTAAATATTTACAAATTAAAAAATTAAATAAAATCCTTTTTTAAATTTCACAACAAAAAAAAATCATCGATTGCTTTCTCTTTGAGCGTCGACTATCTTCATACACTCATCGGCGAACTCGATGAACAGTGGCTCCTGCATGGCCGCCTTCATTGCCTTTCCTGGGTGTGGAGCATCCTCAATTTCCTTAAGGAGGTTCCGAAGATGTGGGTTCCGCAACAGATCCTTCAAGGGCTCACAGTTTCCTGCGGATAGACAACTTTATAGGCACTGCGAATTGTTACGAGTCATCTACTTACTGAGTTCTTCCAGCTTGTGCGGGTCCACTGTGTCTCGAGTTGGAAATGGTGGTAAGATAAACTTCTGTGAGTGGACATCTGTGTTCTCTTGGTCATGTCCCGGCAAATTTTTCTTCGAGCCAGCCAAAGTTGTGCAGCCTTTATTTTTGTGTTCCTTATAACACTCCACGGAGCATCTGAAAGGGGAAATTGCTAAATGAGAATGAACCCGAAATTACCAGAGAAATTAAAAACTTACGTTCGACGACTACATTTGCTGCATTTGTATTTGCGCATTTCTCGATTGCACATTTCACAAGCGTTTTGCAATTCACACTTAAACGACATCTTATATAAAAAAATATATATATTCTTTCTGCCACCAGCGAACAGAACGAAACAAACCGAAACAGGGCGCGGAAAACAAAAATGAAGGCACAAATTACGGCGCTATGAACTTTATTTATTTAATTATTATTTTCTAGCTAGTTTCACCTTATCTTGCGACGCGAATGCGAAATAAAAACAAAAATTCTTAATTTGGCAGCTACAATGACAACAAACACAATGTGTCAAACCGCATTTAGCCCGCGGTGGCCGTCAGTTGAATAAAAACAACATTAAGCTGCCATTACATGGTCGCTACAAATAATTAACTGAATTTATGGATTATATAATAGATAGGAGAACCGGCATTAATAATTTGCTTGGTAGCATTGAATCATTGATTTCTGGAGAGTATAATACCTACCTATTCGGGAGGTCAATTGTCGAGTTCCATGGAGTCTGTACCTTTCTGTGGTGATATTAATATGTGGACTGTGAATTAATTAAGTGTGATAATAGTTAAAACATTTTCAACAGCAAACAATAATAAACAGTAAGCAAAATTAAGTGCATTAAAAAGGTTTTCGTCGCACATAATACACAATGCAAGATATAAGAAAAGCCAAATGTTCACACATCCAAGAATACAAGAATAAACGACCGAATAAACTTCCAATCGTGAAACACGCGTGAAAGTTCCTTGATTGTTCAATGCTTTTTTTATAAATGTGGTATACTGAGCTGACAAAGGACTGTAGGCTTGTTCCCGAATTGCTGCACGAGTAACGAGTTCCGAGAAGTGATGCAACTCAAACAGACAACAACAGTGCAAATAGACGGTCCTGCATGTTCTTGTCAACAACAATTCCGGGGGTAAACTAGTTTTCCATTCGGATGTCCGAGGGGACTATGTCAGAAGAAACATCATGCAAATATTGTCATAAATAACCGAACTTTAAGAAATTCGTCTTCGCAAAATCAGGCTCGTTCTAGAGGCTCTGTCGGCGTTTGACTGAGAACTGCATTTTGTAACATCAGGGGCATCGGTTTCACCAAAAAACGCCGTCCAACAATATTTGCAAACAACGAAACCTGATATCCTTGCCCTAACTGAGACTCGGGTCAATTCGTCAACTGATTCAACATATTGTAGCGAGCTTAGGGTTCGCTGGATTAATTATTTTTATTAAATAAAAGCCGTTAAATCGATTTTGAATTAATGTAACACTTTGTGGCGTTTCTAGCAGATACACACACGACTAGTAAAGAACAGCACCACCAAAAGCACATCCATTAAAGCCGTATACCATAGCAATAATATACCATTGCCACATTAGTCGAATGTATTTGAGTTTAGAAATCAAATTCACATAAGCGGCAGTGGCCTGGTGGGTAAGAGCTTTGGTTCTATCTTTTAGTGATTCTAACCGTGATGGTTCGAATCACTCGCTCTTCACTATCGTCGCAAACGCTATAACTTTATTAGTCTGTTAATAACAACCGTTACTTTTACCGTACACTTCACGATTTCTTTACTTATCGCTTCTGTACTTATCGCGTCTTTGACTGCTTACTTTTTACTTCTTACTTCTTGATCTACGTGTGACGTATTTATACCGTCTCCTCATTCTGATTCGGTGTTTCGTTTCCGCCCGTTCCATAGCCTCGAATTTTCTACTGCTCCTAGTCTCCAGTTTTCCAGTACTTTCTAGAATATTCTAGTACTTTGTTTCGGACTTTCTAGAATATTGTAGTACTGATTGTTATATGCGTCACACTACCATCCGGCAACATTAGTTCGTCCGGAACTAGGTTTACTGGTCTTCTGGTTAACAAAAAGTCGCCAGTCGGTCACGATGCACCACTTTCATCTTGGCATTCGGTCTTCGCTGAATCTTATAGACAACGTCGTTAGTTCTTTTGAGAATCTTCTACGGTCCTTCCCAATGTTGCTGCAACTTCGGAGACCTTCCTTTTTGCCGATGAGGGTTATAAAGCCACACGTTATCACCTGCATTAAATCCGGATGCGTTGGCTCGAACGTCGTACCTTGTTTTCATCCTGTCACTTGATACCTTGATTTGCTTTCGAACCAAATGATGAATCTCATCGGGGCGATTTCTCCATTCGGCTACGTAGTCTTCGGTCTTATCTATGGCGTCTGGAGGTATTCCGAATCGCAGATCGGCTGGTAATCGTATTTCTCGTCCAAATATGATTCGTGCTGGAGAACGGCCTGTCGTCTCGTGATTGGCCGATCTATAACTCATGAGAAAGGTTTGTACGCATTTGTCCCAATCTCGTTGGTGATCACTGACGACCTTCGATAAGTGTTCTTTCATTGTTCGGTTGAACTTTTCGACCATTCCGTCTGACTGCGGATGTAAGGGTGTGGTCCTGGTTTTCCTTACGCCCAGTGCCGCACAGATGCCTTGAAATATCTGTGATTCGAAGTTTCGGCCTTGATCAGAATGAAGCTCACAGGGAACTCCATATTTGCTGATCCAATTATTGATTAGGTGCTCAATGACAGTTGTTGCTTCTTGGTTTGAAATTGGAAGGACTTCTACCCACTTGCTGAAGTAATCCATGATAACTAACATGTATTTGTTGTTGTCGTTTGTTTTTGGGAACGGTCCTGACATATCAATCGCAATTCGCTCGAAAGGGGCACCCACGTTGTACTGCTTCATAGCGCTCCTGGGTTTTGCCGTTGGTCCTTTGGTCGCAGTGTAAGTTGTGCACTTCCTACACCAAGACTCGACGTCATCTCTCATGTGAAGCCAGTAAAAACGAAATCGTACTTTTGAAAGTGTCTTAATAACTCCCAAATGTCCACCGGAGGCCCTGTCGTGCATTTCTGTTAGAACATCTTTCACTTTTGATGGTGGGACTAGAATCTGCTTTCGATGGGATTTTCCGTCCGCGGCTTCCCATTTACGCTTAAGGATACCATCTTCCACCAGCAAGGAATTCCATTGTGCCCAATATGCTTTAAATGTTCCACTCTTGTCGGAAATATCGTTCCAAGTTGGCCGCTCGTTCTTTTCTTTGTGTTCCAGGATTAGCGACATATCTTCATCCTGAAGTTGAGCTGCGCGTATAGCCTCATTCGTCCACCCATCCAGTACTTCTACTTGTACATTTCGCAGGTCGTACGCCTCTTCTTTCTCTTCCGCTTTATGACAATGTTTAAAATCTGGCTTACATAGTCTTCTTGATAGAACATCAGCGTTATTATGCACCTTCCCTTGCTGAATTGAGCTTATCATTGATGCGGGTGCACATTCTGCGGTTAACTCTCCCTTTCTTATTGCGACTGGCTCTTCGGACGCATTTAGTACTCTGACAGGTACAATGTGGTTCTTCACCTCAGGTTGGTCCGTTGATAGTCTCCTCTTATGATTAGCGCATGAACAACAATTCTCACTCGATGTTGCATTCATTCGTCGACGTTTCCTACAGTCAACAGAGATGTGACCGACTCCACCGTATGTCCAGCACTTCATAACAGGTCTCGGGCTTTTCCGTTGTACATGCCCGATTCTTTGGCAGGAACCTTCCTGGACGGACATTTCTCGGACTCTATATGTACTCCTGGTAGCCAGTTTAGCAGATTCATATGCCAATGCGAACGCCAGTATTTCATTAGTCGTCTTCTCTCCCGCCAAACGAACGGTTTGTTGCAAGTCCCGATCTTGGAGTGCGTTTATAAATGCATCCATTGCTACCTCGTTCAGAAATTCTTTAGTCATATTTGTATAAGCCGAGTTTGCCAATCGCTCAATGTCTGCCTGCAACTGTTGCAGATTTTCTCCCGGTTTCTACGTCCTGCTCCGCAGTTGCATGCGGTAGACCTGCTGCATGTGGTTGTCGCCATACCTAGCTTCAAGGCCGTCTCTTATCGCTTGGAAATCTGTTTGCTTCTCTGCTGGTATGGTTTGTAGCAATTCTGCAGCCGCCCCGCGGAGTGACAAGATTAGTGATGTTGACTTTTGCTCATCCGACCACTTATTATAATTGGCCGCGGCGTCAAACTGACGTATAAATACGGAGAACGGTCCCGTTCCATCGAAGGTTGGCGGTTGCATCCTTGTATCTTTGTAGTCATGTTGATTGCCTGGCGATGTCTTATTTCTCTCAACACACTCAAGTCTCTTTTCGATTCGTGTTATTTCATCGGTGACTTTCTTGAATTCAGCTTCGTTTTTTAGATCTAGATTTTCTACTTCGTTTCGAATTTCTTCCTTAAAGTGTTGAAAATTACATTTCATCCACTGCGTTTGGGCATCCAACTTTGCTTTAACATCTACAGCTTGCGTATCCAATTTTGAGTTAATATCTGTTGCTTGTGCGTCGAATTTTATCATCATCATCCTGAACATTTCCGAAATGTCCAACTGTGGCGAACTCTTCTCCGTTACATTGGCACCATCTTGACTCGCTGTTTCTTCTCCATCCGGGCAGTCTGGCGCAATCGCAAAAACATATGTGTCAACATTAATACCCTCTTCGTCCATTGCTGCTTGTAGGCGCTGTCGAAGAATTCGCTTCTGTCCTCTGCTATCCAGATTCCGGTCCTCAAGTTCCTTTTTCAACTCAGGAACACGAAGATCCTCCAAATGTCGATCTGACATCGTCACAACACACTTTCACACACTTATTCACTTAAACAATAATTAATCCCACTTCTGACACCAATTGTAGCGAGCTTAGGGTGTATTACAGCTCGTCTTCCTGACTTAAGACTCGTCCTCGAGTCTTTCTGAAACCCTTGGATAGGGGACACCGATGTGCAGATATTCTGATTCCGTTTCGTCTGTTTCGGAATGGCTGTCGTCACCAAAAGGACCGCACCATCCCTTCATCATGCCTAAACTTTCTATGCACCCGAATTTCTTTTGGGTCCGTTCCGTCCCTGAGGCATCTATCAAGGCATATCGTTCATTTCCCAACACTTTCGCCACAATTTACGGTCCCCTATAAATTGGAGCAAGCTTCCGGAACTGACCGGTTGCTGCAGGCTCCCGTTCTACCAGTAGCAAATCATTTACCTTATATGTGGTTGGTCTTCTGGGGGCCTTATCGAAGCGTTCCTTATGCTTTTGTTGATCTACCATGATGTTGCGCAGGGTACGTCTCACTTCTCTTGTATTTCGACTTGATCATGGCATACTTCGTGTTCAAGTTCCAACAATAATTTATCTCCAGCAATTTCATTTGGTGTATAGGCAAACATTACTTGGCGTGGGGTAATTTCATATCCCACAAGTAGAAATTAAACCATAAAGGAAAACCACAAAATCATCCTCCGTGGATGTCACAGAAAACGTGCTCATCACTGACGTAATTTGACTTCCCAGAAACGCAATAAATCACTTTGTATACCAGTAACTTTTTTATGATAATAAAAACAATACCCGTGTGCGGGTCTTGCTTTTTCCCACGGTTGCGAAACAACAGAAGGCACATCGTTCACAATAGGAAACAGCGCTAAAACAATTGTAAGAAAAGGTTTGTGGCCCAATTCTGCTTCATCATTTCGACAAAAGCCACGGTTGCTCTAGAAGGCATCAAATTGGTGAAGAAGAACAAAATACCCATTTGCATGGGCAGATTGTCAACCTTCCAAGCAATCCCAATCTTAAATATTAAAGACAGAATCATTCACACAATTTAAGTTAATTTGATTAAAAAACTAAATCCTGGATGTCTTGTCACAATAGTACAGGAGGTAATCAAGCAGCTGATACTCCTCTCAATCTGCCCAACAAGGAACCTATTATGAATTTCTATGTTCATAACAACACATATTTAAAAAGAGAACTCGAAAATGTAGAAAAGCTGAAATGGCTAAAGTACAATCACGTGCATACAGCAATAAACCCAAGAATAGGACCTGTCTATTACCCAACAATGTCCGCAAACCAACATATTGTAGCGAGCTTAGGGTTCGCTGGATTAATTATTTTTAATAAATAGGAGCCGTTAAATTGATTTTGAATTAATGTAACACTTTATTAGTCCGTTAATAACAACCGTTACGTTTACCGGACACATAACGATTTCTTGACTTATCGCTTCCGTACTTATCGCGTCTTTTACTGCTTACTTCTTACTTATCTTCCCGATCTGCGTGCGACGTATTAATACCGTTATTCCTCATTCTGATTTGGTGTTTCGTTTCCGTCCATTCCACAGCCTCGAATTTTCTATTGCTCATAGTCTCCAGTTTTCCAGTACTTTCTAGAATATTCTAGTACTTTGTTTCGGACTTTCTAGAATATTCTAGTACTGATTGTCATATGCGTCACAATATTTAATGCCTCCTCCGACTTCGCCTTGGGCGCACATTTATTAGAAATATATCATTAGTAAAATCAAATCACCTAACTGTCAAATCTGCACACCGAGACTTTATCCACCAAGTACATTAAGTATGCGTGGGCATAAAAACTTTCGTATGCCAACATTTTAAAGGCGACATGATGCACATTGAATGTCCGATATTACGGACAAATGTAAAGCCCAACCTATTCAAGGTCCCGATGATCGACCAGCCGAAGCCCCCACAGAAGACGATGCCGCGCACGCATTGTGGGGCACAACATGACATGGCCGTTCCTCGTGGGTTGCGAACTTACAACTCCGACCCAGAGGAACTGGCTACCTTCACACGGACTCCAGAGAAAGCAGTGGGCACGGCCTACTTAAGATCCGTGGCAGAACCAACGCCAATGCCTCCACAAAACCGCCTTCAACTGTTCCAGCAACAGTAGCTGGCCCGATGATTAGCCAGCCCCGTGTCCCGATACACGAAACATCGCCGACACCCGTAAGGCAACAGGGCCCTTGCACATTCTGCAGGGCCGCACTCACGATCTACGCTTGCAGGGGCTTTCGATCATTCACACCTGGCCGTCGGAAGTCCTTCGCACAACAAAGGAACTTATGCACAAACTGTTTGGGTCGCCACCGCCTACGCGACTGCCACTCCAGCAAGACGTGCCGTCTATGCCAGCGGAGACATCACACCCTGCTGCATGTCCGGTCTACCGCCATCGACGGGACAACATCACCGCCGCAACGAGCCAAAGGATCCGCCCCCCGGATCGACCGTCATGAGGGGGCCTGCGCACATATAATCAGCACCCCTTCACAGCATTCCGCGTTGCTGCCAACAGCAAAAGTCATCGTGACGTCGGAGAACCAACGAAGGATTGGACTTGCTCTGCTGGACCCCTGCTCCAGCGTCACCTTCATTTCGGCATCACTCGCCCGAAGGTTAAACCTCCGACGCCAAGCATCATCCGTCCCCACCTATGGTGTTGGGGGCACTAGTGGCCTTGCCACCAGGACTCAGGCCGCCATCAGCATCACTCCTGGGCTCCACGGCTCGAGCCAATGGACACTAAGGCCCTTCATCCTGTCAGGGCTCTCAGCGTATACACCACCACCACAATCAACGACAAGGTATCTTTCGTTCGTGGCGGATCTGGAACTTGCAGATCCTAACATCGCCTCCGCCGAGAAGGTGGACAACATCCTTGGGGCAGACATATACCCCAACATCATCGTCGAAGGTCTCAGGAAGGACCAACGTTCCGGCCTCGTCGCGCAGGCCACTGCACTGGGATGGGTGCTAACAGGCGCAGCACCCACCATATCATCAAGCCTAAAGGTGACAAGGCCTGTCACCAGCCATCACATGGCCATTCCTCGTGGGTTGCGAGTTTACAACTCCGACCCAGAGGAACTGGCCGACCCTACGACTAATGATTGCAGCTCCCATCAGAAGACCAAAAGGAGGTCTCGCTGGCATCGGCCCCAGGGGCCACCCACGAGGCCCATGCGACTACCAGCCTCCGATCACTTGCGCGACCCAACTACAAGACATACCCCCCGCCCGCTGAACCATTGCAGGGGCAAGGGGCAATCGAGGAACCAGGAGCTTACCCACTCGAACACTTTAAGGCATCCCACCACACCCAGTACACCGCGTGGTCAAGCTCCTGCCCGGGTCCAAAACTACCCAGGCCAACCGCTGCCACGTGCTGTCACCAAAACAGGACCAAGAGCGCGCAATGTCCCGCTTGGCGAACGGTGCTCCCCACCAACCAGCGGTCTCCCGAACCCCAACAAGAAAGCACGCCTCTCAGGGCATCAACAGAGGCTGCACCCCAACGACTCCGGACGGCACTTGGTCCGTGACTGCCATTCCGCCAAGCCACGCGGACAGTGCCAGGGACGACATCGCACCACACTCCACGCGACAGCCTCACGCGCCAGCGGCCGCATCCCGCTGGTTACTAACTTCGGACGGGCGCCAACGGGCACATCACCTTGCACCACCACTGGCCTCGACACAGCGAGACCCACCACCAGTCATCACGTGCTCATTGGTCGTGGGTTGCGACCTTACAACTCTAACCCAGATCAACTGGCCGGTCCCGCGACCACAAAAGGCAATGGACATCAGCGATGGAAAAGAGGTTCCTGTCGCCATCGACCATACGGGCCATCCCAGACCCTCAAGCCTCCAGCGCTCCTCAGGGCGGGCGGCCCCCTCTCAACCGACCATCCACGTGAAAGTGGACAGCCGACCAAGACCAACCGCCACCAGCAAACCGCACACCCCCGGCCCCTAGCCACCGTCCCCTGGAACAAAATGATTCGCCAATGATTGGCGAAGTCGGGCGGAATGTTGCGGATTGGCAATTAAATGTGCTGGAATGTACTGGAGAAATCTAGTACATTCGCTGTGTATACCAGTTACGCAGCAGCTGGCACCAGCTGGCCGATTGTCACCATCGATGACGTCATAGCGTCCCTATTTGAATTGGCAGTTATGCCCAATGAGTCAGTCTGAATTCAACCGCCAACGTGTTCGCGCCGCCAAGAAGACTGGCGTTTGAGATCACCACTTTGATTTGGACTTTCCTCATCACTGTTTCAGTTGACTTCCTCCAGCAATTTACACTAGCGCTTTGCTTTCAATACATGTGTTGTCTGCAACCAACCTTCAACGGGCTCGTTACGTCGGAGCAAGGATCGTCATCACGAGTAAAACGGAACAAGAAGGTAAATTCCTCGAGTCGGTTTCTTCGTCCATCTGCCTTGTTCGTGCAACCGAATTGAAATACGCAATCACTGGCGTAATTGAATTGCATCACACTCAGGACAGTGGTTCGCGAGAATCACCATTATCACCCATCGGTGGACGCAGCCTTCAACCTAACGATTGCACTCATCACACACATCATTTCCGAACCCACATGAACTTATATTGACAAGCCCTACGATATACTAACTTATTTAATTTATAGAATATAATTCAGAAAAACCATTAATTGTTAGATAACCTTAAGTTACCTTGTAATTAATTCATATCGTAATAGATAATAAATAAATAAAATCAAATCCAAGTTCGGTTCCGCGTGCAGGGAAACTATAAAGCTACAAAGTTAAGCTTTTAATCGCATATAAGAATACAGAAGAAAACCTGTCGTCATATTATTGTTATTGTTATAATTACTAATAAGTTATTCAAAATCACATATCAATAAAGTTTAAACACAATAAGCCTAGCACCTGATGTTATTGTCTCAAATTCGTTTTATATTACAATTACGTTCAGTAAATACTTCAAGAAGAATTTTCACTTAATGTCTTTTCCGATTAATTTAATAAAAACATTCAGACTCTTCTTGGGACGCCTCGGTAAATACTGTTGCATCGTATACTTTCGACTTTTAAAACAGTAATAAATATTTTTAAAGAAAATACTTGGCAGATATAAATAAATTCTGTTTTATCTGAATTTTATAAATAACAATCTGCGTTTACACGACGTTTTTGAATTGACAATTTGACAGATGTAAACCAGAAAAGCGATTTTTTTTCATTTTACAATTCACAGTAACTTGTTCGCCTACTGTCTTCATGAGAGCAAACAACCAAGTGGAAGTTGTCATTAGAAGCGGTGAGAACTGACGGTTTTTACTTGTTTCTGCCAAGTGATGTGATAAGATTATGAATTGATGATTCAAAACACACCCGTGGCGCTGATGGAGTTGCTTCTATCTAGTGTTAACGGAAACACTGATGGCAAAATGACCAATAATATAATATATAATATAAATTAAATGTTTTATTTGTAATATTTCCCCACATGAATGATGCAGATGCATTTATCTGGCTATAGTTTTTAAGTTACCAATTCGTGTGAGTTTTAGGGGACGTTATTTATAAACCTGGTGATATGTTTTGTGGCATATTAATTTTATTGCGTTATCAGAACAACGCAGTTAAGATGATACGGAAGCCGAGGGGGTTGGGTGCGTGACAAGAGCTATGTTTACATCTTCGGCGTTTGGTATACGCATTGTTAATGTGTGAGAGGTATGCAAAACGTAAGCGGGAGTGAAAACTTAATAAACTATAAGCCTGTTGTTTTGTTAACTTATAAATAAGGCTTGTTTTGTTTGCATTTTGAATTACGTAATTAAGAGCTTAAATTATATCAAAGACGGGTTTTTATAATACAATGCTGGGCCAATTTTAACAATTAATAATTAACTAATGTAATAATAATTTTAATTTAATTATAACTAGATCTGTGCGAACACACTAAATTAATTCTAAATACTTTTTTTTTTTGTTTAATAATATATTTTACTGTCTGACGCAGATATTCTTAGTCTAACAGACAGTTCTAAGTTTTTTAATTACGTAATTAAAATATTTTGAATTAAGTCTTGAACTATTTAATAAAAAAAATCGGCAAGGGGTTTAACAAATTAAATGCAATACAATATAAATGCTGAGCCAATTTTAACAATGTAAAGATTAAGGGGGTATTCTGGTCTAGACGCACGAACTTAACGCAATTTTTGAAGTGCTGTAAAAAAAAGCAATAAATATTTTTACTATTAATTTTTTTATAGCATGTTTATTAATATTTCAAGAATACAGTAAAAAAAATTGGAAGTAAAAAATTCAAAATTCAAAAAGTTAGCTGATGAAAATACGTCTCAAAATATTGGCACGCGACCGTAACGATGCAATCCTCCTAGCAATCTGAAAAAAAAAGATTATTAATTTACAGAAATGCCTCTATCGTTGGAACTAAAAAAAGTTGAGAATATTTTCTGCTTATTGTAAAAATTATTGATGGTCAATAAATACAGAAATGTAAAAAAAAGAAGCGACTCGTTTTAGAAGGATGGTCCTCGACTTTTCGTCGGCCGATGTGAATGTGTAATAATTCACCTCCTTGGCCTTGAGGTTGTCGTTAACCTTGCGGTAGGTTTCCCTATCGTAGGTTATGTTTTGTTTAGGGATGGGCTTAAGGTCTTTGCCTTGAAGTTGGAAATCCCCAGTTGGTTCATGTCACCGACGAAATTTTTTAAATTGAGGTCTCGTGCAAAGACCCCGGGTTGCTGTTTCTTCTTAGAAACAGGTGGGCGGACCCCGACCGCTGGCTGAACAGCGTTGGGAACACAAGCGGCCTTTGGTTTTGGGTTAACCACCGGAGTTGGCCTTGGTGGGCAAGACTCCTGCGGAGGCACGATTTTCAGATAATTTTGAGTTATCGCGGGGTTCGACAATTTTTTGGGGACAGCTGCTGATGAAGATGGGGGGGGGGGGGGGGGTGTTGGCGGGCAGCCAGTGGCGGCGCGCTTATTAGAGGGTCCTCCCTCGCAGCTTATTGTTGGGAGTGGTGTTTTCCGCTTAGGGGCCGTAGATGAGTTTCGGGTGGGGGTACGCGAGTCACCGTCGTTCATTGAGTCATCAGAATTGTCGGTGACAATCTCTAATTCGGGCTCGAGCTCTGATTCCGAATCAGTAGCTTCAGAACCGGCACCGGACGGGGACGCGGATGGGGTGGCCTCCAGTCGCGACAATCTATTTTTCAGGATCGCGTTCTCAGCCCTGAGAGCCTCGAGGTCCTCCTTCAATCTCTTTATGAGAGCCATCATGCCCTGATCCGGCTGATGGCCCACACTACGAGAAGAGCAGGTGTCCATGTTGTATCAGCCACAAAGCATGTAAACAGATAAGCGACAAAAAAGAGACAAGAAAAGCGCGGAAAGCAAGGACAAGAAAAACGGGAACAAACAAAGACCGACAAACAAAAACCAGGAAGAAAAACAAACAAACCTAATCAGCAAGGTTTTTTTTTGTTTGTTTATTTTTTATTATTAATTCAAACTTTATTATTTATTATTATTTATTATTATTTATTGGCCTGTAGGAACCCGGAAGTTCATGACCTCACCGACTCGGCTTCGCCATCCTTCCCTGTCCTGGGCACTCTCCTTCCACGCTTCACCATTCGATCCGATCTCCTCAAGGTCAAACCTAACATTGTCCTCCCATCTCCGTCGCGGCCGTCCTACCGGTCTCTTTCCCGTTGGTCTACCGTCAAGAATTCTATGCACGGTCCTATCGTTCCCCATTCGCGCCACGTGTCCGGCCCATCTTAATCTTCGCGACTTGATTACTCTCACTATTGTAGGTTTGCGATATAGTTCTTCCAATTCGTGGTTATGGAGTCTCCTCCATTGTCCTGCCTCCTCGTCATATTTACCTCCAAAGATGCCTCTCAAAACTTTATTCTCGAATAGACGGAATTTGTTTTCTTCCCGTTTTGTGAGAGCCCATGTTTCGCATCCATATAGAACAATTGGCATGATTATGGTTCTATAGACACGGAGCTTTATGTTACGTGATAGCAGTCTGGATTTCAGCAGTTTACTGACTGCGTGCCAACTCGCGTTGCCGGAATGCAGTCTCTTGTTAATTTCCTTCGACATTTCGTTACTGGCCGTCAGTATCGTTCCCAGATATTTAAATTCTTTAACTTTTTCAAAGATCTTACCTCTGACGTTTATATGTGTTCTCTGAGACCCACCTGCTCTCGCCGTAATCATGTATTTTGTTTTGTCTTCATTTATTTCTAGGCCCACCTCTTCTGCCGCTTGCATGATGATTTCACAAACTTTAAATTTTTTATTTATTTAAAAATTCAAGTTAATTAACACATCTAAATTTTTTTTTTTTTTTTATGTTGACTATGTATCTTGTATCAGCTCGTTGTTGAGAGTGCGATGATGAGTATGCCTTGCTCAATTCTTGATGATGTCTTCAGTAGACGAATCAGTATGTCTTGCGATCTATGATGAGTATGTCTTGTGATGTCTTGATGGTAAGTATGTCTTGATGGGTATCGATGAGTCTTTGATGTTCAGTCTTTGTCAATCACAACTGTATTTATTTATATATTGTCGGGGAAGTGCGGGAAATTATTCGTCAAACATTCTTCGAGAGCGAGATTCATTCTCTCTCTTGCCTCGCATCTGCGTATTGCTATATTCTTTGAAAATTTATCACTCATGACTAGAAATATTTTATTATCGTTGAAATATAAATATATGTGTATGAATTCTCTGGGTTTTTTGGGTATTTCTGAATTGCGTTTTCGTGATCGTACGACCCAAATTAAATTCACTAAACCACCTATAAACTGTTGTTCTCGAAGGAGCAGATGTGGGATAACACTTCTGCAACCATTGCACTGATTGTTCATAGGTTTTTCTTATCAAAAAACAATGTTTGATCAAAATGCGATATTCCTATTTCATCATTTTCTTACGAAGCCAAAAGTAGCGTCATTTAAACGACTGTAGCTTGTAAACGAATGGACGAAATGTCTCGAAACATAAGCTAGTGACAGGTGAGGGTCTCGAAATAAGTCATATTCATTTTATAGTGGCGCTACCTATTGACAAATGCCTATGTAGTATACGCACATTCGTCGATAGAAATGTCCTTACTTCAATTTTATTCCTCATGTGAGAAAGACATATACACACGCAATATTTTTATTTCGGTAGACCAACGGGAAAGACACCGGTAGGACGGCCGCGACGAAGATGAGGGGACAATGTTAGGTTTGACATTGTGGAGATCGGATCAGATGGTCAAGTGTGGAAGGAGACTGCACCGGACAGGGAACGATGGCTGAGTCGAGTCGGGGAGGTCATGAACTTCCGGGTTCCTATAGGCCAATAAATAATAAATAATAATAATAATAATAATAATATTGACGAGGGACGAGAAAGAATTGAGCGGTCAGAGAAAGAATGTTCGTCTATGCGGTTAGCTAAACGCATTAACACTACAGTAATCTTTCAAAGTGGGTAGTCTTTCCCTTTTTACCAATCCAAGTCCGAGTCTAGTTCCGTTATTGATATCAAACATGAATGTGTCTGTAATTCGCAAGGCAACCACAAGACAGGTAGAGTGACGAAGAACATACACACACCTGTTCCGGCTGAAAAATTAGACTTTCCACCTAAATTTTGGATGTTACTAAAGTAATCGGTAAGGAGACTTATGTTATCAATATAGGTTCAGCCTATAAAAAAAGTTACTAAACCCTCAAATTAGTCGTTATTGTTAGTTCCACGATACTTATAGAACAACGTATTCGAGACTTAATATTCTGAAAACCTATTGCTACATGACTTTTGCGATTCCATCTTCAAATTGCTTTTAATTCACACGCGACCTCACAAATTCTCTTTTATTTACACCAATTAATATTGCACGCCATCATATTGTGTCTAATGCAACACCTCACGTTGCAGAATAAAGACCCTTACCACCTTAACAGTCACGCATCCTTACTGACCGTTGCGCCACAATTTGCTGATACGCGAGGGTGCCAGAGTGCTTATCACCTAATGCCCAACTGTCGCATTCAAGTATTTGCTCCTGCGAGCTGTATTTGCAATTTGTGCTTATAAAATATCCTGCGAGTACCAGTATCGTGTCCCAGCACAGTTCAGACGGAAATCGTGCCGTGCGATCGTTTCTAAAGGAATTTCTGTTGCACTTTTATACACAATTTCAAACCCCAACTAAATTGACTTAAGAGAATGAAGTTAACAATGAAATAAAAAACCCAAAATCACCTATAACCGCAACTTTCCAAGATCTTAGAGGACGAAAACCGAAGCCAACTAATTTAACTTAAGGAAAAGCATTAAACAACAATTCGGTCCGAATTTTATATCGTGATTCTCCCAGAGGCATGCGAGGAAACACTTGCAAACGATATCGGCTCTTCATGCAAAAATAACTTTGAGCGGATCAGGTCTTCAATTTGTTTGGTCCTTTTTCTTTTAAGACGACTTACTTCCTGGCATGGAATTGATAAAGCGACCAGATTGCTGACTGAACTCGAATTTCGTTCAGCTCTTCGAGGACATGAGCGTGCATAAAGCAACGTTTTTCTACTCAAATTAGAGGTCCTTTGTAATTCAGCTTCAAATCTCTGTTGGTAATACATTAAAAGGAGAAAATATATTCCTTTCGTGCTAATCTTTGTGTCGGGTGCAACAATGAGTAATTTGGAAATGATTAAAGCAATTGCATTAAAAAGTCGATCAAAGTAGTGGGTGAGAGGACGGGAGCAGTAAGTGGAGGATTTAAAGAATGTGGGAGTCGGACTAGCAAGGATGGGCGTTATAAGAGTGAAGGAGGTTGAGTTCCAAAAGGACACTCTAGACATATTTGACAACAATACGTCTAAAGCCCATATACAATTTATGAACGCTGGACTAAAATGTTACGAAACAAAGCTGGACAGAGAACAGGCGGAGATAACTTAAGATGTAATTATGATGATGAAGCTAAAGGAACTCCATTGATAGTAAAATAGACGTAGTGTTGTCAAATGTCTAGATTGTCCTTTTGGAACTCAAACTCCGTCACTCTTATAACGCCCTTCTTTGCAAGTCCGACTCCCACATTCTTTAAATCTTCTTTAAGAGAAATATAAAAGTGAAAACTTATAGTCAGTTTCTCTCTAGCAGCTAGTCTATGATACAGGGCGATGCGACAAAGGATTGGGTAATATACTGTTCTGCGAGTTTGCTTTCAAGTGTGTAACCATAGTGATAAATAAGAGGTGAGATAAGTACTCTGAAAAGGTCAATTTTATATATGATACTTATATTTTACGTTAGCATTACAACCTATGTCACTTCAATGGCTGACCTGGAGATTGCGTCACGCATTTGATTGTGTGTAGGTAGGTTGAATAGACGACTCTTGCTCTTTTGGCAGGTCGGCATAATTGCTGAGTTGTAGATTGGATTCCGTCCAACCCATTAAGCTACAGTCTCCGTGAAATTATGGGAAAACATCTTCGACCATCTTTCGACTGACAAAAAATAGCACCTCAGCACGTTTCCTTAGAGAAATGCAATATCGATAGATTGGCTTTCAAACATGTTGTCAAGGTTTTGGTAACTACTTTCGGAAATGTCATGTAGGTATCAAATTTCAAATCCCATAACACCGCTTTTTTTTTTTTTTTTTTTTTTAAATCATCTCTAGATTAATAACGTGTTTAAACAACAAGCACTCTTCAGTCTTCAAAAATTTACAAGGATTTAGAGCATTATTCAATAAAAACTAATGTTTTTGATATCACTTGTTGTAAATCGTTAAGAAAAATGTGGGAGTTAGGAAACTCAATTGAACTTGAGGGCTGAACATAAAAAACTATGCCACGTAGAGCCGAAACCACTGAACTGAATTCCAGATTTCACAACTTGCTATGCTATGAGCATAAATCAGTAGTTTATTACCAAACCAGCATAATATAAAAGAGTGGTCAGTTAAATGAGTGGCGGCTCCACATTTATTTTTTTATATTAGACTTCTCTCGGGAGAGGCGAACCTATAGCGCCGAGTGGGCGCCCCGAGATGCCATCAAATAACTGTTGCAGTTCTTTTTGAACAGTTGCAGGTTGTAACGCTCCGGGAACACTCGCGTGCGAATGCAGTTCCACAGCTTCCCCGCTCTGTAACGGAACGAGTTCAGATGCAGGGATGTTCGCGCCGTCGGGAGATGAACCACAAACGGGTGCGATCCGTCGGATTGCTTTGTGGAGCGTATATAAACCGAATTGCGTGGAATAATACCAAGAATCTCCGAAGAACAGCACCCGTGATAATATCTGTAAAACAGACAGAGGTCGACTACGCGCCTTCGATGTGACAGCGAATGCAGTCCCGACGTTATCGCCTAGTCCCCGATCAGGCGGATCGCTCGTCTCTGTATGCTCTCAAGTAGGTCGAGGGTATGTTTAGGAGCCGAGCTCCAAACATGAGAGCAATATTCGAGCGCGGGTCTAATTTGAGATTTATATAGGAGAAAAAGTTGGGCCGGAGTAAAATATTTCTTGGCTCTAAAAAGATAACTCAGTTTTCCTGAGGCTGACTTTGCTATACTCGACACGTGTTTATACCATGATACATTCCCACAGACCGTGACGCCGAGCAATTTCAAACTTTCCCCAGCCTCGAGGGCCTGGCCATTCATCATCAGCTGTGGAACCGATGATCCACTTTTCTTTGTGAATGTTGTATACTGGGTCTTCGTTGCATTGAAGTCGACAAGATTGTCATTTCCCCACAGCAGGACCTTATCCAGATCCCGATTCAGAGAGTCAATCTGTCTACATCTCAGCTGGTGTGACGTTGATGCACCAATCGGCCGATCACTCGAAAAGGAGGAAACAAGCGTACTATTGTGGCGTTTCTACTAACACCACTGCTACCTTTTTCAACCTACCTCCAAATCTTCCTTCCTAAAGCTCCACTAACTTCATCATTTTTACCATGCAAGCGCAGTAACTTCCACAAGCATTCTCCCACCGATTGCATTACCTTTCGATTATGCAAATCGCATCCATCAAGCATCCAACATCAAGCATCTGCCCATCAAGGACATTCACGCAATTAACGCGGTATATCAATTTTCCCTAGAAGAAATTCGGTACACCAGTACCGCATACATCAATGCATCTCAGCATTGTTCTAAAAGGAAAACATTTCGGTTACCATACTAGATAACCGAAGTGGATTATGAAAACAATCAGCAGAACCCCTGTCTGCCTGCATTTACTGTCCCACACGCGCGCAACAGATTTTCATGCGCACCAGTACTCACGGCGGCTTTTATGCAATCTTCAAAGCACCGGCGCAATTCGCGCCTAGCTGCCAAGAGCCGAATTCAATGCCAGTGTAAATACCCACACTGGAAGTCGACCCATGACTCCATAGGAATGCAATACGCAATTAACATGGTTGTAAACACAACCATCATTGTGTATTTATTCTAAATGCACCCTAATCCCTAGCGTAGTATTTGGACAACTGCAAATACTTATCCCGAAGATGCTTTTTCAGGAATTTTCATTCCCACGGTTCGACCACCCATGAGCTCGCATCACGAGTCAACAAGGTGATCCGCGCGCAAAGTAGTTCAGTCGATGAGATAGTTGTATAGGAGTCGGATGTCCACCCAGTCGAATAGGAGACCCGCGCCAGTGTTTCGAAATAAAGGCAAAAACTTCGATAAACACTATAACTTCGGTGCGTAGTTGAAAACATATTGGGGAACTGTACGGTAGCTAGAACTACGACGGACTTGCTATTCTATTTTCGTATTTGGTTCGCGGAATTTATTACGGCGGTGTTAGCTCTTAACGTAACCGTATATGTAAATTAAAGAATGTAAATGTGAATAGAATAATAACTGAAGAAAATAAAAGACAGTGCAACGAAGCCCAGGTGTTTCATTTTGTGGTGTTTCCTCCTTGCGGATGATTGTTCCTTGGCTGTGAGTTCCCGATGAGAAGAGAGGAAAATTAGCAGAAACACGCAAAGCGAACGAGCTTACCAGTACCGGTGCTGTTACCTGCAACTATTCGTCGACCCAAGGGATTTCTGTCGGTGGGTGAATCTTAGTCAACCCGTGCCAATGCCGGCACATAAGTAAGACACCCCCCACACTATCATCCGCAAAACTGAATACTTTGTTATCCGTTGTCTCCAACAAATTGTTTATGTGAAGCAAGAACAAGGTTGGAGCCAAAAAAAAGAACCTTAGGGCATCCCCGAATTAACAGGATACAGATCCGAACACTCGCCGTCCACAACAACCCGGATCGATCGATTCTCGAGGAAGCTCCTCGTCCAGTCGCAAAGCTGTTGGGAAAACCCATATGAACGAAGTTTGCTCAGGAATGCCCCGTGCCAGACGCGGTCAAAAACCTTGGAGATATCCAATGCGACCGCCCTTGACTCACCATACCGCTCAATCACAGATGTCCATATATCAGTTATACGTGTCAAAAGGTCTGCTGCGGACCGCCTGCCACGGAATCCGTATTGACGATCATTCAGAAGTCCGTTGCACTCCAAATACTTAACCAACTCTGCATTGATGACTTTTTCCATTACCTTATATAAAATAGACAGTAATGCTATCGGACGGTAATTTTGAGGGAGACACTTTTTTACCGTCTTTGGGATTGGCTGAACTCGAGCGATTTTCCAGCAGACAGGAAAGGTCCTCCGTGCATAAGATAAGCGGAAGAGTCTTCCAAGAACCGGCGATAGTTCTGGAGCACAGTTCTTAAGGACTATTGCTGGTATTCCGTCCGGGCCGGTTGCCTTCCTACAATCCAGTTCACGTAGAATGCGTTGAATAGTGCGCGGACGAAATCTCACATCCCGCATGGAAGACTGTACCGGCGAGATCACAGGTGGCTCCAAAAGGCCGGGATCGAGGTTTGAATTCGCCGAAAATAAATTCGCGAACACATTAGCTTTATACTTTGGATTCGTGACTAACGTCCCACTGTCTGTCACCAACGGAGGAAAAGAGGAAGATGCGAAGTTACCGCTGACAGGTTTTGCCATTAACCAGAAGGAGCGCGAACCAGTTGGGCACCGAAGGAGCTTATTGATCACCCTCTCGTTGTGAGCCTTCTTCGCGGTATCAATCGCCTGGTTGCATGCGTTTCTGATTCTAACAAAATTCGTTCTGTTAACATCGGTGGGATTGGAGCGCCTTTGCTTAAAAGCTCTATTTTTTGCCGCTGTAATTAGCTCGCATTTTTTGTCAAACCAAGGTTTATCAGACGAACTTCGTTTGATGGAATGTGGAATATACATCTCCATCCCCAGAAGAATAATATCTGATACCGACTCCGCGCATGCGGTAACATCGGAGTTTCCGAAGCACACCTCGGACCACGGAAAGGATGCGAAGAAATCCCGCAAATCGTCTCAGTTAGCAGCCCCATACTTCCATACATGGCGAAGTTGCCTAGGCCGGTTATTCGCTTGATATGCAAGTGCTTGCGCGACAGATACCAAGCAGTGATCTGAGTTTCCCATTGGCGAAGAAACCTCTACGGTATAAATACTCGGTTCGGATGTCAAAAACAGATCCAGGGGGTTCGCATAACCGCCTCGGACATCCGGTACCCGCCTTGGACATCCGGTAACCGCCTCGGACATCCGGTACTCGCTCCCCCACGAGTTGAGTCAAGTTGTGGCTAACAGCAAACATCTCCGCCAGTCCCCCAGCCTCGTCGGTTCTGTTAGAATGTAACAACCAGCCGGAATTGTTCACATTAAAATCGCCAAGGACAACAATTTCAGAAGCTGGGTGGTTGATCGGTATCCAGTCGACGGTATAGGAAAGATATGAGCAACGAAGATATGTCGAATCAGTTGACGAATCGACCTGGGTCTCAGTTAGGGCAAGGCTATCAGGTTTCGTTGTTTGCAAATATTGGTGGACCGCGTTTACATTCGTATTGGTGAAACCGATGCTCCTGATGTTACAAAATGCCGTCAACAGTCGAGCGTGGGCAGAGCCTCGAGAGCGAGCCCGGTCATGCGATGACGAACCTCTTAATGTTCCATTATTTAGCATGATGTTCCCCCTGACATAGTCGCTCCGGAGATCCGAATGGGAGACTAGTTTACCTCCGGAATTCTTTATATCAGAAGGTACCATCATGACTTATCCCCGTGTCAGTCCGGGCCATCAGGCACACATCCGAAACACCGTCGAAGATTTCTCTCGGCGATATCGCGGAATGTACAGCGTGACGGGGTGGTATCTCACCTTGGGACTGACTACCATCTAACCAACCTTTTCTCGAACCGGTCCATCAGCCAAGCTTCGAAAGATGGCCAGGGATTTCTCCCGACCATTTCACGGAGCCTAAGGCTTGATGGGGTGGTAGTTCACCGGGCGCACAGGGCGTTGGAACCCCGGCTACCACTCGGCCCTTAGTCGCCTCTTACGACAAGCTGGCCGAGCTGTGAGTATATTCTAACGCCCTACTCACAGGGTCAACATGTCCATAATAAATAATATAAATAATATTCACAAATAATTAGCACCTCACAGGTGGCCGTGCCTATTTCGAATCAGCTCGTGAATTAAGGAGCGTAGCCGTGCAGCCCAATTTCCTCTCTGCGTGCCACGAAATCACTGTGGGATCATTTTTTTTTTTACATAAACGCGCGCACAAAAGGGGATTTTGGAGTAACTGTTGTAGCAGGAAATGAAATTAACGGGCGATACTCGTACGAAAGATATTATTTAATAAAAAGGAACTTAACAATGATTAGTATAAAAGCAATTCAAGTGTTACGTCATGTTGAAGTAAAAGGCACACTCGGTCTGGAATAACTGTCAGATGTAGAGTGAGCGCATTAAGGCGTGAATTCATTTGCCCTTTACTCGTAACGCCCGGTCCGGTGCTGCAATCGCATAGAGCACGCAGCTTATGGCGGATCCCCCTCGATTGTAGCGCTAGGTCGATGCTCTAAAGAACCCCCAACGTCGATCAAATCCAGACACTTACGATGTTTTTCTTTTGTCAATCCCTTCGTGAGAAAATCCGCGGGCATCTTATCCGAAGGAAACATCCGACTGATGTCCAGTCGACCGTCGCGTAAAACATCTCTGACGAAATGGTGCCTGACGTCGATGTGTTTCGACCTCGCGTGAAACGTGTGATTATGGGTCAGTAGTTGTGCCCCTCGGCACACTCGGGCAACTTGAGCTTCAGTTAATGCCATGTACTCCGCCTCAGTGGACGAAAGCGCGACGGTGCGCTGTTTCCTCGACTCCCAACTGATGGCGGCACCGCTCAGGTTAAAGACATACGATCTTCGATCTACCGCGCACCCGGCCCATTCGTCGTCAACAAACCCTTCCAAGGTTTTTGTGCTTTTCGTGTACGTGATTCCGAAGTCAGCGGCCCCATTCAGATATCTCAGGACGCGTTTCGCCGCCTTCCAGTGTGCCTCGCCGTGACAAGTGTTGAATTGACTGAGACAACTAACAATATGCAAATGTCCGGTCTTGTGGCAATCGCCAAGTAATTCAGAGCACCGACAAGCTCGCGATAGGGCCGATTTCCTCCTGGTGATCCTTCTTCTTCAACGTCCTTTTCGAGCCTCGAACCCGATTCAACGGGAGTACTGACGGTGTTACAGTCCTCCACCCGAAATCGAGAGAATAGTTCCCGAACGTAATTTGGTTGAGAAATGGTGATCTGACTTCTGCTTCTGGCGATTTCGATCCCCAAAAAATAGCGAGCTCTTCCCAGATCTCTCGCCTCGAATTCCTGCGACAAACCTTTTCGGACGAAATCAAGATCGTTCTGGTCTCGATACAATATCAAAATGTCGTCAATATAGACCAGTATTATCAACCGTTCTCCCCCTCGTTTGAGGCGATAAACGCACGGATCCGCGCTCGTCGGTGTCATATATAACTCTTCGAGTTTCCCATTCAATTTCTTATGCCATTGCCGACCGGCCTGTTTAAGGCCGTACAAAGCCCTTTTCAAACGACAAACCCTCTCGCCACCCTGAAGCTGTTTCAGCATTTCCTTGGCGCGGCTCTCGATGTCGGATTTGCTTTGTGTCGCGAAGATTTTCTTCAAACATCTTGCGAGTAAGTCGGGTAATTCCCGAGTCGTACTTGTTCCTGGAGACCATTCGACATCCGTTCCGATTCTTGGGTCGATTCACGATCAGCCATGTATCGTTCTTGATTAAGCATTTGCCTTCTTCGACGATGGCGTCCAACCATTCTCCTTTGTCCGGTCCGTTCAATGCTTGACGATACTGGACCTCCGAGTGAAGACTGGCTAAATTTGCCTCCAGGCCGTCCGAGATGTACGACTTCTCGTCATCGAGAGTTCGGTCGATCTAATCCGCGCTCAATCCGCGAGGATCCTCGTCTCCGGTGAGAATCTTTCTAGGACTACCCGGGGCTCTTCTGGTCGTTTCGGTGATCTCGTCCCTTTCTCCCGTCGGGTCGTCGTGTTCCTGCGATTCATTTCTCGATTCCTCGTCGTGGTCCCCACCTAGGTGAAGTTCAAAGAAATTCGGCAGTGATACTCCCTCGGGATTGTGATTCGAATCTCGATTCAGATTTGATGAAGACGATGACGATTCGTCATGCATTTCCGTTCTTGTATCGGTAACAGTTTGTTTGATACCCATACTCGATCGCCTTGAGACGATTCGTAGTATCTGAGGAAAACGCATTTCATACCTCGCGGTTCCAGCTTCACTTTTCCGGGAGTTTTATCCAACATATATGCTGTCTCTCCGAAAGTTCGCATGTTTTTCACGTTCGGGCGTTTTCGGTGCCATAATTCGTAAGGGGTTTTATCTCCGAGCGTCTTCGTAATGCATCGATTTCTTACGAAGTTTGCCGTGGCGATCGCTTCTGTCCAAAACGAGGTTGAGAGCTTCGATTGCGCCAACATGCGACGCGCCATTTCCAAGAGCGTGCGGTTTTTCCTTTCCGCAACTCCATTTAACTGGGGAGTGTATGGCATCATGAGTTTTCGCGCAATTCCCTCTCCCTTCAAGAATCTGTCGAATTCTTCATTACAGAACTTTCGTCCGTTGTTGGATTGCATACATTTAATTCTTCGTCCTGTTTTATTTTCGACGAGAGCCTTGAATTCCTAGAAAAACTTCAAGACGTCGCCTTTCTTTTGCAGAAATCTTACTTCTGTCCAACGAGAGTAGTCGTCGGTTAGCGTGAAGAAGTACCTAGCTTTCCCCTTGATTCGTCTCTCATCGGTCGCATACGTCGGCATGGACGATATCCAATAATTTTCCGCATCGGTGCGATTTCTTTCTGAAGGATAGCGCGGTAATCTTCTCTTCCGAACAAATCTCGCACGTATTTTTAGCTCCGTCGTCTTCTAGGTCAAGTCCGGACAGTATCACCCTTTTGCTCATCTCCAAGAGATCGCGCCAGTTAAGGTGGCCGAATCCCTCGTGCCAAACGGTTATTAAAGGCTTGTGCGTTCCCGTCGACAGGGCGCAGATCGATTCTTTTCCGGATTCGCGGAGAAAATAGAGATCTCCTTTCCGACCTGCTACTGCGATCGTAGATCCGTGGTTGGTTTTGATTGTAGCTCCTTCGCGCCTAAACGTCACGGTGTTTCCGGCGTCCGTGATCTTCGGGACCGAGACGAGATTGTTCCGCGTGTGTTTTCCACGTTGTCTTCTAGCCTTTTTGATTTCCAATTTCGATTGTCCAGACGATGTTCTGCTCCTGGGCCCATAACCTGTTGTAGCAGGAAATGAAATTAACGGGCGACTACTCGCACGAAAGATATTATTTATTAAAAAGGAACTTAACAATGATTAGTATAAAAGCAATTCAAGTGTTACGTCATGTTGAAGCAAAAGGCGCACTCATTCTGGTACAACTGTCAGAAGTAGAGTGAGTGCATTAAGGCGTGAATTCATTTGCCCTTTACTCGTAACGCCCGGTCCGGCACTGCAATCGCATAGAGCACGCAGCTTAGGACGGATTCATAACATTACCCTTAAATGTCAGAGCACAGTGCGAGCGGATGGAAAGGAAGTGGATAAGGAAAGGAGGTATCGATGTATATTGGTCTTAAATGCCTGGACATTACGACGAGGAAACACATGATCAGGTAGAGTATTCCACATACGTGTGGTTCGGCTAAAGAATGACGTTCTATAATTATTTGTACGACTGAAGTTTACTTTCAACGTGAATTGATGCGCATTCTCAGATTGACGGGAATCATTTCGATGTGGAAAGAACAGTAAAATCAGAAATACCTGTATCAGTTATTACCGGTGTGTCGCTAAGTGCAAGGATGGCTTTTCTCTGGTTAGAGACGTGGGCAAACACAGAGGAGCAATTTCATCGTAGGAACAACGTTCATTTTGATATGGTCTGACAGAGAAAACCAATACCGCCAGAGAAAAGGATGCGAACTAGGGCCATCGATAGATAAATAAAAGCAACCACTACAGGTGCTATGCCCTTGTAGTAGGTGCTCCTCTAGATCCGTGTCAAAATCCAGGTCACATTCTTTACATGACGAACATTATGCCACTCAGACACCGAAAACTCTCCAAAGATTATAAATCAGTCGAGGGTATCGAAACGGGACGCAAACAGAGGTGTGAAAAAGAGGAAAACAGACAGAAGGAAAGGAAAGGTTAGAGGTTTTCCCGCACTGCACATTACTCGCGAGTATATCTTCTCACTTTCCACAGCACTCGGATGCGTGTGTGGAGATCCGTTTATTTGCTTGAGATCTTACAGGTAGAAGACTTTGTACTTCACACGGGCACGTGTGTGGATATCCGTTTATTTGCTTGGGATCGCACAGGTAGATAACTTTGTACTTCACTCGGACGCGTGTGTGAAGATCCCTTTGTTTGCTTAGGATGCCACAGTAAGATTTTCCGGGGGAACCGATAGTACAATTGGCTATCACAGAATTATGTTGTGTAGTGATATTGTGGTGATTCCAATAGATTACACGCAGGTGGACAAGAAAGTACTAAAAGAGGATCGAAAAAATCATCAGCGCTCTATACCGGAGTGTTACATGCAGAATTCGAATAACCTCATATAACACCCAATATAACTCTCAGACTCTAATATTCGCATACACATAACATGTATACGTGTGTATGCTTTACGCAAGATTCCAATAATCTAAATCCAAGAATCACATACGCATATGTTCAAAACGTATAGCATTCCATGCAAGTTGCACAATGCAACTTGAAACATGTCTGGAAATGTAACACATCTAATGCTGCACACCATTTGCCATAGGCAAATCCAAAAGCCACCACCTTGAAATGCATGCATTTCCCATTCTAAAACCTAAAATTGCAATTCTGCAATTCTCACACCCCATCACACCCAACATTCTCCTCACCTTGATGATCACACCCAACACCCCATCACCTTCAAGGTAATTTTATCCAGACACAAGCATACTATTTGCTATGGGCAAATCAGATACGCGTCATCGTGAATTGAAATGTTCTCATAGCATTGGGGTGGAACTACAGCCAGAGTGGGCGTAAGGTTACCACTTGGGGACGATTCACGGCAGAAAAAATGCAACGTTGCGGCATGGCCTTCGACTGAGAATAGCATCAAGTGGCTGTCTGGAGGACATCTATGATCGTGGAAGGTATGTGGGTTTTGATTTAAGTTTTTGAATATAAAAAGGGGAGCTCCGTTAGAATAAAATTCAATTAGAATCCAACAGTCAAGTGTGACACATCAACTGAACTGCTCAAGTCTGCTGAAACCTTGTTCAAACTTAAAAGTGTAAATCTAAAACTTAAAAACTTAAACGTAAAGAACTTAAACTTAAAAAACTTCAACTTAAATTAAATGATCGCACCGCGATTAAAAAAAACTATAACCAGTGTTTTACTCGGTGGGTACGTCGGTTGATCCTTTGGGTAAAGCAACAGGCGGATGCAAGGACAGCAAGCCAACCCCAGGGGCACCCCCGGAAGTGGAGGTGCCTGAGTCGTGAGATGACCAGGCGGAACGTGTGCTGCTGAATCCCATGTATACACCACAGGCTCGTGAGACGGACACGAGGACGACACACACGGGCTAACCAGCCGGAAGAGGGCGACACATACGGGCTAACAAGTCGGAAGACACCTACTCACCGGTTCTAACGGCCGGAAGCCTCACAAACAGACTACTGACTCTACTAGTGGGAAGCCGCCTACTCACGGGCTTAACCCAACCGGAAGACACAAGAAGTAGGTAAGTGTTGTGTATAAAAATTAATATACAACAGGAGCATTAATGTAGTAATTATAGCTTATGAAGAGGGATAAAATACACGCATACACGCGGTCGTAGTTTGGTGTGATCGGGCTTTTGTGTCTACCTTTTTCATAGTGTGGGTTCGAGTCACGCTCTGCTCTACTTGTGAAAACGTTCATTACGGTTTCTTTGTTTTGGCTGCCTTACGACCTTCAGAATCAACTTCGTACAAACTGTACATCTCAGCACCTTTACCACGTTATCGTCTTAAATGTAAATAAATTCAGAAATCGAAACCTTCTACTAATTATTGCACATTTAAAATATCTGGTATCAAACACTTAGATGGTGTGTTACAACCACCTAGTTTCTCCGGCTCGCCCCCAATAGTTAGTATTCGTCCAGTGAGTGCGATGTAGGATTTATCTTAATTTTTGGAAACGAACCAAAACCATTGTTTAATAAGTTGATAACCTAAGACGACGTCAAACCAGAAGAAGGATACATATTACCCTCGAGTGGAGGGATATCGCCCAAGGAATCTATCTCAGATCCTGCCAAATCTTCTAGAATTTATATGAAGCACTTTTTCCAAACAAATACTGCATATCCCGATGCAAAGGATAATGAATTGCCACAGCAGAGGCAGCACCAAGTTCTGCCAGCCAAAATGTCCATCGACTACACATACGTCGGCATATAGAATGTGTACAAGCACAACGAACACGAGGTAGCTAGTGCATCGACAGAGAAAAGCAAATAAAGCACCGCTCTTAATGGGAGTGAGTAGCCTACCTACTAGAGATATCGAGATAATGAGACAGAAAGACAGGAGATAGCATTTAGTGAAAAGGTGCCGCATCAGGATGAGTGGGCGACAAACTACAGCGCCAAAATGACGAACCACCCAAACCCACAATCCCTGGTGATAATAATAATAACAACAACAATATAATAATAATATGCGTTTATACCATCACCATCAGCAGTGGCATACCACTCGCCTTAGCTTCGATACAGGACCTGTGTGCAGCAGACCAATTATTATCATCACCAGCAGCAGTGGAAGGAGACCAGGAGCACCACCAGCAGCCAGGACACGACGAAATGCAGTCATGTGCCAAAATGAAAAATTATTATTTTAACTTCACATACGCCGAAAGTCATGGAGAAAGAGAGAGAGGTACAGTGCACTGTGTGAAGACCAGCTTTGAGCTCCACCACCTACCTCCGCCTGCTTCCCACAAGGCTCAATAAACAGTTTAAGGCCGCCTGACGGACCTAAATAAGTGCCCGAACTATTCTCGCATATAAATCATTGGGCTCGTGGCGAAATTAAACTTTTATTAACGATAAGTCAGAACCGAAGGACTGAAAAGCTATTTATTTCCTTAGAAACAGGCATTTGCCGCACGCGTATGCGGACGTTTAGTCCTGCTCCTCTGATTTGCTATTTATTTGATTTGTGCCTTTGTGTTGGCCAACTCCCGAACATTTGCTGTTGACGACGATGATGGACGAATGCTGCAGCAGATTGTATACGATTGTGGGGGCAATGCTACCGGCTACACAAACATTTGATTCCAATCAATGTGCGACTATTCGAAGACCAACTTTGTTATGTGGCAACAATTCCAAAAAGGCTTTGCTTCTGCTAGGTAGGCAGGCAATGATAAAGTTTTATTCACTAGTGAAAATTGACTCTTGGGAGGAGATAAAAGGGATGAGAAGTTGTGGAAATAATCCCCATTGAAGATAAACTTTAGTGAACATTTACGCTTTTGCTTGCTTGCTTGCTGTTGTGGAAATGGAAGTTTGCTGATCAGACGACTTGTGAATGCAACTAGCTAATTTCTTGTTTATTAAGTTAAATGTGTCCCAATGGCAACAAAAACTTTGTACGTTACCCGCCTAATTTCCTTTTTATTACTCACTACTCAATTTAAAGTAATTCCTTGTAGTGAAATGTATAGGAGAGGGAGAGAGTTTCTAGGTGTATGAGAATATTGAATCAAATCTTCTTATTAAAACGGCAGCAATGGTCAAAAGATAACAATTGAAATTCATCAATCATAACTGATAAATGTTATTCACCTGCATCTAATTTGTAATATTGACTCTAACTTATTGTTAACAGGAAGTAAACTAGTTCATGCAGGACCAAATACTATTGAAATTAACTCAAGGCACTTAATCTGTCACAAATTTATAGGAATGTATAATAAGGTTAATCCCCACAAAGGTACAGTAACGTATTTCGAACCTACGTATGCACAGACAAACTCATGCCACTGAACTCATTTAGTTATTAAATAAAAATCCTCCAACATGAAACAACTTTCCGGTGTGTTCGAATGGTTTCCTGGTACTGGGGCGGTTCCGCCAAACCCCACGGTTCACTTACCTAAAAAAAACCCCCATAACTCTTATCCAATCATATAATTTCGCTAATGCAATCGCATTAGCATCTTAAATGCTTTACGCATCTAGGATTATCTAAGGTATAATCTAAAAAGTCCCTGTAAAAGAAAACTTACCTTCATGCATCTCTTCGCATATAAGTTCCTGTAAGATTTCTTTTCTACCTTTTCAAGAATCCCAATCGACCAGCGATTCGTTGTTCAATAGACAAACAATCATCAATTTCGTACGTCGCCACAAACTAATTTCCCTGCATATACAAATGCAGGCAAGGGATTCGTTTCTGCCACCAATCCCATTAGCACCTTTTTTTTCCCAACGTCTATTATAGCGACGATACACAGCGTAAACATGACCCTCATTACCAGACGAAGCATTTGGTCGCTTCTTCCTTTGTCTTTGCCGCCTGTCTGCGTCATTCTTACATTGCCTTCGAGCACGTGTACACAACATCAGATTTGAACGATCGCACACATACCACCATGATCTTCATTACAACATCTGGTTTCCTATTCCACCAAGAGAGACTTTACGTTTCTCTGGTTGTAGGTAAAAACGATATCCTTAGTGGAGAGGATATCTACGACGACACCACAAACTCATCCCATAAGCTAATCATCTCTGCACGAGATGATTCTCGTGGAGTCTTTTACCATCCGCTGACCGCCACAGTCATGCAGACTTCCGCTCTCCGGTGCACACGGATACGCAAAATCACCGAGTCGCGTGTGGGTAATAATTTAGGAACAAAAAAAGAACAATAAAATAAGTAAAAATCATGTGCCTCATAGACATAACTCGCATTTCCCATGTACAGTGTAGTGTTTGCAACCACCGTGTCGAATATTATATTCGCTGCAGTCTTCGAAGATTGTGCTTTTTTATTGACTTCACAATGTAACTTTCACGCAGTGCTACCGTAAAATGTTAGTATCCAATAAGAAAATGAAACGGAAACAATAATCCATGAATTCAAACAAGTTATTCCAATAGTAGTGTTTTTCCTTGATTTAGAAATGAAACTAAATAAAAGAAATAGTGTGTTTTATTTTTACTTGTCCGGTGTTTGTGCTTTTCCCTCGGTGTTGTACTTGTCGGATACCTTAGTGATTTATGGGGACGAGGTAGAACTCTCGCCCGTACCCCCCACAGTACTTCATCGGAAGTTCCACAAAGTAAGAAGAAAGAAAAACAAAATTTAACGTTTATTTTATTGAGCGGTTCACAGGAGACTATTTATGTTATCGTCACCAAATTTTACATGGTTACTGCTAATTTTCTCCATTTTCCGATGAATGTCAGAAGATGCCGCTAATGCTACATATTTGCCTAGAACGACACTATTTTTGTGCCTACTACCATTATATCTTTAAGGGAGGTAAAACCACCCTTAGTACGCAAAGCTTGTTGACGAATGATGGAGTGGAATCCAAGAATCGAATGTGTGTTTAAAATGTACTGATAAAATCTTTTTTTTTGCCCAACATACTTGTAGCAGTAACAATCATTATCGAGACACTTTTACTTAAATCAATTCCTTCCCCAGCAAGTGAAGTTTTGACAGCTGTACAAACATCTATGTCCTTAGTAGTTGTTAGTAAAACAATTAATTCTTTTTTGAAATCATTAGTTACATAATATCAGGTAAAAGCAGATGTAGTTATATCAATACCTTCGTGGACACCTGTCGAAATACCTTGCAGGACATGTATGCATATTGTAGATGGTGGTACCTCAATTTGATAAACAATCTCTTGTCTATTAACCAAAACTCAATTCATTTATCCTGATGATAGTGTGGCGGTTCCACGAACCATCTTCCCTGGCTGAGATACCTTCGTTCCACAAAGGAACATACTCACCTATAACTAAACTTCACGTGCCCACAGACACGTGCCCCTAAAGTCCACCTTTTCACCTGACCAAAGGTGACATCCATACTGGTGTTAACAACCCCACGTATCCACAGATACGTGGACCCCAAGTCCCGAACAATTTCCCTACGCCTGCACGGCGATCGAAGGACACGACCCAGTGTTGAAATTGTGTATCGATCCATTAGTTGGATAAACACAAGTGGTTGGCACAGCTGCGCCAGATGTCGACAAACATCAAATCTCCGGCGATAAGCAAATTGCCGTAAAACAATCCGTTGGCTAAACCTTTGACCCTACCGCAATGCACTTCGCCTAAACAAAGACCATGGCGGAAAAACAGCAATAAACTAAAACGCTGTTCCCATAGGGCAAAGCAAATACAATTATCACAACCAACGATAATTACCACGATCCCAGGATCGCCAAGAATAAACCACACACCCGAATGTACACAAAAGCAATTCGACAGAAAGTGTGAAAATTCTGGCGATCCCAAGAGGATCTACGGCCACACAGACAGCTACCTCGGCGTCTGTGTATGTGAGTGCGATCTTCCCTGGTGGAGAGATTCTCGATTAAGAGAGAATTATCAGGACAAGGGAAACGAAAGGGAAAGAGAACTATGGGGTGAACAGAATCATCCCCAAAAGGAAATTGTAGTTCAGTCCACATAGAGAACTCGACGGGGAGGTTGAGCTGCGCAACGCGATAAAACGAGAATGAAACTGCTCGACCAGAAGTTTTAAACTTTTTAAATACGCGAGTTAACTTGAAGACATTCACTGACTTGTCGCCAAAAGCAAACACCATAAACCTATATACTCGGCGTTCGACGGGCAACAATCCAACATGCGCAGGCCTGTGATCCTCACTAAGGACATCGGATATTTATTTAACGTTGTTTTCGTTGTATCCTAACGTGTGGAGTTTGATATTGTCAATTTTAATTCACAATTTTTTTTCTTTGTGCTGAATGTAAAGACGAAAAGACAAACGAATAAAAACAAAAGCAAATATTGTAAATTCGTGCCAAACTATTATTATAAAAAATATATATAAGAAAAATAATAAAACGTCTTTGAAAACAATGTCGCAGTGTTTTATTTCTGGCAGTGTTCTCCGTGTTCCGGTTTGTTTTATTTTTATTATACTTTCTTCCTTGACAACAAATGATGGTACTTCCTTTCCTACACTTTCAAGTAACGTTGTAGCTTTTTCGAACTGCGTGAACGCTCACTATTTTAACACCATCATAGTAATGATTAAAAATTAACAATTCATTTATACAATTGTTTTCAATTACAATACAATATGAAATTCGAATCAACCGTTCATAAACCGTAACTACAGCATCCCCTAACAATTCAGAGGAGCACATTTTTTTGCATGATGATAATGAAGCCGTTCCCCGTGGTCTGCACCGTTTCGAAATCGGATGTCGCTTCCTTATTTGTTTTCTAGAGACGAATTTTTTCAATTTTTACATTTGTATGTCACAAATAAATTTGAGCCAAAAAGTTTGGCGTGGCGGAAAAAGGACGAGACAAGAATCAGCAGAGTTGCACATGCATCCTTTTTGGAATGGCTGCAGTCTTTTCGGTGATTATTAGCTACATTTTTTTGTGCCCACACTGTTGTGGCATTGTCGTATTATTTGGGGGGAAGTCCTCGACTAATCGTGTTGTGCCTGCTGTCTTTTGTCCTTTTAAATTAGCCCCAGTCAGTGTCTGGTTGTTTTGCTTCATTGTGATGAATTTAATGCAGGTGGTTGCTATTTGAGTGCGTTGTTTCTTGAGATCTCCATGAAAGGATATGCGTTTTCAAGTGTTCTCTCCCTGGCTGGGTGACAGGTAAACAAGCTTCCATACGAATGTTTTATCTCTTGAGGGGTGAATTGTTAATGGCTGGCGGTTGGTTTTATATGTCATGAGTTCTGTCGGTTGGTCTATGTGTTGGCAGTAGAGGCTTAATGACTACACCGCGATAAGCCCTGGGAAACAGAAACAATCTCTCTTGAGTTAATTGGATTTTTGTTCGAGAGTCTGTACGTTGATGTAGATATCGGTCGGGAAAGTGTTTATCATGCCGTATGTAACACGTTCTGATTAAATTTCGATCATAAACCTCAATAAATATTGAAGAAGTGAATTATGTAGATGAGGTGGTTTACCTGTATTACAAAGGATATGGGATTCATTGGAACTCCTTTCTGACTGGCTTGCCTGGAGACTGGTGCCTTGTTAGTGGATAATTTGGCAGTCGAAATAAAAGATTCCTCCGCGATTAATTTGCAATTTCGATTACGTTATGATTGCCCACGCGAGCGGACCTTAATGAGGAGCCATTGTACAACATTTATACAATGAGGAAGGTGACTTTCAGACCTGTCGTTGATTTTCAACCTCGTATGTCTCTCTAATTGCTTGTAATAAATTCCATAAGCTCGCTGTCGAGTGTTCACACAATCATTTTACGGAGTGTTAAATAATCATACGAAGAGAATGTGGTTGGAAGATAAGTAACTATATTAATTCAACTAAAAGTAGCTTGACCCTCTTTTGAGCTTAATTCGCAACGCATTAGTGGCAATTTTCGAATACTTTTTCTTTCTATTTTATATTAGTGATTCAACGAAGGTATAAGTCATTGACCATCGTTGGGCTTTATTTACGTAATATATCGAGATAAATACTTACACTGCTATCATGAGGGACATAACGTTAATGAAGCGTGAACTGTGGTGCAAAGGATCAGCAAATGTATGTTATGTGCGTAACTTGAACAACTATCGATTAACCCGCCATTGGTGACGCAAATTTGACTTTGATCAATGGTGACGCCGGTCTCACGGACCGGGTTTTTCAAATGGAGATTTTTTGAAAAGTTTTACTAATAGTTTGTGTTTTTTTTTAAATATATACTCCTTGACAACAAAACAAAGATATCAAATCAACATAAGCTCTTTTATTTCAATATAAAAATTCACAAAATTGTTTTCTTAGAGCATTAAAAATAACAGGTTTTTTTAAAATACATTTTTTCAAATTAAGTAAAAAATAAAAAAAATCACATATTCAAATGAAAATTAAGTTTTTTGGTCTTTCGACACTAGGAACTTTAATAAAATAAACAAAAATTGGTATCCTTCCAAACAAAAAATAAAAAAAAATACATCTAAAAAAACTAAAATTCTGTGGGCAAACAGCTGCTGCAATACGGCACTACGTGTTCAAGGCACAAATATTGTTGGCATTTTTGCAAATGTACTTCGTTTTCCTATTTTTTTTCCATCCACATTCATAGCACCGGCCTTTTCTTGAAGGAGCCGAGGTCCCAGGTACACCATCTTTATGTAAAATCTCTAGTCTAAGTTTCATTGATCGTGGCAAGTTCAAATGCGTTTGCCGATCTTTTATTATTATTATTATTATTTATTGGCCTGTAGGAACCCGGAAGTTCATGACCTCACCGACTCGGCTTCGCCATCCTTCCCTGTCCTGGGCACTCTCCTTCCACGCTTCACCATTCGATCCGATCTCCTCAAGGTCAAACCTAACATTGTCCTCCCATCTCCGTCGCGGCCGTCCTACCGGTCTCTTTCCCGTTGGTCTACCGTCAAGAATTCTATGCACGGTCCTATCGTTCCCCATTCGCGCCACGTGTCCGGCCCATCTTAATCTTCGCGACTTGATTACTCTCACTATTGTAGGTTTGCGATATAGTTCTTCCAATTCGTGGTTATGGAGTCTCCTCCATTGTCCTGCCTCCTCGTCATATTTACCTCCAAAGATGCCTCTCAAAACTTTATTCTCGAATAGACGGAATTTGTTTTCTTCCCGTTTTGTGAGAGCCCATGTTTCGCATCCATATAGAACAATTGGCATGATTATGGTTCTATAGACACGGAGCTTTATGTTACGTGATAGCAGTCTGGATTTCAGCAGTTTACTGACTGCGTGCCAACTCGCGTTGCCGGAATGCAGTCTCTTGTTAATTTCCTTCGACATTTCGTTACTGGCCGTCAGTATCGTTCCCAGATATTTAAATTCTTTAACTTTTTCAAAGATCTTACCTCTGACGTTTATATGTGTTCTCTGAGACCCACCTGCTCTCGCCGTAATCATGTATTTTGTTTTGTCTTCATTTATTTCTAGGCCCACCTCTTCTGCCGCTTGCATGATGATTTCACAGTTTTTACTAACAGTCTCTAGATTATCGCCCAGAACGGCGATGTCATCCGCATATGCGAGCACTTGTGTGACCCCGTTCAGGGATGATCCGGCCATGTTGTCGTCTTGTACCTTTCTGATGACATACTCGAGCACAAGGTTAAAGAGACACGGTGATAGACCATCTCCCTGCTTTAGTCCGTCCCGGATTTCAAATGGTTCTGAGAGGTGGTTTTCTATTCTAACTCGCCCTTTGTTTTCGTTCATGCAAATTTGAATGAGCGCGGCATATTTTTTTGGGACTCCCAGCTCAACTAGAATATGGTAGAGTCTCTGCCTTGCGACTGAGTCGTAGGCTTTTTTGAAGTCAACGAACAGTTGGTGAACCGTCTCTCCGTATTCCCACTTCTTTTCCAGCAGTTGTCTTATTGTGAACATTTGGTCGCTTGTTGACCGGTTCCTACGGAATCCACATTGGTAGTCTCCCAGTATCTCTTCTGCGTAAGGTGTGATTCTCGCCAGAATGACATTTGTTAATATTTTGTATGCGGTTGGGAGCAAGGATATTCCTCTGTAGTTTTCACAGTCAGATCTGTCGCCTTTTTTGAAAATGGGGATGACTATTGAGGTTTTCCATTCTTCCGGAGTGACTTCCTTATCCCATATTGTTTGGATGAGCTGGTGGATCTTTCGAGCGGTTGCCTCTCCTCCATGCTTCACAAGCTCTGCCGGTATGCAGTCGACTCCGGGAGCCTTGTTGATTTTCAATCGATTTATTGCGTCTACAACTTCGTTGAGAGACGGCTCTGGGATCTGAGGCTCAGCTGTATGTACGCTTAGTACATTTATCTGTGGTTGATGGGTGCGTACATTGAGCAGGTTTTCAAAGTACTGCTTCCATCTTGTCACGACATTGTTTGTTTCTGTGACCAGACAGCCATTTGCGTCTCGAATTATTTTGGCTCTTCCTCGGTAGCCATTTCTAATTGAATTTATGCCGACATACATACCCCTGATGTTCTTTGCCCTAGAATTTTCTAGGATTTTTTCGATCCTAGTCTTCTCCCATTCGCGTTTTTTGCGTTTGAAGAGCCTCATTGTCTCTCTCCGAATTGTCGCGTATCTTTCTGCGTTGACTTCATCATATCTTTCTAAGTGGATCACTCTGAGGCGTTTACGTTCTTCGATCTTCGCCCTGCACTCATCGTCAAACCAAGGTTTGGACTTAATTGTTTTCTTAAATCCTAATACCTTTTGGGCTGTTAGTTTGATTGTGTCTCTGATCGATGTCCATTTAGTGTTCACACTATTAGCTTCCTCTTCCTCACTGCTCACATTCTCTAGAATGCTAAATCTATTCGTTAGCTCGTCTTGATATTCAGCCCTTTTGCGTAGGTCTTTCAGTTTATCAGTGTCGAACTTTTTGCTTGTCTCCCGTGACTGCCCATGTGGGATTGCTGCGAGGCGACTCCTGATTTTGCCAATCACTAGAAGATGATCGGAGTCGCAATCTGCTCCTCTATATGCTCTTACGTCAAGGATATTCGAGTGGTGTCTTTTGTCTATGAGGAAGTGGTCTATTTGGTTACGCGTTACGCCGTCGGGTGATATCCATGTGGCTTTATGAATTTCCTTGTGCTTGAACATCGTGCTTTTTACTAACAGATCTTTTGACGCTGCGAACGTGATGATTCGAATTCCATTATCATTTGACACGTCGTGTAGGCTTTCTTTACCTATAATTGGTTGGAAGATATCTTCCTTTCCAATTTTCGCATTGAGGTCCCCGAGGAGGATTTTAACATCGAATGATGAGATCCCATGAAATACATCCTCTAGGGTCTCGTAGAACGTGTCCTTCGTTTCTTCGTCCGCAGATTCTGTTGGGGCGTGTACGTTTATAAATACATAATTGTACCATCGGCCCTGTATTTTTAGCACAGACATTCGGTCATTAATGAATTGCACATCTTTTACATGGGGCGTAATCTTCTTGCTTATGATGAAGCCAGTTCCGAGGTTATGTGTATCGGTACCTCCACACACCAGTGTAAACCCGTTGGTTTCGATTACTTGATGTGGGAGTCGAACTTCCTGGAGCGCGACGATGTCCATTTTATATTGTTTCGCGTTTTCTACGACCGTCTGTATCGCGCCTGGTTTATATAACGTTCGAACATTCCACGTCCCGACGCGTATATCCCGCTTTTTCCGTTTTTCCCTACGTCTTCTTTTTGCCGAGTCGGTGTTTTCCTGATGATTTGTTCCCTTATGGTAGTGTTGGCTCATCACACCTACGCCTACCGGGTTTTTTGTGAGATTGTTTTTTGTGTATTGATCATTCGCCGATCTTTTATGTGGGGTTCAATTAGTTTCATAGCCAAATTCTCGATAAAGTTTCAGCGTGGCAATTTTGTGGCTTGATTGTTGGCTGTGTGTATCACTTGGCAGTTTATGGTACCGACATTTAGCATAGCATAAAATACTACCTTAGGCCAGCGCCTTGTTGCTCGAGCACAATTATAATTTGCACATAAGCGATCCACGACATCGACGCAACCCTTGGTGTCATTGTCACTCAAAATTATATCGGGCTTTTGAGTGTCGTCATCGACTTTAGCATCATTGTGCATTGTACTAATAAGAAGAACATTTTGTCCTTTCTTTGGAACATGTGACACCAAAACCATGTTGTCACGAAAACCAAACATATTGGACTTTACATTTCGACCGCGCAATATGTTGAAGTCTGTAGGAATTTCTTTCTTGTTCTTCCTGATTGTTCCGACGGTTGTTAAACCTTTTTTAAGCTAAGGGTATACTGGTGTACCAATTATCTGTTGTGACATTGCGACCTGTATTGAAGATCGGTTCGCATAATCTTTGAACAACGGCTAAGCCAGAATTGTCGAAATTGTGTGGGCCTGCTTGCGGTTGTTTCCCGGGATCAATTTCCATATTAAATGTGTAGAACATTTTTGCGTCACAAAGAGCTTGAATTTTGATGCCGTATGGATTTGGCTTGTTTGGAATGTATTGCCTAAATGAACACCTTCCGCGAAATCCTTCCAACTTCTCATCCATAGTCACAAAAGCAGATAACGTGTAATTAGACTTACAATTTTGAACAAATTTCTCGAATATTTTTCGAATGTGGCAGATTTTATCAAATTCCTTTCTATTTGCTCTCGTAGTACCATCACCAAACCTCAAAACTCGCAGTAAAAATCTAAATCTCTGAGCAGACATTGAATGCCGAAATATTTCAATTGAACCACCATCGGTTCGAAACAACTCTTCAACCTTGAGATGATTCGATTTTTGAACACCAGCTAGAAGGAGCAATCCTATCAGGCAATATATTTCCTTGAAATCAGTCTCTTTGGCATATGATTCTCTGCAAAATTTATCCTTCACTGTAGCGATATATTGGTTGGTATATTTGATAATTATATGGATAATAGAATGATCAAAAAAGTTTCTCCAAATTTGAAAAGGGTCTTATTTATTCACTATTATTCGCTTGGGTCCTGGTAACTGTGAAACTATGTTGACACTTCTATTACGAACAGATTGTCGCGCAGGTACCTTACTCCATTTCGTACCGGATTTCAGTGCCGGATTAAGCCAATCGGGGGCCCTAGGCCATTCAAATTTTGAGGCCCTCTTTTTTTTAATAATCGTAAAATTAATCGTTATTGATGCATTTGTATAATTTAAACAACTAATTCATATCATTTTAAGGTTTTCAAATACAATAAAATAAAGGAAATCATTTTTTTCAGTTGAATTATATATTTTTTGATTAAAAATAATTAACAGTATATTAAATTATAAAATAATCTTTGGACATCTCTTTGGAAGATGAAGCGACGCTCGTTTTCAACAAGCTTTTTTTCTACATTTTTGATCAATAAAATCATTGATGATTTCTTCAAAATCAATTTGACGAAGAATGTCGGATTCAATGGACATCAGACTTAGCATGTCTAATCGTTCTTGACGTATAACACTTCTTTGCTCGTTTTTGATGCGTTTCAATTTTGAAAAAGAGCGCTCCGTCGAAGAATTCGTGATCATAAGAGTTAAAAAAAATGCGAAGAGCAATTTCAACGTTCGGAAAAACTAATTTAAGATGATCTTGAATCAAACTTTCGTAGAGGTCAGAGTGAGTGAACTTAAGTTTCATTGGGAATTTTGATTTAATGAAAGCGTGAAACTGTATGAGTTCAGGATAAAATTCTTCTAAATCGTCAGAGTAAAAGTCAACTAAATCGGAAATCTTTTTGGAATACACATTTTCGGTCAAATCAAAATCAGCCAAAAACGAAAATCTCCGAAACCTCTAAGTAAATTTTGCTTCGTCTGTTGATTTCAATCTTGAGCGTATCGATGATTACCAAAAAACCGTTTACACAAAAATAGTCGCGCGGACTTAATGCAACCTCTGGAGCATCGCCATCGTTTGGCTGTCTTGTTCTTCGTCGAACTCGCGATGCAATATTCGCATAATCTGTCTCAGGTAAAATGGATCTGGCTTTGTTTTCAAACACTTCGAACTTATCTCTCATCTCATCTAACAAATTTTCTACTGACGAGTACATTAACGCGCAGGTTTTCAGATCAATTTCTACTGACTGCAATGCTTTGCTCGTCGCCCGAAAATTATTCAAAGTATCGCTCCACAAAACAAATTCGAAGGTTTGAATTTTATTCGCGATACATTCAGCTTCGTGTCTACAGTCACTTTTTTGTGTTAAATCATCAGCAATTTCATACAATGCTGCTACGATTTCGTTGAAAGATTTTTGAATTGCCTCAGTGCCGTTCGCATGAGCTTCCCAACGAGTTTGGGATAACGACTTCAGTACCTTTTCGTTTCCGATACGTTCCTTCAAAACGTCCCACCGGTGGGTTGAGCTTGAAAAGTATGTGTACAATAATTGTCAATAGAAAGAAAGTTCACTGCAAACAAGCAGCACTTTACAGCAGTTTCTCCAACTAAGTTAAGCGAATGCGCCGCACATGCTAAATAAATCGCAAATTCGTTGAGATTTAACAAGATCGATTGCATACCTGAGTATATACCCGACATATTCGGAGCATTATCATAAGATTGACCCCTGCAGTATTTAAAATCTAAGCCGCAAATCGGAAGCAACAGATAGTTTTCTTTTGCTTAAAACACTGAAATGATTCGTTTTTGTTTATATAAACAAGCTCGAGTTTGCAAGCGCTGTTTCGGTTATTTGGCGCGCGATTTGAAATTCAAATCGTAGCTTAAAATAACAATCAAAAGAATAAATCAATTAAGATTTTTAAATATTTTTGTTTGAAAATACATTTGTATAATCAATTACATAAGATTAATGAAATGTCTTTAAAAAAATTTTTGTTTACAAATTCCAAAAAATATAAAAAAAATTAATAAAAATTAAAAATAAATTAAAAACAATCATGACAAATTTTTTTGGGGGCCCTTGGTCGCCAGGGACCCCAGGCCATGGCCTAGTGCGGCCTAATGGGTAATCTAACACTGCGTACTTTTGTCTTTTCCAATATAAAATAAAGAGTTGTTGTCACCTGAAGGCTCTCGTCACTCAAATCCTCTTCGCTGTCTGAGTTTTGTATTTCCTCGGGTTCGTATTCATTCTCGAATTCACTATCTGAAGAACTTGGTGGTCTGTCCTCATCGAGTGATGTTTCATGTAGAAGGGCTTCAAGATGACGCTGTTTGCTTTCATAAGACATGCTGTAACAAGTTTACTAATATAGAACACATTCACATACACACATAGAAATGCACAAATATACATATATTATGCATAAAACACAATAAAATAATAAATAAAATAATAAACTAGCGAAAGTACGCGATTAATAAAAAATAATACTTGATTATTGTACTTGCATAAACAGGCTAGCATATAAAATACACAACGTGTGCTCACTACAAAGTTTCGACGACAACTGATGGTGGGGGACGTGCAATGCGGCAGCTACTCGAAACGGCAACAAAAAACAGTAACGGAGAATAAAGTTATTCACATTTTCTTGCACACCTGGTCTCGCAGATCAGTAGGTCACCATTGGCGGGTTAAGAGATTAAAGAGATTGTAGGGAAGAAGTATGTGCCAGACACGGACACTCGGTTCACTTCCTCCTCCATCATAATTTAATTAATTGGCCCGTCGTCGCAACTAGAGGAAACACAAAAGTTCCGAGGAAATCGCTCGAAAACTGCCACACAACGTCCACAGAAACAGGAAAGACGAAAGGAAACATTGGTTACTGTTATTAGTGAAAGGTTTATTTTTATCTTTAATTATTAATAGATTGGCAGAAAAAAAAAATGGAAAAACAAACTCCTTTAAAAGGCACCACGCACTGCAACACAACCGATTATGTTTTATTATCGCTTCCCTGTGCGCACCAGGGTAGCGATGGAGCCGCGACCCGCTCGGGTTGAAGGATGGAATTTGACTCCATGATAATTATTTCATGCAGAGATCACTCGCTAATCTTGATCATGGTGGTATGTGTGAGTGAAGATCACATTGGTTTATTTTTCATAAACAAGGCCATAGGAATAAACCTGAAACTCAAGGACGGGGCATAATGGGCATCCCAGAGATGTGTGTTTGTTGAAACAAACGAATCGCGTCTCGTCGGATGCTAATGGCTTTGTATTTGTTTATGCATCTAGTTCGTAAGGGACAAGATTCGGCGAATCAAAGGACAAGGGAAATATGACCTAATGCATAGTTCGGTAATGAGGGTCGGCTAGATATATAGCAGCCGCTCATTACATAGCAAATGTGATTCGGGTACCTAAACGATATGAATTGTCTATGGTATGCATTGCAGCTGTTACGATAGCCGCAATGCCGATGCACATGGTGCTAATAGGTTTAAAACGCGAGATGCGTATTTGCTTTGGTTTGCACATTGTGCGAGTCAGAGAATTTTATTGCTGGGAGAAAAACGTCGCCAGCTAAATGTATACATAAGGAAGTTTATCGTATACATGAATGAAGCTGGGAATAGGCGACGCAATGATAATTATCCCTGGCTGGAATGGTTACATGATATGTAAACCGAGGGTTTTTCTTTTCAGGAAATTTATGATGAGGAAATTAAGAACTCTTACAGGGGATTTGTAAGCGAAGGAATGCTTGAAAAGGTAAGAATTCTTTTGCAGGTACTTTTGGGTTATAATAATTGGATCTGTTTGATGAGTGGAGCATTTAAGATGCTAATGCGAATTGCATTAGCGAAAGCTGGTGCAGACCGGGTTGTGGTTATGGGGGTTTTTTCAGGAAGGCGACCCGTGGGATCTGGCGGAACCGCCACAAGATTACTTTGAAGTTCTGTAAAATTGTAGCGTATTGCGTATCCTAGGACCATTTTCAGGACATCATGGTTCTATATTAGATGTAAAATTTATCCAGAATAGAATCTAAACAAAGATAGATAACAATTGGCTCAGAAATACGAAATTACAATTGCGGTGACCAATTCTATTCGTTTTTTCAAACCTACTGAAAATCAATTGAATCAAATATTGCATCGTACCCAAACATCGCCTTTTTAAAAGTTGGTCCATTCTAGTAAATGGTGTAAAAAATTCACGTAAGAAACAGTTTTAAAAGAAAACACAAGATATATGTAAAATTGTACAATTTTTATTGATTTTAAAAGTATACTCGTACACTATAGGATTATGAAAATTTTTTTAAATCGGGTAAATGTTCTGCGCCGTTTTGCTGGCATATACAAACAAAAAGGCTGTTAAAAGTCATCGTTTGCTGGTAGAAACATATGGTGAACAGGCTCCATCAATTAGAACATGTGAGACATGGTTTCGACAATATAAAAGTGGTGATTTCAATATGAAAGACAGTGAGCTCTTTGGTAGACCACAGAAATGTGTAAACGAGCAATTGCAAGAGTAATTGGATGATGTCCCAACTCAAACTCAACAGCAATGAGCAGAAGCATTACATATGTACTCGGTAAATTGGTCCCACACGATTTGAATGAACGTCAAATGGAAATTCGCAAAGTCACTTGTGAAATGCTGCTTTAAAGTCCCGAAAGGAAATTATTTTTGGATCGAACTGTGACGGCTGACAAAAAATGGATTTATTTTGAAAAACCGTGGCTTTCACCTGTCGAAGCCGGTCCTTCAACACCAAATCTCTTCGGCAAGAAGACCAAGCTCTGTGACTGGTGGAACCAGAGCGATATTGTGTATTATGAACTCTTGAAGCCCGGCGAAACCGTTAATACACAACGCTATCGTCAACAAATTATTAATTTAAGCCACACATTAGTCGAAAGACGACCGGAATGGGCCAGAAGACACGGTAAAGTGATTTTGTTACACGACAATGCGCCGTCTCACACAGCAAAACTAGTTAAAAACACCCTGAAATCGCTTGGATGGGACATCCTTCTGCACCCGCCGTACTACCCAGACTTGTCACCATCTGACTCTCACCTCTTCGCATCAATGCGGCATGCGCTGGCAGAGCAGCACTTCAGCGATTTCGAGGAAGTTGGAAAATGGCTCTACGAATGGTTTGCCGCGAAAGACAAGCAGTTTTTCTGGCATGGTATTCATAAATAGCTCCTCGATAGTATAGTGGTTAGTATACCCGCCTGTCACGCGGGAGACCGGGGTCGATTCCCCGTCGGGGAGCCTCTGGCGCAAGACTAATGCCCGGAAAAAACAAATCATTATGGAAAATTTAACAAGCCTAAGGACTTGCTAATTAAGGCCAAGACCGGTTCCATGTTGTCGTGCCGATGATGATGATGATTCATAAATTACATGAAAGATGGGCGAAATGTGTAGAAGCCGATGGCCAATATTTTGAATAAAAAAAAATTATCCCTGAAGGAGCTCGATGGAGGGAGAGTAAGTCCTGGGGGCGGAATGCCGGACGTTGAAGAGAAATGGACACACCTTAAGAATACTGCCATTAACACTGCCAACTCCATCTTAGGCAGTAGTCTTACAGACGAAGCGACTGGTTTTGATGATGAGTGGAAACTAGCGACTGAACGTAAGAATGCTGAATACCGGGCAATGCAGTAGTTTCATAGAACGCGGGTACGCGAGAAATACTACAAAGGGCTCAGAAGATCTGAAAAAAAAACTCCTGAGACAAAAGTGCCTGGGAAAAAAATTCAGTCTGTGAAATAGAGAAAAGTAAAGAGCGAGGTCCGCACCAGCCGCGGAAGTTCTATCAAATAGTCGGCAGTATGACGCGGTACACACGACGCTGCACTTACTCCAAGAATAAAGAGGGTAAACTGATCACAGATCCTAGAGAAATTCTGGAACGATGGGAATTGCGTTTCAATGAATTGCTAAATGGTTAGCTCACAGAAAAATTGGAGGCCCCAAGATCAAGACCAAATGCTACCGCCACCAAGCATAGAGGAAACATTAAAGGCCATAAGACAGCTCAAATCAAATAAAACCCCTGGGGCTGATGGAATACTAGTTGAGCGGATATAACAAGGATCTAATATCAAACTATATCATACAAGATCGGATAGCCCCATACGCTAAAGTCATCATTGGTCAATATCAGTGTGGCTTTATCTCAGGTCAATCAGCGATTAATTAAATATTCACCTTTAGGTAGGCGATGGAAACATTTCAGGAATTTAAGATTCCATTATATCATCTATTTATAGACTTTAAGGCCGCTGACAACAGCATAGCAAGGGTAGAAGTATATAATGACATGAGAGATATCGGCATTCCAAACAAATTGGTTGAACATGACCAACGTAACTAGTCAAGTAAAAAAAGGGAGATTGCTGTCCAAACCAATAAACATATTTAATGGACTCTGACAAGGGGACGGTCTGGCCTGCTTCCTCTTCAATCTGGCGTTGGAGAAAGCAATCCGCGACTCTGCAATCACAACTAGAGGAGTCCCTCTATTGTCACCAAGTTCAGCCAAATACTTGCCTACGCAGATAACATCGAGATCATCGGTAGATCCGATTCGGCTGTACAGGACTCCTTCACTCAGATCGAGCAGGCGGCACAAAAACTGGGATGCACATTAATGAGGGGAAGACTAAGTACTTGATGACAACATCTGCGAAGAGAAGACCTAACGTTGGTCAAACTATCATGGTAGCGGAGCATGAATTTGAAATAGTGCAATCCTTTAACTACCTTGGGTCTATAGCAGTCGATAACAATGTGGAAGAAGAAATACCCGAAGGATTATAGATCTATAGGGTGTTTGCATAATCACCTCGAGTATTCGGCACTCGCGTAGATTCCTCTGCGAGTTGAGTCAAATTGCGGCTAACAGCGAACATCTCGGCCACCCTCCCAGCCTCCTCGGTTATGTTAGAATGTACAAACCATCCGAAGTTGTGTACATTAAAATCGCCAAGGACGACAATTTCAGAAGCCGGGTTGTTGTTCTGTATCTAGTGGACGGTGCGTGAAAAATGTTCGAGAAGTCTCACTGGTCGATCGTCATTCGGGGAGCTGTAAAGACAACAAAGAAATTTAATAGAATTCCTCAGCACGACCTTCAACCACATGATGCCCGTGTTATTGGGATCCAACGCCTCCACCCGGACCACGGAAAGACGCCGACTCCACCCTTAAAACGGAAAGTCGAATGCAAATCGTATCCTGAGCAATGAAGATATGTCGAATCAGTTGACCTGTCAACCTGGGTCTCGGTTAGGGGAAGAATATCAGGTTTCGCTATTTGCAAATATTGATGGACGGCGTTTACATTCGTATTCTTGCAACCTATGCCCTTGATGTTACAAAATACTGTTATCAGTAGAACGTTGACTGAGTTTCGAGAACGAGCCCGATTATGATTAAGTTCGGTTATTTAGGAAAGTATTTGCTTGATGTTCCCCTTGACATAGCCCCCCCACCCCGATATTCGAATGGCAAACTAGTTTATACCCCGAATTCTTTATCTCAGAAGGCACCATCATGATTTATCTTCTTATCAGTCCGGGCCATCAGCCATACGACCGGAACATAGTCCAACATTTTTTCCGACGATATCACAGAACGTACAGAGTGACGAAATGATATCTCATAATAGGACCGACTTACTGCCTAAACCAATCTTTTCTCGAACCAGTCCATCAGCCAAGCTCGAAAGGTAGCCAGGGATTTCTTACGATCATTTTATGGCGCCTATAGCTTGATAGGGTGATATTTCACCGGGCGACAGGGCATTGGTACCCATCTACCACCATCATCATCATCATCAGCACTACAACCGGCATCCGGTCTTGGCCTTATTTAGCAAGTCTCGAGGCTTGTTAAATTTTCCATAATAATTTTTTTTTACGGGCAAGGCTATTAGCCTCGCGCACCCGATCTATCACTCGGCTTTTAGTCGCCTCTCACGACAAGCCGGCCTAGCTGTGAGTCTATTCTATCGCAATACTCACAAGGCTGGAATATGACTTACCGACATAAAAGATGGTGCACCCCATATATACATATATATATATATATATATATATATATATATATATATATATATATATATATATATATATATATATATATATATATATATATATATATACATATTACTATTTTGTAATTTTTGGCTGGTGTCTCAGCGGAACAAACGCATTTACTTCGTAACATTCTGCCAACAATTCTTAGATATACTCGCACACACAAAACACTATGTACTTTCTACTTTTAAAATTACTTCAGTTATAATTATAATAATAACCTGAATCCCCAAACTTACGTAATATTTTCATATAGAGCCATAAATGCTACATGCGTATTATTTTATTTATTTTGGTTTTTCTGGTACAATATAAATATATATTGCGGCGGCTCTAACAGATGTGTGGGGGTTTCTCTATTCTATATGAGAAACAACCCACAATTCCAACCATAATTCCTACCTAATTTCGACCGCTTTCAGCGCGTCATACCTACCCATTTCCTTTATATGTTATTACCCTCTAAAACATGTCAAACGGACGCATAACTAAGCTCATTATCCCATGCAGATAATGCATAATTGAGTTTAGCTACAATCTTCGCCATACGGCAACACTATTGCTCTAACCATGGGATTTCCACCGGAAATTCCTTTCGTATTGGTTAGCAACAACCAAGTCAAACCAAGCGACGCAATTGCATCATCATCCATTGGCTTGGGTATTTACCAGCATTCCACAAAGTATTCGCCATGGTATTATATCCCCAGCCGACGCGGCGTCCTATTGACTTTTCCCAGACCACCCATTCGCTTGGGATCAATGATCTCTTTTTGCAGGCGAATAACATCAGCTAGGTTTTCCTCTCCCTCGTATTTCTGTCTTTCTATAGTGCGATGACCTATGAGATCATCACTAGGTCAGTAGACCAGTCGCATACGCGGCATTGATGCACATCCACTAAGCCAGATCAACCCTGGGTTATTGGGCTTTCCCTTTTGATTTCTCCATCCTTGCCACGCCCATCGACGTCGAATGAATACACAAGTACGTTTCTACCTCGATGAGTGTGGTGAGTTGAGGAACGCACAAGAGAGCATGATTACCATTGGCGAATCGATGTGTAAAAGTAGAAATCACAATCTCCACCCTAATTCAAGTTAGTCACATCTCAATCGTTTGAGTCGAAGGTCGCAAATTTCGTCAATAAAAAACTAACGAAATAAAACGAAAAGTCATCAATTTAAAGCTTTCCTTAGAGTGTAAAATAGTATATTGTGTGCGTTTCAAATTCATCTATTTAAATAAGGATACATGTAAACAGACTTGAGCTACAAGAAAAATACAAAAAAAAAATAAATAAAAAAAAACTTTAAATAAATAAACCTCAGTGCTTTGCATTTATTGCCTGGTGGACAATTTTCCCGTGGACAAGTGTGGGTAAAAGTGGAAACCGTGCCATACGCTGGCAACAATACTTTACAACCCCCATGGATGCACACACAATATACACGCAAATAGTGAAGAACACCGAAAGAAAATCGAATAAGAAAATCCATCAGCCGTATACCAAGCAATAATATAGTAATTCCACATCAGTTGAGTGTACTTGAGTTTAAAAATCGAATTCGTACACGCGGCAGTGGCCTGACGTGTTGAGCATTGGTTTAATTTTTAGTGAGTCTAACCGTGTAACATCAGTTCGAATCACACGTCGTTCTCTATCGTCGCAAAAGCGATAATATAATATAATATATATTTAGATACCGTTTTATTTCACTTGATCAACAAGGTCACAACATAATGTTGTGTGTTTTGATTTTTGAGAGAAAGTGTAGGTAAAATAATGCGAGAACCACAACACAAATAAGCTAAATTGCGCCTCAATGGCTGAGCTGGTAAGAAGGTTGTGTCTTCCGTTTGATTGTGCAAATGTAGGTTCAACTGACAGCTCTTGCTATTGTGCAGTTCAGCACAATTACTGGGTGGTAAGTAGGGTTTTGGCGGATTTTGTAAAGTCGAATGACAATGTGTTCCGCCGAACACTTTCCACAAAACAAACACGGAGCGAATGCGGCACAAATGAGACACAGAGCTATTTTGTTTTTATTCTAATTTTCCTTTTATATTTACTCATTTTTGTTGTTCACAAATGTGTTAACTTACATCACCCTTAATCTATTCACGGGACACATTACTTTCCGACACACGTTACGCGAGTTGGTACGCTAGTTTGCAAACACACGATTGCACTCTAGTTTTCAGACACACGCTGCACTCTAGTTTTTTTTATATATCTTTCTTTAATTTAGTTGCGCGGCGCGGACTAGCTACCCTTCTCGTTCGGGTTCTCTGTGACGACCCTCTATTCGATGGATGCTCTAAGTAGACTGAAATTTCTCCTCCCCATTTCGAATTGAAAGATTTCCCATCCAATCTGCAAAGATAATGTCCCATCATAATGATCACTCTACTTTCGGTCTTCTTATCGGAATCATGTTCCTTTGTTTGGAAGATCGAGCATACCGCCACTTATTTTTCGATCTTTTCGTGGGATTTGTTTTGAGAAAAAATAGCAACCCAGCGATGTAGGTTCGCCTCTCCTGGGAGAAGTAAACAAAAACAAAAAGAATTTTTTGTTTTATATTTAGTTTCTATTTTCCCCTCAATTTACAATACCACACTGCGATAGGAAATTTTCCCAACTTTGATCCTCGATTTTTTTTCTATGTATTGAAATTATGAACATCCTTGTGCTTTTATTAGTTTATCATGAACAATTGTTTAGTTATTTAACAAAAAAATTGCCGTCTTTTTAAAGGACCCCAGTTAACTTTGACCGTGTAGGTCGTGGTGTAATTTTTTGAATTTTCTAACTTATGATTTATGGCTCATTACAATTAGGGCACATTCTGTACGGATGTAATCTTAACATCAGTTATACCACAAACATAAAAAAGAGTGATTCATAATTCAATGAAATCCCTGATTGATGATTCGTAATTAAAAAGTCGAAGGAGGCAATCAGATCTAACTAACAACAATAAATTATCTTTTTAAAATTAGATTAGAAAGAAAATTAACAAGGAAGAGAGAGAGAGGTAAAATTGAAATAAAACTGATACAGACATATGAAGAACTAATGTTTACGATACGACAGATATTTTTGTATATCTAATTGGCATCACTTCTTGTTGGCTTATTTGTCCCGCGAAGTGTATCCATTTCGTGTTCTATCATATAGTTTTTCCAGACGTAGATTTATGAACTCTATGATTTCATTGTCTAATTATGCATTTTTATAGGAATCAACACGGGGAAATTCATGTAAAGCGAATCTTATTATTGTTGGGGCACCCCCCATACGTAAATAGTTGGGGTTGGCAATTTTTGTGCGTAATATACGAGGGTTGCCTTTTATATTTCGGGATTAGAGAACAAAAACAAAAATTGATCATCGAAAATAACTTTATTGTTTTTCAAAATATTCCCCATGAAGATCTATACACTTTTGCATGCGTTTGAACCAATTGTCGAAGCACTTATGTCACTCTGATTGAGGTATCTCCAACACATGCATTCTGAATGCAGCAACCGCTTCTTCAGGTGTCGAAAAACGTTGACCTCTCAGTTTGTTTTTTACGTGCGGGAATAAAAAGAAGTCATTCGGTGTCAAGTCAGGACTATACGGCGGATGACCCATCAAATCGATGTTTTGGGTGCTCAAAAATGCAGTTGTCGCAGCCGATGTGTGAGAACTCGCATTGTCGTGGTGAAGAGTGATCCGTCTTCGGCGGTTGGTTTTCCTGATTTCTTGGAAAACAACTGGCAAACAAATGGTTGTGTACCACTCAGAATTGACTGTTCTGCGTTGTTCTAGTAGTACGGTTGCGACATGTCCAGTTTTTCCGAAAAAACAGGCGACCATTTGCTTGGAAGTGCTTCGTGCGCGAACAACTTTTGTTGGATTTGGCTCATCTTGAAACACCCAGACAGTCGACTGCTGTTTACTTTCGGGCTCATACGCGTAAATCCACGATTCATCACCTGTCAAGATGTCATAGACGTGTTTCGAAGCACCGCGACCATATTTTTTGAGCATTTCTTTCGACCAATTGACACGAGCCTTTTTTTGGGCGATTGACAAATTGTGTGGGATCCAACGCGAACAATTTTTTTTGACAGTCAAATGTTTATGCAATATTGAATGTATGCTGGTCCCACTAACGCCTAATGTTGTCTCAATCTCACGATAGGTCACATGACGATCTTCCATTATCAGTTCGCGCACAGCGTCAATGGTTTTCGGAACAACAACTGATTTTGGACGACCTTCACGAAATTCATCTTGGAGTGAACTACGACGACGATTGAATTCACCATACCATCGATAAACACTGGTCCTTGATGGAGCTTCATCGCCAAAAATTGAATTAAGTTCATCCATGCACTGTTGCTGAGTTAATCCACGCCGAAAGTTGTAAAAAATAATCGCACGAAAATGTTGACGATTTAATTCCATTTTTGGGCCGAGATGAATCTTTTAAGTTACTGTAAACAACACAAATAGCGCTCGTATGTCAAAACGTTCTGAGTGCGTATAACCTCGAAAATGTCCAACTTTACGACAGAGCTGTCAATTGCCGGATTGCAACGCTAGGGTTGCCAAATCCCGAAACATAAGAGGCAACCCTCGTATTGAATCATGCTCTGATAAAACATTACCTACATGTTAATTTGATATGTCATAGTGTGTATGCTAGCATGTCACGTAAGAGTGTTTATATGTGACATTGTGCAGGACTTTACCGGCAAATCCCGCAAATATTCGGAGACAATATCAGGTAAACGCCAGGTAAATGTCAGAGTCTCAGACGCTAAAAATACTGTTAAAAACAGTTTATGCATTTAACTAATATATTTTGATTGTTTTAAGGACGTCTGCCTTTGTATACCTAATTATACTTAAAGGATACAATCAGTTTTTATATTTTGCTAAGTAAAGTTAGAGGTAGGTGTTGTATATCTCGACCCTGACGAGGAATGTCGTCAGCCGAGATCCTATATGATGTTGGTCCGCCGAACGAGGAATGTCATTCGGGGAATTTCGAAGGTGAGCACGTTGCCTGAAACTAAATTTGTATTCAAATGAAGGACACAGCAATACCTGTTGATCTCAAGCTGAACTTGTTGTTCCTGGGTTTTAGCAGCGAATCCAGACATCCGCGCTGAACGGATGTATTTGACGAATGTGTTTGTGTTC